>CM033744.1:27261585-27964691 GCA_019671005.1 Hibiscus mutabilis | reverse complement strand
AAGGATAGACCTTTATCATCTCTCCCAGATAGGGAATGCAGTGTCTCCCAAGGAGAAACCAGCAAAATAAATCCCAAGATCATCATTTCAGCACCATCTCCATTCCCATTCAAAGATATGCGAAAATTCCCCGAATTATGCCGTGAATGTGACCATGCCAGAAAAATCGAACACGAACAGTAAAAGAGCCTACGCTGAAGACCAACAAAGCCGTAACGATGTGAACGCTTGGTGAGGCAGGCCATTTCACAAGGAGCGGCCGATGTTATTCCTCCGAGGCTTTGAAAGCGGCTGAAAAAGATAGGGGAAGAGTACAAAGAAGCTTAGCCCTTACGCAGATATTTGGAGAAGAACCTCCCAAAAGATAAATGAACCGAATCGAGGCCCAAAGCAAAGAATTTCTAAAGTTCTTGAGACATAGCGAGTACAAACAGAAGGGAACAACTACGAAAACAACCGCCAGATCACAAAGGCCGGAATTACTTTGAGAGTTCGTAGAAGCATCGAGACGCTATTGAAAGTGCTGAATCAAACTTTTGTGCCCCAGACATTTCAGAATAAACCTCGACATGATAGTGGGGCATATTATCGCTTATAATCATATCACATTCAAGATGATGAGATCCCGAGGGAGGAATGGGGTCTACCAAAGCCCTTAACATCACTACCCACCGCAAAGGGTATGTATTACCAAAGCGCATCGATCGACAACGGGTCAGCATTGAATGTCTTGCCTATGGTAACCCCGCAAAAAATTGCCAATAGATGGTTCGCACTCTAAAGCCTTGCTACAACTCGGTAAGAGCCTTTGATGGTACGCAAAAAGGAACAATGGGGAAAATTGAGGTGCCCCTATTGATCGGACCAACCAATATGTGATCGATTTTGTGGTGATGGACATAAAACCATCTTACACACCGCTTGTTGGGAAGACTGTGGATCCACTCCGCAGAGTTGTCCCATCATCATTGCATCGTAAATTAAAATTTGTAGTTGAAGGCAAATTGGTCACAAAGAGAGGCAGAGCATGAATTTGTTGCTTCCGTGACATCGACACACCCCCTACATTCAAAATGATGAAGATGTCGCAAAATGCCTGCCCGAGCATTAGAACTAGTAAATGCCACATTCGCTTTCAGTAGGGAAGTCGGATCCCCTACCCCAAAGTTATCTAATTGTACTAAGATGACCGTCGCAGAAACTCTAGGGCCGAGGAGCCAAAATAGGAAAAGGGTCAAAGAAATTACAAGGAAACCCGAGACCCAAGAATATGATAACCAAGAAGGATCGCTTTGGGTCAAGGTTATCAACCAAGTGTCCAAATGTAAGAAAGAGGAATATAAGAGGAAGGAGGAGCAAAGAAAAGCCGATCTAAAGGAGAAGACATTCCGTGGAGGTCGATATCCTTTCCTAGTTTGAAAGCCACTTTCATCTCCTGAGGGTTCTACCAAACAAAGTCAAGATATTGAGAGGCAATGAAGAAAAATGATGAACTTAACCAGAGGAAATACTCAAGAAATCATTTGAGGGGATGTACATCAACATGATAGCCGAAAAGGACCGAGGCAGCAAAATGTTGACCAACATCCGCCTTTGCCATCCCGGGAAACACTGATAACCGAGCTGCATTGATCTACCTGTAGTTTTAGGAATAGATCGTAGTAATGCTCCGAATCAACCTTTTGTTTTTGCCCATAAACAATGGGGATCTCTTGTATGGGGCACCTATGTTAACTTTTTTGATTGAAATGAAAATATCCCCACTTTCTTAAAAATGACCAAAGTCTCATTTATTCCATTCATGCATTCTTCATATTCATTCCTTCATGTAAAGTCGCCTCTTTCCCAATACAATTCATTCTCATTTAATGCAGTCGCCATGATTGACGATATGAATGATACCGATCCAATCTCGAGTAAATTTCAATGCCCCGAGGTCTCGTGAGGAAATTGAGGAAGGATATGATGAAATAGAAATTGAGGTCCCTAAGAGTTAAAGAGAATGGTGGACGACGAAGAAAGGCAGATTATGCCCCACCAAGAAGAAACAAAAATTGTCAACTTGGGGATCAAGAAGAGAGAAAAGAAATAAAAATAGGAACGACTATTTCTCAAAAACCAAGCATGAACCGATAGCCCTACTTCAGAATTCAAGGATGTCTTCGCTGACTTATCAAGATATGCCGATTGAATACCGACATAGTGGTGGTGCAAATTGCCAACAAAATCGGAGTGCAAACCAAGACAAAGAAAAACTTCGAGAATGAGGCCGATATGTTGTTAAAGATCCGAGAAGAAGTGAAAAGCAATTTGATGCTGGATTCTGAGGTAGCCAAATACCCCGAATGGGTTGCAAACATTGTACCAAGATTCAAAGAAAGACGGAAAGTTCGTATGTGTGTAGATTATAGGATCTGAACCGAGCTAGCCCTAAAGACAACTTCCTTTGCCACATATTGACACGCTGGTTGACAACACCGCAGACATTCATGGTTTTCCTTCATGGACGGCTTCTCGTGGTACAACCAGATAAAGATGGATCCTAACGACATGGAGAAAACCACATTCATAACCATGGGGGCACTTTTTGTTATCAAGTGATGCCGCTTGGGCTAAAGAACGCAGGGGCAACATACCAAAGGGCAATGGTGACTCTTTTTCCATGACATGATGCACAAAGAAATAGAAGTATACGTGGATGATATGATTGCCAAATCCCGAACAGAGGAAGAGCACCTACAAAACTTGAGAAAACTATTCCAAAGACTACTAAGTACCAACCGAGGCTCAATCCTCGCCAAGTGTACCTTCGCCACTACTTCGAAAACTCTTAGGGTTCGTAGTAAGCGTAAGAGGGATTGAGATTGATCCGATAAAGTGAAAGCCATCCAGACCTTTCACCACCCCGCACGCAAAAAAGAAGTCCGCGGTTTCGGGGAGGCTGAATTATATCTCTCGCTTCATTTCCCAATTAACTAATCAATGCGACCCGGTCTTCGTACTTTTAGAAAGAATAATCCCGGCGTGTGGGATGAAGAATGTCAAAAAGCCCTAGAAAAGATCAAAAAGTACCGACAAATGCTCCAATTTTAGTCGCACCAAGACTGGTCGACCACCAATTTCTACTTAACAGCCTTCGAGAATTCAATGGGATGTGTACTGGGGCAACACGATGAGTCAAGAAAAAGGAGCAAGCCATCTATTACCTAAGCAGAAATTCAATGATTGCGAACACGGTACCCGCCAAAGACAGAGCCGTGTTGTGCTCTAGTTTGGGCTACTGCTGCCTGCATAAAGACATGTTGTACCATACTACCCGGTTGATATCCAAGCTAGACCCATTAAAGTTCTTAATGGAAGCACCAAAGACTAACGGAAGGATGGCTCGATGGCGTATGCTATTATCCGAATTCGACATCGTATATGTTAATCGTAAAGTCAGAAAAGGGAGTGCCGTGAGCGATTTCCCCGCTAGTCGTGGCTTCGATGACTATGAGACATTGAACTTTAGTTTCCCGCATTTAAGACTTGATGTGCATTACAACCAAGAAGAGATTTCGATGATAAGTCATGGAAACTTTACTTGATGGAGCCTCCAACGCCTCGACATGGGATAGGGCAAAGTACTAATTTCACCCGAGGACGCCTATTATCCTTTCACCAAAGAGATTGGAATTTTTCTCGCACAAACAATATAGCTGAATACGGCTTGCATCATGGGACTAAACTCACCATCGAAAGAAAGGTTAAGAAACTTCGAGTGTTCGAGATTCATCCTTAGTCATTTACCAATTGCGCGGGAGTGGGAAACCAGAGACCCGGTTGGTCAAATATCACGAATTGATCCAAGAGCTCATCAAAGAGTTCGAAAAGGTCACCAATTACCTACCCCGAGAAGAAAATCGATGGCGATGCATTGGCAACCTTGGCATCCATGTTTAAAACAAACACCGGGCAGAAATGAAGCCCATTGAGATGCAGACGCTTGAAAAGCCTGCTCATTGTTGTAATATACAGAAGAGATTGACGGAAATCCATGGTACTATGACATCCTCGCAATATGTCAAGCTTCAAAGTATCCGTAAGGGGCAAACGACAATGACAGTAAAAACGCTTTAAAAATGGCAACAAAATATGTCCTAGATGGGGAGATCCTATATAGGAGAAGTCATGATCAAACATTGTTGAGATGTGTGGATGCCCGGGAGGCGAAGGAAATCTTAGCCGAAGTACATGATGGGATCTGTGGAACGCGATGCCAACGGGCCGTCTATAGCCCGGAAAATTATGAGATACGGTTATTTCGGTTGACCATGGAGGGAGATTGCATCGACACGCCAGAAATGCCACAAATGCCAAATTTACGCCGACAAAATTCATGCACCCCCATCGCCTCTACACACCATGAATTCTCCGTGGCCTTCGCAGCAGCGGGGGGCATGGACGCCATCGGCAGATCCATCCGAAAGCTTCCAATGGGCATCGCTTTCATTTTGGTCGCCATAGACTACTTCACTAAATGGGTAGAGGCAGCGCCTTACGCCAATATCACCAGACTACAGCTTGTAAGTTCTTAAAGAAGGAAATTATTTGTCGATACGGATTGCCGAGAGGATCATCACCGACAACGCGCCAATCTGAATAACAAAATGATGAAGAACGGTGCACTCAATTCAAGATAACACACCATAATTCCACAAATATCGCCCTAAAATGAATGGAGCAAAGGAAGCAAAGAAACAAGAATATAAAGAAGATCATAGCGAAGACTACGGATACCTACAAGGATTGGCATGAGAAGTTGTCTTTTGCCCTTTTCGCCTATAGGACGCCCATTCGCACATCAACAGGGGCAACACCCTACTCCTTGGTGTATGGTACCGCAAGATTCTAATTGAGGTAGAAATTCCGCCTCTCCGGTCTTAAACGAAATAAAACTGAAAAAGCTGAATGGGTGCAGCCAGAATCGACAAACTAAATCTCATTGACGAAAAAGACTAAAGGCCATTTGTCATGGTCGATGTACCAAAAGCGGATGGTGGTGCATATAACAAAAAGGTGCGCCAAGAGAATTCAAAGAAGGGGATCTGTACTCAAGAGAATCCTCCCTATCCGTAAAGATTCTCGAGGAAAATGGATGCCCAACTCGAAGGGTCGACGTCGTAAAAAGGCCTTCTCGAGGAGCCCCGATCCTAATAGAAATGGATGGGGACGAGCTGAAAAATCCCGTAAATTCTGATGCCAAAGAAATACTATCTCTAAAAAAATTTGGAGAGCTCAGACGAAAACCAAACCGCGCTTGAAGCAAAGGAAGGACTCGAGTTGAAAACTCGCAAATGGCGGCTTGGGTAAATTGAAAAGTTGAATATCCGAAAAAAAAAAAGGGTATCCCCATGAACATCATGAAGAGAAGGTTTCAGTGCAAGAAATTCTACACCGGTTGATGTGATCATGTATCATTCATATCAAGATAATGAGGATCTTGTATTTTCATACTTAACTCATGTGTGTCATACCTTTCTTTTAAGATATCCCAAACCCTTAATCATAATAAAACCGTGTTTTTGGGCATCCATTCCTAGCCTTCTTGTCAATTTCAAATAAATAAGATAACATAGGCTTATAATGAAACAAGAGATTTCAAGCATTACTATGATTTAACCTTGAAAATGCAGTGATCAAAGAAAACGATGTTAACTCCGGCCCTCTAGTTCCCTAATGGCTGTCGATAGGGAAGGCGGAAGCTTCAAACAACCTGGTAGGATAACCAATGGCACATGTCCTATCTATTCAAGAAAGGCGACGAGATAACAAAAGAGATCTTTTAGGTGAAAGCCGTAAGGGCACCCTCTTAAAAAAAAAATCTAAGGTGAAAACCCGAAAGGGCACTTTAGAATTCCAAGTCGGAATTGAAAAAAAGAGAAAGGTCGAGATGGTTGAACTTGGCAAAGAAGCGGGGTATCGATGCCCGTAAGAAAGGAGAAAGCGAACGCCAAGATCAAATAAGGACCAAAACAAGCCCACCAAGATATTGAATCTCATGCATCATGAATAGTCGACATCACTAGGATTAGGAGCATGTCAATTCATTCATTTGTCATAGCATTTTGTTTTCATCTCGCATGTGTATCCGCAGATCCAAAGAGACATCGAGGGTCATCACGATGTGAATCCCAAATGAGAAGACAATGTTTTTACATAAAGGCACATGTTTTCAAGCTCTAGAGAGAGGTTCTATATAGGAAGAATCCTCCTCTCCGAGGCTTCGTGTGTTGAAAGTTCTATATAGGAAGGACCGATAGCCCCAGTGGTGAAGACTAGCAGCTTCTATATAGGAAGGACTCCCAAATCAAAGGAATTCACCCATGACACGCAAGATTATATAGGAAATCCTGCTGTGTCGGAAGCAAAGAGTTCTATATAGGAAGGGCTCCTAGCTTCAATGTCTTAGAGTGAAAGATTCTATATAGGAAGAATCTGTAACTCCAAGATTTCAAGACGCCGAAAAGTTCTATATAGGAAGGACCGACGGCTCCAAGGTGAAGACTCGCAGTTCTATATAGGAAGAACTCCCGGTCAAAGAAATTCACCTATGACACAGGGTTATATAGGAAACCTATTGTGTCGATAGCAAAGAGTCTTATATAGGAAAGACTCTCGCTTCATTGTCTTAGGGTGAAAGGTTCTATATAGGAAGAACATGTAGCTCGAGATTTCGACGCCAAAAAGTTCTATATAGGAAGGACTCGACGGCCTCAGGATTTGAAGACTAGCAGTTCTATATAGGAGGAACTCCCAAATGGAAGAATCCATCAAAGACGCAAAAAAGTTTTATATAGGAGAAACCAGCGTTGAAAGCAAAGAGTTCTACATAGGAAGGACTCCAAGCTTTATTGTCTCAAAGTGAAAGGAATGACTCATAATTCGGGATGTCGAGCGAAGGGTTCTATATAGGAAGAGCCTGTAGCTCCAAGATCGGAAGGTGACAAAGCTCTATATAGGAAGAACTTACGAGCCCAAGATTCAGCCAAGGAAGAGAGGAGATGTCCAAAAGAATTCGCTTTTTCCAAGGCCACAAACAGGAAGTCCGATAAAATGAGTGTTTATGAATCTTTGCTTTGTTTCCCATTCCATGAGAACAAGCAAAGAGGGGCAAATCAGAATCACTCATTTTCACTTGTAAATATATTAATATTGCATGTATATTTATTATATGAATGTTACTAATATAAGGTGATGTGTGCATGTATAAGCTATGTATACGATTAGGGGTGTATGTATGTCGCAGATGCATCTAGAGTATAAGCGTATTTGATTAATATATAGTTGTTATGTTAATTATATGTATGATTATACGTATACTAGAATATTATATTAATTAATGATTGTATAATATAAGTATATATTTTCGTATGTATATGTATTGTTGTTATAATTATACTATTATTATTATTATTGGGCTGACAAAATGAAAGAATTAAATATATTAAACCCAAATAAAAATTTACAAAATCCAATTACAAATCCAATTACAAGGCCCGGTTGGCCCAAATCAATCTTATCTAATTACAATGTGCAGGGGGAATCGGGGCCGTTGGATCAAGATCCGATCCAACGCCACGATGCAATGAAAGTCAAAAATATCCGCCAGCGCGCGGCTCCACACGTATGGACCGCTCGAGTGCCACGCCGCGCGCGGGGTCCACGCACGGACGCTTTAACATCCCACGCCGCGCAAAGATCCACGCGCTCGACTCCTCGATCGCGAGCTCCACGCGGCGAAATCTGCCGCCTCATCGAATCGAGGCTTCATCCAGCCGATCGCTCTTCAATCTCGACCGCTAGATCGATCCGATCTAACGGCCGAGAACGTGTCCGCCACCGGCAAAGTGTCCACACCGCCATCACGCCGATATTCGCAATATGCCCAAGACAACAAGCAAAAATGTCAAAAATGTCAGATCCAAAAAGAAGATACAACTTGCAACAAACAGAGAGTAATATATATGAAACGGGGTTTTTGTAACCAAAAAAGGGGGGAGGTAAAAAAAAAAAAAAAAAGAGAGAACAGAGATCTTGTAATACAAAAAAAACCCAAAAAGTTGTAAACTTCCAAGATAATCAAAAGACAAATTAAAGGTAAAATTTTGTCTTTTTTTCTTACTTGTTTCTTTACATGCATATACAAAAAAAAAAAAAAAAAAAAGAGGAGAGTAGTCTTACCGCGCGTTGTTTGTGGGTCTTCCTTCCTCGATAAGCCTTTCGCTTTCTACAAGCCGATCCGTGAACTAAAGGGAGGGGAAGGCCCCTGTAGTTATATTTTTAGGTTTAGAACTCTTTTTTTTTCGTATTTCCTAGATCTAGGCGAATAGAGGTATATCCTCCAATCCAACCTAGGATTCTGTATTGAGGACGACAAGGGGGGGGGTTGTTTTGGTCTATTTTGAGGCTCATCTCATCGCGCCAAGCGGTTAGCGGCGGGCGGGCGGGAGAACACGGCGGCCGACCACGGATTCGGGTATTATAAGAATGCAATTTAGAGAAAACGAAGAACGTAAGATACTTGAAAAACCAAAAATGAAACAAATGGCCAAAATTTTGATTTCGCCTTAAAAAGGGGGCTTTATATAGTTGTTTTTATTTTGCTAAATGGGTAAATTACACACTTAATCCCACCGCTTTCAATATTTTCATTTTTGTCTTGCCGCATGGTATAATCACAATTCCAAATCCCCGATTTTTCAAAAGGTTACAATCTAGTCCCTAAATTACACCGAATCAGTTTCTAAATGGTAAAATTACGCCTTAACCATCCCGCGTTTTGAATTTTTCACTTTGGGTCCGCCCTTGGTCTAATTACAATTATGGTCCTTTTAGGTTTTGTTTGTTTCGCAATTTCGTCCCCAAATTACATATTATTGTTCTTTAATTTCGCCACCGACTTTTGTTTTTCTTTCATTTCACCATGTTTTTTTGTAAATATTAATGTTCGTATTATAATCGTATATATTGATATTATTTTATTTTATGTCCTCGTATATGACTCGTATTTCATGTTTTTATGTATATATGTGTTAAGTATGATATTCATGTTTTTTTTATCCTATTATTCATATCAAGCATGTTATGTTTTAGTTAATTCGCATATGGCGATTTTTGTATTTTATATTTGTATGTTTCCTTTTTAGGTTACATGTTAGTGTATTTACCCCTTTTGTACGATATGTGGACCCGTATATGTTGGAATATGTTTTATTACCAATATGCATGTCTTTTTAAATATTTGTTTGTCTATATGTACTTATTCCCGCTTGTTATTTTGACATATTATAGTTGTTTTTATCTATTATTTAGAATAATATGTATATATACATGTTTTAGTCTAGAATATCATTTATGCTAAATTAATATTCGGTATGTCAATATTTATTATATTTAAATGTTTTGTCATGTTTTACGCTTTTTGCCACTAAGATTGCATATCGAGATATAACTTGTTAATGCGGAGTCCTTTTATCCGAGCGTAAACGGGCCAGTATCAAGCCGTAGTGATAGTGGTTGGGCGTTTATTCTCGCAAACGGACCCTTAAAATTTATTCGCAATTATGACCGAATTTTAAAATAATCGTCACTCTAATCCGAAAAAATCCAATATTAATAAAGCGTAATTATTAAAGTACCAATCTTGGGCGGTGGGGGGTGCTAATCCTTCCCCATCCGTAATCGACTCCCGAACCCTATCTTTTTGAATCTCTGGTTTTATGGTGTCCGCCTACCTAAGTGGCGGTGGCGACTCCATTTTTATGAGGTTTTTTTGTAAACCCCACGGAATAAATATTTTATCCAAAAAAAATCACAAACACCTCTCAAAAACACCTTTCAAACAACACTTCGAAAACCCCATCGCTTTTATTTTAGCGATATGAAAAAAAAGACATCGCTACAAAAAAGGGCGACTCGACCAAATAAATCTCATTGACGAAAAAGACTAAAGGCCATTTGTCATGGTCGATGTACCAAAAGCGGATGGTGCGCATAACAAACAAAAAGGTGCGCCAAGAGAATTCAAAGAAGGGGATCTGGTACTCAAGAAAATCCTCCCTATCTAAAAAGATTCTCGAGGAAAATGGATGCCCAACTGGGAAGGACCGTACGTCGTAAAAAAGGCCTTCTTAGGAGGAGCCCTGATCCTAACAGAAATGGATGGGGACGAGCTAAAAAATCCCGTAAATTTTGATGCCGTCAAGAAATACTCTCTAAAAAAAATAAATAAAAAATAAATAAAAAAAATTGGAGAGCTTAGGACGAAAACCCGAAACCGGGCGTCTTGAAGCAAATGAAGGACTCGAGTTGAAAACCCGCAAAGGGCGGCTCGGGTAAGTTGAAAAGATGAATATCCGAAGAGAAGGGTATCTTCATGAACATTATAAAGAGAAGGCTTCAGGCAAAAAAAATTATACACCGGTTGACAGGGTCATGTATCATTCATATCGAAGATAATGAGGGATCTTGTATTTTCATACTTAACTCATGTGTGTCATACCTTTCTTTTTAAGATATCCTAAGCCCTTAATCATAATAAAACCGTGTTTTTGAGCATCCATTCTTGGCCTTCTTGTCAATTTCAGTCAAATAAGATAACATAGGCTTATAATGAAGCAAGAGATTTCGGAGCATTACTATGATTTAACCTTGAAAATGCAGGTGATCAAAGAAAACGATGTTAACTCCGTCCTCCAATTCCCTACATAATGGCTAGGGAAGGTGAGAAGCTTTAAACAACCAGGTAGGATGACCAATGGCACATGTCCTATCTATTCAAGGAAGGCACACGAGATAACAAAAGAGATCTCTTGGGTGAAAAAACTGAATGACACCCTCAAAAAAAAAAAACTCTTTAAAGTGAAAACCCGAAAGGGCACTTTAGAATTCCAAATCGTAATTGGAGAAAAAGAAAGGTTGAGATGGTTGAACCCGACAAAAGGAGGCGGAGTATCGATGCCTGTAAAAAAGAAGAAAGCGAACATCAAGATCAAATCAGAATCAAAACAAGCCCACCAAGATATTGACACTCATGCATCATGAATAGTCAGACATCACTAGGATTAGGAGCATGTCAATTCATTTGTCATAGCATTTTGTTTTCATCTCAAACAGGTATCTGCAGATCCAAAGAGACATCGAGAGCCATGGCGGTGTTAATCCCGAACGAGAAGACAATGTTTTTACATACAAAACGCTAATGTTTTCAAGCTCCAGAGAGAGGTTCTATATAGGAAGAATCCTTCTCTCCGAGGTTTCAGAAGCTGAAAGTTCTATATAGGAAGGACTGACAGCTCCAGGGTGAAGACTCGCAGTTCTATATAGGAAGGACTCCCAGTCAAAGCAATTCACCCATGACACGCAAGATTATATAGGAAATCCTACTGTGTCGAAAGCGAAGAGTTCTATATAGGAAGGGCTCCTAGCTTCAATGTCTTAGAGTGAAAGATTCTATATAGGAAGAATCCGTAACTCCAAGATTTCAAGACGCCGAAAAGTTCTATATAGGAAGGACCGACGGCTCCTCCAAGGTGAAGACTCAGATTCTATATAGGAAGAACTCTCACAAAGAAATTCACCTATGACACAGGTTATATAGGAAAACTCTGTTGTGTGTCGATAGCAAAGAGTCTTATATAGGAAAGGCTCGAGCTTCATTGTCTTAGAGTGAAAGGTTCTATATAGGAAGAATCAGAGCTCGAGATTTCAGACGCCAAAAGTTCTATATAGGAAGGACTGACGGCTCCAGATTTGAAGACTAGCGGTTCTATAGAGGAGGAACTCCCGATGAAGAATCCATCAAATGGCTCAAAAGGTTTTATACAGAGAGAAACCAGCGTTGAAGGCGAAGAGTTCTATATAGGAAGGACTCCAAGCTTTATTGTCTCAAAGTGAAAGGAATGACTCATAATTCGGGATGTCAGAGCGAAGGGTTCTATATAGGAAGAGCCTGTAGCTCCAAGATCGGAAGGTGACGAAGCTCTATATAGGAAGAACTTACGAGCCTGAAGATTCAGCCAAGGAAAAGCGGAGATGTCCAAAAGAATTCGTTTTTCCAAAGCTACAAACAGGGAAGTCTGATAAAATGAGTGCTTATGAATCTTTGCTTTGTTTCCCATTCCATGAGAACAAGCAAAGAGGGGCAACTGTAACTGTGTGCCGTTGGATCAAGATCTGATCCAACGGCCACGATGCAACCAGGAAGTCAAAAATATCTGCCAGGCGTGTGTTCCACACGTATGGACCGTTCGAGTGCCACGCGCGGACGCTTTAATATCCCACGCGCGCGTAAGATCCACGCGTTCTGACTCCTCGACTGCGGAGCTCCACGTGGCGAGATCTGAAACCGTCTCATCAAATCGAGGCTTCATCCAGGCCGATCGTTCTTCAAGCCATCTCGACCGTTAGATCAGATCTGATCTAACGATCGAGAACACGTCTGGCCGCTGGCAGAATGTCCATATCGCCACCGCGCCGATATTCAGTCCTCGTGCTCAGAACATGCCGAAGACAACAAGCAAAATTGTCAGTTCAGTTCAGATCTGAAAAAAGCAAGATGCAACTTGCAACAAAACAGAGACAATAATATATATGAAACGGGAACTTTTGTAACGGGGATAAGAAGGAAGAGTAGTAGCAAAAAAAAGGTGAAAACAGAGATCTTGTAAAAACCAAAAATTGTAACCAGCCAAGTAAATCGAAAGACAGTCCAGTGGTAAATACTTGTCTCTTTTTCTTACTTATTTTCTTTACATGCATATACAAAAAAAACAGAAACAAAAAAGGAATAGTAGTCTTACCGGCGTCTTTTGGGGGGTCTTCCCTTCCTCGGTGATAAGCCTTTCGGCTTCTCCAAGCCTGATATGGTGAACTAAAGGGAGATGAAGACCCTTTGTAGTTTTATTTTGGTCTAAAAAAAATATTTTTTGGTTCGTATTTCCTAGATCTAGGGCGAATAAAGGTATATCCTCTGAATCCAACCTAGGATTCGTATTGAGGACAAAAGGGGGGTTGTTTTGGTGTGTTTTGGAGTCACGCCGACGCCGGTTAGCGGCGGCCGGCGACGGAGAACACGGCAGCCGGCCGCTGGATTCTGGGTTTCAGAAGAACAAACGAGAGAAAATGAGAACATGATTCTTGCAAAAACCAGAAAATGAAACAAATGGCAAAAATTTTGATTTCGGCCTAAAAAGAGGGTTTATATAGGTGTTATTATTTTACTAAATGGGTAAATTACACACTTAATCCCACCGCGTTTTCAATATTTTCGTTTTTGTCTTGCCGCATGGTATAATTACAATTCCAGTCCCCCTAATATTTCAAAATCTTGTAATCCAGTCCCTAAATTACACCGATTCAGATTTTAAATGGTAAAATTACCCCCTTAACCATCCCGCGTTTTTGAACTTTTCATTTTGGGTCTGCCCCTTGGTCTAATTACAGTTTTGATCCTTTTAGGTTTTGTTTATTTCGCAATTTCGTCCCTAAATTACATATTATTATTCTTTAATTTCTGCCACTGACTTTTTTTCTTTCATTTCAGTCCTGTTTTCTTTGTAAATATTCATATTCGTATTATAATCGTATATGTTGATATTCTATTGTTTTATTTTATGTCACTGGTATATGCCTCATATTTTATGTTTATATTTATATGGGTGTTAAGCTTATGATTAGTCATGTTTTTTTTTTATCCGGTTATTCGTATTAAAGCATGTTATGTTCTATTTGACTCGTAAAACAGCATGTTTTTGTATTTTTGTATGTATTGTATGTTTTCTTGACTTTTAGGTTACGTATTAGTGTGTCTTCTTTATTGTATAACATGTTGTTCATATATGTTGAAATATGTTTTATTAATAGCATGTATGTCTTTTTAAATATTTGTTCGTCTACATATAACGTAATTATTCCTGCATTGTTGTTCTAACTTGTTAAAGTTGTTTTTATTTATCATTTAGAATAATATGTATATATTCATGTTTTAATCTAGTATATCATTTATTAGATTAGTATCTTATTATGTGAATATTTACTGTCTTTAAATTATCTGTCATGCTTTATATTTTTGTCACTAAGATTGCATATGATTTATAACTTGTTAATGCGGTGTCCTTTTATCTGAGCATAAACGGGGCCAGTATCAAGCGTAGTGATAGTGGTTGGGCGTTTATTCTCGGATAACGGGGCCCTTAAAATTAATTCGCAATTATGACCGAATTTTAAAATAATCGTCACTTTAATCCGGAAAATCCAATATTAATAAAGCGGTAATTATTAAAGTACCAATTTTGGGCGGTGTGGGGGTGCTAATCCTTCCCCATCCGTAACCGACTCCCGAACCCAACATTTTTTGAATCTCTGGTTTTATGGTGTCCGGTCTACCTAAGTGGCCGGTGGCGACTCCATTTTTTTAATGCGGTTTTTTTTTAAAACCTCACGGAATAAATATTTTATATCAAAAAAATCACAAACACCTTTCACAAACATCCTTCGAAAACTCGTTTTTTTTAGCGATAAAAAAAAGGACATCGCTACACTTTTTAATCACCTGTGTACTATTCAAAAAATACACGACGAAGTATTCATTAAATAACAATAAATTATTATTAGTTGTAATATTAAGACACGTTTGAGAATTTATATTGAACTCTTGGTACGGTTTATGGTTGTTTATTTCAATAATTTCATTTAAGTTCGAACTTAGGTTCTCTTTTTAGGAGTACAATGCCTTCTATCATTACACTCAACATTTATTGGCTAGGTTATTTGAATTTTAATACATATAATTTTCAAAAGTTTCAAATATATGACTTTAACTATTTAAACTCGACTTAATTTTTTTATTATTTCAAAACTTTAAAATATATTTAAACACACTCAATTTTCTGAACTCGTAAATAGGAGGATATTGTATATTTTAAACACACTCAATCTACAACTTCAAATCAATTGAACATTAATTTGGTTGGTACCGTTATTATTGTAACATCTAAGATGACATAGATTCGAATGTGTTTAGACATAATTGTTTTTGATTTAGGATTATGAATGGTTTTAATATTATAATTTGTAAATTCAAGAAAAAACCCTACAATCTTTAGGATAATATAACAACAATACCTAATCAAAATAATACCAATCATTAATTTCGGCCACCCATATAATTAAAAATCTAAGAGTGCATGAATAAAACAACTCGTACATATAAATCTAATAAGCTTTTTAATTAAGAAACAAGATGTCGGCAATTTAATAAAATGCATGGAAATTGAAATCATGTCACTCCTCCTTTTGTGTGGTAACCGCAAAATTGACTCACAAAAGGTGGAATATAAGTATAAAATACTTTATGATTAATTAAATATTATAGCAAGATAAATCTGAAGTTGAATGCTTTAGATCAAACCCCGCATTAGCATTATTAATAACAAAGATTGTCGGCGCATAAACTGCTTTATTGTGTAGGCAGGAATATCTATCTAAGGCTAAGCAAAGCATCTATAGTAGGGATTTAGGGTTTCAAATGTGACCCTTGTCATTTCATGGAAGAGAAATTGAACCAGAAGGAAACCATCGACTCCATTTGTCTATTTATATAATATAAAATTTAAATTTAAATTTAGATTTATCATAAATTAATTTTAATTGATTGATATTATTGTTATTATAAAATTCATAACATATAAGTTTAATGATATTTAAATGCGTTATAACTTCTTATTTAAGGACATGAAAAAGGTTATGAATACTTTTGAAAAAGGGTTAATTACTCCGTTGGTATATGAACTATACCGAATTTTATTAGAGGAAAATAAATTTATTAAATTTAAATAAAAATAGTTAAAGTCTTCCAATGGTGACACGTGTTACCAACTAATTGAATAATTAATTTATTTTATTAAATTAAAATTAGGATCAAATTGATAGATTGTGTAAATAATGGACACCAAATGTGTAATTATACCAGTTTTATTTAACAGCCACGTCAGCTTCTCTGCTAGATTTTAACGGTGTGTGGCTTGATTGAAACCACTTAAATAGTTAAGTGGTATAATTGCCAAAATTAAAAGTATAGTGGTCAAATTGACACCAACCCCATAATTAAGTGTCATCTGTGTAGTTTACCCTATAATTTAAGGGTAAAACTTTAATACACAGGTTGTGTAAAATAAATTTACACAAGCCTGTATTTTTACCTTATAAAATACAAATCCTAAATTCCTAACCCTAACACCCTAAAATCTAAACCCTAAACCTTAAACCCTAAACCCTAAATTCTAAACACTAACTGTAGAGATCTTTTTTCGCTAAAACACGAGGTATTAAGGTGTTTGGGGTATTTTGAGTATTTTAAGAAATGTCTTCCATTGGGATTTTAGAAAAACTGTATTATTTTAAAAATGGAGTCGCCACCGGCCACTAAGGTAGGCCGGGCACCATAAAAACCAGAGATTTTAAAAATATCGGGTTCGGGAGTCAGTTACGGATGGGGAAGGGTTAGCACCCCCACACCGCCCAAAATTGGTACTTTAATAATTACCGCTTTAATAATATTAAACTTTTCGGATTAAAGTGACGATTAAATTAAAAGTTGGTTATAAGTGTAAGTAGATTTTAAAGGCCCTGTTATTCGAGAGTAAACCGAAAGACCACCAATACTACGCTTGATACTGGCCACGTTTAAGCTCGAATAAAAAGGTACCACATTGAAAATAATATATCCAAAATGCAATTTAAAACATGTCAAACATAAATAAATACAATGCGATGAAAATATAAATAAATACTAACATAATAAAATACTAATCTAACATAAATACATAAATATTAATTCTAACACATAAATAAAAACGAATCTAACATAAATAAAATACTACTCTAAAACATTCATAAATATTAATCTAACTTAAAAATATAATGATTAAGGTAAAATATTTAATACTTATACCTAAAAAAATCTAGATATATTTAAAATTAATAGTTTATATATGTTATTATTTTTAAAAAAAAGGTATTTACTTATATTATATATATAGTAATTAAATAAAACACTATACATATTTTTACAAATATATCTAAAATTATATACATAATAAAAAAGTTATTATACGTAAAAAAAAATATGTAACCTTAATCTAAACACTTATATAAACACATATATATATATATGTACATAATAATAATAATAATAATAATAATAATATGTATGCATGGATCATATTAGAATGCATGAAACAACCTAAAATTAAATTCAAGGACTAGAGTGCATGAATATTAAAATACATGGCAAAAATAACAAACCTTACAGGACTAAAATGAACAAAATGTAAAATGCATAGGATGAAAATGAAAAAAACATAAAACAAAAGTGCTGAAATTAAAATCAAAATAAAATAGTGACTAAATAAAAAACAAAAATTTAAAGCTGAAAAAGGACGAAATTATATACACAACAAAACAAGGAAGGATCGAAGGCGTAATTATCTCGGGGAGGGAAACAGAAGCGGGTTAAAAGCCCAGGGACTTCTTGTGCAATTAGACCATTACTTAAAAAAGAGTGCCAATACGGCGTCGCTTTGTTTAAGCTGGTTAAAACATAAGGATTTCCATTTTATTTCATTTCAGAACGTATAAACAAAAAAAAAAACCTAAACTGATTCATCCTCTCTTCTCATTATCCAGCCCCAGACGACGACGGCCACCCTTCTTGCTCCCGACGGACCAGTCACCGGCACGGTGGTCTCACGGCAGCGGAGCAACAAACGGCGGTAGCAGGTAAGCGTCGAATTTCCCTTTTTTTGTTTCGAATGAAAACCAAAAGAAGACTTAAATTTCAAACTAAAAAAGAAGATTTCTAACTTATACCTTTGAAAAAAATTTATTGATTCAAAAGCTTTTTTACAGATTCTTTTTGATCTGAAATTCTCCCCCTTTCCTCTCTATTTTTTTCCTTTTTGTTTACATTCGGGTTTTATAAACCCATTCAAAATAACCACTCCCCTATTCTTCACTCCACAGATCTCATGGCAGCAGATTTTCGGGGATTGGTTTGAAGATATGGGCGAGTTAGGGTGATTGATAGGGTATGGACATGGTGATGGTGGCAGGCTAGGTTTTAGGATTATTTTATTTTAGGGTTTGGTAGTTTAGGGACTTTGGATTTGATTTGGGGTTTTTAATTTGAGAATTAGGTTTAATTTAGGGTTTTTGGGTTATTACCGATGACGGGAACGGCGCGACGGCAGCAGCACGGTGGCGGCGGTGGCAATTTGATATACGCTATATTAGGGTTTTGGTCTCGGGTCGGGTCATGGGCTTGGATCCGGGTCGGGTTTGATTGTAAACGGGTTTGGTTTAGTGGCCCAAATGAAATGGGTTATTACACTAACCTTAAATTCTAAACTCTAAAACTTAAACTACAACCTTAACCCCTAAAATTAAAAGACTAGTGTAAACTAAAGTTTACATGGCCTGTGTATTGAAGTTTTTCTCATAATTTAATATATATACACACAGAACATCGTCAAATTATAATATTATAAATTATTTTATTAATATTTTAAAAATATAATTATATATTTTTTCTTGGATTATATTAATCTAAAATTTTAAGTTTACGTTTAAATTTAAAATATAAATATAAATAAATATGTTGAAGTAATAGTTTTGTTATCCATATTAAAAAAATGAAATAATAATTAAATTATCATTCAAATTTAATAAAATAAAGAATTCTTTCAATATATTAATTTATGAAAATAAAATAATATTTAATTTTAATTACACCATTTAAATTGGAAGACTTTATGAATAAATCCAATTTCAAAACTTTTAATATTTATTACTTGAAGTATTTTGGTTTAAATTTTCAGAAAATAATTTTAAAGAAATTATTTCGAATTTTTCCCAAAAATTAGAGTGTTACCACGACCACGACTTAGCCCTGCCGGCAACGCCGGGCACACGTGTGTGAAAGAGTTGTTAACCACATTCGACAAAGGTGGGAAATGAAAACTCTTTAAATACCCTTTTCAAGGGATGTACCGTCCCAATGTGGGATATAACCAATAGAGATATGGGTTCAAGCAGCTTTGTTTGCAAGGTGTACGTGTCTTGTTAAAGGATTAAATAAATGTATGAGCAAAAACTACCATGTAATCACCTTAAGATTATTGATAAAAGTTTACGAGTTTTAAGCTCTTAATTTTTATTTAAAAATTAATTAAAATTTTAAAGAAATTTCATCAAAAACTAAAAAAACTTAATTATTTATTTAAAAAAATTAGAGAACTTAAATTATATATATATAGGAGTACTAATTATTTGCACGAGTCCAACCTTTATTAGCAGAGCACTATTGGCTAAATTAAAAAAAGATTTTTGAGGTGCTCGTGATGTTTATTTTATTTTTATTGAATAATATTAAAGATGATTATGACAAGGTTGTGGGATTTTTTATATTTGTTTTTATTAATAAAAAATAGGTTTAAAATCTGATTGAAATGATAGAATTGAAATAATTAAGTGGGATCCAAACTTAGATGTTGAGGGACCAGTTTTGTATGCTGAAGATGAAACCCCAGCCGAATCAAATTGGCTCATCATCATATAGTGAGAGAATCGAATTAAGTCAGTTTTTTTTTTTAAGTTTGTTATATCTCTAATAAATAAATAAAAATATATGTGAGCCATTCAAAGCCTCATCAATAGTCATTAATAATTATTTTGTAAATATTATTTTATAATTCTTTTTTTTTCCGACATTTTCAAAGGTACTCTTTTCCTCTTTCATACTAAAGCTCATATTGATGCTTTCAAATACTCTCATGCACGGGTCTTATGTTACCATGACTGACAACTCTTCATCCAAACTAGAAAGAATGAATCGTATATGACCGCTATAAACGACCCTATATACGTTGAGACATTAGTAATGGTGCAATGAACGTGAACAAACTTTTCTTCTAAAGGAATTGATCATAATGATCGACCCAAGTATGCAACGTCGTATTCAGATCGAGATGATGACAGAGCTTTCGTAGACTGAAACATTTGAAACCTTATCCTTGTGTAAATGAATGAACAAAGGCTCTATTAGAGAACTAGAATCGAATTTGTTTGGAAAGATGGAAAGTTCGAGAAAGTGATTAAAAAAGTTACCAAAGAGAAATTAAATTTCAGAAATCATTGGATAAATAAAGAAAAACAAATTTATTATTTTTTTAATTAAAACTAAATTGATTGAATGTGTAAATATAAAAAATTAAATATGTTATTATGTTAATTTTTTTATTAACTATTATGTTACCGACCATTAAATTTTTAACGTCACTGAATCAACTAATTACTTTTTTAAGTCAAAAACTATTTAAAACATTTTGGAATCAGAGGCGCAACAAAAAAAACATCATATAATCGGGAGAGTATTTATCTTAATTTACCCATATGTTTTTAGGAATCTCAATATTTACCTATAATCTAAACAACTTACCTAATAAATGGCGCTAAAAAGTTATCAACATAGGGACGCGCCCACTCACTGTCGCCCGTCTCTCTTCTCCGAGTCCCGTTGCTGAAATATCCGCCTCTCATCACTATTTATGGTTTTGACGCCAATTTGTTGGTTTAATTTTACTCCTAGTCCCTGTATTTTTTGCAAATCAGAAATTTAGTCTTTTTACTTTTAATCCTTGAAATTTAGTTCATTAATTCTTTTGATTTAATAATTGAAGTCTAATTACAAAAGGGAGTTAGTCCAAGCGGTAAGTATATTCGTATCACTTAATCATGTTCCGAATTCAAGGTCTTGTATATGCAGAAAATCTCTAGTGGAAGACCCACGAACTAAAACCAGATGTGCGACGCAAGTTGGTCCAGATTAGTTAAGGTAAAATCCTGGGGAAGTGAGGCCAATCAAGAATAGGGATTGTAAGATTTTTAATTCTAGATTTAGGATTTAGGGTTTTTCAATATTATTTTGGAGGAGTGAAAGTTGATACTATGTTTTCGATTGCATGGCTTCTTAACACCTTTAAATTTACTGTGTGGGCATTTTTTCCTCTTCTAGAAAAGTACATAATCGAATTATTTTAATGATGTTATCAATTAGACTTTAATTATTAAATCAAAAGTGTATGATAAATATTGGTTAGAAAAAGTGTATGATAACTAAATTTGTGAAATTAAAAGTAGATGGACTAGATTTTAAATGTACAAAGAGTACATGTGCTGATAGTAAAATTAGACCTTTTTTTTGTAAATTTTATTCTTTTTCTTTAGGGTAAACTACACGGGAGACCACCGATCTTTGGGATTGGTATCGAAATGACCACCGATCTTTTAATTTTGTCAAAATGACCATTTAACTATTGATATGGTTCCAATATAGCCACCAGCCGTTAAAACCTAATGGAGAGGCTGACGTGGCAGTTAACAAAAACTTGTATAATTACACATTTAGTCCCCAAGATTTTCACATTTAATCAATTTAGTCCTAGTTTCAATTTAGTAAAATAAATTAATTATTCAATTAGGTGGTGACACGTGTCACCACCTTATTGGAGAGAAAAATCAAAACATTGCACAAATGTAGTTAGGGGGAATTGAACCCACAATCCCTTGGGTGTAGAGGAAAGCCTCTGCCACTGGGCTAGGCACATATTTATGACATGAAACACAAAATTTAATATCTGAGTTATATGATTGTTAATGCCATGAAAAAAGAATTAAATGTGATTTTAGGGGATTCGAACATGACACACTTATGATGCATAAAAACATCTAACCCAAAATTTTATAAACCCTAAACCTAAAAATTTTATAGACCCTAAAACCTAAAAAAATTATGAACCCTAAACTCTAAAAATTGTATAAATCCTAAAACTATAGTTAGTGCATAATTTAAAAAATCTCTAAACCCTCAAAAATATAGTTAGTGCACAATTTAAAAAATTTATAAACCCTAACCCCTAAAAAATTATAAACCATAAACCCTAAAAATTATTAATTAAGTTGAAAATCATAAACCGTGCACTAACTATGATTTTTAAGGTTTAGGATTTAGGGTTCATAAATTTTTTATGGTTTAGGGTTTATAATTTTTTAAATCATGCACTAACTATAATTTTTAAGGTTTAGGATTTAGAGATTTTTTAAATCACGTACTAACTATAATTTTTAGGTATATTGTTTAGGTCTATAAAAAAGTTAAATCATGTGCTAACTATAATTTTTAGGGTTTAGAGTTTACATATTTTAGGGTTCATAAATTTTTTAGGTTTTAGGGTTTATGGTTTATAAATTTTTAGGGTTTAGGGTTTATAAATTTTCAAATCATGTACTAACTATAATTTTTAGGGTTTAGAGTTTAGAGATTTTTTAAATCATGCATTAACTATAATTTTTAGGTTTTAGAGTTTATATATTTTTAGGGTTTATAAAATTTTTAGGTTCTAGAGTGTATAGTTTTTAGGGTTTATAATTTTTTAGGGTTTATGGTTTATAAAATTTTTAGGGTTTATAAATTTTTAAATTGTGTATCAACTATATTTTTAGGGTTTAGGGTTTAGAGATTTTTTTAAATCATGCACTAACTATAGTTTTTAGGGTTTATAAAAATTTTAGGGTTTAGGGTTCATAATTTTTTAGGTTTTAGGGTCTATAAAATTTTTAGGGTTTAGGGTTTATAAATTTTTAGGGTTAGATGTTTTTATGCATCATAAGTGTGTCATGTTCGAATCCCCTAAAATCACAATTAATTTTTTTTTCATGGCATTAACAATCATATAACTCATATATTAAATTTTGTGTTTCATATCATAAATATGTGCTTAGCCCAATAGCAGAGTCTTTCCCTCTACACCCAAGGGGTTGTTGGTTTGATTCCCCCAAACATATTTGTGCAATGCTTTAACAAATTTTATTTTATTAAATTGAATCTAGGACTAAATTAATTAAATGTGAAAATTGCGGGACTAAATATGTAATTATACAAGTTTTTGTTAACTGCCACGTCAGCCTCCGTTAGTTTTTAACGGCTGGTGGCTATATTGGAACCATATTAATAGTCGAATAGTTATTTTGACAAAATTAAAAGATCAATGGTCATTTCGACATCAACCCAAAAATCGGTGGTCTCTATAGTTTACCCTTTTCTTTATTCGATCGCCTTCTCTCTCTGGATCGAAAGCTTTTCAAAACACAACGCGTGCTTTCCCCAACACTATAACTCACACGTACTCGATGCCCCCCAAATCCTAGCTCTTCTTATTTCTCTCTCCGCGTTTCTTTTAGATTCTGGTTGGATGCTGTGAATCCTCTGATATTTTTTCTTCTTTCTTTTTAGTTTGCTGATATGGAAGATAAAGAGGGTAGCAATCCAGGAGCTGAGTTTACATCCGACTCGAGCTGGACACTTTCCGGGGGAGGGCCTGATTCGGTGTCCAACGGCGTTAATTACTTCTTCGATAGGGAAACTACTAGTATACTCAGTGAGTTCGGCTGGGATCTACCACCGGATCATGCCGATGAGTTTGGACGGTTCGCTGAACTCGACCGGACTGAAGCCAGGCCTGAACTGGCGGGAAACTTTAGCGGCTCACAAGGCTGCGCTGCAGCTGATGATCATGTTGCTCGTTGTTCGGTTCCGGGGACGACGTCGAATCCGGGTGGGTCAGCTGACGTGTCGACGTCGAATCAATCGGTGTCTTCGAGTTCCAGCGAGGATCCGCCGGAGAAATCTACTGGATCCGGCGGAAAACCGCCCGAGATACCGTGAGTAGCAGTGATCAAACATCCATCGCCAGTGATGAAAATGAAGATAAAAATCACCATAATAAATTATTATTGTTCATTTCTTTCTTTCTTTAATTTTTATCATTTGGAGGACTGAGTTATTATTACGTACTGGTCATGTGATAGGACAGAGGGTGCAATTTTCTGTGTCCGTACATTCTGAATCTGTTTAGAAAAACCCCTGGTTTCGTGCAAGTTGGGGAATGGGATAAGGTAGTCTCGTAATTTTACTGAAACGACAGGTGCAATTAAGAGAATACAGGGGATGAAAACCAAAAACGACTTTTCGGCTATTAATGAAGTGGCCTTGAACGCCGTTACGCCGCCGCTATTGCGGCGGGAAAATGCATTGGTTTTTACATATTCTCCCGTCGGTTCTTATTAATTAATATTAGGCATAAAAGCGGAAATATTGCTGTAAATCCCTCTTTTGGTAACATAAATCATAGAGTTTAGATCATACTTTTCTTCCTATGAAATCTGTCTTTTCTTCTAAATTTATCTTTTCATGTAAAAGTGACATCCAAAAAAAAAAGAAAGAAAGAAATATGCGATTTGAGTGTTATTTTTAGGTTGGTTTTTCCTTTGCTTTATGAATCTGTTATTACATTTCATGTTCTAAGAAAGTTGATTGTTATTTACATAGCATGTGTTTGTAGAAATCATTAAGTTTCTACATCAATACTTCATTTCCCATTTAATTCGTTTTTCAAGCAACAGGTTTTAATGTTTAGGGATTTTTTCTTTTCCTTCATTTGATAATTGTAGGAGTAAGGTGAGGAAGAAGAGGCAAAAACGAATACGGCAGCCACGTTTTGCATTTATGACCAAGAGTGAGGTTGATCATCTTGAAGATGGCTATCCATGGCGGAAATAAGGACAAAAAGCAGTTAAAAACAGTCCATTTCCTAGGTCTGTTGCTATTTCTCTATTATTGATGATACACAGAAAACTGACATTTAAACCCCCCCTCCCCCTTTTAGAACTGATTCAGTGCCTGATTTCAATTAAAAAAAAGAAATTTATAGTGAAATATCATAAATTTTCCAATATAATAATAATGAACTTTCTTTCCATAAGTATGTGTGATCAATTTTTTTTTTTTTTGACAATAAAAGAGCATTACTAAACAAAGACAATTACAGAAGAGTCTTCAGGCCAGGAGAAACATTAGAAAGCCAATCACTCGAGCAAGAAAGAGACTTAACATTTTTAGCAACCCAATCGACTACTTTATTACAGAGTCGTTGGACAAAAGAAAACAAACAAGACAAAAAAAAAAGAAGTTAAAAGAAAAATGTCTTCCTCAATGGCCGCCGTCTCCCGTACCGAAAAGGTTTTTGTCTTTAACCGGTTAATAAGATCAAAATTATCCGATTCAGGGATGATCTTGGAGTATCCTTCCTTGGCCGCCAAATAAATTCCCAACCTCAAGGTTTGAGCTTTAGCAACATCAATGGATGAGGATTGAAAAAGAGAGGATTCACATCCACAAATAAGGCCAGAATGGTCCCGAGCAACAGCAGCAATCCCTGCTGGTCCACCTTCCTTCGACAAGGAAGCATCACAATTCAATTTTACAATACCTCTTTCTGGGGGATTCCAAAATTTCGCTTTTTGTACAGAGGAAGAAGAAGCAACCATTCGAGTCACACGGTTAGCCTCTTCAAATTCAAAGAAGAAACATTCTGCCTTTTGCCAAACTTCCACCTGTGAGTCAATCAAGCCTAAAAAGGCAAAACAATTTCTCGACTTCCAAATTGACCAGCACAAAAAGGCAATCAATTCACATCCCTCAAAACCTTTCTCATAGAAACAGAGATTAAGAATCTTTGCCCACCATTTCCCAAAATCAGGAAAACCCGAGATGGAGGGAGAATAGCTAAAGCCAGAGGCTCTCCAAACAGCTTGAGCGAAGAGGCAAAAAAACATGTGTTCAACACTTTCAATCTCACAACTACAACGAGGGCAATTCGCAGAGAAAGGCATAGCACCGTAAAATCGTGCTAAAAGATTACCGTTAGTCGGGAGAATATTGAGGCATAGCTTTCATAAGAAGATTTTGATCTTTGGGGGGGACTGAGAGTCTCCAGCAAGCACGCCACAACGAATGATTGTTAGAAATGACATCACTGTTTCGAGGTGCCTCATCTTTAACTAATTGCTTCGAGAGAAAGAAGTATCTTGATTTGATCGTATAATCTCCATTCTTGTTTCTTGCCCAAATGAGAGAATCTTTGACTAAAGGCCCACCTATCGGAATCTGAAGGATTGCCTCCCTTTCATGAGGGGCAAACAGGTGACTTATCTTATCGCAATCCCATTCCCTCGAATTCTCTGAGAAAAGTCTAGACACAGTTAAATCCTGACACCAAGAAGGTTTCGGAATAGAGATAGAGAAGGAGGGTAATTGAGGAATCCAGGTGTCATCTCAAATAAACACTCCTCTCATTCCTTATTATCCATAGAGAACCCTGTGAGATAGTCTTGATACCATCTCTGATTTCGGTCCATGCCCAAGATGGGTTATGACAAGCAGGGGCGGAGAGAATATTTCCATTGGGGAAGTAAATTCCACGAAGGGTACGAGCCAAAAGGGACTCCGAATTCTTTAGGATTCGCCAAGAGACTTTAGCAGTCAAGGCTTGATTGAATGTTCTCAGGTCCTTAAACCCCAAACCTCCTTTATTTTTGGGGAGACACCGTTTCTTCCAACTTTACCCCCACTAGAATATTAAATTTAGTGTTAATGTTAAGGTTAGGGCTTAGGGGTAGGGGATATTTTTTAGGGTTTAGAATTTAAAATTTAAGATTAAAATTTAGAATTTAATTTTTTTTTAGTGTTAGAGCATAAAAAGGGCACCGAAAAGGGGAAAGAGGATTTTTGTCTCTTACTGGATACTTTCTATGGGGACATTCACAAAAGGGGGAAAATAAAAGAAATGATCAAAGGGTAATAGCTTTAATGATACCTTTCTTCAACAATTATTTTCATGATCTTAAAGAGGAGATCCCAGCAGTTCATGACTATGCCGTTGCTAGCATTCTAGGAATTGATTTGATTCTCTATTTCCTTGAACCACTAACCTTAATTTTTTACTGCATAAATGTTTCTTTTCAGTCTTATTTATGTGAGAAAACACTTTACTTTGCATCATCTAAAGTGATCATAAAGCAAAGTCTTAAATAAGGGGAACCAATATTTTGATCAAAAAAATAAATAAAGGGAACGAATAGGGTTGTTAAGGAATTGATTTGAGCATCAAACTTGTGTCGGTCAACTTGATACACAAATCCTTTGACATTCTACTCTTGGTTTAGTTGAGATTTTTTTTTCATGTAGAAAAAAACATTAATAGAATCATTATGTTAGAGAGTAGTGAAATGATGAATTCATGCTTAGAATCATTAATGGAAGGAAAATTTTCAGATTGTTGTGCAAATCTAAGTCACAAATTTGATCTCACAGTAGCTACTATCGCTGTACGAACAGCAAATGCACAGTGAAGAAGAGGGTAGAACGCTCTTCTGAAGATCCTACCATTGTCATTACTACGTATGAAGGTCAACACTGTCATCAAAGTGTAGCTTTCCCCAGAGGGGGACTCATCAGCCGTGAAGCCGCCTTTGCTGGTCAATTTACACCCGCAACCTCACAATTTTATCATCCAGGGGTACAGTTACATAGGGAAATTCCTCCAAGCATAACACAATCACAGTCACACCAAGCACCCGTCGACGTCGGAGAATCTCGTTCGGAGCCCAAACCCACCCTAGAGTCTCCAACAGATGAAGGGTTACTCGGTGATATTGTCCCTCCCGGAATGCGTAACAGATGAGAAAAAAGATAGGGTATGCATATCTTCCTTTAGCCAAATCAAGTTAATTAACTTACTCTCACTCTCTGCATGTGATTGTCCATTTTACTATGTGTGCTTTAAAGGGAGGTCTGCAGTATCATTTTTTTAAACTCAAATTAGGAGGAACAATCAGTACCTAAGTAGCTTGGAGCCAAAGGGCAATAATAAAAGCGTAAGGAAGATGCATAGCTTAGTCATTGATGAGTAATTCAATCTACCTTAGTCATGAGGGCAGAGGGCTTGAGGCTTTCACGCGTCTAGACCTTCTTAGCCGCTAGCTAGTGGACCACTGTGATTAATGTTTGATATTTAAATTTTAACCCCACAAGCATGAGATATATAGAAATCTCTTTGATTGATCAGTCCTAATCTATATTGGAACAATCAACTGTATCTGAGTACTAGTAAATAGGACTGACTTGGACCCTTAATGTTTATCAATATACTGGTAGATAGGACTGACTTGGACCCTTAATATTTATCCATATACTGGTACCTATAGTGATATTTGGTGGGCCACTGTCATCCTTGAGAACTGTGATTTCTTCGCTTGTTTCCACATCATGAATAACGTCGGGTGCATAATTTTATTGGCTACTGTTTCTTCGGATTCAATGTTTGTGGATTGCCTTATTGTTTCTTGATGTTGCCCACTATCTTATGCTTCTCAAGCATCTGGAAAGGCCTTTCTAGACATGGGTTTTGATAGATTAAAGCAACTTTAGTGCTTCTGAAAAGACTCTTAATAACCTAAAGGGATATCAGTTTAATAACCAATAGAATAATGTTGATTGACGTTTTAGATGTTCTCGTTGCTATTGCTAAAGTTGATTCGGGTGTGATTGTTTAGTATGAGCATGTGTTAGACAGAATACATTCAATTTTGATGGAGTTTTTTTTATATTTATATTTAGAACATTATGTTTTCACCATGTAGGATATGTTTTTCTAAATAAACCTTGGGAGTCCATATAAAGAAAAGATTTATATTCAATACATGCGGTGGAAACAAAAGTTTCCACAAGCTCCTTAATTTTAAGTTTTAAAGTTAGTTTTCAGGGTTAAAGTTAGGGGTTTATATTTAGTGATTTGGAATTGATAGATTGTGGTTAGAATTTAGAGTTTATGGTTAAAATTTAGGGCTTAGGGATTAAGGTTTAGAGTTTAGGTTATAATATAGTTAAAGATTTAGGTTTTAACCTATAAACTCTAAATTCTAACCCCAACCCATAAATTTTAATCACAATCCATCAATTCTAAATCACTAAAACCTAAACCCCTAACTTCCTTATCCTAAAATATTACCCTAAACCTTAAAACTAAGGCGCTTGTGGAATTTTTTTGTTTCTACCACACGTGTACGAAAATAATTCAATTCTAAATCACTAAAACCTAAACCCCTAACTTCCTTATCCTAAAATATTACCCTAAACCTTAAAACTAAGGCGCTTGTGAAATTTTTTTGTTTCTACCACACGTGTACGAAAATAATTACCCTGAAAGAAATGGTTTTAGAAATCAACTCAATGAATGGTACAAGTGAAAAAATAAAATATTATTTCCTTTAGGAGATATGAGTTTTAGCACTTTTGTGCAATGTGTGCATGACTTTTATTAAGAGTTAAAAATTAAACGGATACTATCATAAGATTTCAAAAGAAAGTAACTTTTTTATTAAATAAAGAGTTGTTACATTCTTAAAACAAATGTCTAGAGCCATTAGCAACAAGATTTCCCTTCTCCTCTCTTAAATAGAAATTGTTCCAAAAAAATCAGAATTTACACTCATATAAAATGAGATAAACATTATTAACTACTCAACCAGCTAGTGATTCTAAAAAAAAAACTTAGAACTTGGTACAAATTCTTTCACTACATATTTAACTTGAGTTTAAAACAAACTTTAGCGTGTATTTTCTTTTACATGAAATCGTCTGTTACTTGTTTATTTTGAAATTATTTCTTCACTTGTACATTATCTCTATTTAATAATATATATACACACATGTAAACAAACTCTAGAGTAAGTGGTTGAAGTTTTAAGTTAACACTCTTCTTAGGTTGTGGGTTCAAGACGAAACAAAATTCTTCTTCTCTTCTCCTAATAGAAATTATTCAAAAAAAAATAATCTATATATATAATACATATTAAATTTTTTTCATTAAATTAAACTAAACAGTTTTGCGTCATCTATTTAACTGCATTATTTTCTAAGAAAATCTGTGACATGACAGAAACTCTTTTCTAAGTAGCACTACTATAAAACCATTATGATAAACTTTCATTATGAATCAATTATAAAGAAAATTTTATTTATTTGAAAATCGTTAAAATTTGGTTATTCTTTTCTATGTTAATTTATTAACGTTGTATTAAATATTAAATATTTTATTGAGATTTTAGACAACTAATTTATTATTATTATTATTATTATAAGGGAAAAAGGAAAGAATTGTTCTAGATTGAATTCAGAATGTAACGTCAATCCAAACTAAAATAATATTTCTTAACAATGTACTACAAACTTGATCGATTGATCATTATTATTGGTTGTATATAGTCATTGATAACACTGTTGTATATAAATATATATAATCTTTCACACTATAAATTTAGAGTTGAGAAACTAATAAGAAACAATTTTGTTTTGACTCGACTAACTTTATAAGTATTACTACCATTTTTTGAGAATTTGGATGAAGTAGCATTTTAATTCAATTTTAAATATGGATAAACTCATCCACATCTGCTACTACACTGCTCGAACATCTAGGAAGAACAATATCATCCTTTACAAATTTCACCACCAAATAAAATTATTATTATTATTATAACTTAAACTTTTTATTTAAAACTATTCCACGGATATTTACTAAAAGGCTTATATTTTAATATAACTATATTTTATATTTTAATTGAAATTTTGATATTTATAAGCGTTCATATCATGTGTTGATTTAGTCCTTCGTAAAAAAATTGATATAATACAAAATATTATGCAAAATTTCGAGATGAAGCAGGTTGGGGATGAAATTATTATTTTTCTTTGGGATGGAGGTTAAATGTTGAATAAAATCGTGTTTTTTAGGATGAATTAGGTATGTACATAGAAATGTTGGGTCGGAGCAAACAAAAACATCCCTAATAGATATACGTTCAGTTAATTTATTTGGCAGGACCCTCCATGCACATGACAAGAACTGAATTACTCTCATTTCAAAACACGGTAAGTCAGTCAACATATCTTAACATCCAATCTTATTGTCGTTTACAGTTTTACCTTCAAAATTAAATGTAAAGGTTCACGTTTAGGGTAGAAAGATTATTTTGCTTTTAAGCATATAGTAGAGGGACCTACTAGGTAGTTTTTTAGATTCTAAATACAGTTATCTTCTACATTATTATACCAACGGATCATGATAGGAGGAACTATAGAACTTTGGGTTTTATATCATGTGGGAAAAAAAACAAATTAGGACATGATAGTTTGCCGACAAAAGGAAAAGCCAAAAAAGAAAAGTAGGTAATTTGTTCAACACTTGTGGAGGTGACTACAAGTTTTTTTTTTAAATAATATAAAGGGATTATAATGTAGTGTTTGTTTATACATATTTTTAATCCTTTGACAATGTGCATACACTTTATAGACAAAGCAATTTGAATCCGTGTTTCTTAAGATGAATATCATCTGCTTTTTCACTGCAACACTTGTTAAGTTCAGGCGTTTTTTAGGCTATAAAAGAAAAGCAGTAGTCATTAGTCATATAACAAAATGTTAGTAACTTTTATTGCTTGCCATGTCAAGGGTATAAATTGTTGTTCACCTTTGAAACCTTATGTCGGTTTAGAACAAAGCTTAATCCAACTAATGTCTAATTCTGAATTTAAATATTGTCATCTTTAAGAAAAAATGTGTAATAAAGTTATAGTCGAATCTTAGCTTCTGTAAAATTTTCCTGTATATAGTATAGTATCTTGGGGAGTGTTGAAATACAGTGAAGAAAAAATCCTTAAAAAGCTAATACTAACCCTTTTTTGTACCTACAGGCCTGTTATTGGACTGAAGAGCAGCCAAGCCATGCATGCAAGGAAACTTTTTTCAGGATGAAAGTGAGTACTTTACCTGAAATAAAAAAAGAAGAAGCAGTTTTAACACAATTACACATAATATCATATTATTATACTCCTTTTCTTAACCCAAACTCAGCTATATTGGTTGTTCAGTTGATTATGATGTTATCCATTCTAATCTATGCATCTGAATATTGATATTCCTGTTTATTAGGAGATTAATCATTTGCTAAAGTTAGATTAAAGTATAGACTTGGTATTTTATATTCAAAGGGGAAAGGAATTTTGGATGGAAAATTGCTGATGGTGTTTTACGTGAGTGGTGGATGCATAAAGAATATATTGCAGTAAAAGGAAAAAAAATGTATGAATGGGCCACTTGTTTTTGTATTTTTGTTTGTCGATTTCAAAGTTGCTTCAGAGTTAGGGAGTCAGCCGACATTGCTTGCTTTTCAAAGCCAGCCCCTAACCCCCAATTACTTTTTCACCTCTTCCTCCTCCTCCTCCTTCATCATCTATTAATGCCCCAGACTTTATTATAGCTTCATTGATGGCATTAACTTCAAAATTTATAGGATCTGAAAAAATTAGACCAAAACTTTTTGGGAGGAATCAAGACTTTTTGAAAAGTTTTTAGAGTTCAAAATACAATTAAACTATAAAAGTTGGGTGAGTCATGTTCCCATTCGATGGTCTGTGATTGTATTTGGGGGTTAAATTGTTATTCAATGATATGATAAATCGTAGGGTGAGCAAAGAAATTGAGTAAACCGAGAATCAAACTAAACTGTAATGTTTGGACTTATTCTGGAACACACGTTTTAAAACTAGGGACTTAAATCCACTCGAATTTGTTTTTATTTAACTTTATTTAGTAAAGTGTCAATATCTTTTTCATAAATATTTTTCCAATCAAATAAAAATAATTAATCCATAGTTTGAAGTAAAATTCACAGTCCTAAAATTAAAATATTTATTAAATAAAAATAATTAATTGACAGTGAATTTTAGGATAGTAGAATTTTTTCTCACAAGTATGTCTAAATTCACCTTAAAAATTAGATTTTAAATTTATAAATTTTATACCCTAAAATATATCTCTAAATTCTAAAACCTAAATTTTAGCCCTAAACCCTAAAACTTAATTTCTAATTATAAACCCTAAATTCTAACCCTTAAAACTTAAAACCTAAAACCCTAAACTATAAAACTTAATTTCTAGCCATAAACCCTAAATTTTAACCCCTAAAAAACACCTTAAACCTTAAATTAAACCCGCTTGTGAAAATTTTTATTTTCACTATCAGTGTATAAAATATTTTCTCATTAAATATTATTTAAAAATTATGGAATAATATTATTTTACCATAATATAATCTAAAAATCGAAATCCATAATTAATATGAAAATTTTAAAATCAAACTAAACCATCAAAGACAATTTTAAAAATAATAATAAAAAAACAAATGAACCGACATGATCTTACCCCTAATAAATCGTGTCTAATCTTCCTCATTGATTCATTTTCCCGGATTTACAAAGAGAAAATATATATAATTTTATTATGTTTGAAAAATAATATATATATATGCATATTTATGTTACATTACATGTCGAAAACAAATACCAATTTGATTTAAGTTAGTAATATTGTTTATCTTTTTAGTTGCAATAATATTAAATTAGTTCTTGCTAAATAAAGTTTTAAGCTTAAAATGGATAATTTTGTCTCATGTAGTAATATTAAATTAGTAATATTGTTTATCTTTTTAATTGTATTATTTTAGTTTTTACAGTCTTTTACAATCAGTAATGTTGTTTTTTTTTAATTTCATCAATTTAATCATCAAACTCTTGAATTGTATCAATCTCGTCGTTTTACTGTCGTTGATTGACAAAATAATAAGATGATGATGTGACAGTATAATTGACGTGGATTTTTTAATCTGTAATGTTAAAATCATTAATTAATTCTAAAACTCATCATTTGTATTATCATGTCATCAAAACTGACTCGACATTGTTGACATGACAAGACAGTTGGCGATAGCGACTACATGCACTGCATTTAACAGCTTTGTCAGTCAATTACAATCAAAAGACGAGATTGATACAATTCAGAAATTCGAGGCTAAGTTGATGAAATTAAAAAGGAGAGACTGCATTGTTGATTCTGGAATACTATGAGAGCTAAATTAATGTAATTAAAAAGGAGGATAAATGTTGTTGATTTGGGATTACTACAAGGGTAAAATTATCCTTTAAGCCTACATGTTTATCTTGCCTCAGAGGTGAGTGAAAATGAGGACTCTATAGGTAGGAATGAGGTGTTCCTTGTGAGTCTAGAACCCATAACCTAAAGAAATTAGTACGAGGGAATAAAGATAAACATTTTTAAGTTTAACAATACCAATTTTTAAGTTTAAACATGAATATGGCGTATCATTACGTCCGTTACTTGAGACATTTTTCATATTATAATTGTGATTAACTTTTTTTATATTTATATAATTTTTAATAAATAAATAATTTTGTTATAATTATATATATATTTGAATATACTAGTGTGATTATATAGTATTATCTGTTCAAATTTTTAGCCCATTAATGACTTAGTTAATACAACAACCAATGTTGGTCAAAGAACTTAGTTAATTCAATTCATTGGTTCAAAAGTATAAAAAAATGCAAAAAATTAAAAAAACCCAATTGATTTTTCTTTTCAAAAGTTTACAAACTTTTTACACCCTTTCAGTTTTTTTTAACGAAGATCAACTAGCATTCAAACATAAACTATATACAAACAAGAAACGATTAACAAGCAAGACAACAAAAATTCAGTTACAACCGAACTGAAAAGCAGAGGACAAAAAATTGAAACAAAACAACAAAACTAAACCGAAAAACTGTTCCGTAAAAAACGACGCATAAACACAAAACACCAAGAACATTCATACAACAAAGAAGAAACACATAACCGAGAAAAACGTCGGCATGAAAAACCGAGACCAAAGGAGAAATACAAAGGAGAAGCCGAACCTATCACCACGTCAAGATCCATAAGTCGCTGGTGACTGATGGTCAAATAGGAAGAAAACGAAGACAATAGCCGAAGCAATGATTTTCTCGATAATAGACTTTTTGTCACTAACCAAAATCACCAAGAAAAGAACATGAAGAACTCATGCCATTTCCACCCAAACTGCCATCAAACGACGTCTCAAAAGAGAACCTTGACGTTGGAGAGAAAACTTCCAACTAATAACTAATATCAGAAAAGAGGAAATAACATCGAAAAAAGAAGAAAAGAAGATCAATTCGACGAAAAAAAGAGGGAAAGAAAACGAGAGTCGGATTACTCTCGAGTCTCGACGAGATCAAAGCGATCAGAGAACATATGATTTAAACTTACAAAATGAAAAAGAATTTAGTTCTTTTTAAGACGATTACAAAAGAAAAAAAAATGGTTCATTGAAAGAGTCTGCTTATTACACCCTTTTAAGTTAAAAAAACTCAATCTAACACAAATTGGTTTTAACGTGAGAAGAAGCAGCCTTTTTTTAATAATGTGAAGCAACTGACATTAAAGAAAAACAAAGGTCACAAACAAAAAATCAAAAAATGGCCACAGACGGCCAAAGGAGACGACTGACAACAGGCGCCGAAGAAGAGAACAACACAAAACAAAAATAAACAGGCCAAAAAAAAGGCGGACGAACTAAACAAAGCACAACAACAACCAAAACGAGTAGGAACAACCAAGGGGAAGCACAATGACTCAACACCGACTGAAGTCGGGACAGAACGATGCCAGCAATCACAGCAAGTCTGCATGTCGTTTCGGGGGTCATCTAAAGATGAGGGCGGTTAAGGAGATGCAGAAATATGCAACCGAACATCAACAAAGCGTCACATCTAGAATCGTAGAAGGCTGTAGGCAGAGAAGAGGCGGAACCAGAGAGCCGAGTCATCGAACGGACCACCGACGATTGGACAGATACGCGCCGAATGCAACCTCAACAAGGACACGAGGGACATAGAACAAAAGAAAAAACAAAAAACAGCCACAAAAGGGCTGAGACAAAACGCTAGCAGGGGAGACGCCGTCAATCCTCTGAACCTGCGGCGAGCAGCACCACACACTCGAGCATCGGACTACCGTTCCATAAAGTAACCGTTCCCCCTCAAAAACCAGAGCAAGGGGTGGAAGAGAAAGTCATAAGGCCACGCTGTCAATCACTGAAAGGGCACAACGACCCATTCGAAGTGGAGGAAGCTTATTGATATCGGAGGTGAACTAACCATGCCACATACGGTTGTGGCCCGGTAAAAAAACGGCGCAGAAACTAGGGTTACTTTAGAAGGAAAACTGGTTGATTGATAAAGTAAATATCTGTTTCAGCATGGTTCTACTTCTACTTCTGCAAATTCGAAGCAGGCTTTGTTAAAAACTTAATGCGCGCGCGTGAACATCCATCCATTTCAACATGTGAATCGTGAATGTGATGCGGGTTTTTTTACCCAAATACCCCACTTTTAAAAATTAATTTCCAATGTACTTCATATCAAGATTAATTTGTGCAAATACATCATTTTCAACAAATTCGACTTACGAAGAATCAAATTATTTGATCGAGTCCTCGATCAAATGTTCACCCCACAATTTTTAAAGTAAAGGAAGTGAATGAATGATGAAGGTTTGGCTAATCAATTCTAGAATGCCTTTAACCTTAAGAGTAAGTCCAACTGCTCCCATATATTCCATTTTCTTTCAATGCCGTCTCAGTGGCCAAGTTTTTTTTTTTTTGAAACCGGTACCACCTGAGCTTTATACAAAAGGGGAAATTAAAAAAAAAAACTCGAGAAAGATGGTTCGAGATAAAGATAACATGAATAAAAAAAAGAAGTTGGAGAAATAAAAGCAGAAAGAAAAACAAGCTCAGTTAAGATTCGGATTTTATATCTATTAAACACTTATACTTGAAATAAATATGTTATATATAAAAGATTTATATTCAATACACTGACGGGAAAACTAGATCTAGTAAACTTGACTCGAGATCCGAGAACTGAATCGATTTATCTGAATCGAGACCCGAAATCGACCTGAACCCGATGACCTAAATTTGATCCGAAATTTGAAATAAACCGAATCGAACCAAAACTGAACCGAATTTTCAGTTGAACCAAAAATGGACCCGAACCGATTTTCAACCGAACTAAATGAAACTGAACCGATTTCATCCGAACTGAAAGCAACCCAAACCGAAGGCAACCCGAAATAAAAAATATATATTAAAAGAGATAAATAAAGATGAGATGTGAATTGTCGCATAACACACCAAAAAGCCAAATATACATGTTGTATAAAGTCATATATAGGGTGGAAAAACCTAACTCGGCCTTAAAACCCGACTAAAAACGATCATTCTCCTATTGACCCGATATTGACCTGACCCGAAATCAACTGACCAGAAAATAACCGACCCAAAATCAACCGAACCGAAAGTCAACCAAACCGAAAATCAACCGAACCGAAGTCTCAACCCAATACCTTAACCGAAATTGCCATATACCCGAACTAAAATCGAACTGAAACGAATTTAAACCGAATATTGTCAAACCCAAAATGAATCGAACCAAAATAACCCGAATTGAAACCGAACCGAATGACCCGTTTGCCATCTCTAGTAAAAATTAAAAGTTTTCACAAGAGCTTTAATTTTAAGGTTTAGAGATTCAGCTTAGGACATAGGTTTAGAGGATTAGGTTTAGTGATTTAGAATTCAGGCATAGTGGCTATAATATAGGATTTATGATTACAATTTAGGGTCTAAAGGTTAGAGTTTAGTTTTTAGGGTAATATGGTGAGAGATTTAGGTTTAAACCCATGAACCTTAAATTCTAAACCACTAACCCTAAAACCATAAACTATACACTCTAAATTAAATCTCTAAACCCTAAAATTAAGACATGTAAATTTTTTTAATTTTTACCACGTGTATGAAATAATAACCCACGTATAAATATAGTTAAAAGTCTCATCTATCGTTTCTTAGTTACCCTACAATTTTAAGGGCACTAATATAGGGGTAACCCTTGTTCTTCCCCATAAAAAGGGAGACTCCATTTCTCGCTCTCCCTATGCTCATTCTCTATTCTCCATCAGACGCTGCACTTTGTCTTGGCCTAAATAGGGCCCACCTTCCATAACCATATGCATCAACAAATTACATAAATCAATGAGATTAATTCTCCAGCTCATAGAAAGCCTTGCATATGACAAGCCCAAGAGTACATTTTTAATGACTACTGGAACAAAGGGGCTTCACTATATATATAGTTTGAGCTTAAAATTAAAGATAAGGAGGAATCATAAGGGTTTAGTATAAAGGAAAAGGTAATGACAATGATCATGTGACTACTAGTGGATAGCTAATATTAGCTGATAGCGGATTATATTAATTGATTTGACTAATCTTGCGCTTCACTAGACATCTTGGATTATCTTATAAGAGATACAAGTATGTGCCTAGCAATCAACTTGATTGTTAAATCCAGCAGTCAGATTGGTTATACCAAAGGACAGCTTTTCATTGCTTTGCTTAGGATTTAAAGTAAAACTTTTCATCATACAAGTTCAAGAACAGCAGCTGTGCTGCTATTGGCTCTTGAATTTGCTTCTTAGAAGACACTATTTGACTGATTTGAAGCAACCCAAAGCTGTAAGTTGTACTTATTTGACATGGAAAATGGTGTATTTGAAGAGCAACTGATAATGTTTTAAGATCAAATAGATAGGCAAAGGCAAAGAATCCAAAGTTGTTAGAATGAACAGCATAAAGAACATCAAAAGAAAACATGTTTTAGATGCAAGAGAACATGTTTTTTCATAGTTCAAAAGCAACATATTGAGGAAGATTTACCTTAGCAAAAAGGAGCAACACATAAAAGCGGGGTAAATTTAATTGTCTATACACTCCAAATTCTCTTGCATTATGAGGAACCTATGCCCCAAAGTTTGCTCACTTTGAAAAGATCAGACCCAGATTGCTTATACTACCAGCAAGTGTCACCTGCTGAGCCTTATCCAAGAAAATGTAGTCAATAAGCATGTTTCTAGGGTCTAGAACCATCGGCTGGGCACCGATACAGGCGGGCCGTGACCCCGAGTCATGTTTCTAGTGTGCTTCAAATCTACCAAGGCAGGAAACCAGCTGCATTCCCCACTGCATCTTCCTCGACAGGAGCCGGAAGGTTAAGATCGATTAGAGCTGATGTCTCTATTGAGCATTGTTTGATCACCATTGTTCTGTCATCCGAACCTCCAACAAAATGGGACCTTTTATGACCTCCCAAAGCTTGGCCTGACTTGAAAACCCTGAAGCAAAATGGACATTCATGGCCCTTGTTCTTCTTCGAACCCAATCTTTTTCCAGCATTGCTAGATGAACCTTTAGAAACACCAAGGCTCTTACCAATTGCACAAGACTTGATAACTTTGGTATCAATTGGAGCTGTATACGAATCACTGGCTAAGCTATTTTCATAACTCTCGTCTATCGATTCGTTGCAGTCATTCACTTTCGTATGACTCGCTCGGTGTCCACCGAGTGCCCTATGGGAATCAAAGGTCTTGTTACAGGTTAAACACTCGTATTTGCTTCCCTTTTGAGGACTGTAATAGGCATTCTTGCCATTTCTTCTTAAATCATACTTGAATTTACTCGAACACTTCCCATATGTTGCATCAAACCCGGATCCAGACACCATTTTCAGCTTCTTAGACACGATGTTCTTGCGAAACCCACCGACCGAATCATCTGATTCCACCTTCTTTGGACCGTATCTAAAATACCCAGAATCAGAATTCTCAGAAGAATGACAACTTCCAGCTTCAGCTTCAGCAGATTCCTTCAACTTGATGTTGGAAACACATTTCATGGCATTCTTGATGGTAATCCTCACATCGACGGACGACAGTTTATCTTCCAACACGATCGAGTTGTTCTCCGAAGAGTTGGCGACCGAATTCAACCCTTTCCTAGAACCGGAATCCCTGGACAACATCATCAAACACATCGCCAACTCTTCCTGTTCTTGCACTATCTCCGAAACAGACGAAGAACCGTTCCCCAGGTTGTCCGAATCATTCGAATGAACACCTATAGACTTGTACTTCACCCTCTTCGATCTCCTCTTACTCGGAGCCGTCGATGTCTCCGTCTCCGACTGACTATCCATTATAAGCTTATGTTTATCACCGGCGTCCAAATGACAAACTCTCTCCTTGTCGGAATGACAAGACATGTGACCACAAAGAGATTTCAAGGATGTAAAACCCTTACCACATTCTTTGCAAATCATCTCTTTGAAAGAAGCGCCATTCCCTGAATCTGAAAACCTCTTGGTTTTCTTGGGGTTTTCCCTCAAACCAGCAAATCTCTTGATGTTCTTGTTTCTTGGATTGATAAGCTTGTTCAAGGGCAAATCAGCAGATTCTTCCTCTGTTTCAGCAGAGTTTTCGTTGTTCATACAAGTTCTTATGTGACCACCCAAGGATTTCCCACAAGGGTACCTCTTGTTGCAAAATTTGCAAACGAATCTTTTTTCTTGGTTCAGCTCCATTAAAGAATCAATGGAAATTGATCAATTAAACACGAACAAGATAAAGGAATCAAGAGCAGTTGCCCATTTCTTACCTCAAATCTTCAAAAAAAATTCTGCATTTTTTCCTGGTTTGCTTCTTTACTGTCCCCAAACAGAGAAATCATAAAGTTAGTTGCTTTTTAGTTCCAATGGGGGGATAATCAGACAGAAATCAAGAACTGTGATGTGACACTTTGTTGTTTTAAGTACAACAAGGAGATGCAAGAGAAGTCTTTAAATTCAATTCTTTATTACTTTTCATTGTTGAAACAAATTAAAAGTAAAAAGAAGAAGATTAAAATGTTTTTTTAACTGAGAAAAAACAAAAGAAAAGAGATGAATTGACGGGTCGGTAATGATGCGATGAACAGGCGTAGGAGAAGAAGAATGAGAGCAAAAAAGCTTGACTGTTTCTCATGGTTATTTTTTCTCTCTCTCCCATCTGTTTTTTTGGTAGAGTTGGGGGAGAATTCCATTCATGGAAAGCTACAAGATTAAAAAGGAAAGTAAAAGATAGGCAGCACGTGTACTTTATTGAGAACCATTCGCTTTTGGATTCAACGCTCAGGATTTATCCAGTTTGTTTCTATATGAAATAAAATCGTAATTTATTATAGGATAAACTGCTTAAATAACTATTTAACTATTGAGTAATTTTGATATGACAATCATATTTTTAATTATATCATTTTGACCTCATAATTATTTAAGTGATAACAATTAAGTCACTTATAATTAAAATCTAAAAGGGAAGGTAATGTGAAAGTTAATATAAATTTGTATAATTGTGCATTTAATCTATGTTACTTATACATTTTGTCATTTTAGTCTTAATTTTAATTTAATATAACAAAATTTAATTCACCAATCAAATAGTAACACCTGTCACAATCTGATCGGTGAATTTTGAATATTTTTATTTAATTTATTTTCCACCAATCACATGTTGATACGTGTCAAAAGTCATTTTGACCACATAACTATAAAAGTGGTAACAATCAAGTCACCTGCGGTTAAAATCTAACAGAGAGGATGATGTGCAGTTAACATAAAGTTGTATAATTACACATTTAATCTTTATTATTTATACAGTTTAATCATCTTAATCTTAACAAATTTAATTTACCAATCAGATAGTGACACATGTCACAATCTGATCGGTGAATTTTGAATATTTTTATTTAATTTATTTTCCACCAATCACATGTTGATACGTGTCAAAAGTCATTTTGACCACTATAAAAGTGGTAACAATCAAGTCACCCGCGGTTAAAACCTAACAGAGAGGGTGATGTGACAGTTAACATAAATTTATATAATTACACATTTGATCTTTATTATTTATACATTTTTATCATTTTAGTCTTAACAAATTTAATTCACCAATCAGATAATGATGCATGTCACAATATGATCGGTGAATTTTGAATATTTTGAGGGACATTAGACCACACTGGGCAACGAGGCAATTAACTCCCAGCAAAATACTGGAGGTGGAGGTATTGTTTTCAGGTCATGTTTGCTTTTCCAAAATTAATTAGTTGATGATTTTTAGAGCATTTCCGTCGAGATCAAAGTGTTCAAGTCTCAATTGGCTTGCAAACTTGAGAGCTGTAACTGCCTTTACTTCTGCAATTTCTAGGCTGGGAACGAATCCAAAATGACATGACATTGCCATTAAACTAAGTTATATATTAAATGTTGAAACTAGATCACATAAAAGGCATTTCGCCCAGTGGCCTTGGCTCAGTTTACTCCCATCAGTTGCCCGGGTTTGATTTCCATGGGATCATTTTAACGGTCAATTACTTTCCATTAATCACGTACCATTATCTTATTGGTCAATTAAATTTATTAGATTAAATTAAAATTAAGATTAAAATAATAAAATATATACACAACAAGGATCAAATATATAATTATATAAATTTATATTAACTGTCAAATCATCATTTCTATTAGGTTTTAATGGCACGTGACTTGATTGTTACTACTTAAATAGTTATATGGTCAAAATAATACATTTAAAAGTATGGTGGTCATATCGGAACCACTCCCATAGTTAAATGATCATTTAAGTAGTTTACCCTTTATTATAAATAAATTAAGTGTTAAACTATATTTTTAATTGGCTAAATTTTTGATACATATGCGGTGTAAAACTAATTTTACACAAGCTTACATATTTACACTATAAAACTCAAATCTTAAATTTCTAACCCCAATCCTAAAAAACTAAACCATAAAGCTTAAACCCTACTCCCTAAATTCTAAACACTAATCTTAAATTATAAACCTTACGACCTAAATCCCTAAACTTTAAACTCTAAACTAAAACCCTAACCCATAAAACAAAAAGACACATGTAAACTTTAATTTACATTGCTTGTGTATCAAAGTTTTTTCTTATTAATTTATCAAAAAAATAGACTTCATTTAAAAAATGTTAAATTATACATGTTTTTGCTTTAGGTGTTTAGAGTCTTTTGGGTTTAATAGATAACTATCGTTTCATTCTGTTATATTTTAGGTGTATAATATTTCGTTTCGTTAATATTTTCAGATTGGTCCGTTAAAATATTATTATTCATTCGTTACTTGACATGTGATCGCTTTTTTTTCAAAAATAATAGGCCTCGTTAAAAATTCCTTCGAATTCAACATCGTACAGAAATATAACGTCATAAAGCAAAGGGAAAAAAGAGTGTGAAACTTTTTTGTTTTTTTAATAATATACATGTTCATCTTATAGTTCATGTTTGAGGTGTGAGGTTATTCTTTTCACTATATCATTTTTAAAGTTTGAACTTGCATCCTCTTCTTGAAAGTATAATATACCTTATCCAATTTTTATTAATATAAAGATCTAACTACATCACCTGAGGTCCCATCAAGGGAAAATATTGCGAAAAAATCCACCTAAAAATGCTCAAATTCAATGTAACACCCTTAACGTATACTCGTAGACCGAATATACATTAAAGATGTTACGGAGTCGTTTAAAGAAATCCTGACTTATAATAATTTTTTTATACATATAAATCTTGTCTTTATTAATCTAACCCTTTTCTCGATTTTATTGAAATCATAACTTATGTGTAGTTGGCTAATTTTGACCCCGAATTAGTTTATAAAACATATTAGTCAGTTATTAAAACGATAATGCAATTCGGCGTGAAAAATAGGTTCACGGCCTAGGCCCTTTCTTGATTTTAAAATCCTTATGCGATTATCGATAAATAAAAATTTAAACTGATTAAACACGATTTACTACCTTTTTAAGCTTACCGATTTTTATATTAACAAAGTAAGCTTCCTTTCTACTTTAGTTTATTCTTTCATATTACTAATACCTTATCTTGCTTTATCCATATATGATTCATCATTAAAACTGATCAATTATCTATCATTTAATTTAATTTAATGCATCATATATTACCAACGGATAAATAGTTACATGCCCACTAGAGATTATCATAAGCTAGAATATCTTACTGATGTTTTGCAGATTGAAGCTTGATCAATATGCTCAACTCCTCTTCAAGTATTCGATCTTAACCTACGTGTGAATCAAACACACGCTAAGTTTCACTTAGTGAGGCAATAAACAAAATTAATAATAATTTAAACTTATTAAACTTTATGGCTACATTTATATAGCATGATATATGTCATTTATTGTTTGTTCATTTATCATAATATGTCATTTATACCTCAATGCATGAACATATATATTATGTTACAAGCTAATGAATGTGCTTGTTCTATTCATTTAACATCATATCATTACTTACCATTAATGTTAAACTTTTAAGTTGAACTTACTTACCATTTTCATGCCTAATAACATACGTTACTTCACATGTACTAACATATATCAAAATTTTTCTTTTGTCATGTGACCTGTAAAAATTAACATCTCATATACATAAGTTAGGCATGGTAAGTTAATTAAATATTCTCAAAAAATCTCTTGTTTCCCTTTTCAATCATATTAAGATTACTTAGACCAATTCTTTATACCTTTAGCCCAAGAATTTTATATAGAGAGAAACTTAAGTATGCGAGATCGGTACTCCCAGAGTACTAGTCACCGAAGTGACGATAAACATATAGACACATAAAGTGCCGGTAACATATAGACACATAAGTGTCGACATCATATAGACACATAAGTGTCGACATCATATAGACACATGAGTGTCGATATCATATAGACACATAAGTGTCAGCATCATATAGACACATAAGTGCCGGTAAACATATAGATCCGAAGATCGGTGTATAGCTACACGCAGTCCCAGATTGCTAGACCTTTAATGGCATGCCACTATACTGTAACTCTCTATCACAAACTTGGTCAATAAATCCGTATCAATAACTTGTAAATTATCATTTTGTAAATGATTCATATACCATCATTATTCAATAATAACTTGCTATAATAGAACATAATAGGGCAGTTCATACTCTATCATATACTAACCATTTTCCTTTGCTTGCAAAACATCATTTAACTTATACAAAAACCATGTTATCATTTCAATAAAATCAAGTAAATAAAATTCTTAAAAGTCTACTAAAATACATTTCAAAACATATAAATGCACTCACCTGGTCCATTTATTAGCTTGCATCACTGAGCTCTATTCGATCATTTCTTTCATATTACCTCGAACCCTCTTTTGAACATATATATTATTTCCAAAATTTCCTTCATTCCTTAAATTGTTCAAAAACTCATTATGGTCCTTAGTGACCAATTTGAACTTCCATTAACCCCTTTCAAGCTTACTAATTAACCTTAGATATAAAATATATCAATTCTCATTTTCTGGCAGATTGCACTACCTTCAAAGAAATATTTCTATAAAATAATTTACAACTCATAATTCAACTCCGTTTGTTCTGAAAGAAACTAGATTCAATAATCTTTTCACCCATATAAATTAATAGTCCGAATTCAACTTGTACGAATTATGGCAAATTTTCAAAGTCAATTATAGAGCTGGAATTCAGAACAGACTGACGCTGTGTTTTCTGACCTTTCGTAACTTAAAAATTCATATCTTTTGACTCGAAACTTGAAATCAGTTTCCGTTTGTTGGAAACTAAACTAGACAAACAAATCTTTACATCGGTATAAAATTCACCATCTAGCCATCTTTGTAGAATTTATGGTGAATTTTCAAACTTACTGCCATGATCCAGTTTTCTACACAGCTTCCATAAATAAACTTCAAATTTTTATACTAACTTCTCCTTACTTCTCTACTTTTCAATTTAGTCCAATTGCTTGCTTTAAACCACCAACTCATCACCTTCTTCACCAAATAATTATTCAAAATAAATCACCCTTATTTTTCATTCTTTGAAAAAACAGTCACCAAAATGCAAAGATAAGGATTCAAGCTTCTTAACTTTGCAAATTAGTCCTCAATTCAACATTACTACCTTAAATCCATCATTACAACTAAAAATCAGATTTAGCCCCCATACAAAACTTCATTTTTGATCTGGTCACTTAACTTTGACACTTTGTCAAAATGGTCACTAATTCGATTCAACATCAATTTAACATTCTAACTTCAATTCCATGTCTCTAACATCATTAATAACATAAATACACATCAAAATCATAAAAATTAGATTTGGTCCTCTAACTTTTAAACTTGCCAAAATGGTCCCTATACCTTTAACTTAGGGTTTTGCTTCCAAATAACAATTCAAGCTTACTAAATCATTAATTTAACATTACAAAACCTAAATTAAACTTGAATCCGTAAAACCTAATCATCTTCATTAAATCAAAACATGTGGAACATGAATCCCAACTCAATATCATGATTTTAACATCATACTAACTTGATTTCAACTTGAATTCAATCATGGAATCAAAAAATTTCAAAAGCCCCAATTGATCCATAAACCCTAATTTCTTTCTCATATAAATTCTCATCAATCAAGCATGAATTTCATGAATTATTGATATCATAAGATAGAGCTTGAAGAGTAAGACAACTTTGCAGTTGAAGAGATTACCTGAAAACCGAGTTTCGGGGCTTGAATCGAGCTTAGAAAATTTTTCTCTTTCTTTCCCTAGCTCTCATGTTTTTGGCCGGAAATTTCATCTTTTCACTATTATTTTACACATATAACTATTAAATGAATATTAAATTCATTTAATAGTGAAATTACAATTTTACCCTTTTTATCCAATGGTTGAGATTGATTTTTTCATCAATCAAGGGCCAAGATTTAATCTTCCGTTTCCTCTTTCCAAAATTGCCCTTATAACTTTTTAAATATTTCAAAATTGCCATTGGGGCCAAATGACCAATTTGCCCTCCAACTAGTTTTTATTTACTAGTTTGCCATTCTTGTAAAAATTTAACTAAGTCTAGTTGGAATCCAACCAACTATAATAAAATATTCATAAAATAGTATTTTATGGCTTTTCCATGGCTTTTGGATCAGCCTCTAAAATTTCAGTTCGATCTAATTTCCCGATATTCGTAAAATACTTATACTACGATTTTACCTTTATCGAGCTGTCAGATTTATTCCAATAATTCTATATTTCTATATTCGGGAAATCCACAATATCATCTCATAAAGTTTTTCTTTCCTAAGATCTTAGACTAAATTTTCTTAACTCATTCTATTTTCTCAATACTTATCGAAAATCTCCGTAGAATAAAATTTCTCTTAGAATTCCTTTATCGATAATCCATACGAATATTCTCTACTCTTACTAAGTCCAAAATATCGAGCAGAAACACTTTTATGCGACCTTCCCAGAGGTCACCCATCCTAATATTTCCCTTGCCTAAGCACGCTTATCAATTTTATTCGATCCAAATTTGGTACCTTTTACTATATCTTAATTCTTAAAACCGATATCAAGATACTTATTTTGATCCGATTCACTCTTATACTTGAATAAAATTACTTATTGGGAAATTTACACTTGTCCCTAAACTTTTCCAAAGTATATACTTTAACCCTAAAACTTTCAAAATTTACATTTTGGTCACTAGCCAAAAATTTGGGATATTACAATTCTTTCCCCCTTTAAGAAAATTCATCCTCGAATTTTTAACACGTACTGATTTCAAACATTTGCGAATATTGCTCCCCCAATTTCTTTTAATTTCCCAAGTGACTTTTTCAATCTTGTGATTCCTCCCCATAGCTTCAAATATAATCTCTTAATGATCAATTCTTTCTTAGCTTCTTTTCTAACCATCTCAAGTAGTATCACTACTTAACTTTTCAATTCTCCTTTATATGTACTCGACAAAGACATACATCTTATAATGAGATACTACTGATTTATTTTCATCATAACTTCAATCCTTAGCAGTTAGCTAACTTCCATGCTTATTTCACTGTATCATATCCGCTATGGTTCATTTCTTGACCTCCAAGATTCGTCAATTGACGAAATCCATCATCGTTTTACTTTTCTTATTCTAGTATCATTCCATCTTATACTAATGAGGAGCAACATCAAGTCATACAATCAACACATCAGTAATATGATATCCTAAGGGCATGTACTTACTGACAAATTCATATCAATCTTGGTTTAGCATCCAGAACCAGCTAAACTTTTGCTCTGATACCATTAAATGTAACACCCTTAACGTATACTCGTAGACCGAATATACATTAAAGATGTTATGGAGTCATTTAAAGAAATCTCGACTTATAATAATTTTTTAGACATATAAATCTTGTCTTTATTAATCTAACCCTTTTCTCGATTTTCTTAAAATCATAACTTATGTGTAGTTGGCTAATTTCGACCCTGAATTAGTTTGTAAAATATATTAGTCAATTATTAAAACGATAATGCAATTTGGGATGAAAAATAGGTTCACGGCCTAGGCCCTTTCTTGATCTTAAAATCCTTATGCGATTACCAATAAATAAAAAATTAAACTGATTAAACACGATTTACTACCTTTTTAAGCTTACCGATTTTCATATTAACAAAGTAAGCTTTCCTTTCTACTTTAGTTTATTCTTTCATATTACTAATACCTTATCTTGCTTTATCCATATATGATTCATCATTAAAACTGATCAATTATCTATCGTTTAATTTAATTTAATGCATCTTATATTACCAGCGGATAAATAATTACATGCCCATTAGAGATTATCATAAGCTAGAATATCTTACGATGTTTTGCGCAGATTTAAGCTTGATCAAGATGCTCAACTCCTCTTCAAGTACTCCATCTTAACCTACGTGTGAATCAAACACACACTAAGTTTCACTTAGTGAGGCAATAAACAAAATTAATAATAATTAAAACTTATTAAACTTTATGGCTACATTTATATAGCATGATATATGCCAATGCATTAACTTTATGTTGCATTAGTGATAGCTTAGTATATGCTAATATCATAATATTTTTTCATTCTTTGAAAAAAATCACAAAATGCAAAGATAAGGATTCAAGCTTCTTAACTTTGCAAATTAGTCCTCAATTCAACATTACTACCTTAAATCCATCATTACAACTAAAAATCAGATTTAGCCCCATACAAAACTTCATTTTTGATCTGGTCACTTAACTTTGACACTTTGTCAAAATGGTCACTAATTCGATTCAACATCAATTTAACATTCTAACTTCAATTCCATGTCTCTAACATCATTAATAACATAAATACACATCAAAATCATAAAAATTAGATTTGGTCCTCTAACTTTTAAACTTGCCAAAATGGTCCCTATACCTTTAACTTAGGGTTTTGCTTCCAAATAACAATTCAAGCTTACTAAATCATTAATTTAACATTACAAAACCTAAATTAAACTTGAATCAAGTAAAACCTAATCATCTTCATTAAATCAAAACATGTGGAACATGAATCCCAACTCAATATCATGATTTTAACATCATACTAACTTGATTTCAACTTGAATTCAATCATGGAATCAAAAAATTTCAAAAGCCCCAATTGATCCATAAACCCTAATTTCTTTCTCATATAAATTCTCATCAATCAAGCATGAATTTCATGAATTATTGATATCATAAGATAGAGCTTGAAGAGTAAGACAACTTTGGTTTGAAGAGATTACACAAAACCGAAGTTTGAGGGGCTTGAATCGAGCTTAGAAAATTTTTCTTTTCTTTCCCTAGCTCTCATCATTTTTTTGGCCGGGAAATTTCATCTTTTCACTATTATTTTACACATATAACTATTAAATGAATATTAAATTCATTTAATAGTGAAATTAAATTTTACCCTTTTTATCCAATGGTTGAGATTGATTTTTTCATCAATCAAGGGCCAAGATTTAATCTTCCGTTTCCTCTTTCCAAAATTGCCCTTATAACTTTTTAAATATTTCAAAATTGCCATTGGGGCCAAATGACCAATTTGCCCTCCAACTAGTTTTTATTTACTAGTTTGCCATTCTTGTAAAAATTTAACTAAGTCTAGTTGGAATCCAACCAACTATAATAAAATATTCATAAAATAGTATTTTATGGCTTTTCCATGGCTTTTGGATCACCTCTAAAAAATTCGATTCGATCTAATTTCCCGATATATTAAGAAAATACTTATACTACGATTTTACCTTTATCGAGCTGTCAGATTTATTCCAATAATTCTATATTTCTATATTCGGGAAATCCACAATATCATCTCATAAAGTTTTTCTTTCCTAAGATCTTAGACTAAATTTTCTTAACTCATTCTATTTTCTCAATACTTATCGAAAATCTCCGTAGAATAAAATTTCTCTTAGAATTCCTTTATCGATAATCCATACGAATATTCTCTACTCTTACTAAGTCCAAAATATCGAGCAGAAACACTTTTATGCGACCTTCCCAGAGGTCACCCATCCTAATATTTCCCTTGCCTAAGCACGCTTATCAATTTTATTCGATCCAAATTTGGTACCTTTTACTATATCTTAATTCTTAAAACCGATATCAAGATACTTATTTTGATCCGATTCACTCTTATACTGAATAAAATTACTTATTGGGGAAATTTACACTTGTCCCTAAACTTTTCCAAAGTATATACTTTAACCCTAAAACTTTCAAAATTTACATTTTGGTCACTAGCCAAAAATTTGGGATATTACAATTCTTTCCCCCTTTAAGAAAATTCATCCTCGAATTTTTAACACGTACCAGTTTCAAACATTTGCAGATATTGCTCCCCCAATTTCTTTTAATTTCCCAAGTGACTTTTTCAATCTTGTGATTCCTCCCCATAGCTTCAAATATAATCTCTTAACAGATCAATTCTTTCTTAGCTTCTTTTCTAACCATCTCAGTAGTATCACTACTTAACTTTTCAATTCTCCCTTTATATGTACTGACAGTACATACATCTTATAATGAGATACTACTGATTTATTTTCATCATAACTTCAATCCTTAGCAGTAGCTAACTTCCATGCTTATTTCACTGTATCATATCCGCTATGGTTCATTTCTTGACCTCCAAGATTCGTCAATTGACGAAATCCATCATCGTTTTACTTTTCTTATTCTAGTATCATTCCATCTTATACTAATGAGGAGCAACATCAAGTCATACAATCAACACATCAGTAATATGATATCCTAAGGGCATGTACTTACTGACAAATTCATATCAATCTTGGTTTAGCATCCAGAACCAGCTAAACTTTTGCTCTGATACCATTAAATGTAACACCCTTAACGTATACTCGTAGACCGAATATACATTAAAGATGTTATGGAGTCATTTAAAGAAATCTCGACTTATAATAATTTTTTAGACATATAAATCTTGTCTTTATTAATCTAACCCTTTTCTCGATTTTCTTAAAATCATAACTTATGTGTAGTTGGCTAATTTCGACCCTGAATTAGTTTGTAAAATATATTAGTCAATTATTAAAACGATAATGCAATTTGGGATGAAAAATAGGTTCACGGCCTAGGCCCTTTCTTGATCTTAAAATCCTTATGCGATTACCAATAAATAAAAAATTAAACTGATTAAACACGATTTACTACCTTTTTAAGCTTACCGATTTTCATATTAACAAAGTAAGCTTTCCTTTCTACTTTAGTTTATTCTTTCATATTACTAATACCTTATCTTGCTTTATCCATATATGATTCATCATTAAAACTGATCAATTATCTATCGTTTAATTTAATTTAATGCATCTTATATTACCAGCGGATAAATAATTACATGCCCATTAGAGATTATCATAAGCTAGAATATCTTACTGATGTTTTGCAGATTTAAGCTTGATCAGTATGCTCAACTCCTCTTCAAGTACTCCATCTTAACCTACGTGTGAATCAAACACACACTAAGTTTCACTTAGTGAGGCAATAAACAAAATTAATAATAATTAAAACTTATTAAACTTTATGGCTACATTTATATAGCATGATATATGCCAATGCATTAACTTTTATGTTGCATTAGTGATAGCTTAGTATATGCTAATATCATAATATTTTTTTGTTTGTTCATTTATCATAATATGTCATCTATACCTCAATGCATGAACATATATATCATGTTACAAGCTAATGAATGTGCTTGTTCTATTCCTTTAACATCATATCACTACTTACCATTAATGTTAAACTTTTAAGTTAAACTTACTTACCATTTTCATGCCTAATAACATACGTTACCTCACATGTACTAACATATATCAAAATTTTTCCTTTGTCATGTGACCTGTAAAAATCAACATCTCATATCCATAAGTTAGGCATGGTAAGTTAATTCAATATTCTAAAAAATCTCTTGTTTCCCTTTTGAATCATATTAAGATTACTTATACCAATTCTTTATACCTTTAGCCCAAGAATTTTATATAGAGAGAAACTTAAGTATGCGAGATCAGTACTGCCAGAGTACTAGTCACCGAAGTGACGACAAACATATAGACACATAAAGTGTCGGTAACATATAGACACATAAGTGTCGACATCATATAGACACATAAGTGTCGGCATCATATAGACACATAAGTGCTGGTAAACATATAGATCCGAAGATCGGTGTCCAGCTACACGCAGTCCCAGACTGCTAGACCTCTAATGGCATGCCATTATACTGTAATTCTCTATCATAAACTTGGACAATAAATCTGTATCAATAACTTGTAAATTATCATTTTGTAAATGATTCATATATCACCATTATTCAATAATAACTTGCCATAATAGAACATAATAGGGCAGTTCATACTCTATCATATACTAACATTTTCCTTTGCTTGTAAAACATCATATAACTTATACAAAAACCATGTTATCATTTCAATAAAATCAAGTAAATAAAATTCTTAAAAGTCTACCAAAATACATTTCAAATCATATAAATGCACTCACCTAGGCCATTTATTAGCTGGACTCACTAAGCTCTATTAGATCCTTTCTTTCATAGTACCTCAAACCCTCTTTTGATTCGGATCAAACTTCATTAATCACATGAATGTAAACAACAAATTGTTAGATTCAAATCTAACAATTTCTCAAACATGCTATCAAATCTAATCATTCGAATATACATAATTTCTAAAATTTCCTTCCTTCCTTGAATTGTTCGAAAACTCATTATGGTCCTTAGTGACCAATTTGAACTTCCATTAACCCATTTCAAGCTTACTAATTAACCTTTGATACAAAATATATCAACTATCATTTTCTGGCAGATTGCACTACCTTCAAAGAAATATTTCTATAAAATAATTTACAACTCGAAACTCAACTCCGTTTGTTCTGAAAGAAACTAGATTCAATAAGATTTTCGCCCATATAAATTAATAGTCCGAATTCAACTTGTACGATTTATGGCGAATTTTCAAAGTCAATTATAGAGCTAGAATTCAGAATAGACTGGTGCTCTGTTTTCTGACCTTTCATAACTTAAAAATTCATATCTTTTGACTCGGAACTCGAAATCAGTTTCCGTTTGTTGAAAACGAAACTAGACGAACAAATCTTTACATCAGTATAAAATTCATCATCTAGCCATTTTGTAGAATTTATGGTGAATTTTCAACTTACTGCCATAATCCAATTTTCTACACAGCTTTCAAAAATAAACTTCAAATTTTTATACTAACTTCTCCTTACTTCTCTACTTTTCAATTTAGTCCAATTGCTTGCTTTAAACCACCAACTCATCACCTTCTTCACCAAATAATTATTCAAAATAATTCTCCCTTATTTTTCATTCTTTGGAAAAAATAGTCACTAAAATGCAAAGATAAGGATTCAAGCTTCTTAACTTTGCAAATTTGTCCTCAATTCAACATTACTACCTTAACTCCTTCATTACAACTAAAAATCAAATTTAGCCCCCATACAAAACTTCATTTTCGATTTGGTCACTTAACTTTGACACTTTGTCAAAATGGTCACTAATTCGATTCAACATCAATTTAACATTCTAACTTTAATTCCATGTCTCTAACATCATTAATAACATAAATACACACCAGAATCATAAAAATCAGATTTGGTCCTCTAACTTTTAAACTTGCCAAAATGGTCTATATACCTTTAACTTAGGGTTTTGCTTCTAAATAACAATCCAAGCTTACTAGATCATTAATTCAACATTACAAACCCTAAATTAAACTTGAATCCATAAACCATTATCATCTTCATAAAATCAAAACATGTAGAACTTAAATCCGAACTCAATATCATGATTTTAACATCATACTAACTTGATTTCAACTTGAATTCAATCATGGAATCATAAAATCTCAAAAGCCCCAATTGATCCATAAACCCTAATTTCTTTCTCATGTAAATTCTCATCAATCAAGCATGAATTCCATGAATTAATGATATCAAAAGATAGAGCTTGAAGAGTAGAACAACTTTGTAGTTGAAGAGATTGCCTGAAAACCGAGTTTCGGGGCTTGAATCGAGCTTCGAAAATTTTTCTTTCTTTCCCTAGCTCTCATGTTTTTGGCTGGAAAAGGTGTTTATCTTTTCACCATTATTTTACACATATAACTATTAAATGAATATTAAATTCATAATAGTGAAATTACAATTTTATCCTTTTTATCCAATGGTTGAGATTGATTTTATCATCAATCAAGGGCCAAGATTTAATCTTCCATTTCCTCTTTCCAAAATTGCCCTTATATCTTTTTAAATATTTCAAAATTGCCATTGGGGCCAAATGACCAATTTGCCTTCCAACTAGTTTTTATTTATTAGTTTGTCATTCTTGTAAAAATTCAACTAAGTCTAGTTGGAATCCAACCAACTGTAATAAAATATTCATAAAATAGTTTTTTATGGCTTTTCCATGGCTTTTGGATCAGCCTCTGAAATTTCAGTTCGATCCGATTTCCCGATATTCATAAAATACTTCAACTACGATTTTACCATTATCGAACTGTCAAATTTATTCCAATAATTCTATCTTTCCATATTCGAGAAATCCACAATATCATCTCATAAAATTTTTCTTTCCTAAGATCTTAGACTGAATTTTCTTAACTCATTATATTTTCCCGATACTTATCGAAAATCTTTATAGAATAAAATTTCTCTTAGAACTCCTTTATCGATAATCCATACGAATATTCTCTACTCTTATTGAGTCCAAAATATCGATCAGAAACACTTTTATGGGACCTTCCTAGAGGTCACCCATCCTAATATTTCTCTGGCCTAAGTACGCTTAACAATTTTATTCGATCCAAATTTGGTACCTTTTACTGCATCTTAATTCTTAAAACCGATATCAAGGTACTTATTTCGATCCGATTCACTCTTATACTGAATAAAATTACTTATTGGTGAAATTTACACCTTAGTCCCTAAACTTTTCCAAAGTTTATACTTTAACCTTAAAACTTTCAAAATTTACATTTTGGTCACTAGCTAAAAATTTGGGATATTACATTCAAACCCGAGCAACAACTAATCCATGCCGAACGATGAAAGTTTTTAATTACTTTTTATTCTGGTGAAAAATAAAAACCTGTTTTTTCTGTAGAAAAAATCATAAAAAGAACTCTCATTTTTCTTCTTCAAAATAATTTTAAATCATCTATCGTGAACACTATATTGTTGTTGTTGTTGTAACAATAATAAAATCTCTTTATCTTTTTGAAAGAGCCACAAAGTTCGTTCGTCATTGTGAAATTTATTTCGCGTTTTTTATTTAATGTTCAACGGACATCTTGTTCGTCAATTTACAGCGGCAAAAAAGTGGGGTAATCAGTAGTGGTGTTCTGGGACAAAAATAGTGGGTGACGGTTGTTGATTCGGCGGTGAAAGATGATGAATTTAAGGATTTGGGGATTTGAGATTTATGAAAAAATGAAAATTTTGGGTACTTTTGAGAAAATTAAAGATTTTTAAATCAAATGAAATTAAAAATAAGACAAGTGTCATGCCATCGTTGGATGATAATTTTTTTGACAAATGATAAATCTAATCCTAATCCTAACTAGTACCTAGAGGGGAGGGGAGGAAAAGTGGGACTCTAGGGGAAGGAATGAAGGTACTCCTAGTGGGTATAAAACTTATAACCTAAGGAAATATGATGGAACAAAGATGAGCAACTTAGCCAACCGACCAAATGTGCTTGCTCATCATTGGATGACAATTTCTTTACTATAATTAATTGATAAACCTTAAAAAATAACGAAATAAATCATTAGACACCTATTTTGACAAAAAAACTTTAAATGTCTAAAATAAAAAGGATATAATCTGGACACTTTTCTTTTGACAATTAATTCTAATTATAATCCTACCTAGAGGGGAGGGGAAGAAAACTCTAGAGGAAGAAAGGGAGTGCTCCTAATGGGTCAAAAACTCATGACCCAAGAGAATACAAGAGAATAAATATGAACAATTTGACTAACCGACGAAATGTGTTTACTTATAATTTGGACACTTTTATCAATTAAGCTAAAAATTTAATAGTATTAAAAATCCCCGATAATATCAACCAATAATAATATTGTGTGTCATATGTCTATTTTTATACATCATAGATGTTGAAATATGTACGTGTCACGTTATTATTTATTGGTGATGTCATTTTTAGATTAAACCATAATAAATACCATCAAATATTGACGTTTTATTGTTTATATCATCGAACTTTTAATTTATTTAACTTTAACACTAAATTTTAGTTTATGTTCAATTATATCACTACGTCGTTAAATGTTAACAATGCGATGATATGATGATAATGTAGACGGTAGATTATGTTATGTGATGTCATGGCGATGATGTGGCATGACTACGTAGAATATGTGATGATGTGACGATGAGATGGCATGGCCACATGATATTTTATAATTATTTAATATCTTCTGAACAAGAAATTATTAGATGTACTCGGCTCACCACTTCTAAACAGACATATCCATCCATATCAAAGTAACTTTCAAACAATAATTTTTTTCTAAACCGACAATGACACATGCCACCATCTTATTGGAGAATTTTCATCCAATCAAACGATGACATGTGTCATCTTTTATCGGAAGAAAAATGATGAAAATATTATTTCCCAAGGGAATTTGAACCTAAGTCTCACACATGAGTAAAGTAATGCTTAACCACCGAGCAAAATAATTTTTTTTAACAAATCTTAATTCTAATCTTAGTTAGAGGAGCGGGGAAGAGGCACTCTAGGAGAAAGAAGCGGTGTTTTAGTGGATTCAGAACCCATAATCTAAGAGAATATGAAGGAACAAAAATAAACAGCTTGATCAATCGGTCAAATATACCTGTTCTAAAACAATTAAGTTCGTAAGATTTTGACAAGTTTTTTTCTTAAGTTATAAGTGGAGGAAAATTACTAAAAATAATTATGCATTTTAAAAGATTTGAACAAAGGTCTAGAGTATAATAGAACTATTGCTTATCCATCGAGACTAATAGAAACCTTAAGAATATATTGATAAACTTTTTATTTAGTTGATTTTGCTTGAAATTAATTTGATCTATTTCATGAAATGTATTTAAATAAAAGTTTTGGCATACACTAAATACACCATTCCCCTTATTAAGCATTAATTTTATTTATATATTTAAGAAAAATATATATTTACATATGTTACTTACATTATTCCCCTTTTTTCAATTGCATTATTTCTCTAATTTTACCATGACTATCTTCATTCTTTTTCTTAAATTATTAATTTCAAACATGAACTCCATAAAAAGAAATTAAACTTTCTAAATTATGTTTTTGAGTTATTTAGAGATATAAGTAACAACAACGTCATCGGCATGTGAGAATGATTTTGTCCTAATTTACCAAAAGCCGTCACTTGTTGTACATAGGATAATGTTATTAACAAATGGGATGACTTTGTCCTAGTCCGATGATATTCATCTGCTTCCCAATAATATTTCATGTTTAGCACTTTTATCCCCCACCTTTTTTTCTTCATGTTTTTTTACCCTAGCCTTTTCTCAACTTTCATACATTAACCAACAGTCGGTCAAATCTCGTCGAACCAGAGTAAAATTGTCTTCAACTGTCGGTAATCACTTTTGTTCCATGTACAACAGATAATAGCTTTCGATAATTTTCTTTTTGATCAAAAGAGAACTTCATTAAAAACATCAAAAGGTACAAATGAAATGGGCACCAGATGCCCAAAGGAGACTGGTAACAAGGTACCCAGGGAGACCTGGGCCAACATGGCCTAAACCGGGAAAAGGGGAGCAAACCCTAGCATTCAACCAAGGTGCATTAACCCTAACAAAGCAGCCAAGATGGCAAACGGCGCTGATCACCAGAAAACAAGAGAGACAAACGGCTACCACAGACCGTAAGGTCGACATCGGCGTTTTTGAAGACCTGAAAGACGAGTTTGGTTGAAAGAGCTCCTTGCTCGGAGATAACTGCTTAAACCTTAAAGTTTTCAGTCTGCATCACCGGAGGACCACTAGAAGAAACCACTGAAGCAACCGAAAGGTACGGCGAAAAAGCTCTTAGAGACGGCGAAGGCCACCCTCGAGCTACAACGAGTTCTGCAACACAACGCAGAGCCACCTTGATAAACCGGAAGGAGAAAACACATGGAATAAAGGGGTGCTTGGGAGAAGGCCGAAAGGCAAAAAGGAACCTCGGCGATAAGGAAAAAAAGAGGATAGAAAGGCGCTGAAGGAGACCGGAAGACAGCTCCAATCCCTGACCACGATGCCAAACCCACAGATCCTATTACTGGCGAGAGAGAAAACTTGCTTCTCGAACCACCATAGCTCCAGAGAGAACCGTAAGACGTTGGGAGACGAGACCTTCAACGAACGATGATCGAGAGCCCTAACCAAAATCCACAAGTAAGGAAGACAAGAGGAACTCACCCACAGACAAGAGGGCAGCAAGGGAGTGGTTGCCAGAGAACGGACGCAACACGGTGACGCCGAAGCCATCCGAACGAGAGCTCCTCAGTATTGCAAAATGAAAGAGAAAACCAGCTTCAGAGTTTTTTTTTAAGGAGATAAAGAAAGACCCAAACACATACCATGTATTTTAACTTTCGATAAATTTCAGACCCCACGTACCAACAACTTTGATTTTACTATAAAATTCACCTTATATCCCTAAATAATTTAAAAACAATTCTATTGACTAATTAAAAACATTTTTCTACTTCTCTAAAATAAAAACCTAATTTTCTCTTTATAGCCACCACAAATTTTTCTTATCTCATTTTTACTTAACAAGTGGCGGCAACCAGTTTTAGTATTGGTTGTTGACCATCGGTGTTCATTATTTTTCTTGCTCTTTCATGTTTTGTTTTTTTAATTTTAATAAAAATTTCTGCTCTTGTGGCACGCTTTTTTATTGGCTTTTGTGGTTCGTTTCATCTGTCGTTTGACACAATTTTAGCATACCGTAGCAGTCGTTTGGTGCTCATATAGAGATCCTCACGGTGCTAGCTTTCTGATTTGATTCTGTCGGTGGTCATAGAAAAGATTTATCCCCACTCGTTTAATGGTTTATTAGCCGATGTAATCAAAACTATGTAGAGGAGCAATCTGCCTGAGAGTTTGATTCGCTCACCACTCTTTTTTTATCCCGTAAAGCGTCTCATTTGGCTAGGGACAATAAGATACATGAATGTTTCTGGGTTTTGATGGTATGCAAGTCTCTATGGAAGGATTTGCTTTTCTTTGCACCTTTGTATGAGATTTTTATTGAATTAATCATTTTTTCTTCCTTTTGATGCATTGTATTTATAATATCTTTTATAGTGATTAATAAAATTTAAATGCCATCGTTAAAAAAACTATTTCTCTACTTAAGCGAAGAAATTGTACAATATATTAAAATTTATATAAATACATAGTATCTCACACACAATTAGATCATACTACTTGTAGCAACAAAAAAGTCAATGCCATCTTTGAAGGGTTTGACTATAAAAAGAAGATTTTCTTTCTTTTTTTTTTTTTTTATCTTTTTCATCTTTCATTTTTGTTTTTCCTCTATAATTAGAGTTGACTTAAAATTATCATCTTGAAGGTTCTAAGTTAAATTGTCTCCTCATAAATACAATGTAATTTATCATCATATCAATACCTATATAAATAATTTTGCAAGAAATACACTAATACAAGAAGGTGAACTTAAAATTAAAAATCAGATTATTTTTTAAGATTTAGAAAAGGATCAAAATTATTACCGACAATCAATAAAATCAAGTGATAAAAAAATTGATATCCTCTAAGTAATATTTTAGATTTTAAATTCAAGTAAGGTAAAAATAAAGCTAAAAGAGCCCACCTCTTCTGTTTAAAGGAGCAATAAAAATCTCTAATTCAATAAAAAAAGTATCCCCATGATTCATTCATAAGATAATCGGTATCTAGTTCACTAGTAAAGGTTTTATTATGATAAAACAACAAATAAAATCAGATATATTCTAAAGGCATAGAGCCCAGACACTACTGTGTCATGTAATAACTCAATACAACTCCAAACAGAATCTTAAAACTCGAACAAATAAAATTGTAGTGCAATTCAAATTGTATAATCGGGTTATGTCTCAAAAGTATGGTCTATGCCACAGCTGGCATGTCCTTAAGCCATTGGTTCAATGGCTTGCCGATGGAGTAGACGATAAACCCAATCGCCCTCAGCTTAGCATCGTCTACGACGTTCCGGCCATCGAAGATGAAAGCAGGCTTCCGCATGCTGTCGTAAATCCTTTGGTAATCAAGGGTTTTAAACTCGTCCCACTCTGTCAGAATGCAAACCCCATGAGCATCTTTGGTTGCTGCATAGGCATCCCAAACAACGTTAACTTGCTTGATCGAAGTAGGGCTCATAGGCTGAAGATGAACCGGATGGTCCCAATCGAACTTGTTCATTGCAAGATCCCTCTGAATCTGCTCCTCGTTGACTTGAGGGTCGTAAATGCTCAGTAGAGCCTTATCGCCCAACAGACCTTTGCACACATCGATAGCTGGGGTCTCACGAGTGTCACCGGTGTCCTTCTTGAATGCAAATCCGAGAATGGCAATCTTCTTCCCTGAGACAGTGTTAAACATTGAGGAAACAATCCGGTTTACGAACCGAGTTTTCTGGTAGTCATTAATCTTAATGACTTGTTTCCAGTAATTGGCAACCTCTGGGAGGCCATTGCATTCACAAATATAGACCAAGTTCAGAATATCCTTTTGGAAACACGATCCACCGAAACCAACACTCGAATTCAAGAACTTGGGTCCGATTCTCGTGTCTTTCCCAACAGCATGAGACACTTGGCTCACATCAGCACCGGTTGCCTCACACAATGCGGACATAGCATTAACCGAAGAGATCCTCTGCGCCAAGAATGCATTGGCAGCAAGCTTCGATAGCTCTGCAGACCAGAGATTGGTGCATATGATCCGGTCCACAGGGACCCAATGCGCATACACATCCCTCAATGCTTCAATTGCCTTTCGACCTCCCGGGGTCTCCCTGCCTCCAATAAGAACACGGTCAGGATTGAAAAGGTCCTGAATCGCAGTTCCTTCAGCAAGGAATTCTGGGTTCGAGAGAATCTGGAAATCGATGCCTTTGCTGTTGTGGTTCAAAATCTTCTCTATTGCTTCAGCTGTTTTAACAGGAACAGTTGATTTCTCAACCACAATCTTGTTCGATTTCGATACATCGGCAATCATACGAGCAGCACTCTCCCAGTAGGTCAGATCAGCAGCTTTCCCAGCTCCGAGACCTTGCGTTTTGGTCGGGGTGTTAACCGAAACAAACACGATATCGGCCTCCGAAACATGCTTCTCCACATCGGTGCTAAAGAAAAGGTTCTTCCCTCTGCACTTCTTCACCACCTCATCAAGACCGGGCTCGTAGATCGGAAGTACATCACTGTTCCAGGCAGTAATTCTGGAGACGGAAATGTCGACAATAGCCACTTCGATTTCAGGGCATTTCAATGCAATAACAGCCATTGTCGGCCCACCGACATAACCAGCACCAATGCAACAAATCTTCACCATTTTCAATATCCTAGGAATATCCACAAAAACAACAACCAGATTTCTTGTCAGATCATGGAGTGTTTAAACAAAAGCTCCCTAAGATACTACTCATTAAACATCGGAAATAGCAAATAATGACGTCGGCAGCAATATAATAATCGGATCCATTTCTAAGTAAAACAAAAACAAGACAAACATCGATGAACTATTGACAGAAAACAGATCTATGGTTTTCTAAATGAATAACAGGACATTAAATCACCAGAGATCCGACATGTAAACCGACCAAGAACATGAAGTCAATTTCACTAATTCCTTTTTATAAAAAAATTGAACAAGAACTTCAAGTAGAGATTTGACCCCAAAAAAACAACAACAGATACACCAACGAACAAAATCCAAAAAGAAGAAAATGGAGTCAAAATTATAGACCCAAAAAGAAAAAAGTTGACTAGTGAAAATCAAGGCCGAAAAGACTGATAAAAGGAAAAAGAGATGAAATTACCTTAATGGGTATTGTGTTGTTAGATCGAAGACAAGAAACAAAATCTGGGAGAAGGAGGAGAACACAGGGAAAAGGATGAGAAAGACCGAATACCTCTGAACTGTATTTATAGAGTCACCTAAATTGCCTTCAAGACCCAACATTAATTTTTATTTAGTTGTCCTATTTTATAATTTTATCACATTTTAGAAATGTTTATGCTAAAAATTTATTATTTTTTTTATCTAAAATGTAATTGGGCAATTATATATAGGAAAAAACTTTGATACACATGTCGTATAAACTTTAGTTTACACGTATTTTTTAGCTTTAGGGGTTAGGGTTTTAGTTTAGGGTTTAAGGTTTAAGGGTTTAGATTGTAGGGTTAGTGTAAATACACAGGCTTGTGTAAAATTAATTTTACACAGCCTGTGTATCAAAGTTTTACCCTTATATATATAGATTGTCCAATAAATATATGAACTTGTCTGAATTCGTTTGTCCATCTTTCAGTCTATGTTCGAGATGCAAGACTGCTACTCCTAACAATATTCTCTTCAAGATTTGAACTCGTGTCCTCTTCTTAAGAGTGCAATGTACCTTATCAATGAACCTAACATTTGTTGATACTAAAATATTAATTTTAAATACCTATTTCAACGAAAAAAATTTAATTTCTTATCTTATAAAATATAAATATTCAGACTTGAATTTTCAAATTAACACCATTCCCAATTTTAGGTCATTTCAAAATGGCTTCTAAGTTCAAATAATTATATTTTATAAAATTATAAATTTATTTGAATTTGTTTGCATCCATTTTACCAAAACATGTCTAAATTCAAAAATATTTCAAAATGGATTAATAAGTCAATTTCAGGTATCTAATTAGAATAAAAAATTATATGCATCATATTGAATTTAGAAGTCAAATTCAAAAATAAAATGCCAAATTAAAATATTTAATTGAAAAAATTAAAAAAATAAATTAAACCTTAAAATCAAATTCAAGTGTAAAAATATACATTTACTTTAGAATAATTTTATATAAAATACCTCTATTTTGAAATGGTAATGTTATGATTTTATTACCTTTTGAATTTTTTAAGCTTATCCTAAATGCTAGGGATTATTTAGAAAAGTTGAGGTTTATAATATGTTAATTAATGCATTATTTTTAAAATTTTAGCTAAAATATTTTATTAATTTTTAATTAATACCTATAACTACTAAAATGCTTATGAGTTGTTTTTTATATACAGTAAAATTCATTTTCCGCAATTTATTTATTTTAAGTCTAAATCTTAAAATTTAAAATTCTAAATTATAAACCCTAAAATTACACCCATAATTTATAAACCCTTAAATCTAAATATCTAAACCTTAAATTCTAAAATTGACATACTTGTGTAAACTTTATACAGAGTTTACACAAATTCTTATGATTATCGTATCATAATTTGTGATATGTTAATCTTTTTAAAAAAACTATAATCTGTGAGAGTTACTCTTATCTTTACGAATAAAAGTCTTATTTTTTATCGTTTTATTTGAGTACAAAATAATATGTCTAGTTTAAAATCTGGACAAATTCACGTACTGATGTACATCTATATACTAAGTTACTCGAACTTGAATCATCTAAATAGAACACGTCACTTTTTACTATTAGAATCATTGAATTAAGAAAATTATTAATTAATTCTAAGTATGGGGTTTAATTGTTGAACAACTTATTCCTTTCACTCTTCGTTTATAAAAGGAAAAAGGAAATTTTATACGTAAATAATTGGAAGGGGTCCACGTGAGAGTTGTGCAGTGTTGGAGTGATGTGGAAGATATAATTATTAAAATGGAAATGGCATTAGAGACTCCAAATGGAAGGGAATTAGCTGGTTAATTAATTCACTAAATAAAATTATGGTAGAGTTTGTTGTATAAAGCCAGATGTGCAGACTTTTAAAAAGCTTTATATTTTGTTAATATTATTAAGCATGAGAGTTTGACAGATGGTTTCTCTACTTGATTCCTTAAGGACCACTTTTACTGTCATTGATTGTGATTCCATTTTGATATGGAGATGTTAATAACTTTTTGTATTTTTTATATTTATTGATATTTGATTTATTGATGGAGTAATATGGATCAAATACTGTAAAGACTCATTGAGGTAATTCTCTTGATTTAGTTTTTCATTTATAATATTAAGATTCGAATATTTGATGTTGATTAAAAAATTTAACGCCTCATCTAATTAAATAACCGATAGTTTGTAATAATTTTTTATTTCAATTAATTCTAGATGTCATATATTTATCAAATAATTTGTATTATTTACATTTTTAATATATTTATATTATTTTATACATTTTGTTTCATTATTTATTATAAATAAACAATGTTTTATTTTACGATAAAAATTTGAGTTTTAGTAAGAAGAATGTTATTCTACACATTATTAGAATTTAAAAGTACAAGTAAATTTAAGATACAACAAAGAATTTCTTATAAAAAAATTAAAAAGAGACATGGCAACATATTAAATTTTCTTTTTTTTTTATTTCACTAGCATTATATAAAAAATATCTTTGTTTAAAACTTCATTTAAATGAGTAAAGGTGGTAAAATTTGTGTTGAATAATTTTATGATAGTTTCTTCATTAACCTAAACATGTAAACGAACTATATTACAAATAATTAACTTCATTTACTACAAGAACCCAGCAAGTAGTCATAGTAGAAAAGCGGATAATATTCATTTTAGGAGACTTGACTTCAATCGCTTTGTCTATAAGGTGTGTATACATTGTTAAAGGGTTTAAAATATCTATGAGCAGATAGTATTTTATAATCACCTTTAGACTATTCAAAAAATTCATTTACTACAAATAAAGTAATATTATTAATTTCAAAATTATTGGATGATAATTCTATATTTTATAAATATATGGAATTTAAAATTTATATACTAGATGAAAATTTCATTAGTTTTTAAATTTTATATTATATCAATGTTCTCCGTTAACTCTCTTTTGCATATAGGGTCCGAAAGCCTTCAAATTTTTTTTAAAGTACCCCAAGACTCATCCGGAGGAAGCCTCGCCACATCCTCCATCTAACTACAACCTCGTATAATCGTTTAAAAGTTCGTCTGGTCCACCAGCTAACCCTACCATCTAGCAGCCTAATTTATGACTCTGTCAACCTATAGTATCAATAGTTATCATTCCTTAGTCCTCACACCAACCACTAGTCAGAGTATATAAACACAAGCACTAGAAAGGCTGTAAATGAGTTTGTTAGAAAATCTATTCCATTATTTATTTTATCCTCTAACTCTTCTTTTTTCTCCATTTGCCACATTTTTATACCGACTACGAATTTCTGCCCAAACTAGAAGGGAGAAACCATAATAACCCAATCAGGACATATGAATACCAACACTAGAGATATCGGAAAAGAGGGAGCTATGGAGACCATTCCATCGTTCATCATATTTTCCACACTTTTCCTTTCTTCTTCTCTCTCGATCTTTTTTTCATTCGACCACTGACTGCAACTCTTCATCTAAATCAAGAGAAAAGAACCGCATAAAACCACTATCATCCTTCTTTCACTATCAACAATAGTTATTTAGCTAATTATATTATTTCTATTTTATGACCAGTATAGTTCTGTATTTTTTAATACATTGACACAAAACATAGTTAATCTATGGTTCGGACTTTCAATCTAAGTTAAAGAGTGAATTCTCATTCATCATTAGATCAAATAACATGTTTTAATTGCTTTGTATGTATTAAAGAAGTCTTATTTTTTGTTGATTATTTTTTTTAAATATACTGAATTATATTTAAAGTGAAACGTTACAAAAGAATCAGACCACAAACATTAAAAATTCAATACGTAAAAATAAATACAATAAAATTCTAAATGTGTGCAAGACATTAAAATACAAAACCTATCACTTTCATAAAAACTTGAATAATCTTCTAAATGAAATTCAACAAATAACTATATTAGAGGTTATTATTGAAGTATGTTATCTGTTATTAGTCTGTCAAGTCTGTTTATAAACTATCAGATTAGGTTTAGCTGTCAAAAATCAAGAGTTTATTCAAGATTCTGTTTTTTTTTTGTATAAATAGGAGTATAATCTCCAAATGTAATTGCGTTGTTCTTAAGGATAATAACAATTCCTTTTTCATACTTACTACTCTTTAAGCTATATTTCATCATGGTATTAGAGGTTTCCATGACAGAAAGCTCTTCTGCAAAACTCGTTATCAACAAGACGATCTTCATTCGTCTCGATGAGTCCAATTACCTCCTTTGAAAGCAACATATTATGTTTGTTGTAGAAAGCTTGGCTCTTACTAATCATGTTGATGGTTTTTTGGTGGTTCCTCAACAAACCATTGCTAGAGAATGGGGTACTAGGGTTTCTAATGCTGAGTATGTAAAGTTCAAGCAGTAAGATAGTGCCCTCTGTTCATGGTTGTTGTCTTCGATCGGTCTTTCAATCTTGCCCTCTTTGGTCAATTGTAAGTCTGCTCTTGACATTTGGAGTAAGGTGAAGCATATCTTTTTTGTATCTTCCACCACTCGCATCATACATCTCTATTGTTCTTTAAAGAATATTCGAAAACGAGATCAAACTATGCGTGAATATCTTGCTCAAATTTAAGGCATTTTCGATAGTCTTGTGATATGTGGATATCCTCTTACAGAAACAATTCACATATCTGTTATTCTTTCTGGTCTGCCACTAGAGTATGAACCGGTGATGGCCATCATTACCTCCAGTCAACTACCTTATAAGTTTGATGAAGTTTCTAGTATTCTTCTTGACACTGAGTCGCGGTAACTCGAGTTCTTGAGTTAAGGTTCTTTGGCTAATATGGCACACGTCCCGTTAGGTGGTGAAATGGTTTATCACCAACAAGGCTTTTTTTAGAGTAGTGGCCTTTTTCTGTGTGTAATAATTCTAATATGGGTCATTCTGGATCATATGGATATTCTGGTTCAAACATTTCTCAAAGGGTTTCACAAAATCTAGGGTTTATTTCTGCACATCCTGTGTACAATTCTAATCGCGGCGCTTTTAGTGGTCATAGAGGCAGAAGCTTTGGTGGCTGTTCTCGCCCACAATGTCAGATTTGTAGAAAGATTGGGCATGTTGCCAATCGATGCTATTTTTGTTTTGATCAAGCTTATGATGGTGTAGGAAGTGTTGTTTCTGCAAATCAATGTTATTTTTCTGAGGAGTTTTCTAAAGATTAAGGGGTTTATAACGATGGTCAACCTAGTTTCAATGAATCAGTTGTTGCTACGATAGCCGCAGTTGCTGATGAATTTACTAACTATAGAGACGCAGCTTGGTATCCAGATTCTGATGCCACATCACATCTTACCCCTGATACAGGTAATATCCATAATTCTATTTTGTATCTTGGTTCTGGTAAGGTCTCAGTTGCTAATGGTGTAATTATTCCTATTTTTAGGGTTGGTTCAACTTTGTTAGAAACATCTTGTAGGCCTTTAGTTCTTAATGATCTTCTGCATGTTCCTTCAATTAAAAAATCTGTTATTTGTTTCTAAATTCACTAAGGATAATAATATTTCTGTAGAATTCTTTCCTAACTTCTATCTTGTGAAGGATTTGACAACACAACAAATGATTCTTCAAGGATTGCAAAGTGATGGACTTTACAGATTTATTGATGGTTTGAGTCTTTCTGCTGAAGATTGTTTGTTCTCTAATTCTTTCCTTTAAGATAATGCGTTCTTAAACGACGATTTATCAGATGAAGAATATATGTTGCAGCTACATGAATTTGGAAAGAAGATTCTTCTGGGAAACAATTAGTTTTTTGACTGAAAAAGTCTTTATACAGGCTTAAGCAAGCTCTGGGTACCTGGTTCGATAAATTTCGAGCTCATTTAGTCAACAATCTTGGGTTTAATACGTCCTTAACAGATTCTTCTTTTTATTTTTGAGAGAATCAAGGCAACAAAGTGTATATGTGGATGATATAGTAGCAATAGGCAGTGATGCAGATGAAGTTAACAGGGTAATTAGAGAAATTAATCATGTTTTTTCTTTAAAAGATCTGGGTCATCTTAATTTCTTTCTTGGGATAAATATTCATTCTTTAGAAAATAGAGTTATACTGAATCAAAGAAAGCACATATCTGATCTTCTGGAGAAGACTAAGATGTTGGATGCAGTTAGTTCACCTACACCTATGCTAACAACACCACAACTTTCTCTTACTTATGGTGATTCGTTTCCTGATGATACTCTTTACAGACAAATTGTTAAAACACTTCAGCATATCTGCACAACAAGACCTGGCATCCAATTCTTTGTTAATAAAAGTCAATATATGCAAGCTTCACTTGACAAACATTGGAAAGCAGTCAAGAGGATTGTTCGATATCTTAAAGGAACTATAGACTATGGGTTGTTCTTTAGCACACTCTCTTCACCAACTACTTTAGTTGTATGAAAATTCTGATTGGGGAACGAGTGCTGATGATAAACATTCTACTAGAGGTCACTATATTTTCTTAGGAGGCAACTTAGTAGCTTGGAGTTCAAAAAAATAGTGAGTTGTAGCTCGATCTTTGACAGAAGCAGAATTCAGAAGTCTTGCTGATGTTAAGTGTGAGGCAATGTAAAACTCGATGCCTTCAACCGAATTGCTCGCCAAGTGGTGAAGAAGTGGTAAGTAGGTGATTTGTGTGGAAAGTAAATGGATAGAAAATTGGACACAAAGATTTAGAGTGATTTGGCTTCTAAACTAAGTCTACATCCACTACCCTAGCTTTCTCACTAAGAATTTTCCAATTCACTAAGAATTTTCCAATTCACTAAGAATTCTTCCCTTTTTCCCAAGATCAAGAGGTAACCCGTTATAAACACTAGACTTATACCCTAAAGTCTAGCAAACCCTCTTTTACAAGAGAAAGAAAGAAAGCAAACAAAAAATCCTCTCTAGGCTCAATGTTTGCACAATTAGGCTCACTCACCCAAACCTAAAACACTTGAGCAAATTTAACAATACAAGCTCACAAGTGTCGTCTAGTGAAAAATGTGAAAATTAAGCACTTCGACACTTTTACAATCATTAGAATGTTGACTTTTAGATCATTAGCTTCTTAAGATGCTTCTTGAGCTCTTTTATAATCTCGATTGAGTTTCTAGCTGTTGGTGACCGTTGGGATTGAATTGGAGTTATTGGGGATCCATTTTCAAGTTGAATTTCCCTTTATGGACACTGCAGTATCGATACGCGTGGAACAAGTATCGGTACGCCTGGATTGGGAAATAGTCGTTGGAAGCTAAAATAAAGTAGGGGTATCGGTATGCGTAAGGGCGTATCGTTACGACCCCTTTCGTATCGGTACGACTGAAACTGTACCGGTACGAGTTTTCAATACTGGAAAATCACTGTACTTGAAACCCTCACTCATATCGGTACGGCTAATACCATATCGTATGGGGCTTTAGAAATGGCTAGTTTGGCTATTTAAAAACATTCAAAGACATGCCAAAAGCCTAAGAAAACATTTCAAACATGTTTTCAAGTTGTTTGAACTTTAAATCATTTTTGCAATTTTTTTAATTTAGTCCAAAACTATTTTTTAATTATTATATCAAAACAAAAATCCTAACAGGCAATATGGGTAAAATCTCTTCTTACATAGTTAAACATTAAACTTGTCTCAACTCTAGCATCGTGGTGTAACAGCACTAGTGCAATTGCTCACTTCTCCAACCTTGTTCATCATGCCAAACTAAAGCACGTTGAACTGGATCTCAATTTTGTGAGGGAGAAAATTACTAATGGTACATTTCAGATTAATTATGTTCCTGCTTCAGAACAAGTAGCAGATGTTCTTACTAAACCTCTGTCTTCAGACTTATTTTTACACTTTTGACAACAACTTAAAGTTTTTTGTGCAGAAGAACTACGTTTACAATTTGTGAATCTATCATATGTCAGAGAAGTAAAATATGAAAAGAATATTTATAAATAGATAAAAATTGCCATAAAACAGATAAATGAACTGTAAAAAAACAGATATGATATAAATCTGTCAAATCAAATAAAAATAAAATAAACTTAAAAATATGAAAAAATATTTATCAACAAAAATAATTTTTTATTTATTTACAAACAAAAATACAGTAAATGGTTAAAGTCGTTGCCGACAACAAAAAAAATTCTTAAAAACTGCCAAAAACTACCCGGAAATAAAAAAGTGGAGCAAGTGGAGAATCTTGAGTTAATTCCTATTTTTTGTTGATTGTTTAATTAATATAATAAGCGTAGTATTGTTTTTTTAACCATTAGCAATACTATAGTTTTAAATGATTATAAGATGTTAAAATAAATATAAAAATAGATTTAAAATAATTAACACGTAATATTTTATGCAAAGCATGTGATACAATAATTAATTTTATTTTAGTTCATGGTTCCTCTCATCGCATCATTGTCATTGAGCCTTCAAATTAATGTCATAACGACAAAAATAACAACGCGGATAGACCGTCTAAATAAAACAAAAAATTGATTTATATGACTGATTATTATTTCTTTAATAAGATGAGATACCATATATTTTTAATAAGATTAAGTTTAAATTTCGACATGTGAATTAATTAAAAAAGGTGTTGAATATTTAGGGCCGACTATAAGAGGGAGCACCTTGAGCGATCGCTCAGGCCCCCAACCAGCCTAGAGCTACCAATTAGTCCAGGACTCTTAAAATTTTACTATCCATATTTTGTAATTTTTTAATTTATTAAATAAATATATTAATTTAATGGTAAAAAAATAATTTTCTTTCCCAAATAAATAAATTAATTAATCTAACAATAAAAATAATGTGTTTGAAATATTAAATTAATTGTTCAAAGTAATGAGATGAATAAAAATTCTTTGTCCCTTTTCGGAGTCCATTTCTATGCCCAACATTAAAAAATTAAATTTTAAGCCTTAACCTTAACTTTTAAATACTAAATCCTAAACTATGCACCCAATACCTTAAACCCCAATCTTAAATCATAACCTTAAACTATAACCCTAAACTCTAAACCTATTTTTTTTTTACTGTTGGGGCTTAAATATGGGTAGAAAATTTCTATTCGTAATGAGATATGCTTTTTTTATATAGGGGTCCAATTTTAATTTTCGTTCAGAGCCCAAAAAATCTCCGAGACGTCCCTGTGAATATTATTAATGATCTAAGAGGATACATATATATATATATATATATATATATATATATATTCAAATAAGAGCAAAAAGTTAAGTTTCAAAATAAGAAACGATACAATAAATACAAACACACACGAACCACAAAGGGAACATTAGAAACTAAATCCATCAAAAATCTCAGGAAGAAAATAAATTAAAACATGTAGACTCAAATGATATGATAAAAAGAAAATATTCGCTTGAATACGTTCTCCGTCTTTCATATAATTATGAGTTTAGTTTTTAATAATTAAATCGAAGTAAAATATAACTTTTTATTAATATAAATACTCCATGAACATTGTCTTCAAACCCGAACTCGAATGAAAACAATTCATTTCTTGAACAAATGTAATTTAAACATATGATAATTATGATGCAACCGATTATCAAGGTTCAACAACTTAATAATTTGGTTGGTCAACGACGAATTCTTTGAACAAAACTGGAAATTGAAATGGATTTTAAACCTACCATTAGTTTAGATGCTCCTTAGTTAGGGCATCGTTTTCCATCCCCCCAAAATTGAAATTACATTCCCATTTTTGTGTATATAATGCCAAAAAAAAAAACGAACAAAAGGTAAATTTTAGCTTTCAAAGTTGCAATCAACTAAAAATTTAAGCCAAAATCAGAAGTTTTATACCCAAATTGGAAGATGATAAAAGTGCAAGGAATATTGGCCCAGCTTCTTAAAAAGATTACATTAATCATTTAATCTCTAGATTATTTGTAATCCACATTTATATTTGTTTACGGGACAAACCCTCAATGTTACTTCTTAGAGCTGCTGATGAACAAAACCATAACTGTTGAAAAACGAGGGCGCTAGGGGTGGACATTCGACCAAGTCAAAAAAATTCGAGTTAGTTGAGTTGAAGGATTATATTTTATAATTTAAATTTTATTTAAAATTTTTCAAGTTGAATTGTTCGAGCTTTAGTTAAAATTTAACTGTAAACATTTATAATTTTTCAGTTCAAAACTAATTAGTTCCAATATAAATGGATTTTTACAACCATATACAATACACATACATTTATTCATATTTTCACATATTATATATATAGAGAGCCGTCCCTGTGCATGGACGAGAGGGGAGCCCGCCCAAGGCTCAATATTTTTTTTATAATATTGGTATTATGATCTATTTTTCTAATACTTATTATTAAGAGTTTACTCTTAAATTTTAATTTTTCCAATATTTGTTATTATGCTCCAATTTTTTCAATAATTGTTATTAGGGCCCCAATTTTTTAGCCCTTGTTATTATGGGTTCAATTTTTTCTAATATTTGTTATTAAGAGTCTACTCTTAAGATTCATTTTTTTCTAATAATTATTATTTAAGTGTCCAAAATTTTCTCAATACTTATTTTTTGAAGGATAATTGGGCCTCATTAAAAAAACTCCTTCCTATTAAAGGGACTCATTCTACTTTTTATTAATTAGAATAGATTACAACCATTTGATAGCCCATAATCAAGCCCTCGATTACATAGAAAATTAGTCCCAACATCTAGACAAGAATTTTCAACTGCAATGAAACCAGATACCGATTCCCTGCTTGGCTAGCCTATCAGCCTCAATGTTAAGTACCCTGGATATATGACTAGCAATGATACCATTTTTACCAATGAGTTCCTTAAGCTCCTGAACCAGATTGAAGAAAGCCACAGGGGATTCCAAAGTTTCCTTTATCCAATCGGAAATTATTTTGCAATCCGATTCCACTATCAATCTGAACTGATCCGACCAACTCGATTCTAGAAATTTTAATATTCTCACTCGAGCTGCAAAGAATTCAACGAGAACTGGAGGGTAATTTCCATAAGGTTCTGGAAATTGAAGAAGAATATTCCCTTTCCCATCTCTTAGCAGTCCTCCAATACCACCAGCAGAACAAACGATCGAGTAAGTCCCATCAACATTTAATTTAAGGAATCCATAGGGAGGGGGCACCATTTTACTAGGACAGAACCCTTGCTTACCTTCCAACACATCTCTATAGCTAAGGAGGGATCCGACACTAGCATATCAATGGATAAAAGGCTCCTAGGATATTTTGTTTTCATCCAAAACGCTAGCTGATATCTGACCAAAAGATTCAATTGCATCCAATCGACTTTTTTCTCATTGAAAATTATCTCATTTCTATAAAACCAAACTTTCCATATAACAGCGAAAGGAATATATGAGCACCAGAGTTTATTTTTCTCAATCTCCAGTTCACCCCGTGCTACAATGAAGCTTATCGGATCATTCGGGAATGCGGATACAGCACCTAACCAGCCGCAAAATTTGCTCCAAATTCGTCACACCTGTTATATTTTGACTCATTTTAATTGATAATTAAGTTGTGTTTTATTTTAATTCTAGTGGTTGAAGATTACTTGGTAATTAGGATTTACTTTAATGAGCAAATATCTATTTTAGATAATCTTATTGAATAAGGTTTCTTGGTAACCAAGTATTTGGGTCTATAAATATAGACTAGATGTAACCCTTCGAATTATGAGAGAACAAGAGATTGAAAGAGAGGGGGAATTACTCTGGAGAGATGTAACCACTTTTAGGATCTCTACAACTATTGTGCCTACGTTGTAGAGATAGGTATTGTAGGGATGTTGGGAAGAGGGTTTTGGTTCCAACGGGTCATGGGATTTGTACACCGGGTTTTGGGATTACATGGGTTATCATGTATTTGTACTCTTCGGGTTCTCTACATTATTAGTGGATTGTTCGTTTCTCTCGTCCGTGGAGGTAGGCTATGCTGAACCACGTTAAATCTTGTCTCATGTGCATGTCTTGGTCTATGTCGTTATCGCTTTGGTTATTTTGCCGCATAACAAATTCCTAACAAATGGTATCATGAGCTATGGTTCGAGCTGCACGATTTGTAACACCTCATTCTCGTATTCGATTACCGAATATGAGTCAGAGATGTCACAGAAAAATAACATGATTTTTATTCAAAAATTTCATAAATTTAAAACCTTTGAAAATATTTATATAGACTAATACACAAAATCGGAGCTCCTTTACTTTTAAAAAAATAAATTTGATTGTTCAAAAAATATCGGACGTGTAACTAAAATAGACAAATTAATCCCATTTCTACATGCCACTAAAATAAATTAAAAATCTCAAGTAGGATGTCATTACTGTAGGAGCTTGATGAAAATTTCTGAACTTGATACAACTCTTTGCTACGTCCAATAATTCGAACCACCTACGTGTGCACAATCAACATACGCTAAGTACGAACTTAGTGAGGCAATAAACGAAGTTAATAATAATAATTAAAACTTATTCCACTTCATGACGACGTTTATATAACATGATATATGCTAATGCATCAACTTTCACATTGCATTAGTAATGATTTACTATATGCCAATGTCATAAGACTTTCATGTTTGTGCATTTGTCATAATATGCATAAATGCATCATGATCACTAGATATGTATTCCCATCATGTTAATCATATATTAACATAATATAAACCGAATATAAATTTCTTACCAATATACTTGCCATTTATTTTAAAAGCTCATAAGCTTATTCACCTGTTTATCTTTTATTAACCATAAACCACAACCCAAATATAAGCCTATGAGGACCCTAGGTACACGAGTCAAATATACACCGAAGTGCTAATACACATAAGGTCGTGCCCACCATAATACACATAAGGTCGTGCCCACCATATGCACTAAGTGTCCTTTATATACACTATAGTGCTAAACCGAGTATGCAGCGTGCTGCTAGACTCTATGGCATGCCAACTATACCTGTCCCTCATTGACATACTTAGTCATATATTCCATATTTATTTCATCCATGACAATGTATATCAACATAATTTAACATTGGGCAGTTCATACCCGAAATAACATTCATAATATATCATATATAACTAGTGATCCATGCATTTATATTCAACTTTTGACATATTTAGAATATGTCAATCATATGCTCAATGACATAAATATAATGACAATAAAATTTGGGTAAGCTCATCGCAAGCCATCTCAATGATGTATAAAACATCAATGTGTCATGATATGTATGCAATTGCACTCACCTTGACACTTCTTATCCCAAACTAAATTGAATAAAATAAGAGAACTCCAAGCTTGATCCTTTGCCCTATCTATTTAATTTTCAATTTCTCGGGTTTATTTGAATGCTTCACATTCATCTCTTACATGCACAAATTAATAACACCAATAAGATACTCATTTTATAATTTGTCAGTCTGCGCTACCTTCAAAGAAATATTTATATAAAATAAGCTACAACTCAGAATTCGATTTCGTTTGTTTTGACAGAAACTAGATTCGATAAGCTATTCAACCATATAAACTAATAGCCCAAATTCAACTTGTACGATTTATGACGAATTTTTAAAGTTGAATTCCAGTGCTGAATTTTGGAGCAGACTGGTATTCTATTTTCTGACCTTTCATCACTTAAAATTCATATCTTTTGATATACAAATCAAAATCAGCCACTGTTTGTTTTAAAAGAAACTAGACTGAATCAGGAATACAATAATATAAGAATCACTTTCTAATCATTTTTGTAGAATTTATGGTGAATTTCCAAACTTACTGCTAAGGACAAAAATTCTGGGCAGATTTTATAATTCACATCTTTAGCATCATTTAACCATTCCAACACCTTAAATTAACCTTCAATTATGTTATTCCAACATTTTTCCTTTCATGAAAACTCCAAATTCAACTTGAATTCTTAAACCCCAAATTAAACCCTAATTAACCAAATTGTATTCCATCATGAATACATCAATTTCAACTTCAATCAAGCATGGAAATAATAGAACATCACATAATCTTCCATAATTCAATCCTAATTCATTTGGATTCATAAACCCTAAATTATCTCTCTTCAAAATTCAAGATTATCCTTCAACAATTCCATAAAATTTTTATACCAATTGAAAGAGAATTTCATGAAGAACAACTTTATATTTCATAAGCTAACCCTAAATCCTAGTATTTAGGGATTAAAAATGCAAAACCCTAAACTTACTTTGCTTTCCTTATTGTTCTCTTCTTCTTGATGTGAAGCATGAAAAAAGATGAAGATATTTCTTCATTTTTTATTTATGCCATTTGGCATCTTTTATTTCCATAAATATTGAAAATATCCTCCAAATAGTGAAATGACTATTTTGCCCTCAAATCCAATGAAACCATAATGTGCCACATGTCATCATCCTTCATCCAATGACCTAGATTTAATCTTGAGTTAGTAGTTTACCAATTTACCCTTGAACTATATCAATTTCCAATTTTGCCCTTGAATCATACTTAAATTCCAATCTTATCCCTTGATCCAATGCCTAGGATTTAACATGGAAAAATTATCTAAATCCAAGGGCCCAAAATAAATCTTACCATTTTAAGACATGGAAATGACATTTTTAACCTTACCCTATCATCCTTCAAAATATCCTGAATATTTGATTCGATCCGATTATCCGAATATTTTTCCGAACTTCATCGCTTTATAGCCATTAATACAAACTTCATACGAAAAATCTAGATAATAAGAAAACGTCATTCTTGGGGCTAAACTATTCATTTACGGGGTTAAAATATATAACTTTTGAAAATTACACTTTGGTCCCTAAATTTTTCCAAAGTTTATACTTTAGCCACAAAACTTTTAAAATTTACTTTTTGGTCACTAGCCAAAAATTGGGATATTACACGATTTTGGAGGAATTTTTGCTACGGATTTTGCGGTGCGATGTTGGAGACATGCTAAAGGAGTATTGCTGCAACGAGCTTTCAGTTGCAGGGGGAGTAATTATCAAAATTCAATGGTGCTTCAACGTATACTACGTAAGAATTAGAGTTGTTAAAGACTTGGCGGCGGTGCTTCAACAGATATTTGGTTTACGTAAAAATTGAAGTTTTTGAAGACTTGAAGACCAATGCTCGAATAGAATTTGTGTAAAGGGGGAGATTTGTTATATTTTGACTCAAATTCTAATCGGTAATTAAGTTGGGTTTTATTGTAATTCTAGTGGTTGAAGATTATTTGGTAATTAAGATTTACTTTAATGAGTAAATATCTATTTTAGGTAGGTGATCTTATTGAATAAGGTTTCTTGGTGACCAAGTATTTGGGTCTATAAATATAGACTAGGTGTAACCCTTTGAATTATGAGCGAACAAGAGAATGAGAGATTGGGGAATTACTCTGAAGAGATGTAACCACTTTTAGGATATCTACAACTATTGTGCCTACGTTGTAGAGATGAGTATTGTAGGGATTTTGGGAAGAGTGTTTTGGTTCCACCAGGTCATGGTATTTGTACACCGGGTTTTGGGATTACATGGGTTATCATGTATTTGTACTCTTCAGGTTCTCGACATTATTAGTGGATTGTTCGTTTCTCTCATCCGTGGAGGTAGGCTATGTTGAACCACGTTAAATCTTGTCTCATATGCATGTTTTGGTCTATGTCGTTATCGCTTTGGTTATTTTGCCGCATAACAAATTCCTAACAACACCCCTTGACAAGAGAAAAAAGATGGGCAACAATTTTTGGAAACTGATTGCATAGAGGGCGTATATTTTTTATAATCGTTGGCACTCCTTACTTAATTAGTCCATACCTTACCGGCACACAGCCCACAGAACACTCCACGCAAAAATCTCAACTTTGAGGGGGCAAACCCCAACCAAACCACCTCATTCCACATCTGATTTTTAGGATATGAGTTCCCAAACTGCAATCGCAATAATTTAACTGAGAAAGCACCATCACTGGAGCCACGCCAACTCACCCAATCCTTGTCCACCATACTACTCAAAAGTTCCCTAACAATCCCATAAGATCGTTCCATTGGTGCAGTTCCCAGTCGAAGAGTGGCATCCTTAAAGATATCTCCCAGATCTATATTCCCTCATTTTCCTTTCCAAAATCAGAAATAGATCCCCTTTTATTATCACATAGAGTATATATACGAGGAAAAGTTTCAAGCAAAAGACTATTCCCAAGCCAATCATCCACCCAAAATGGATAAGTGAACCATCTCCAACTTCAATTTCCAAATTAGATCGAGCTATGTTGCCAATGAGATCATCTTTGAAGTATGAATTTGAAATTCCATTCCATACCCATGATGTGAATTTGGGCACTGCTTGTTCTGGAAGTAAACAAGAATCACATCCTGGCACTTTTGCCGATATGGCCTTTCTCCATAAACACGACTTATCATTACCAAATCTTCAACTCCACTTGCTTAAAAGAGCCTGATTTAAAATATCTAAATTAGCTATACCCAATTCTCCCAACTTTTTCGGCACACACACTTGGGCCCAATTCACCCAATGAATTTTATGCTTCTCCAAGTCCACTCCCCATAGGAAATTCGGTGTTAATTTATTGATTTGATTCACAACCGACGCAAGCATCTTAAACAAGGACATAAAGTATATGGGCATATTTGATAAAACTGATTTTATTAGGATGAGCCTTCCACCAATAGAGAGAAATTTGGGTTTCCATCCCTCAAACTAGGTGCTAAATTTCTTGATAACTGGTTCCCATAACACGCTTGAGTTCCTAGACGCATGTCGATAAAATATCGCATGGCAAAAGATTAAAAAATTAGTGTAAATATGCAAGTAAATAATGCCAAGGATTCGTCTTTTGCGTGCAAGTATACACGGTCAGCAAGTAATATAGTACTAAGTGAGTATCATCTCCACAGGGATTATCCAGGAATTAATTGCCACAATTAATACTCGTGAACTAGAAAATAAAAGATGATGGCAATAGATTCAGGATGGCAATAGATTGAGGTAACGAATAAAGTAAGAGAACTAAAAGTAAAATAAACTGGAGTAAAGTGAAGATTAATGTGATGAAATGATAACAGTCTAGCAAACAATGGGTGCAAGAATGATAGCAAAGATTTGGCAAAGGATGTTTGGATTTCACACTAGCTACGCCAGCTACTAATAATGTCATGCCTTGGATTTATTGCAAAACAGATTTTAAGAATAGTATTACCTCTGTCGATGGCAATACCCTATGTTAACCATGGTAAAACCCTTATATGTCTATAGCGAAGTTTTTCATTAATTAACTCAATTAAGTTTCAATCTATACTCCTGAGGGATAGATTCACTTCAGGTGTAAAATCATCTACTTGAACATCTTCTGTCAAAGTTTCTCTCCTTAGTACCTGGCAACTGATCATTGCCCCTTAAGTTTGTTAAGATACTAAGGTGCAATAAGCATACAATGCCAACTTTCGTATGGCAAAGAATTTAGGAAAATTAAGTACTAGCAGATAGAAAATAATGCCAAGAATTTAAATTGTTAAAAATAAACATAAATTGGGCGTTCATCGCGAACATTCCCTAACCAATCAAGAGTTAGTTCATGGCTGGGGTAAATTGTAGCAAGTATAATTTTGAAATCATTCTTTAACACGGAAAAGAAATACAAAAGATCAGCAAGGAAATAAGGCAAGGAATGAGGTCTTTCGATGCAACCCTTCAATAGATTCCAAATGTCTCATAGAATCTTCAAGTCGTTTATCTTATTGTCTCCGATTCCTCCTTCTCTATTATTGCAGATCGCTTCTCAAGTTCAAGCCTTCATATTCTTTAGCATAACACCTCTATTTTTTTCTCCCCCAAGTGCTTGCTTGATCTCCTTTAAATAAGCATGCGTGAAAACCCTAGGAGGGTTTAAAATTCAAAAATTGGTTGTGTAGTGTTATCAGCTTATCTCCTTATCCGCTTATCTCTCTATTTGAAATTTAGGGATGATGCCATTGGTCATCATTCTTTTGCCAACGAAGCTTGGCATTATTTTTTTTCCATCTTATCTGGTGTTATTTCTTTAGAGTTTGATCCAATGTTATTTTCTCGCAGTCTGATCTGGTCCTATTTTCTAGGGCTGGTATTGCCAAGGGTTCTTGGCAAAAATCTTCTTGCAACTTATTGCCAAGGGTGCTTGGCATTTCTCTTCTGGTCTAACTTTTCCAATTGTAACTAGACAATTTTCTTCTTTTTATGGCTTCTTGCTCCTGCGCTACTCTGCCAAGCCTACCCTGATCTTAACCTGCATCAAATCCAGCAAAACAACCCTTTATGCTGGCAAAAGAATAACTCCTAACTCCTTGACTTAAATGCATGATTTTACTAACTAAATGTACAAATATATGCTCAAAGGCAAGCAAAAACATTGTAATATAAGCATGAAAAGTAGTACTTTTGAGGAGTTAACACACCCCCAAACCTAGCTCATTGCTTGTCATCAAGTAATGCAACTACATTTAAGAAAACATAAAAATGAAATGAGTACCTCGACAAAATTTTCCTGATTGACAACACATGCTAGCAAGCAGAATTTGGCCCTAGTTTTGTCCTCATATATCCCAGTGCAGTAATGCCAACAGATAAGCAAATTCAAGTACAACAATATAACTCTAGTCTAAGGTCATGAAATGTGCATAAAGTGCAGGCATTATGCATCAAGTATCATTTAACTCTCTTAGTCAACTTTACTACCTAAACTTAGAATTATATTTTTTTACTTTATTTTCCAAGGGTTTCTTTTTGCTGGCATTAAATTAGGGTTTGCGTCATATCACTATTTGGCGTGAGAAATAAGATGGAGCAAACCACGAATTCTTACGTTAATCTAGATTGCATCACTAAGCTAACCCATCACACTCATACCCTAAAGTTTTGTTAGCTTGAGAACTAAGAGGAAGCAAACCATGAAGCCTCAAGTTACTTATTATCTCTAAGGCATATGAGTGTTCTAAAATTTTCAGCCTTTGGTAAAACATTGTTGCCTTATTTCCTTTTTACTTTTTACCCTGACATTGTTCTTTTTTTTCTTTTTCTTATTCCGAGTTCAGCTTCAAGAGTCTTAAGTTTGTCTAGGGAATTAGATGCATATCACATGTTAATTGAGACTTTAGTTTCCTAAACTAGAGATCAATTACCAAGAAATCTTGGAATTACTAACCTGCTAGCTCATGCAAACTAAAGATTCCAATTTCATCATCAAACAGAGTATACTAGTACAAACTCTAACTATGCTAGCAGTTATGTTAATCAGATCAATCAAGCCTTGATAAAAAAAATAACGGTTTGGTATGCATGGTTCTACCTAATCTACATGGCAATAACATAATGCAGACATAAACATAAAATAGATGTCATGGCAATAAATGCGAGGTAACACACACCCCAAACCTAAGATGGGAATTGTCATCGATGCATGAAAACACATATATACAAATGCAATGCATGCTTGAAATGAAAAACATGAATATAAGGAGTTAAAGGGATGAGGACTCCCCTGCAGAATAATCTAGGGGAGTGGACCAATTATTTCTCTTGATGTAGAATCCTCTATTTGGTGCCACCAACTTCTTCTTCTTCTTCTTCAATTGTGGCTTCGGGGTAGTAGTAGAAGCTTTTACTTCTTACAGTACCTCATCAATTACCTTTGACGGCTCAGATATGGTAGGAGCAGTTAAAGAGGCTGGGGATACTGATGGCAAATCATTTGTGGTATCATCGACAGGTACATCATTCTCAGACTCAGCGTCTAAGTGTTAAGTCTCGATCTTGGCAGAATCTTCATGGGCATGTGACACTTGGTACATTGGCATCAGATTGCTGAGCTCCGCTATGATCAGGCTGAGGGCTGGCTGGAATTCTTTTTGGTGCATGGAGCATAATTGGGAACTCCAGATATAATGGCAAAGGATTGGTGGACATTGCTTCAATAGTTGTCTTTAGGGCACAATCTCTGTCCGTAATATACTGCCAGAGCATAAGATTTTGCTCCTCAACTTTTTAAAAGTTCTAGAAGATGATTTTTGGCATTGATAGATCTAGGAGATTAATGCCACAACTTTAGTTGGAAATTGAGTGGTTGATTCAACCTTGGGTGTCTTTGCAGCATAACTCGACATAGTCTCTTGGCAAAATTTCTTGTGCTAAGAATCAAAGAAACCTTTCAAAACAGAAAAAGAAATCAAATGAAAAAATAAAAATTTAAATCTGAGATATCCTAAGTACTGAAAAGAAAACAACTCTCCTAAACTATTTACAATGATCATACTGGGTTGGCAAAAATTTACAAAATGTCCGCAAGGAGAATGGTCTCATTGCATTAATCTGACTTCCTTCCCAGTAGTGCTTTAGTCATTGTCCCTTGGTTGGTGGATGGTAGGCTGTGACAATCTTTTGTTTGAATAACCAACATAGAAAGCCAAAAAATTGCTTTCCTTTGAGTATTCCAAACTCCCGATTGCATAATAAAGGGGAATATTTTGTCATGGTGGCTTTGAACAACCACCTTAGAAAACCAAAGTATCTCTTTGCTGAAAGTCTAGAGAAACTTTGATTGAACTCAACACCCCAGTAGTGCTTAGGCTTTGCTATTTCTTTCTCTTTTGATGTCGAGGCATGTTTGAGGTGACTTGGCAAATCATTGCACTCTTGTTCTATGATATCCGCTTTTATTCTATGGCAATTCAATGCCAGGTTCTCATCAAAAATAGATTCCATTAGCTCAACTTATAGAATTCTTCAATTTTATTTGCACATTTAAGAGCTTTGAAAATGTCAACAATAATACCTACTTGTTTTACCAAGGTAGGGTTGGCAAATACTGGCTTCACTGGTTTTGCCGACGTGGTGTTGTCCACAAATTGAGCTATGGAATTACTGGTGCTTGCTTCTCCTTTCTTAACCTCTTTGGTTTCCTCTACTAGCACTGATTTATTCTCCTGGAAAATAATTGGATCTTTTCTATACGTTGGAATCTCGACTTCTTTGCCACTTGGAGAGTATCAGCTTTGCATTGTTCTTTCCCTTTTTGTCGAGCATCCTCTATATCACTTGGCAGAGTCCTTAGAGGTCTGGAATTAAGTGCTTTGGCAATCTGTCCTATATGAACTTCCAAGTTCCTCATGGATACGGCTAGACTCTGGACAGTCACATCGTTACGCTCCATACAATCCTTTAAGGTGTTCTCATCGAAAGATCTTTGCACTGGAGATAGATTATTCTGCGTTCTCTGTGGCATCACATTTTGGTTGAAACTTGGAGGTGCGTTAACATTAAATTAGTGCTCAACATTGGCATTAAATTGGTTACCACCCTGGTTTAACCATGAAAAGTTCGGATGTTGCTTCCAACCTACATTGTAAGTATTGAAATATAAGTTAAAATTACGATTGAAATTGCCAATAAAATTTACCAATTCTGGGTTGGTGGGGCATTCTTCCACGTTATGATCCTCTCTACAAATAGGGCAAAATAGTTCCAATGCCTTTACTTCTCGAACTTCATCAAGCTTTTGCATTGTCTTCACTATATCAGTGAGGTTGGCAATTTGAGCATTGATTGGTGAAAGTGCATCAAGTTCCAACTTTCCAGCTACTCTCGTCCCGACTCTAAATCTGGTGGTGGGGTATTGGAAGTCATTGATGGCAATCCTTTCTAGGATGCCATATACATCATTATAATTTTTATCCATCAACGAACCATTTGTCGGAGCGTTTACAATGGTCTTGGCATGAGCATTGAGTCTGGTATAAAAAATCTTCATATGGATCCAAGTAAGGAATCCATGCATGGGACATCTTCTCAAAAGCTCCTTAAATTGCTCCCAAGTATCGTAGAAAGCTTCATCATCAGCTTGCCTGAAAGTAGTGATTTCAATTCGCAGCTTGGCATTAAGTTTAGGTGGCTGGAATCTCAAAAGAAACTTCTGGTGGCAAGGAATTTAGCCACAATTTTGCCCTATCTCGCAAGGAAAATGAAAAGAGCTTCAACCTTACTGTCTCTTTAGTCACACCAGGCTGGTGAAATAATTGGCAAACCTCCATGAATTACTTCAAATGTTGTCTTGGGTCTCCATTAGGTGATCCATCAAATTGACCTACATTCATTAGCAATTGAATCATTATTGTTTTAAGCTCAAAGTTATCCATATTTACCTCTAGACTAATCAGTCCTGACATCAAATCATCTATGGTGGGTGCTAGGTATTCTCTAATAGATTGTTGTTTAGGTTTCTGAGCAGCAATAGTAGGAACGGTCGGTATAACTATAGGTATTGTCTATTTCTCCTGGTTATTGGCATCATTTAGAACACTTCCTAACTCACCATTCCCGTTATGAGCCTTTTCTAGATGTTCTCTTCTTAACCTGTACATGTAACAAATGAAGTAAAATAAACAAAAAAGCGAAAACAAGTACAAATCAAAACAATTAACCCCTTTGCAAGCCCCGGCAACAGCGCCAAAAACTTGTTGATGGAATATCGCATGGCAAAAGATTGAAGAATCAGTGTAAATATACAAGTAAATAATGCCAAGGATTCATCTTTTGCTTAAGTATACACGGTCAACAAGTAATATAGTAGTGAGTAAGTATCGTCTCTATAGGGATTGTCTAGGAATTAATTGCCACAATTAATACTTGTGAACTGGAAAATAAAAGAGGATGGCAATAGATTGAGGTAACTAATAAAGTAAGAGAACTAAAAGTAAAATAAACTAGAGTAAAGTGAAGATTACGGTGATGAAATGATAACAGTCTAGCAAACAATGGGTGCAAGAATGATAGCAAAGATTTGGAAAAGTATGTTTAGATTTCACACTAGCTATGCCAACTACTAATAATGTCCTGCCTTAGATTTATTGCTGAGCATATTTTAAAAATAGTATTACCTCTGTCGATGGCAATACTCTAAGTTAACCACTATAAAACCCCTATATGTCTATAGCAAAGTTTTTCACTAATTAACTCGATTAAGTTTCAATCTATACTCCTAAGGGGTAGATTCACTTCAGGTGTAAGATCATCTACTTGAACATCTTCTATCAAAGTTTCCCTCCTTAGTACCTGGCAACAGATCATTGCCCCTTAAGTCTGTTAAGATATTATGGTGCAATAAGCATACAATGCTAACTTTCGTATGACAAAGAATTTAGGAAAATTAAGTGCTAGCAGATAGAAAATAATGCCAAGGCATTTAAATTATTAAAAACCAAACATAAACCGAGCGTTCATCATGAACATCCCCTAACCAATCAAGAGTTAGTTCATGGCTGAGGTAAATTGCAGCAAGTATAAGTTTGAAATCATTCTTTAACACGAGAAAGAAATACAAAAGATCAGCAATGAACTAAGGCAAAGAATGAGGTATTTCGATGCATCCCTTCAATAGATTCCAGATGTCTCATAGAATCATCAAGGCTTTTATCTTATTGTCTCCGATTTCTCCTTCTCTATTGTTGCAGACCTCTTCTCAAGTTCAAGCCTTCATTTTCTCTAGCGCAACACCTCTCTTTTTTTCTCCCCCAAGTGCTTGCTTGATCTCCTTTAAATAAGCATGCGTGGAAACCCTAGGAGGATTTGAAATTAAAAAATTGGTTGTGTAGAAGGATAAGCGTGTTATCAGCTTATCATCTTATCTCCTTATCCGCTTATCTCTCTATTTGAAATTTAAGGATGATGTCATCGACCATCATTCTTTTGCCAACGAAGCTTGGCATTATTTTTCTGCCATCTTATCTGGTGCTATTTTTCGGAGTTTAATCCAATGCTATTTTCTCGCAGTCTGATCTGGTCCTATTTTCTCAAGCTGGTGTTACCAAGTGTTCTTGGCAAAACTCTTCTTGTAACTTATTGCCAAAGGTGCTTGACATTTCTCTTTTGGTCCAACTTTGTTAATTGCAACTTTGCAATTCTCTTCTATTTTTTTTGTCTTCTTACTCCTGCGCTGCTCTGCTAAATCTGCCCTACTCCTGACCTGCATCAAATCCAGCAAAACAACTCTTCACGCTGGCAAAAGAATAATTTTTTGATGTAAATGCATGATTTTACTAGCTAAATGCACAAATATATACTCAAAGGCAAGCAAAAACATTGTAATATAGGCATGAAAATAGTACTTTTGATGAGTTAACAACGCACCCAACGACAAACCCAAATAGTCCGCAGGAAATTTACCATAAGAGCAGCCCACTAAATCAGCCCAGCTCTTAATTTGATCTTCGGTAGTGTTGATGCCAAAAACTTACTCTTTCAGATTGAGTTTCAGACCAGACGCCAATTCGAAGACGCGTAGAAACCTTTTAACATTGTGTACATGAATTTCAGAACCCTCGCAAAAGATTAGTAGGTCATCTGCGAACTGGAGGTGAGAAACTTCAATCGGAGCTCCCTGTTTACCAATTCTGAAACCTTTAAATAGACCTAAGTTAACTATTTTACCCAGCATTAAATTCAAGGCTTCTCCCACCAAAGAGAAGAGGAGAAAGTGAGCATCCCTGCCTCAATCCTCTAGGAATGGAGAAAGCTTTAGTTGGCACACCATTCACTAACACTGATATTGATACAGTCAAAATGCATTGAAAAATCCATTTCACCACCTGTCCCCGAATCTGCATTCCTTTAAAGCTCTTAGCAAAAATTCCTAACTCACTGTATCGTATGCTTTCTGAAAGTCAATTTTAAAAGCGACCCGCAGTTACCCGATTTTTTTGCATAATCGATTGCTTCATTAGCAACAAGAGAGCAATCCAGGATTTACCTTCCGAGGATGAAAGCAAACTGAGTCTCACCTATAATCTGACCCAAGACAGTGTGCAATCTTCTAGCTAACACTTTGGATAGGATCTTGTACATACTGCCCACCAAACTGATCAGATGATACTCATCCAAAGTGTTGGGATTTTTTATCTTCGGAATTAAGGTGATGAAAGAGTGGTTAATACCTGCTTCCCAACTGCCACCCTTGTAGAAATCAGCAAAAAATTGCATGATATCACCTTTTAAAGTCTGCCAGAACTTCTTGAAAACCCCCATGTTAAATCCATCAGGTCCCGGGGCACGGTCACTATCCGCACTAGACAAAGCTGACCATACTTCCTCTTCGAAGAACCCAGCTTGTAGAGTCTTAGACTACTCTTCACTGATTTTTTTAAAAATTCAGATTCCAATCAACTACTTCGAGGGTAAGTTTTGAATTATAAGAACTGCAAAAATAATCTTTCACTGCTGCCTTAATATCAGAAAGATTTGATAAAACTCTATCCCCCACTTTTATACTGTGAATCGAGTTCATACGCCTCCTTTTCGACGCAACTAAATGAAAAAAAGTGCGTATTCCTATCAACTTCCAAATGCCACCGAAGCCTTGATTTTTGCAACCACTCCTTTTCTTCTTTCGGATACATCTCCCACAATTTTGATCGAAGCTTGCAGAGCCTCGCGTGTAAAGCAGGACTACCTCGACCTATTTGGATTTGAGCTTCTAGATTCGAGATTTACTTCTCAACAATAGGGATGTTAATCTTTACATTTTGGCCATGCTTTCTATGCCACAGTTTCAAAGCTTCTTTAGTGCCATTTAGGATGCCACCAATTTTTACACACTGATTCCCTCTTTTTAACTTACCAACAATCTTCAAAAAAGATTCCTCAAACCCCTCCTCATTGAACCAAAAGTTAAAAATACTTGAAAGGCTTGAGGCCCAGTTGGATTTCTCCACTGCTAGCAGAATTACATTGTGGTCTGAGATAGATTTTTCCATTAACTTCTACACAATACTCGAAAATTCCATACCAAAAGCAACAGATATTAGAAATTAATCTAATCTGATGAAAGTTGGAGGGTCCCTGTTATTACCCCACGTATATTTGCCTCCAAAAAGAGGAAGGTCAGTCAAACTAGCATCACTGACGAAGGATCTAAATAGATTAATAAGAGGCCGATTTAACATAAAATCTATTTTCTCTTCAGAGTCAAGAAAAAGGTTGAAATCACCTCCTAAACGCCATGGTATTTGCCATTGATTTATAAAACTAAGCAACTCAGAGATGAAGGCCCCTTTTTTTCCATCACATGAAGGACTATATACATTTATAAATCTACATATAAAACTGACATTCTTAATGCAACCAATCAACACAATATACCTCGGAAAAATGAATTTATCTATTACCTAAAAGAATTCGGTGTTCCACATGCTCAACAAACCCCCCCGCAGAACCCACCGCTGGCGAAATAGCATACTCGACATTACACGAACCCCAAATCTTCCTGATATCAGCATCATTCAGAGATTCCACTTTTGTTTCCTGTAAGAAAATTAAACTTGTTTGAAATTTCCTGATTATCCCCTTTACTGCTTTCTTCTTTTCCCTCCTTCTAATACCCCTTATGTTCCACGATAATATTGCTAGACCCATTATAAAATTTATTACAACCCACTAAAACCCTTACATTGCTTGTCACAACTCCTTTTTCAGAGCACACACCCTCTGGATTACTTCATTTCAACCCCCTTTAAACGAGATTTCTAATAGGTTGCTAATTTCCCACACCTACTGTAACACCTTTAACGTATACTCGTAAGCTGAATATACATTAAAGATATTATGGGGTAATTGAAAGAAATCTTGACTTGTAAAATTTTTTTATACCAAAATTCATTATTGCAGTTTAACCCTTTCTCGGTTTTGAATTAAAAACTATGCCAGTCTATTGCAGCTAGTTTTGACCCTGAATTAGTTTATAAAATTTATAATTAAATTACTGAAATAAAAATATAATTCAGGAGAAAACTATGTATCTTGCCTAGACCATTTCTTGATTTTAAAATTTTTACGCGATTAGGGTTAAACAACAATTAACTACGTCAAAATTCATAGTTATTAATAGCAAACCATTTCTCTAAGTCCATACTTTCATGGTGATGTATAAATACATTATAAACTTAGACTTACAAAACAGTTTACCCACTTAAAATATTACATGCGCACTAGTCTATTAAATTTCGTTAAAGATGTGCGTATTGTACTTATAGATAGTAACTTGATCTTCCCAATTAATAGCTCCTCCTTGCTAGTCTATTTTCAGAGAACCTACGTGTGAAATAACACACGCTAAGTACAAACTTAGTGAGGCAATAATCTTATTTATCAAAACAATAAATAAAGCAATACATTAACCTAACATAGTTTTTGTCTAAGGTAGTATTGTACTAACAAGGTTTTCATAGTCAGTCAATATTCATGTGCAAGTTATAATTTTTCTACCTTAGTATAGTTTCCAATACTCCATCATTATCAAGTAAATCATATATATAGCATAGTTCACACACATGGCATATTTCATACACATGCCATAATTCACATGCATGACATGGTTTATATATATATATAACATAATTCACATACATGACATATTTCATATACATTGCATAATTCATATATATATGACATGGATTATATACATGGCAGAATTCATATACGTGTCATAATTCATATACGTGGCGTGTTTCATATACATAGCATGATTCACATACGTGGCATAATTCATTTACATGACATGATTCATATACATGACATAATACGTACACATGGCATGATTCATATGCATGGCATAATTCATATACCTAACATAATTTGTATACATGGCATGACTCATATGCATAGCATTTTTCATATGTATGTGACATACTTCGTATATATGGCATAATTCATGTATTTGGCATGATTCATATACTCGACATAATTTATATACATGTCAAGATTCATATACGTGACATGATTCATATACATAACTTGATTCATTTACATGACATGATTTTTTTACCTGATGTGATTCATATACGTGATTTAATTCATATACATGGCATGTTCCGTATTCATGACATGGTTCATATACATGGCATATTTCATATACATGGCATGGTTCATATTCATGACATGATTCATATACGTAACATGATTCGTTTACATGACATGATTCATTTACGTGACATGATTCTTTTATCATTGCCCGAAGTACACTATATAAGACCGAGGTACGCGATTCATCTTTAAATGACACCGTAGTGTCAAACATAATGTGAAGACGAGTACGTACTTGGGGACGCTCTTTGCTCCCCATAAACATAAAGCACCTCGACGGTACACTCGGGCACAGTGGGCGTAGATCCCCAGGGTGCATGTGACACATTCATTTTGTCACAAAACATAAAATTATAATATAACGTGAATAATGCAGATGCTAGGGACTCTATGACATGCCAACTATACCATGGACTCTCATACATAATACTTGGGCATTTTCTTTTATCATCAATCCATTATCATGATCAATCATATAAATAATCATTCATGTCACATGCATACATATCATGTATATATATTCATAGCAACATAGATCAACATACATACATATCATGTAACATTATTTATAGTTAAGGTTGACTATTCGCTAGTATTCCTATTTATAAATTAAACATGTAAATGCACTCACCTGGGCCATGAATAGTATGCCTCACTAAGCTTACTCGAAGTTCTTATCTTTTTTTTTTATCACTGGTTCTCCTTCGATCTCTTTTAGAACTATATAAGACCAATTGAACGTATACATTATCATTCTCGTATTCGACTTAAATCTAACATTGCTAACTTAATTTTTAAACATAACTATTCAAATATAAAAATTTTTCTAAAAATTTCCCTAATACTTTACAAATTGCCGAATTAGTCCCTATATCTTTAGTGACCAATTTGGACATTAAACAATTGTTCAAACCCATTTTTGAACAATTTCCATAATTAATTACTTATTTTGGACTATTTCCTTTTTAGTCCTTCAACTTTATAAAAGTGACATTTTGGTCACTACATTGCTTTTGTACATTAAATTAATGTACAATTAAACCTTTCACTTAATTCTAACATCCTTATACATTTTCCTTTAACTTCCAAACCTTATTCACTTTAGTCCTTTATTAATTCTTTATTTCAAATTTGGTCCCTCTTGATTCCTTTCTTGACATTTCAATCCTTCAACTTTCATAACATGCTTGAATCTTCAATTCTATCAATTTTCCATAAATTCAAGATCAATCCCTAATTTATACTAAATTGCCGAATTGGTCCTTGAATTTCCAAAAAAATTCATTTTGGTCCCTAATCACCAATTCAAGCTACTTTCACCATAATTCAATGATTCCAATGCTAGAATAAAATTTACAATAATTTCCCTTAATATTTCATAATTTCAAAATAGTCCCTAAATTTACAACTTGAGAAATTATTCAACATATCATCAAAATAGGTCTTCTAACATCATAATTCAATCAATTTCATCCTTAATGTAACTTCCTAACCAAAACCCCCAAATTTTAGGGTCAGAGTTTATAATCTCTAACATGAAATTTATCCAAATTCAACCTTAATTCCATGTTTAAATCATCAATTTAACTATCTACAAGTATAATTCCATCACCAACTTCAATTTCCACAACCAATCTTCACCCATAATATAACTCATACTTGACTTTTATCATGCAAAAATACTATCAAAATGAAGAGAATCAAGTGTAAAACAATTTACCTAAATAAACTTTGCTTGAAACTAGTCTTGAATTCTTCAAAATTGGCTTGAAAGTTTGGAACTTCCTTCTTCCTTCTTTATTTGCTGAATTCTAACAGCCCTTAGAGATGATAAGATGATTTTTTATCATCTTTTTATCTATTTAATCCAAGTGTCATATTAAATGAATTTAAAATTCATTTAATTAGTGTGATTACCATCTTGCCCTTTTAATCTAATGGCCATGATTCAATCTCATAAAAATCAATGGCTATGATTTAATCAACATATAAATCTTCTTCCAAAATTGCCCTCAAAGTTTCAAAATATTTCAAAAATGCCATCCATGGAAAATGTCCAATTTGCCCTCCAACTAGACTTTATTTACTATCAAGACTTGAAAATTGCTCTTTCCTTTAAAATCTAACTAAATCTAGTTAGAATCCAGCTAAATGTAATAAAATATTCATAAAATAATATTTTATGAATTTCCATAATTTCTTGGAACTGTCTTTAAAATTTCAGTTTGATCTGATATACCGATAGTGGCCGGAAAATTTTATCAGATACCTTTCCTCTTAGAAATCTTATCTCTACAATCCATTTCGAATATTATTGACTTAAAAAGAATCCTTTTTATCAGTCAAAATATTGAATATGGGACCTTCCCAATAGGTCACCCGTCCCTGTACTACTTTGGTTTGAGCACGCTTAACAATTTTTATTCGATCCAAAAATTCTAATAATATAAGCCTCGTATGAAAAATTCGGGTAACACGGCAATGCCACTCTCGGGAGTGAACTATTCATTTACTGGGTTAACTTACACAACTTTTGAAAATTACACTTTGGTCCTTGAACTTTTCCAAAGTTTACACTTTAACCCCTAAACTTTCAAAAATTACAATTTGGTCAGTAGTCCAAAAATTGGGATATTACACCTACTCTGCCTCCAGTCCAATCGTTGAGATTTCTTCACCAAGGGCAGCCTTCTGACTTGAGTTGCCAGTAGAAACAAAGGCTTCATCTAATAAATCTCGCACCAATCTCAGAATTTTTCTTCTAAATCCTACTCGAGAAAACCCATTGGGGAGATGTAGAGAAGAATTAATCTGAGCATTCTGGTAGAGACCAAAAGATGAAGAAGATGAGTTGTCGTCGATCCTCTTTTCCAACCTCCAGGCTATCTTGCACAACTACCAACGACTCAAAATGATGGTTGATGGACTCATTCCTCTTCAAAAGTACACAATGAACGAGCATGTCTAGGATGGGTAAAAATAGGTTCTCCTTACACGAGCTCGGGACTGAGATACTATTAGGGTTATTTTGGGAGAAATGGCCCCCATCCTTAGTTCTAGCATTAAAGTAGTTTGGGAAACCGTTATTATCCATTGCACCTTTATCACCCTTGTCATTTAATCTAGTATTCTTTGATATTCTTGGAGAGATAATATCAACATTCATGTCATTGTTAAGAGAGCCCAAAACATCCTGGAACCGAGGCGGCTCAAATCTAGCGTTACTCTCTATCTGGTCTGCCGCCAAAACACTCTTTCCATCACCGGCCACGTCAACTCTGATATCAGACTTCTCTGATTCAGATTTGACCAAACATTGGCAAATTTTACGTCTTTCTCATCATTATCCAAAGCTACCCGCTCATCCTTTTCTCTCCCAGTCTTAATTTTGATGCAGAAAGGATACCCCATCGATGAGAACTTAATGGTTTCAGGAATAGTTGCCAAGCTAACAATTCTAACAGTGAAACAGACCATGTCCAATCGATCCTTCCTCCTGGTTTCCGCATCAGAACAGATAAAGGTTCCTCATCTATTCCCCAGTGCTTCGAAAAAGCTATCGTGCCAACATAGCAGGGGAACACCATATAAACGAACTGAACAAAAATACTGGGGAATACTTTTTTTAAAATAAAAACGGTATTCTATTAATCATTAATAGCATCTGACATTACACTGGCCATAATACATTCCGGATGATCCATATCGAATTGGGCCTCAATAACATTTTCTAGTGCCCTTCGGGCTAGATCATGAGCGACTTTATTTGCTAACCTATTAACATAAAAAAATTAATGTGGAAATAAAACTCTGTTGCCTAATAACTTCCAACTGAATTCCTACACTCGAGATATCTAATACTGGATTTGTCAATCTGTTGACAATGGTTATAGCATCTCTTTCGATGATAGCATTGTGCCACCCTTTTTCTATTGCCAAATGGATTCCTGCCATGAAAGCGCATGCCTCCGCCGTTGTTGCTGTATGTAGTCCAGGGAGGTATCGTGCAACGCCAGCCAACACGAACCCATCATGATCCCTAGCTATGACTCCAATCGAAGCAAATCCAGTGACAAAATTGTATGTTGCATCTACGTTGATTTTAATGCCCCCATTACCGGGCTTCCTCTATCTTGGTGGTTGGAAGACTCTCGGCACTCTCGGTGTGCTTGCATTGGCCATGCAAAAATTTGCTTGTAGTAATGTGGCTTGTTCTGCTGTTGTTGAAGCAGTCTGCACTTCTCCATCAAAGATTTTTTTGTTTCTCCTATTCCATATGTTCCATAAAAAACGATTAGTCCCGTAAAACCCTCTTCAGTAAGGGTTGCAGCAGCTTCTTTTAACCATTCCTTAGTGCTTTGTTGAGAGCTAGATCGTACATTGTGTGGGACTGCTCCTAGCTGTAACACCTATTGAGTTTTTGGGCAATCTCGGCACGCATGTAGAACAGTTTCAATAGTATTTTAGCATAAACTGCATATTCCATCGCCCATACCTGCTCCTAATAGTCTATGTCCAGTAAGCAATGCATCGTGACATAATCTCCAGGCAAAGATTTTAATTTTTGGCAGCGTCTTCATCTTCTGCATTTGTTTCCAGATTCAATCGATCTGTCGAGGCTCTGAGTTCCTGCGCATTATCCAGTTATAACCTGATTTAGTATTATAAATACCTGTATTGTGGCCCTCCCATACTATGGTTTCATCTCTCGTTGGTGCAATGGTACATCGAAGAATTTTCTGGCATCTTCCACAGGGAACACACTCCGGACTGCATGCTCATTCTATCTTAAATCTCTGCATTTAATTGGATTCGTGGCGTTATCAGTATACGTTTCAGTCAACGTAACTTTCTCTGTGCCACCCCATGTAGATGCATGCATACTAACGTTGCTGTCGATGCCAACTCTCTAAAATAAACCTGGTGCAACTTCTTTTAATGCTCGATGGATGCTTTTCCATGCGTATGATGCCTTGTCATTTGTTTTGGCTGCAAGAATGTCTCCATTGGGGAAGTACTTTGTTGATAAAACTCGATAGACCAAGGATTCTCTGTTTTTCAGTAGCCTCCAAGCATGCGTAGCTAATAGCGCAGTATTGAAGCTTCGCAAGTCCCGGAACCCTAAACCTCCAAGCTGTTGGGCCTGAGATTTTTGTCCATGCTAGCAATGGCCATCCTCTCATGTTCGACTTCTTTACCCTCTAATAGGATCGGGTTACTTTCACCATCTCATCAAGGATTTCATCGGGGATACTATACACAGAATGTATGTGGGTAGAGCTTGTGCTACGGATTTGATGAACACTTCTCTTCCATCATACGAAAGCAAATTCTTTGTCCATCCCATTACTTTCTTCAAGAATTTTTCCAGTATGAATCCAAATGCTTGCTTCTTGTTTCGACCAATTACCAGGGGCATGCCGAGATACATTCCAGGTTCTTGAACTTCCTGTACACTGAGAATTTTCTTTAATGCTGTTCGTCTCTCTTGTGTGGTGTTAGGGATAAAGTATATACTCGATTTATCGAAATTAACTTTTTGCCCGGAAGCTGCTTCATACATCTCTAGGATTTCTTTCAATCTACACGCTTCTGCCTCGGAACTCTTAAGGAACATTAGGGCGTTATCTGCATAGAATCAGTGGTTTATTTTTGGTACTCGAACGCTGGCTCTCAAGCCTTTTATACGACCAAGTTGTTGTTCCTTGTTTAGGAGTGCTGACAATGCCTGTGTGCAAATCAAAAACAAGTATAGAGAGAGGGGGTCTCATTGGCGTAAACCCCTCTCTGGTTTGATTGTCTTTGAAATTTCACCATTGATACGAACACAGTATGATACAGAAGATACACATTGCATGATAAGATCAACTATAAAGCAGTTAAAACCAATCTTTAGCATCACCTCACGCAAGAAATTCCACTCTATTCTATCATACGCTTTTTCCATGTCCAATTGCAATAAGGCACCTTTGTTTGGACTATTGCTGTTATCTTTTAGGTCATGGCATAATTCATGGGCAATTAAAATATTATCATAGATTAATCTACCCGGCACGAATGCACTTTGGTTTTCACTAATGCAATTAGGCATCACATGTTTGAGGCGATTTACCAAGACTTTAAAGACAATTTTGTACAGCATAGAACACAGGCTAAACGGCCTAAAATTTTTTATTGACTTTGGAGATGTAACCTTTGGAATAAGAACAATTACTGTAGAATTTACTGACTCTATACGAACCCTAAGATTAAGAAAATCAAGACATAAAGAAATAACATCTGTCCCTACTAAAGACCAAAATTTATGATAAAAACTAGCATGCATACCGTCAAGGCCCGGTGCTTTGGTCGGATTAATTTGAAGAAAAGAAGCTTCCACTTCCTCTGACGTGAATGTTCAGCATAAGGATGCATTCATCTCCGGTGTTATGCACGTCTCAATCGCATTCAGGATTTCCTCTGGCACTGTTCCTCTTGAGGATCGATATAGGTTATTGAAGTAGTCTGTACCTACGTCAAAGATTTCCTCTTTCTCCTTTACCCATTGGCCCTCACTATTTTCAATCCCTTCAATAGTATTTTTCTTGCGGCGACCATTGGCCCTAGCGTGAAAGAAACTAGTATTTCGATCACCATCCTTGAGCCAAGCAACTCTGGAACGTTGCTGCCAATACCGTTCTTCCGTGTCTAGAATGATTTTTAATTCTTTTCTTAGTCCTTGTAACTCTGCAGCCAGTGGGGCCGTTAACGGTCCTTGCATACATTGCTCAATTTCTTTTTTGCAACTGTGTTTTTCGCTGCAGTGAATCTATCCTTCTAGACTTTTGCCATGCACCAAGGACACGGGTGACATGTTTGATTTTTTCTGCTGCATTGCCCATACTGTTCTCCCATGCATCATGTACCTTTTGGGTGCACTCTTCCTCGGTTGACCAGCACACTCTGTAACGGAAGTAATCACCTCCTCTGTTCCTTCGTTGTTTTAAATCTCCTTGAGTGTCTAGAGTGAGGATATGATGATCAGAGTAGCTTGAATACTCAGAGTATATCCGGAAATCTTTGGACAAAGTTAGCTAGCTAGGGTTTGCTACAAATCTATCCAGCCTTTCTCGAATAGGATCATTCTCGTTGCCATTGTACCATGTATACCACCCTCGAAAGGGTTTAATATCCTCCAGGGCGTTTACCATTCAGCAATATATGGCTAATATGGTCAAACCAATAGCTTAACTCTTCTTTTTTGTTCTTCCACGCATCCTCCATTCTAGAACTGAGTTAAAAGTTGTAACACAGGATTCACAATCAACTCTCCATTTCAAAACTTTAACTACAATCCCATTATTGGATAGAGCCCTCTGAATGAAATCAATTTCAAACTGTTCCTTTATCACTCTAACCATACAACATTTTAACCACTCATTTTCTTTTGCGGTATATTGAAATCTAGCAAAGTTGCACCCACTTGCACATCACCTTCCTTTGCTCGATTTAGTAAAACATCTTTGTATGATATACACCCTAGCTCCCGTTATTGGTAAATCTATCATCTTTTGAATTGGGATCCACCCTGTTATCTTTGAACATCGGCTCATCCCTCCTCATCGGTCCCTTAGTATGCTCAACTCTATATCTGAAACAACGGAATCTAGCTTGAGAAACCCTGATCACCACTCCATCAATCTTGATCTTATCCATTCTAACAATAACTCGTTTCATATCTTCCCAACTTGCCATAGATACAAAGGCAAAAGTAACATCCCTATACCTTGTTTTCTTGTTGATCTCCGGAATGAAAACCTTGACCACTTTTTCATGATGATTGCAAAGCTCCTTCAAAGCAAACCTTGATACCCTCTTGCTCAGATTATCTACAAACACTGTCCATTCACCACTCTTCAAAGCCGCCCCAATCGATTCACCTTTCTGACCATCATCTTTTCTCTCGGAGCCATTATTTGACCGCCGAGTTTAATTTTGTTAACATTTATTATTATGGCCTAATTTTTATCAATACTTATTATTAGGATAAAATTCATTTTTTTAAATATTTTTTATTAGGGTCTAATTTTTTCCATAATACTTACATTAGAGGTCTAATTTTTCAATAATTATTATTAGGGCTCTAATTTTTTTAATAATTTTTATTAGGGCTCTAATTTTTTTAATACTTATTATTAGGGGCTCAATTTTTTCCCAACATTTGCTATTAGGGCCTTAGGGGTCTACTGTTAAAATTTATTTTCCCAATATTTGTTATTAGGGGTTCAATTTGTTTCCTCAATACTTGTTATTAGGGGCCTAATTTTTTTCTAATATTTGTTATTAGGCATATACTCTTAAAATTTAATTTTTTTTCCAATACTTGTTATTAGGGGCATGTTTAAAAAAATATTTATTATTAGAGACTTATTTTTAAAATTTTATTTTAATACTTATAGGGGCCTAATTTTTAAGTTCGTCTTAGGACCACTAAAATCTCAAGAACGACTATATATATATATATGAGAGACTCAACTCGTACTTGAAAAGTGATCCATTAATTACTAAAAATTTCAAGTTATTTGGACTTTCATTTTATAACACAAATTTTATTTAATTTTTTTTAGTCAAGTCAAGACAAATCAAATGTTTTTACATCGAGTTGAATAATCAATTTTTGAGTTGAATCGAATTTTATCTGCCCTAAACGCACCAACGAGCACCAGCTATGAATCAAACCTTTGATATCTGAAAGTATAAAGATGGTGCAAGCAAGTATAATACCACTCAGATGTACAGTATTTAAAGAGGACAATACTCTTTTTTATATATAAAAAAGAGGACAATACGCAAGGATGAAATTAGAATGAATTTTTTGTGGAAGACAATACAAATAGTAATAAGGGGTATGGTTTAATTACTAAGTCATTAATTTAAAAATTTAAAATTGACAGTTATAGTCTAATTTGTCTAATTTCAAAATTGACAGAGCATAAAGAGTATTTAAACAAAAAATGAAGGGTCGGTCTTAATTTGGCTAATTTTAAAATTAACAAGGATATAAGAAGTATTTAAATCGAAAGAATGAGAGCATTGAAATCTTAATTTGCTTGTTTTAAAATTAAGAAGTATAACAAAAAAGATGGGATTCAAAAGGGACTAAACTTTTTTTTTCAGAACTATACAATTATGGACGGAACTAAAGTCGGGATAAAATATAAATATTAAAAATTAGGAGGAAATTTCACAACTAATCTAATTAAAAAAACATTATATAAAACAAAGGTAAAAAAAACTATGGTTTTGTCTCGGTATACAATTGCATTTAAATTTAGAGATAATATATTGAGAAAGACAGTCACAAACTCATGAACTATATAAAACGAACATAAAAACATTTCAATGGTAAAATAAATAATGAAAGGGTAAAATACATAAATAGTCCACCGGCTACATAGCTTGTTTTTGTTGAATCCCTCGACTATAAAAAAGTCTCCCGATTTAAAAAAAATAACAAGTTAGTCCGATGTCGTTAAAAATTTAACAGTTATTACCGCTACAGTTAACAAAAATTGGCATAAAAGCACATTTATTCTTTCATATTTACACATTCAATCAATTTAGTTCGTATTCGAAAAAATTCAATAAATTTAGTCTTATTTATTTACCCATTTTTTCAATTTAACTATTTTTATTTAACTATCTACTCTAGCACCGTCTCTCTGCTTTGCTCTGTCGACCTTCCGTCCAGCTTTTGTTCCATCCGACGACCCTTCCGTCATACTCTCCTCACTCATCTAACTAGCGCACACCCTTCGTCACTCGTCCTCGCGCCTCACGCGCTCTAACAACCTCGATCATGTGCACCAGCACCTTGCCAGATGCCCCTCTACCCTTCAATCTGATTTGGTAAAGAAAGATGATTAAATTGGTTGAATATTTTCGAATTAGAACTAAATTGATTGAATGTGTAAATATGGATAACTGAAGTATCAGACTAATTTATTATTTTTTAAGTCTAAAAATCATTTTGTAACTTTTTATAGTCATGAGACTCAACAAAAGAGAGTCATATAATCGTAGAACTATTTAGGTATTCTTTGCCCTAATAAAAAAAACAATAACAATGTAGCAAAGGCATCATAATCAAAGTTATTGCACATAAATGATAAACAAAAAAATTGAAGTACAAATATTGGGCACGTTCCCAGATTTGTAAATTACTGGTTCCTAAGCCCCAACAAATAAATAAATAGCATGAGGCAATGATCATGAGGCTAACTTCAAATACTAAACAGTGAATAAGAATGGAGGCCACTTTAAATATATATACCGTTCTCTTTCATTTGTAAATAAATTTCCAAAAGACATGTGAAATGTGCATCAACAAACAAGACAGACAGCAAAGGACCTCCAGATTTAGACAAAAGACGGATATGATAATATTCCATTTACCTTCTATTTTTATGCAGAGAAGGTTGTAATCCGAAAACAAGAAGAGAATTAAACTCGAAACCTAATGATATTATCTTTTAAAAAGTATAATACGTAACTGAGTTAAACTTCGGGTTATGGCTTAGGTAGCTTTGCTTTCTTACAATATCAACAGTAATAGAAAAGTTTACATGCAACTGTTCTATAAGGTGCAATTCTGTCACATTTTTTCAGATTTCTTTTTTCCAGACGTTCGGAATTCCAACTCGGGATTAAGTATCGTATAGAATATGTAACATTAGGGCATAGTGTTACATATTTAATAGCAGTTAGCAGGTCAGTTAAGTAATTGTTTCTTTTCTCTCCTTATTTGCATCATCAATACCTGCAATAACATTTTTTTTAAAAAAGAAAGTAAAATTTAAGATGTTCTAGTTAAAGGCAATCCAAGAGTGGAAGTTGTTAAAATAACTTAACAGACTTGGAAGATCTTAACTTGTAAGGAACAACAATACATTAACATCCCATATAACCAACTAACTTTCTAGTTTTGTAAAATCTAAAAAGATTACCATTTTCAGTGAACTTGTCCTCGAGACCATACAGAATTTGCCTGCATTATGATGTAAATCGAGAATTCGAAACAACAATCGGATTTTGGAAGCTGCTAGCAAATCATCATAAATAAAGGCAACTGAACATATCTATCGGTCTTCAAATTTTGGAGAGAAAAAAAGTTACTAAAATAATTAGGATGATAATATTCCGCAACCTCAACCTGAGGATCAGGCCATTAGTTCAGAAAACATGTTACACATATCTAAAATTTTCAGGGTTGAAAAGAAGAAGAATGAAAGCTATTATTGTCCTTTGATCTCCTTTGCTCCAACAGTGTTGTTCAAGCTTACCCGTCAGATCTACATCATCTCTCTTTCAACTTTCTAGCTAACTGCTTCCTTTTCTTTTTCTTTTTCTTTTCTAGTGTTGCTAATTGAACGTTTTCTACGTCCTAAATTGTTTATCTCACTCTTCTTTTGTTATTTTACAATGGCTTCGACTACTAAAACCATATCAGTTTTTGAGATCAAATTCTGTGTTTTCTTCCTTGTATACCAAGTCTCTTGCTCAAAAGACTCCTTCAGGATTGGATCCTCATGTATGGCTCGGACAAAAACGAAGTCCGGGTTCCTGTAGGAATGTTCTCTGCCACGCCATTGACATTTGCCGTTAGGAATCGACCACTGAGGCAGGCGGAATTGCCAAGTTGAGTTCTTCAACTGCTGTCACAGATGCCAATGATCGTTAAACTGAGATTTCTAAAGGTTTAGGCACTTGTGTTGATGGCTATGTTTATTATTATTCTTTGGCTTCCGAGATAAATGAGGGCAAATCCTTACTGCTCCTTTCTTGTTCCACAAAGCTTACTTCATTAGCATTGGCAACATTATCCAAACCCTATAACTATAGGAGATCGTTAATGTAAAATCCACTTACCTGAAAATATCTACTAAGAATATGATAAATATCCGGAAAAAACTTTAATACACAGGTCGTGTAAACTTTAGTTTACACGTGCCTTTTAGTTTTATGGGTTAGAGTTTTAGTTTAAGGTTTAAGGTTAGGGGTTTAGGTTGTAGGATTTAAGGTTAGTGTTTAGAATTTAGTGTATAGGTTTAAGGTTTAGGGTTTTGTTTTTTAGGGTTAGGGTTAAGAATTTAGGATTTGGGTTTCTATAGTGTAAATACATAGGTGTGTATCAAAGTTTTACCCTAAATATCCTATTTTATTTAATTAGTAAAAATGAATAAAACATAAAGTATTGAAACACCCTTCAGACCTGCACCAACAAGCATAACCCACAGAAAATCCATACAATACAAGCTTAGTTACCTTTTCATGAAATAAAAGAAGCAGCCTCTACAGTCAGTTCAGGCTGTAGATAATGAGTATTTGGCGTAGAGAGGTAAGTTCCTTTCTCTGTTTTCCTACATCTTTTATTGATAAAGGTTAAACCTATTTATAGTTTACAGAAAAAATCTAAACTAGGTAAATAGTAATTACAAATAAATTACAAAATAAATCTAGTTCGTAATTATAGCTAATATTAACTAAGAGATTAGGGAAATAATTCCTAAATATTAGCAACTAGATATTTGGGAATATAATTCCCTAATTTTATGCAATCTTCACCAATTTACACTCCCCTCAAGCTGGGGAGTATACATTGTAAAGTCCCAGCTTGAATGTAAACTTATCAAAAATGTCTCTTGGTAGTGCTTTGGTAAGAACATCAGCTAGCTGGTCCTTTGTAGGAATAAAGTGTAGTTTGACTGTTCTTTCATTGACCTTTTCAGCAATAAAATGTCGATCAATTTTTATATGTTTGGTTCTATCACGATGAATAAGATTTTTGGCAATGCTAATAACTGATTGGCTATCACTTAGCAGTTCGAACTTTTCAAAATGTTTGAGTCTTAGTTCTGCCAACAATCTTTGCATCTATATTCCTTCACATATTCCCAAAGCCATAGCTTTATACTCAGCTTCAGCACTGCTCCTAGCCACTATAGCTTGCTTTTTGCTCCTCCATGTCATTAAATTTCTCCCCACAAAAGAACAATAACTACTAGTAGATTTCCTGTCGGTTAGCTCACATGCCCAACTTAAATCTGTAAATATTTTTACTGATTTGTCTTCATTCTTCTTGAAGATTAAACTGTGTCCCGAGGTCATCTTTAAAGACCTTAAGATTCTATACACAGCTTCGAGGTGTTCCTCCCTTGGATCACTCATGTGTTGGCTACCAATACTTACAGAGAAAGCTATGTCTGGTCGAGTGAGTGACAAATAAATAAGTTTTCCCACAAGTCTTTGATATTGCTCTTTGTTGACAGGACTGACCATTTCTCCTCGTCGTAGTTTCAGATTAGCATCCATTGGTGTTTCAGTTGGTTTGCACCCTAGCATTCCTGTTTTTGAAAGTAAATCAAGAACATATTTTCTTTGATTTATAACAATACCAGCTTTAGACCTTGCTACTTCCATCCCTAAGAAGTACCTAAGGCTGCCTAGCTCCTTTGTTTCGAACTCAGTTGAAAGTAGCTTTCTCAAGCTATTAATCTCACAAATATCATCACCAGTAATTATGATATCGTCAACATATACAATCATAATTGATTTCTTTTCACCTGAAGTAATTTTTACAAACAATGTGTGATCTACTTAACATTGTTTGTAGCCATTTTTTACAATGATTTTAGTAAACATTTCGAACCAAGCTCTAGGGGATTGCTTTAGTCCGTACAATGACTTTTCCAACTTGCAAACAGTTTTCCCATTTGCTTCTTGTTTCATTCTTGGAGGAATTTGCATGTATACCTCTTCTTCTAATCTTCCATTTAGAAAGACATTTTTGATGTCTAGTTGTGAAGTTCCCAATCTTCATTAACAGCTAAGGATAACAACACTCTTATTGTATTTAGCTTGGCTATTGGGGCAAACATTTCTCGGTAGTCAATCCCGTAGGATTGTGTAAATTCCTTGGCTACCAGCCTCGCTTTGTACCTTTCCACACTGCCATCAGACTTGTATTCGACCGTGAACACCCATTTACAACCCACTGGTCTTTTCCCTTGAGAAAGATGAGTTAGAGTCCACGTTTTATTGCTTTCGAGTGCACTAATTTTCTCCTCCACTACTTTTCTCCATCTAAGATCTTTTAGGGCCTCCTCCACAGACTTTGGAATGTTGCTCTTATCCAAACTCGCATTAGATGATCTGAATGATCGATTCAACTTTTCATACACAACGAATCTTTGTATTGGATGTGTTGTGCATTTTCTCAAACCTTTTCTTTGAGCTATAGGCAACTAGGAAGTGTCAATAATAAGAGCTTGAGTGTGAGAAGAATCCATACCTTCTAATTATGATGCAGTAGGATCTGAGTTCGGTTCTCAACAGGCACTAGGTTGTATAGCAGCCTCTGGGACAAGTTTTTGTCTCCTTTTGTAAGTACTTAGTTGTTTGGTTTGAATCTGTGGTGACTAAGGTCTTTGTGGAGTCCTTGGTGAACTAGGATTAAGTGATAGTATAGGAAGATCTGATGCAGGAGTAGATAAAGGTAAAATGGTGGAAAGTAAAGGAGATGCAATAGGTTAAGGTTGCTGGAAATTATCAAGCACACTAGTGGGTTCATGAACAGGCTGTGGAGATGCTGTTTGAGGCTGCTGAAAATTATCAAGCACACAAGTGGGTTCACGAACAGGCTGTGGAGATGTTGTTTGGAGTTGCTGAAAGTTGTCTAAAGTCTAAAATTCATCTATGCTCTTCCCATGAATTTCATGCCTGTAGAAAAAAATGTTTATTCTCAAAGAAAGTAACATCCATGGAGTTATAAAATTTCTTGGTAAGAGGGGAATAACATTTGTACCCTTTCTTTGTAGCAGAATAGCCCAAGAAAATACATTTAAGTGGTCTGGGTCTAACTTAGAAGGAGATGAACTATGTTCATGAACAAAAGCAGCACATCCAAAAATTTTAAGAATAATACTTGAAGAAAGGGGCTAAAAATTAGGAAAATACTCAGGGAAGACATCTCTTGAGACTTTAAAATTTAAAGATTTACTAGACATGCGATTAATTAAATAAGTAGCAGTGGGGATAGCTTCTCCCCAAAATGTTTAGTAACATGTGTAGAAAACAATAACGACCTACCCATTTCAAGGAGATTCCTATTCTTCCTCTCAGCTATCCCATTCTGCTGAGGAATATCGACACAAGAGCTGATATGAACTACCCTTTTTGTTGAAGGAACGCACCCAAAATCATAGTAAAATATTCACTCCCATTGTCAGTGTGAAGAATTTGAATTTGCCTCTTAAATTGTGTTTCGACCATAGAATAAATTTTTTTAAAAATACCCTCAGCCTCTGATTTATCTCATCAAAAAGGTTCAAGTAACCCGAGAATAATCATCTATAAATGTAATAAACCATTTATACCCATTCAAGGTTTTTATTCGAGTAGGACCCCAAATATCACTATTATTATGGAAAAAAGATGAGTAGATTTCTGTGAAGATGGAGAGTGGGTATTCATTCTATAGGTTTTACGGATCGAAAAAAAAACTAAGCAACTAATACCATGTAGATAATGAGTATTCGGTGCAGAGAGGTAAGTTCCCTTCTCTATTTTCCTACATCTTTTATTGATAAAGGTTAAACCTATTTATAGTTTACAAAAAAAAATCTAAACTAGGAAAATAGTAATTACAAATAAATTACAAAATAAATATAGTTCGTAATTATAGTTAATATTAACTAAGAGATTTGGGAAATAATTCCTAAATATTAGCAACTACATATTTAGGAATATACTTCCCTAATTTTATGCAATCTTCACCAATTTACACAGGCACGTCAGTGACATCCATCATCATTAAACCGCAAATGGTTCAATAAACAAGCATTCCAAATTAAATTAAAAAGTGAAAAAAGGTCGATGACTTTATGCTTCTCAACCCTTGCTCCTTAAATAATTTGGAAGGTCCTATGTTTATTTTGTGTTCCTACTCCTCAGAAAGCATATCAAGGGAGGAAAAAAGTTACAAGATTGACATTTATCCTGCCATGGCTCAAAACTGACAAATCAAATAATGTACAAATAAGTGGGGTTCGTACTTCATTGAGACTCGCAACAAGTGAACTTGGCGAATCCCAATCATCACTCTTGATATTTCCAATATAAAATAGATCCTTGAATCCGCAATGAGAGAGTAATTAATTCTGGTAAGAAAGGAATCAACTGCAGTGAGCTTCTATGGCAAAAATTCAAGGCTTCAAATCATCATAACATTGTAAAAAAATTCTTTCTTGATCCTAAGCAAATATATGAAAACCTTCTGCAACTCCTCATGCAAGTATTTATACCATAAGACAGCAGCAAAGCCTACCTATGAGGCATATTCAGTGCCATAGTCAAGATTGAAAAGCATGCCCCTGCGGTTTTCCGTGCCCATTCGAATGCTGAATTTCTTTGCCAGGGATTGAACTTGATCATCACACTCATAGTCCATCTCTCGTATGCATCGCCTCCTGATCTTTTTTAGAGTTTCTTTGGAGGGTATAAATCCTGCAGTAACCTGCCAAAACAATTGTGAATGGCATTAAATCATTTTTCCACAAATATATAATTTGATGTTATTGATCAGAAAGGAAATAAAGTTACCATCTCATCAATCACAGATACAGCAGCTTTTTGATCACGATTGATGAGATGAGTACCAACAAGCAACGAATATGACTTAGCATTGGGTTTCACACCCAAGCTCAGCATGTGTTCAAACACCCTCGAAGCTTCAAAAGTCTGCATGCAAGGATACATTAACTTGAAGAATTAGGTTAAGATTTGAAGCTTAAAACCCAAGAAAGCAGCTTTTGTTTGGGCCAGGGGGCAAGTATATCCTGGATACTAGCATTTTACATGCTCAAGATAACCCATGCAAGCATCCACATGTACTAGTTACAAGTGAATGTGCATATAAGGGAGGATACATACCTTCTTCAGCTTTCCAAATGCATAGATCAGAGCATTATATGAATGAATATTAGGGGTCAACGCAAAAGAAGAACTTATGGCATCAAATGTTTGGTAGGCGCGCTCAATGTCCCATATGTTTCCACACCCCAAAATTATACAATTCAGAGCAGCAACAGACTTGTATGGAGGGTCTGCACGGCTTAAATTCTCAAGCTGATAATATACCTGAGGAGAATATTTCAATTTTATGACATCAGCAATAGTTACCTCAAGGAGAAAAATATATAAAGATTCGGTTTATGAAAAACTAAAAAGACCAATGATTGATTGATGGTCATGAGTGCAACCATAAGTCTTTTTCAAAAAAAAAAATCTCCCGGCAGAAAGTTGCCGATGCAATGACACAGATAAATTCTAAATGCTGGTAAACTGACATAAAGACATAGAATCAAACATACTTGCTAAGACATGTAGAAAAAAATGTATACAGTGCAAGGACAGAATGATGGAGTAAAAGTTATTTTTCTTTCCACATCCACAATATAGAACGAAAAGACAAGTGATTTAGTTCACTTGATTCAAATGCTAAATAAGCGTTCAACAGGGCAGCTTTAAGAACTTCTATGATATTCATTTATTATTACTTTTTAAAATTAAAAAATGCAAATATATATTCTGATGCTAATGTCCTTTTCTCAAGTAATATCAAAATCACCCAATTATTAAATAATAGTTGATTCAACAAATCCATAAGAATGAAAACGATTGGAAGTATAAAAGCACATACTGAATCCAAAGTCTCAAAACCCTTCTCGGAGGAAGCCACAACCAATGGATATAAAGAAGTAAAAGGTGAAAACATATCTTCTGCTTCATCAATGGAATTCCCATGAGCAGTCTCAAACTCATGCAACGTACCAAAAGCTTTCTGTAGATTCCCCAATGATGCAAGAGCATAGATCTTCCCAAGGAAAGATTCAGGGCTAGGAACCTTTTTTTGACGCAATGAGCGCCGAAGGATTGCCCAAGATGCATCCAACAGGTTTGAACTGTAGGTCCTACCCGCAGTTGCAAGTGCTGAGACAATTAATCCTTCATCTACAGAAAGCAAGAAAGGTGGCCTCGCACTTTCGCCTCGAGCAATCCATTTGGCCATAAATTCCAAAGCATAAAATAACAACTTGCTGTTGTCCGCTTGCATAGCAACTTCTGCAAGGTAGTTGCACAAACCCCAATTTGGATAAAGAGCTCTATTCTGATCTGTTTTCTGATAAGACCCAAGAAAAACAAAATTGAATAAACAAAAACTGTGCAGAAGACGATCTCCATACTCAAAACAAAATTTTGCCAACAATATGACTCATTTACCTTACACCTCTCAATGACAGTAACCAGAGTATCAAGCCGGCTCTGCTTGACACAGCATGCTACACATTCTGTAAATACTTTCGAAGACAACTTATACCCAGATTTTAAAGCCATATCTATATGTGTCAAGGCTGCTTCAATCTGTTGCATCTCAAACAGCAGTCCAATAACCAAATCATAAGATTCATCATTAGGCAGAGATTCCTTTCCACCTTGCAACATCCTGATCAGGATAAAGTGAAGGGTAAAAATACCAATTTAATATCAAAAGAGTTTTGAAGGTAGTTCCAATAAACTTAAAGAGGTATCTTACATATGCAATTGAGTTCCTATTAAATGAATGCATATCCTTCCAGCAAGTAAATTGATACAAGGAATTTAAATCTTCAAAAAATAAATATCGCAATTATCATTTCTGTTTCGATTCTAATTCATGTAATATCAGTAAAATTTCACCGAAACAACATCCACCCAAAACTATGAACTCTCAACCAAAGGCAACCACACAACACACAATCTTCAACTCCATAACATAGTCACATTCAAATATAAAGGACTGAAATTCTCAATACAATAAAAAAGAGGGAAAAAATAAACTTACAACTAAGTCCACGCTCACATCAGTGGAAAGCAAAGCAACGAACTTTAACAGAAAATGAGAACTTTTTTATTCTAATTTCATTTAGAAACTCAAAATGAAGTATTTATGAAACTTATAAGCAAAGGGTAACTTTAAACAGAGAAAGCAAAAAAAAAAAAAAAAAGGAAGAAGAAAAGTACAGTACTACAACTAACCGTTCAAGCAATTTCTCAGCAGCTACCGTTTCCTTGGCCTGAATCATAGCCTTTAAAACCAAATTAAACGACGCTGTATTGGGAACAAGCGCAAAATCATCCATTTGCCCAACGAAATCAAGTAAATCCCCGGCTGTTGCTCCGATCATGAAATTAGCTCTCAAATAAAGATTATAAAGATTCACATCAGGCTTATTGGGCTTCCCATTCTTATCCAGCGATCGAACCCAGAACTCAAAAAGCTCTTTTATATCGGTCCAACGTTGCTGAGTCATCAAATCGGCGAAATGATTCATCAAAGCAGGCGCGTCCAGGGACTGGGAAAGGTACTGAATCCGGTGTGCGGGGGACTGGCTCAAGAGGCCGAAGGGAACAAGGGATTGAGCTAGGGAGGCTGGATTTTGGGCTGCGTTAGGGTTCCGCCAATTTTCATGGTAGAGAGGGCTGCCGGAGGCTGGGTTGGGAGGGAGAGGGGTGGTCTGAGTTTCGGTGAAATGAGTCGGCTCCACGAGTTGAGGTTCTTGAGAAAGGGCAGGGAAGGTGGAAATGCTTTTGATTTGGTTTACCCGGACTAGCATTCGGATTCGGGTCAAGATCGCCATTTGCGAAGCCATTATTGTTTCTTTTCTTTCTACAGTGAAAACTGAAGCCAAGTAGCTTAGGCTTGCAAAGTTAGGGTTTCTCGAGATGACGAAAAGGGGTTATCGTTTATCTCGTTTGGAGGAGACAATAGTAGTTTAGAATTGTTAGTGGTTATTTGGATATTATATATAACCGGAGTGGTAATTTGGAGGACTAAGCCTTATGTATATTTAGAATGGGTAAAATGCAAGGATCATCACTCAACTATCTTCTCACTTTTATTTTGATCACTCAACTTTTAAATTTTTTAATTTTATAATTAAATTTTTAAATTATTCATGTTTTAATCGCCTCAATTATTTTATTAATATTTTTGTATGATATAACATATTTAATTATTATTAAAATATAAAAATGATTTAAAATAAAATAAAAATCATATTTTATATTATTATTAAATAAAAATATTTAAAATAAAAAATAATTATATTTTATACTTAAATCCATCCAAACCCTAAACCTCACATTACAACCCCACCTTCTTTCTCCCCAAACCGCCCCCTCCCCTTGCATTGCTTGTTCCTCCCTCCCTCCCTCCCTCCCGAAGAAAGCAAAGCCAACTAATCAAAAGTGAATACAGTTTCTTGGACTCATTTTTTGCCCCCATTGCCACATCTTTCTCTCTCTATTTTTCCACATCTTTCTCTCTCTATTTTTTTTATCTACATATCAAACAACGCCAAAAATGAAGATGAAAAGACGAGTGATTTGGTTTATTTTGCAATGGGCATCAGTTGTTGTCGTTGATGAGCTTTCTCCTTTGTTATTCTTTGCTAATTGCTTGTTCATTTCATATCTGGTTCAAACTTCATTGCTTTCTTTCCCAGTTCCCTTTGCATTGCTTGTTACTAATTTTGCATTGGATATTGGTTTGTTTGTTTGGGGATAGGGATCGACAGGGAAGGAGGTGGATGTAATATGAGGGGTAGGGTTGGGGTATAAAATATAATTGATTTTTATTTTAAATATTTTTATTTAATAATAATAAAATATAATTTTATTTTATTTTAAATTATTTTTATATTTTAATAATAATAAAAATAATTTAAATTTGATACACAGTGTGTAAAGTAAATTTTATATAAGTCTGCCTATTTCTACTATAAATCAAAATTAAACCTTAAAAAAATAAACCCTAAATTCTAAACACTAACCTAAAATTCTAAACCCTACAACTCAAACCCCTAAACTCTAAACCTTAAACTAAACCCCTAATCCCTAAAATTAAAAGGTCTGTTTAAAGTTTACACAGACTGTGAATTGAAGTTTTTTTTCTAATAAAAATATGTCATATTATAAAAAATATTAATAAAATAATTCAAAATGATTAAAACATAAAAAATTCAAAAGTTCAGTTACTAAATTAAAATTTTTAAAAGTTGAGTCACCAAAATAAAACTTATGTTTTATGTTCAATTATACCATTAAATAGTTAGTTCGACAACGGAAGTTCCAGATGTCGAGTAAATATATTTTAGTGCGCGTGTTTTGACGCCCAAAAAAGATCAAACTACATTATTTTGTTGGACAAAAACTTAAGAAAATAAAATCAAATGCTCTCAGAGGGATTTGAACGTGGGCCTTTGTGTAAATAGGCTTTAGTGCTTATCCACTAAGCAAACTAAATAATTTAGAACATTTTAACAAACTAATATATATTAGATTGTAATTAAGATTAATTGTATCTATTTATTGATATATTTATATAATATAATTTTATGACTATATAATTTTTATAAATATTATTTATAATATAATTTTATAACTACATATTTTATATAAAGCTCCAAAGAAAGTGGGTTTTCAATCCAATTTGTAAGTGTCTTTTAGCATGAGAAAGCAAGGAAGATATGGGAAAGTTTTCTTGAGAGCTACGTTAATACTGCAAAGTGGACAATTCGGACGAACTTTGAGCCACACATCAATGGAGGATGTAACAAGAGGGGGTTGAAGTCCCCTTAAAAATTTAAAATTTATATATAATTAAAATTTTTTATGTATTTTTTATTAAAAATCTATTTTTGCCCCTCCTAACATTTTATAAGTTCGTCCCCTTAAAATTTTATAGGTTTGCTCCCCTAACATAAAATTATGTGTCCGTTCTTGCATGCCATCAATGCATTGAGCATAAAAACTATGGCGACATATCAGTAACGACAGGAGCTTTCCCCTTTGGAGACCTTGCTAAGGCAGATGACGCTGCTGCTTTTGATATTCCCGAACCATTTCTTCAACCATTCGTTATAAACAAGGCGGAAGCAACCGATGATGATGACCAAGAGGAAAGCCTTGAAAACCCAGATTATTGGGAGCATCTTTGCTAACTGTGATATGGAAACGTTTAATATGGGGAAACGAATTTATTTGGTATGTTTCGAGTCAAATTCCACGGTTCTCGTTCTTGGACTGGTAAGAAATGAGGGTTGCTGATGCTGCTGCCGTGGCAAGTGGCCAACAAGTTGAACAAAATGGCTGGAAAGGGAAGGTGAATTGGAAAACTGCGAACGTAGTCTTATACACGGTTTGAAAATTTATGGTTTGAAATCATATCAAATTGTTAGGTTGGTTCAGTGGCTAGTTACTTAGTTTACTTATCTTAAAACGCATGTTTGAATCTTTCGGATAGCATTTGGTGTTTTTTCCTCACGTCTCTCCAATAAAACGAAGTAGTTTTAGACTTTTTTGGTATCAAAACACACGCACCAAAACGACATTGTTTTAGTGCGGCGTCCACGTCGACATCTGTCAACCACTTCATCACGCCGCTACCGAGTTAACGGCCCAGTGGTATAATTGAACCTAAAACATAAATTTAGTGTTAAAATTGAATCAATTGAAAGTTCAATGGTATAAACAAGCCAGAGTCAATAATTTAGTGGTATATGGTGTAATTTACCCTTTATTTTATTTATAGGAATTTAATCACTTTGTTTTCGGATTAAGATTTAATTCATTGCATTTTTATCTATTAATATTCAATATATTGATATTATCATTCAAATGTGTTGGGATCCATTCATTCTAAGTGAAAGTCATTGTGAATAATGATCAAATAAGTATTAGATAATAACGGACAGCAAATTAATAGGATGGAATCAAATCCTTTAAAATTCTTCTACTAAATTTATTGATATAGCCTTTTAAAATTAAAAGACCCTAACTCAGTAACTATGTGATGATTAAAAAAATGTTGTAATGGATTTAAATCTAATAATTAAAACTTGAATTTAATTAGTGGACTAATAAGTTGGATATTAATGATTAAACAAAAAATAATGATGCTAATGATTGAACTTAATTTTTTAATGGGTAAACTACTGAAATGGTCATTTATGTTTAGGGTTTGTACACTTTTGGTTACCGATTTTCAAATTCGACCATTATGGTCACTTACGTTTTGGATTTGTAAACTTATGGTTACTAGGACGTTTGTTGTCGTTAAACGTTAACGGGAGGCTGATCTGGCACAATAAAAAAAGGATAAATTACCTAGATAGTCCCTAAATTATTACTTCACTCTTATTTTAACCACCAAAATAAAAACAGTTTGTATAATTACACATTTAATCCTCCATATTTACAATTTTTTTATTTCTTTTCCCTTCCACCATCTTCCATATTCTTCTTCATCTAACCCAATCCCTAATTTTCTACTATATTTATCCCCAATTCACACCATTCCATTAGTTTACCCTTAATTTTATTCAATAATGAAGGATATTCATTTATTTCGAATCAACAGAGAAGTCGTGATCCATTCGATTAGGACCATTATCCCTCTAATTTATGAAATAAAGAACCCCGTGTTATTGAGAAGTGAATCGGGCCTTATAAATGGTGTATTTAAATAGTTTAAAGTAATCACAAGGATCTAATTGTAAACGTAAAATTGCAATGCATGATTGGAAACAAATTGTCTAAATTGAGGATGAAACTATAAATGGATGTAAATTAATCGGACAAATTAAATCATAGTTAGATTTAAATTAATGACAGAATTGAAATAAAGCAAAATTTAAAGGTATAATTAAAAGTACATGAAATTAGATAACAATGCAAAATAGGACTGAATTAAAAGAAAATGAAATTTCAAGGTGGAAGTTAAAGTAAGAAATAATAATCAATCAAATAAGAATGGGAATTAATATTTACCATATTTACCATCTAGTCCAAAAAGATACGGTGTGAATTGGGGATTAATATAGTACAAAATTAGGGAATGGGTTAGATGAAGAAGAATATAGAAGATGGTGGAGGGGAGAAAAAAATAAAAAAATTGTAAATATGAAGGATTAAATGTGTAATTATACAAATTGTTTTTATTTTGGTGGTCAAAATAGGATTGAAGTAATAGTTTAGGAACTAACTACGCAATTTATCCTTCTTTTTGCTGTGCCAGATCAGCCTCCCGTTAACGTTTAACGACAACAAACGTCACAGTGACCATATGTAACACACTCGACCCGAATGTCACATTTGGGCCTCAAGCCCAACCCATAATCATAAAATTTCTAACCTAGTTTAGTCCAAATCACAACCATTTCATAAAAACCCATCAAGTTCAAATATTTGAAGGTAGAATAATAATCAAAACATTACATGAGGAGCTCCATTTAAATACATAGTTAAAAGAATTTGACACTTAAGTGAAAATCCAAAATACGAGTTACAATACACATAGGGTCCTACGAATACATAGCCCAATTAATCTACGTACTATACTCAGAACAAGTCGATACTGAAGTCCTACTCTGATGGTGCTCTGGCCATGCACACCAACCTACTAACATGCGAATGAAAACAACAATTCCGAACGCTGAGCTAATGAAGCTCAGTGGATACACTTCCATTCAACCATGCTTCATACAAATCATAAATAAGAGCAAGTAACTAAAGATGATATCATGGTGTTAACTCCTCAAAAGTACTGATTTTTATGCTTATTTCACAATGTTTTTGCTTGCCTTTAAGTATACATGTTTGCATTCAGTTGTTAAAATTCATGCATTTGCATAAGGAGTTAGGAGCTATTTTGTTGCCAGTGTGAAGGGTTGTTTTGCTGGTTTTGATGCAGGACACAGGCAGACAGACTTGGTAGAGAGGTGCTGGCAGAGATTGCATGAAAAGAAGCAAGATAATTGTCAAGCAACAGTTGGCATAGATGGACCAAACAATGCCAAACTCGGCTGACAAAGGATTGATGTATGATGACCGTCAAAGTAGCCGTGTAACACCCATTTTCGTATCTATAAGACGAATACGAATAGGAATATCACAACTTTACTATCTTTAAATAGACATGCTCTCCATAATCTTAATATGCAACTCATCACCTGTGGTTACTCTTAACTTTGAATCTTTCCAGAGATGCCAATTAATATGAAACCATAACGAACTTTAAAGGCCAATAACAACTCAATTAAGTTTAGCAAGTGTACATGCCACTACAATAATCAAACCTTAATTAGGATGTCATTACTGTGATTACCTATTGAGCTTTCCAATATTGATGCAATGCTTTTCTCACTCTCATCTTGATTTACCTACATGTGCACAATCAAACACACGCTAAGTACAAACTTAGTGAGGCAATAAAGGAAGTTAATAAAAATAATTTAAACTTTATTCGACTTTATGGCTATGTTTATATAACATGATATATATGCCAAAGCATCAACTTTCATATTGCATTAGTAATGATTTACTACATGCTAATGTCATAAGACTTTCATGCTGGTTTATTGGTCATAATATGCTTTATATGCATAAGTGTATCATGACCACTAAACATGTAAATCCATCATGTTATTCATATATTAACATGATATAAATCACATATAAATTTCTTACTAATATACTTGCCATTTATTCCAAAAGTTCATAAGCTTATTCACCTATTTATCATTTATTAACCATAAACCATGGCCCAAATATAAGCCTATGAGGACCCTGGGTACATGAGTCAAAACTGCACATAAGGTTGTGCTAACCATCCGCACATAAGGTAGTGCTAACCATATACACTAAGTGTCTTTTATATACACTATAGTGCTAAACCGAGTATGCAGCGTGCTGCTGGGCTCTATGGCATTCCAACTATACCCTGTCCCTCATTAACATACTTGGGCATATATTCTATATTTATTCCATCCATGGCAATGCATATCAATATAATTTAACATTGGGCAGTTCATTCATAAAATAACACCATATATAACTAGTGATCTATGCATTTATATTCAACCTTTGACATATTTAAAACATGTCAATATATGATCACTGACATAAATATCATGCCAATATATAAATAAGGTAGACTCATCGCAAGTCTTCCTAATGATGTATAAAACATCTATGTATCATGTTATGTATGCATTGCACTCACCTTGGCCACTTAACACAATGCCTCACTAAGTCCTAGTTCGATCTTTGCTTTCAAAGTACCTCAGACCTTCTTTGATTCAGACTTGACTTCATTAATCACATGAATAAAATAAAATATTTGTTAGATTCAAATCTAACAAACCTTAAACATGCCGTCTAATATAATCAATCGAATATAAAATTTCCAAATATTTTTTCTTTCTTCCTTGTTCTGTTCAAAAGCTCATTATGGTCCTTAATTACCAATTTGAACTTCCATTAATTCTTCCGAGCTTGTTGACTAACATTTAAATACAAAATGTTTCAAATTCCATTTTTGACAGCTTGCGCTACCTTCAAAGATTTACTTATACAAGGCAGAATACATAATGGATCTCAATTTCCTTTCTACTACAGAAACTATATTCGATAATGGTTCTAAAGGTATAAGCCACATAAATTAATAAAATCTACAAAAATTGTGAAAATTCCTTACATTCACATCACAAAGCTGTCCAGGCAGAAACTGTTCTGTAATTTTTTTGACCTTCATTCGATTAAAAATTCATATATTTTAACTCAGAACTCGAAATCAGTTTTCGTTTGTTGGAAACGAAACTAGATCAACAAATATTTACAATGGTATAAAATTCATCAGCTAACCATTTTTGTAATTTATGGAGAATTTTTAAACTTACTGCCATAATTCACATTCTAACATAACTTTCCATAAATAACTTCTAATTTACACCAACTTCTCCGTATTTCTCTACTTGTCAATTTAGTCCCATCACTTAACTTCAAATGACTAGACTAAAGCTTGTATTCATATGTTCTCTTTACATCCTTCATCAAAATAAGCTTAAACCTTTATTCCTCTAATTTCTCTTGATTTGTCAAAATGGTCACCAAATTTCTAATACAAGGATTCAAGCTTCTTAACTTTGCAAATTAGTCCTCAAATCAACATTACTACCTTAATTCCATCATTTTAACTAAAAATCAGATTCACTCCTTCTATATATCCTCTTTACCGAATAGACCATTCAAGTTTGACAAATTGTCAAAATGGCACTAAAGCGATTAATTGTCGGTTTAGCATTCTAACTTCATTTTCATGTCTCTAACATCATTAAAAACATAAATACATTTCAAATTATAAAAACCAGAATTGAACCCCTAACTTTAACACTTTGCTGAATTAGTCCTTTAGGGTTTAAATTTAGGGTTTTGATTCCAAACATCAAATTAAGCTTGCAAGATTACTAACTCATCATCATAACCCTAATTTAAGGTTGGATCCCTAAACCCTAATCTTATTCAAGGTTGATGAATTGTTTAGGGTTTAAATCACAACTCAAAAACATAAATTCAACATCATTCTTGCTTGATTTCAACATAAAATCAAACATATATTCATAAAATCATAAAACCCCCAATTTGAACATAAACCCTAATTTCTCTCTCATTTCAAGTCTCATCAATCAAGCATGAAACCCATGAATAATTTACATCAATAGATAGAGATCGAAGAGATGAACAACTTTGTAGTTTGAAAGATTACCTTAAAACTGAGATTTGGGGCTTAAATTGAGCTTGGAAAATTTTCATTTTCTTTCTCCTCTTACTCCACGGTTTTGGAGATGAAATTTCATTGATAAACCTTCATATTTCATATATATAAGCCACTTTTATAATTAAAAATTAATTTTTTATTTCAATAAATTCCACTTTCCAAAAATACCCTCCAACTAGATTTATATTTCTAATTTGCCATTTTATAACATTCCAACTAAACTTAGTTGGATTCTAATCAGGCACTATTCATCCATAAAAGAAATCTCAAAATTCATTCCATGTCCCTATTGGGTGAAATGACCAAAATGCTCTTTACCGATAAACTTATTCACAAAATTGCCATTCCATGTCATTTCAATCGATTTAAAATTTTCCTAACCTTTTTAACATCCAAATATCCATAAAATAATATTTTACGACTCTTCTAATGTTCATGGAACCATCTCTAAAATTTTAGCTCGATCTGATTATCCGAATATTTTTTCAAACTTTATCGCTTTATAGCCATTAACACAAATTCTGTACCAAAAAATCGTGTAACACGAAAACGTCATTCTTGGGGGTAAACTATTCATTTACGAGGTTAAAATACACAACTTTTGAAAATTACACTTTGGTCCCTAAACTTTTTCAAAGTTTATGCTTTAGCCACAAAACTTTCAAAATTTACATTTTGGTTACTAGCCAAAAATTGGGATATTACAATTCTCCCCCTTAAGAAAATTCGTCCTCGAATTTTTAACACATACCTGATTCAAAAACAATGAGGAAACTGTTTTCTCATATCTTTTTCTCTTTCCCAGATCGTTTTTTCGACTTCATGATTTCGCCAAAGAACTTTAACAAGCGAGATCATCTTATTCCTTAGTTCTTTGACTCCATGTGCCAGTATCTTTACTGATTCTTCCTCGTAAATCAAATTCGATTGAATCTCTATTCCTTTCAGGTGATGATATGTAAAGGATCTGATCAATACTTCTTGAGCATCGATATATGAAATACATTGTGAATCTTGTCCATTTCCGGAGGTAAGACTAGCTAATAAGCCACCGGATCAACTCTTTTCACAATCTTATATGGCCCACAGCTTCTCGTTTTGTCCAAACCATAACACCTCCTTCCAACGTGAAACTTTTAAGGAATACTTTATCCTTAACTTCATATTAAATATATTTTCTTTCAAGATAAGTAGATAATATCCATTATTCTAAAATAATTCTAGATTGCTTCGAAGCATTCTTACTTTATTCCCTGCATCCTTAAATAAACCAGATTCAATCACCTTTTAGTTCTCTTTTTAACTCATTATCATCGAGGATATAAATTACCCCTTGATAATATGAACATCCTTTAAACTTAACATCGAAATCTTTAATTTTCCATTTTCACATTACTGAATTCATTCCAGACATATCTTATCTTTCATCTGTAAATCTTTGATCCGATTTGTCAAAGTAGATTTGAGCTGAAGCTATGTAATCAATATACTATTTTCTTCCAAAGGTAATTGGGAATTTAATGCTTATAAGCCAAAGAATGACTTTGGGCTAAATACATCAACTACGACATTAGCCTTATTACATTAATACACATCCCAACCTATTATGGGACGTATTATTGAATAAGATAGAATCCTTACTAGATTTATACTGCACTAATACTGGTGCTACTATCAAATCTTCTTCTATTGGCAATAATATAATCATAATTTAATCTTAGAGGAATGTTACTGCTTCTTTAACTAACATCACTGAAGCTTCCTAAGGTGATATACTGGGTCGTATAAAACCTCAATCTAATGACTCTTGCAAGTAGGTCTTTAGATTTCTCAATCTAGTAAGAGCCATTATGTAGAGTGCAGTCGATATAGGTCCCATATTGGATTAAATCTAATCCTAAACTTAGCCTCTCAATTAAGCGTCAAGCTTGACAGCTCCTTTTGGGCAACCCAGTTAAAACTCACAAACAATAGGAATACTCTCCCAGCTTACCCTTGATGCTCAGTATCCATAGCATAAGTTAAATAATTTTTCACATTGGTAACAAATTCCAATAAAAACTCTGCATGCTCATGCATGCCAATTATCACAACACTCATATGATTGGTTTTATGGTTTTCTTGAATCTCTAACATTAATTATAAATGTCAGAGAGTTCCTAATTTTCCTTGTCCCAATCTCTTAGCGGAACTATGTAATAAATTCAGTTTTATATCTTTTCCAGGAATTCTCACCACTTGTTAGAAGTGGTGAAATAAATAATGATTCACTATTTCTCTTTACGAGCTGTGACCTCTGTTTAGATATTTTCTCATTCTGAACCCTTTGCATTGCATTCGCCATAATTTACTACTTCATGGAATTTTGAAATACATAAGGCAGTCAGTACTTCTTTGTACCTGACCTCCAGCCCCCTATGAGCTATAATAACATGCTCTCTTTCTGTCTGTAGGAAGCAGTTTAGAAGCAAACCAGCTCAATTTATTAAACTTGCATGTATACCCGTAAATAATCAAATTGCCCTAATTAAGATGCAAGAAACTCTGTTGCATCTCCAGGATAAACTTTGTTATGGAACACTCAAAGAAAAAACTTCTAGTTAATAGATTTCTGAGTATGTACCGTAACATTACTTTATCAAATACGAGTCTAATCCTTTCAGATGAGATAATAATTTTTCTTTGAGTCTCCTCTGATCATCAATACAGAGCTCCTTCAACATAACTTTTATATCATTAAACCATAGATTAACAATCATAGGATCTCCATTAATATCTCTCTGAAAATCTAGTGTGCCAAAACTCTTAATTCTTTTGCAATCGATGCCTAAGCAGGCTGATTCATGATCACATCTAATGTCTGGAAGAAAAGCTCTTAATCCAGAACATGCATATCATGTTACTCTGGTGCCTCTGCACCATGCTAAGTTGAGGGTAGAATATTATCATTAACCTTATCATGCTCGTGAATCTCTTATTGATCCACTCGCCTAAACACCTGACACGATTCTTTTACCCTCACACATTGGAATTTAATATTATTATCATAATGAAGTAAGCAATTGCATCCATTCAAACAAGTAAAATCATCAGTAATTCTGACATCCTAGTGGCATGTATACACTTTTGACATTTACCATACTTCGTTTAACTCCATAACCGGCTAAACTTGTAGCTCTGATACCAATAAATGTAACACCACCTTTTGTATCTGTACGACGAATACGAATTAGGAATGTCACATCTTTACTATCCTTAAATATATATGCTTTGCATAATCTTAACATGCAACTCATCACCTGTGGTTACTCTTAACTTTGAATCTTTCCAGAGATGCTAATTAATATGAAACCATAACGAACTTTAAAGGCCAATAACAACTCAATTAGGTTTAGCAAGTGTCCATGCCACTATAATAATCAAAACTCAATTAGGATGTCATTACTGTGATTACCTGTTGAGCTTTCCAATATTGATGCAACGCTCTTCTCACTTTCATCTTGATTTACCTACGTGTGCACAATCAAACAAACGCTAAGTACAAACTTAGTGAGGTAATAAAAGAAGTTAATAACAATAATTTAAATTGTATTCGACTTCATGGTTATGTTTATATAACATGATATATATGCCAAAGCATCAACTTTCATATTGCTTTAGTAATGATTTACTACATGCTAATGTCATAAGACTTTCATGCTTGTTTATTTGTCATAATATGCCTTATATGCATAAATGCATCATGATCACTAAACATGTAAATCTATCGTGTTATTCATATATTAACATGATATAAATCACATATAAATTTCTTACCAATATACTTGCCATTTATTCCAAAAGCTCATATGCTTATTCACCTGTTTATCATTTATTAACCATAAACCATAAGCTAAATATAAGCCTATGAGGTCCTTGGGTACACGAGTCAAAGCTGCACACAAGGTTGTGCTAACCATCCACACATAAGGTAGTGCTAACCATATACACTAAGTTTCTTTTATATACACTATAATGCTAAACCGAGTATGCAGCGTGTTGCTGGACTCTATGGCATGTCAACTATACCCTGTCCCTTATTAACATACTTGGGCGCATATTCTATATTTATTCCATCCATGACAATGTATATCAACATAATTTAACATTGGGCAGTTCATACTCGAAATAACATTCATAATATAACACCATATATAACTAGCGATCTATGTATTTATGTTCAACCTTTGACATATTTAAAACATATCAATGTATTATCAATGACATAAATATCATGCCAATATATAAATAAGGTAGACTCATCACAAGTCATCCTAATGATGTATAAAACATATATGTATCATGTTATGTATGCATTGCACTCACCTTGGCCACTTAACACGATGCCTCACTAAGTCCTAGTTCGATCTTTGCTTTCAAAGTACCTCGAACCTTCTTTGATTCGGACGTGACTTCATTAATCACATGATAAAATAAAATTTTGTTAGATTCAAATCTAACAATACCTTAGACGTGCTGTCTAATATAATCAATAGAATATAAAATTTCCAAATATTTTTCCTTACTTCCTTGTACTGTTCAAAAGCTCATTATGATCCTTAATTACAAATTTGAACTTCCATTAATTATTCCGAGCTTGCTGACTAACATTTAAATACAAAATGTTTCAAATTCCATTTTTTGACAGCTTGCGCTACCCTCAAAGATTTACTTATACAGGGTAGAATATATACTGATCTCAAATTTCTTTCTACCACAGAAACTAGATTCGATAACGGTTCTAAAGGTATAAGCCACATAAATTAATAAAATCTACAAAAATTATGAAAATTCCTTACATTCATGTCACAAAGCTATCCAGGCAGAAACTATTCTGTAATTTTCTGATCTTCATTCGATTAAAAATTCATATCTTTTAACTCAGAACTCAAAATCAAAATTGACCTCCTAACTTTAACACTTTGCTGAATTAGTCCTTTAGGGTTTTGATTCCAAACAACAAATCAAGCTTGCAAGATTGCTAACTCATCATCATAAACCCTAATTTAAGGTTGGATACCTAAACCCTAATCTTCTTCAAGGTTGATGAATTTTTTAGGTTTAAATCACAACTCAAAAACATAAATCCAACATCATTCTTGCTTGATTTCAACATAAAATCGAACATATATTCATAAAATCATAAAACCCCCAATTTGAACATAAACCCTAGTTTCTATCTCATATCAAGTCTCATCAATTAGCATGAAATCTATGAATAATTTACATCAATAGATAGAGATGAACAACTTTGTAGTTTGGAAGATTACCTTAAAACCAAGATTTGAAGCTTAAATTGAGCATGAAAAATTTCCCTTTTCTTTCTCCTCTTTCTCCACGGTTTTGGAGATGAAATTTCATTGATAAACCTTCATATTTCATATATATAAGCCACTTGTATAATTAAAAATGAATTTTTTTATTTCAATAAATTCCACTTTCCAAAAATACCCTCCAACTAGATTTATATTTCTAATTTGCCATTTTGTAACATTTCAACTAAACTTAGTTGGATTCTAATCAGCCACTATTCATCCATAAAAGAAATCTCAAAATTCATCCCATGTCCCTATTGGGTGAAATGACCAAAATTCCCTTTACTGATCAACTTATTCACAAAATTGCCATTCCATGTCATTTCAATCGATTTAAATTTTTCCCGACCTTTATAACATCCAAATATGCATAAAATAATATTTTATGACTTTTCTATGGTTCATAGAACCATCTCTGAAATTTTAGGTCGATCTGATTATCCGAATATATTTATGAACCTTATTGCTTTATAGCTGTTAACACAAATTTTGTACCAAAAATCCGAGTAACACGAAAATGAAATTCTTAGGGGTAAACTATTCATTTACGGGGTTAAAATACACAACTTTTGAAAATTACACTTTGGTCCCTGAACTTCTCCAAAGTTTATACTTCAGCCACAAAACTTTTAAAATTTACATTTTGGTCACTAGCCAAAAATTGGGATATTACAAGCCGTTGGACCCTATACACATCAGCCCTAGGATTCAAATCGGGATAGGAGGATACCATATGTTATACGTTCATGCTTTCAAAATTAAAACTCCAAAGCTTATCCTAGGGTTTCCACGCAAGCCTATTTAAAGGAGTTCAAGCCACCACATGAAGAGGATCGGAAGAGAGGCTGCATCGTGGTAAATCGAGAGGCGACGTGGTCTGACCAGCTAAGACCGAGAGCTCTGGAGCAATCGAAGGAATGCATCGACAGATCTCCTTCTTGCGCATTCTCTTAGTTTTAATTTTATTTGAATAATGATGTTAAGATACAATAGTATTTTGTGGATGGACCCCCCAACCATGAACTAAGCTTTTACAGTTGAATAGGGGATGTTTGCGATGAACGCTAATTTTATGTTTGGTTTTTAATAATTTAAAATGCCTTGGCATTATTTTCTATCTACTAGTACTTAATTTTCTCAAATCCTTTACCATACGATAGTTGGCATAGTGTGCTTATTGCACATTAATATCTTAACAGACTTAAGGGGCAACAATCAGTTTCTAGATACTAAGGCGAGAAGCTTCGACAGAAGATGTTCAAGTAGATGAACTTACTTTAGAAGTGAGTCTACCCTTTAGGAGTAAAGATTGAAACTTAACCGAGTTAATTACTGAGAAGCTTCACTATAGACATATAGGGGTTTTATCGTGGTTAACTTAGGGTTTTGCCATCGACAGAGGCAATACTACCTTGAATCTACTCGATAATAAAACCAAGGCAGGATATTATTAAAAGTTGGCATAAGTAGCGAGAAATCCAGGCATCCCTTGCCAACGTTCATCATTCAGTTGAACACTTTTGTTTCCAGACTATTTTCATTTTTCACTACTTTGTTTTTGCTATCTTTCAATCAAAAGTCCCAATCATTTCAAACACTTTTTACAAAACTAGTAAACATAAGCAAATAAGTTCTTGGTTAATCCATGTTAATTCGATACTTAGCTTACTACTATATTACTTGCTGACTGTGTATACTTGCACGCTTAGGACTCACATTGGCATTATTTTCTTACACTTTTACCCTAAATATTCAATTGTTTGCCAAGTGTTAGCAAAAGTCAACATGTTTTTGGCGTCGTTGTCGGGGATTACAATGGAATTTATTGTTCTAATTTTTACTTGTTTCGTTCATTTTATTATTTCATTTTATTTACTTACTTTAATTGGTGTATGACCAGAAACCACCCTTTGGTGGAAGATTGGCCATACGACCCAGAAATTGAAAGTACCTTACGGAAGTTAAAAATAAAAGCTCGAGAGATGGCACATCGAGGCAATGGAGGAGCTGATGGTAGCCCAAACAATCAGGTAAATCCACCAAACCACAATGGGATACCAGCCGCACCTACTGCCCCAACCGTTAATGTGGAGGAGGAGAGACCTATCTGAGAACACTCAGTGCTGAACATAAACAATTTGATGCCAAGACTAATTGGTTTAGAGGTAAATACACCAAATTTTAAACTTAAACCGCTAATGATACAAACGCTTTTAAATGTAGGATAATTTGATGGAGCACCTACTAGAGATCCAAGGCAACACTTGAAGCAATTCATGGAAGTTAGCCAGCTATTTGAGTAGTATGGAGTGTCGGAGGATACAATGAAGCTAAAATTATTCATATTTTCCTTGAGAGATAGAGCAAAAACGTGGCTTAGTTCTTTTCCACCTGGTTCTGTCATCTCATAGGGAGATCTATCCCAAAATTTTTTACTGCGATTCTAGCCACCTAAACACACTGCCAAGCTGAGGAGCGAGATCATTACGTTTGGGTAGGCTGAAGATGAAACCCTATATAATGCATGAGAGAGATTCAAGGACCTGTTAAGAAGGTGTCCCATGCATGGATTCCCAAATTGGACCCAGATGTAGACCTTGTACAATGGACTCAATATTCATGCCATAACTATTATTGATGCTTCAGCAAATGGTTCGCTGCTGGGCAAGAACTATACAGAGGCAGTTGGCATCCTTGAAAGGATCTCAACTAATGATTTTGAGTATCCTACTGCCAAACTAGAGACCAAAACTAAAACTGGAAGAAAATCAGCACTAGATGAATTAACATCCATCCACATTGAGATTTCCAATCTTACTAGCATGGTGAGAACTTTGCAGAAGAGTAAAGAATCTCAAGAGAGTAAGGTATTAGACCCATTCTACACAATATGTGGGGAGGACCATTACATGGAAGATTGTCTTGTCATCCTTGAGTCGGTAAATTTTGTTGGCAATTTCAATCGTAATTATAATGCAAATTCTAATACTTACAATGAAGGATGGAGGCAACACCCAAATTTTGCTTGGGGAAATCAAGGAGGTAATCAACACAATGCCCAACGTCAGAATAACAATGTCAAGCAAGGATTCCATCAGAATGCTGTTGCGTGTAATAAGTGATTCGCAATTGTGCAAGTGTACACGTCGCAAGTTATAGTATAAAAGATATCGTCTCCATAGGGATTGGTGCCACTTCAAGAATCTAATCTCTTGCACTGTAAAATGTAAAATAACACAAGTAGAAAATTGTAGGAGTTTAACTAACAACTAAACTAGAAAGCAATAAAGTAAAAGAAGATGTAATCAAATGAGAGAGAATAGGCCAGGTTACCATGAGTTGAGGAATGATAGCTGATTGGATCATCTTGGTAAAAGAGTACAAGGGCAACTCAGTTGTCGTGGCAACTTGCGCAACTAGCTGGGCAACTAGCTGGGCAACTACTTAGGCGGCTGGGCAACAACTTCAAGGTTCGGCAGAGCATTCTTCATTGGTTTCTTCTTATCCCTAAGTCGAAACTCTAGCTATTTGTGCATGCCTTGATAATACATCCCTGCATGAATCAAGGGTGAACAACAACCAATCTTGCGCTCCTCTTAGCCTTTGAAATCCTTAACTTATTCCTAGGCTGGATTAATCTTCACCATCAATAATTGAATAAAGACCATACTCATTAGTTTCTTGAATCTAACTCTCCCGATATTAGATAAATAGATGAAGTTACGAGATCCTCTCCAAATTCACTCGTAAACAAGAAGAAAAACTAAGAATGAGTAAACCTTGAATTGAAAGTGCAAACTCTTATTACCTAAACAAAATCCAATTGTTTCTCACAACCACAAAACACAATAACCTTAGCCAAATAGATTTAGTTCATGGCTAGGTTCCAAAGAAACACAAGAAAAAGAATTCCTAACATAAACGTAATTGAACAAGAAGGAAAAAAATGAAGAATGGTTGAAGCTTTTGTCGAAATCTCTCCCTCCTTGCTCTTGTCAAAATTTCTCCCCTCTCTCTCCCTATAGAGTTGACGGCTTGGCCCTCAATTTATAGGGCTAGGTCAAAGTCTTTTTTGAGGAGGAAGTTAAGTTGGAATTAAATATCCTTAAAGAATATAATTTTTTATTATATTTAAATTCCTTCTAGAACTTCTCCTATCTTCTTGGGATTTAATTTCTCTTTAACCTCTTCATGGAAATCAAACTCCTTTGGGATTTAACTTTGCTCCACATCATCTTGGGCTTATCTAGTCATCAATTTCGACTACCATATCATCTTATCCCTTATCGAAAATTGCCTTGGCCACTAGCTCGGCATCTCCTTCATGCATTGCCCTTGCAACTGGTTCTATCGTTGCTTTGGCAAGTGATTCTGCACACACACAAAAACACACCAAAGCAGTATCTTTTTCCACAAAATTAAGTAAAATATGAAATCTAGCTTGTTCACCAAGGAAACAATGCAAGCATGCATGAATGGCTAATACTGCAACTAATATGAGCCTGAGTCTAGCAATAATATGAATAAAAAGGGTTAATAAAATAGTACTTTAGACACTTAACACACCCCCAAACTCGAACTATTACTTGTCCTCAGGCAATGCAAACTAATAATTACCCGCCAAGACTTCAATTTTGACAAACTTAGCTTTGAACTTGATTTCAATTCTCAGAACCGTGGCACAAAGTATGATTGGCTTTTCATTTTTCGGAAAATATAGTAGTTACTCGGAATCAAACTATAATGCTTGTGAGTGTGTGCGGAGTTGTGTGCGAGTTTATTTTCAGATTCTATGCAAACAAGAGGTTTTCAAATTACTTCATTGGGTTCTTTTAACATGTTTTAACTAGAGCCGGTTTTGGGAACCTCTAGTGTTTTTTTTAGTTTTATTAAGTTAATTAATTTATTCGACTGGAGCCAGTTTTGGGTACCTCTAGCGATCAATTTTTTTAGCACATACTAGAGCCAATTTCGGGCACCTCTAGTGATCAATTTTTTAGCACATACTAGAGCCAATTCCGGGCACCTCTAACATTCATCCAATTTTTATTCTAATCCCCCAACTTTTTAACTATCAACCTAAGTTCGCTAGAATTCCTTAAATCAATCAAGCCACACAGTGTTTCATCAAGTTTATCATCATAGTACAATTCTAAGTGTTTCTACGTTTATCCTAGAATAAAAAGTTCTATCAATTAAGTATATTGTCAAAGTCATCATCAAATATTCATCAAATCTAGGCAATTCTTGTTCCAACTAAAGGCATGGAAAACAATTTATGTATCACAAATGCAATACTTAAGATGAATGCAACTAAACATGGTAACTAACTAATAACAATCCCCCCCAAACTCGAGTGAGGCATTGTCCTCAATGCATGCAAAAAAGAAAAATAAAAATAAAGAAAAGTAAAATGCAAATGAGGACTTACTCTGAGAGTTCGTCGTCGTGGATGATTAGTTTGCTTTTGGTCGGTGTCTTGATTCTTTTGCTTGAACACGGTGGCTGCTTCCTTGTTACCAATGGTGGAATCGATCCTCGTACGGGGTTGTCCTCATCGTCCTCTTCATCAATGTCATTGGCTTTTCGCTTGGGCTTGGAGGATTCTACTGGTGCGGTCTTTGTTGGTGCACTGGAGGACTCGTCCGAATCTGAAAAATTAGACAATGATTCAGTACGAGTTGATTCGGGCATAGGTGCTTTACCTTTGGCTTTTGCAGTGGTTGCCGGGGCGTCTTTAGCTTTGGTTGCCATGACATCTTCAGTGTTGGTTGCCGTGGCAACTGCTTGGGTAGGCGCGGTGTAGGTTGTCGCGGCATCATCTATTGCGGTTGCCATGGCAACTGCTTCATTGGTTGCCGTGGCAAGGATTTCGGCAGGAAATATGGGGAACAACACACGGCTGTTCGGGTACTTTTCCAGGATGACTTGGGTGATGGAATTGTTGTGATCCTTCAAGTACCGCATGAACATTAGTTGCCAGTCTTCAATTTTCCTAAGGCGGTTTGCCAACGGTTGTAAGAGTGCTTCAAGTTATCCCGGGGTTGCTGGCCGAGTTGCCCGAGCATCAGTTGTTTGGGCATTAGGGGTTGCCGAGGCGGTAGGAGTTGCCGCAGCAACTGAAGGCGTTGGGGATTTTACCGGTGCCTCTCCCGTTAGCTTTTAGATTTGTGCTCGATTCCAACCGGACTTTGGTAGGGCCTTTTCATCAGTGGATTCACTTGGGACATGCATCTCCTTGCAAAGATTGGAAATTAAGCAAGGGAAGAAAAAAGAACCCTTGTCTTTTGATCTACATACAAAAATCTCAACACAAATAATTTTTCCAATGTTAATGATGCGATTATGCAAGATATAATGTATGAGAAAAAGACGAGGTGTATCAACATTAGTATTGTGTGTGGTGGGCATTAAAGAAGTTTTAACAAACTTATTCCATAATTTTGCCTCGGTTTTAAGCCGAAGGCGATTTACCATGCCCTTGTATTTATCGTCGTTCTAATGAGTTCCCGGTAGAGTGAGTTCTTGAAGCACCTTGTAGAGTTGCTTGGGCGTGAGCTGATCAACAAAGGCTTGATGCTGGTCCTTCTCAATGTAGAGCCCGTAAAAGGTGTTGATGTTTTCGGGGCTTATGACTATAGCATTGTCACGAACAAAAACATAAGGATTATTCGGGTTAGGTGAGTCAGCATAGAATTCTCTTACCCATGAGATGTTACCCGGTTCTGATTGATGGCAAAAGATTTGCCACTTTTGATGTACAATCCTTTCGAAGATGAATGGTTCAAGGCCGAAATCTTGATGAGAGTTGGAGTATTCAAAGCCTTGTTCTTCGCAAATCTTTCAGCTTTCTAACTTGGAGTGAAATCTTTCTTGAACCACCAGTGTAGCAAACTTCTTGTATCTTGGTTCTTTGGAGGAACTTGGATGAACCAAAAATTCGATTTTGGATGCCATAGATGATCTTGGTTGTGAGTTTGGTAAAAACAAAGAAAATAAAGCAAAAGAAACTAAAGAGTTGCAAGATGAAAAGTAGGAATAGGTTTCTTGGAAGTTAAGGGTGATGGGTTAAATAGAAAAGATAGGTAGTAAATATGGTGGGTGGGATTAATTGGAAAGAAAGAAAACAAGGGTTTTGATTTGGTGACGTCTAGGGGATTTGGGGAAGGGGAAGTGTTTGGCCGGCTATGTAGGGTTTATTTAGGGTGAGTTAGAGGCTTAATATAAGCCTTAGATTTATCCCATTAATTTCCTTGTTGAAGAAGTTTCTTTCTTGAATCAAATTCCTCTTTATCTTGAACTCTTTTCTTACAATTCAAAAACATATAATATAAGGATTAAAATTAAAGATAAACTAATAAAAGAAAATAAATAAAGATGTGCAAAGAAAATATTAAGCTTAAAATTTAAAAACAATTAGATAAATATGAAAGGAAGATGTAGTCTTAATTTTAAAGAAAATAAATAAATTTATCCTAAAAAGAAAAAAAACTGAAATTAAATAATAATAAAAAAATAGTTCAAAAAAATAAAAATAAAAATAAAAATAAAATATCAAAAATAGAGCATGCTCATGCATCTCCTAAGGTGACCACTTCTTTGTTAAGTTCCACATGGGCACCGTTGTAGTGCTTCCATCTTTGTCCGTTAACTATGAATTCATGTTCGTCAGTGATGGACTTGATTATCACGACACCATGGGAGAACGGTTTGACAACTTCGAATGGTCCCGACCATCTTGATTTCAGTTTTCTCGGGAAAAGTTTCAGCCGAGAATTGAATAAGAGAACTAGTTGCCCTGACATGAATTGCCGCGATAATAGTTTCTTGTCATGCCATTGCTTTGTATTTTCCTTGTAAATTTGTGCATTGTTATAGGCGAGTGCACGTAATTCTTCTATCTCGTTGAGGTCCAACAAACGCTTTTGTCCGGCACTTTCCCAATCCATATTCACGGTCTTGATTGCCAATATGCCCTATGTTCGATTTCCACCGGTAGATGGCATGTTTTGCCATAGACAAGTCGGAAGGGAGACATACCTAAGGGTGTTTTGAATGAAGTGCGATATGCCCAAAGTGCGTCATCTAGTCTTACTGACCAATCCTTCCTAGAGGGATTTACAATTTTCTCGAGTATACCCTTCAATTCTCGGTTGGAAATTTCTGCTTGCCCATTAGTTTGTGGGTGATATGCCGTGGCAATTTTGTGTGACACGCCGAAGCGTTGCAACATCTTGGCAATAAGTTTGTTGTCGAAGTGCTTGCCTTCATCACTGATAATTGCTCTCGGCATCCCAAACCATGTAAATATTTTTTTCTGCAAGAATCGTTGCACGGTCTTGGAATCGTTGGTGGGAACTGCAGTTGCCTCAACCCATTTAGACACGTAGTCAATGGCAAGTAGAATGTAGAGGTTGCCGAATGAAGATGGGAAAGGTCCCATAAAATCGATCCCCCATTCATTGAACAATTCCACCTCGATGATGTTTTGGAGCGACATCTCATGTCGTCTAGAGATATTGCCCGTCCTCTGGCAACGATCGTATTGCTTGTAAAACTCTTGGGCATCTTTGTACAGTGTTGGCCAATACAAACCGGATTGCAAAACTTTGGCCGCGGTACGTGTTCCTCCAAAATGTCCTCCATAGGGTAAAGAATGGCATTGCCGGAGCATATTCTGCTACTCCTCTTCAGGGACACATCGGCGTAAAACCTGATATGCACATTGTTTAAACAAAAGAGGCTCATCCCAAAAGTAATGCTTAGCATCATGGCGGAACCACTTCTTCCCTTGGTGAGTAAGGCCTTAAGGTAAAATACCACAAACAAGGAAATTAACTAAATCTGCGTACCAGGGTATTGCCGAGGCATGTGTTGCCACGGCAACTGCTTCCATGGTTGCCAAGGAGTGCGCGTCTAGAGTTGCTGAGGCATGTGTGTCAAGGGTTGCCGAGGCATGCACATCCATGGTTGCCAAGGCAACTAATAGTTGCTCATCTGGGAATGCATCGTATATCTCTAAATCCGCGTCCTCCGCCCTATTGCGTTCTAAGCGTGATAAGTGATCGGCCACTTGATTTTCTGTTCCTTTCCTGTCCTTAATTTCAATGTCAAACTCTTGTAAAAGAAACATCCAACGAATCAAACGAGGTTTGGCATCCTTTTTAGCAAATAGATACTTAATTTTTGAATGGTCCGTACAGACAATTACCTTTGTACCAATCAAATAAGATCGAAACTTGTCAAATGCGAAAACTACGGCTAGTAACTCTTTCTCCGTTGTTGTATAATTCACTTGTGCACTATTAAGAGTTTTAGTAGCGTAGTATATCACATGAAAGGTCTTACCTGTGCATTGGCCTAGGATTGCTCCTACCGCGAAATCACTTGCATCACACATGAGCTCAAAAGGTAGCGTCCAATCTGGTAAAATGACAATGGGTGCTGAGGCAAGCTTTTCCTTTAGGGTTTCGAATGCTTGGGCGCAAGAATCATCAAAATTGAAGACTTTATCCTGTTCAAGCAAATTGCACAAGGGTTTAGTAATTTTAGAAAAATTATGAATGAACATCTTGTAAAAACCTGCATGTCCAAGAAAACATCAGATTCCTTTAATCGAAATTGGTGGGGGTAGTCTCTCGATCACGTCCACCTTGGCTTTGTCTACTTCAATTCCCTTGGATGAAATCTTGTGGCAGAACACTATTCCTTCATCTACCATAAAATGACACTTCTCCCAATTAAGGACTAAATCGGTTTCTTCACATCTTGCCAACACCTTCTCTAAATTGCCGAGGCAACTGTCGAAGTCATTACCAAAATGGAAAAATCATCCATGAAGATCTCAAAGAAGTCTTCGACCAGTCTGAAAAGAGTGCCATCATGCATCTTTGGAAGGTTTCTGGGGTATTACACAACCCGAATGGCATCCTTCGGAAAGCATAAGTACTGTATGGGCATGTGAAGGTTGTCTTTTCTTGATCTTCTGGTGCTATGGAAATTTGATTGTAACCTGAATAACCATCAAGAAAACAATAAAAGGGTTTACCTGCAAGACGGTCAAGCATTTGATCAATAAAGGGTAATGGGAAATGATCTTTCCTAGTGGCTTTGTTTAGCTTTCGATAATCCATACAAACCCTCCAACCGGTCACAGTCCTGGTTGGAATGAGTTTATTGTTTTCATTACTTACCACCGTTATACCTCCCTTTTTCGGTACAAATTGTACCGGACTTACCCATGCACTATCAGAGATAGGGTATATGATGCTGGCGTCAAGCCACTTGATGATTTCTTTCATTACAACCCCTTTCATGGCATGATTCAGTCTCCTCTGGGCCTCAATCGAAGGTTTGTGACCATCTTCCAACAAAATCTTGTGCATGCACACTACCGGGCTAATTCCCTTCAAGTCAGCAATTGTCCACCCTATTGCCTTCTTGTGTAGCATCAACATTTTGATCAGCTTCTTTTCCTGCTCAGGCTGTAACCTAGGGGAAATAATTACAGGCAATGTATTATCGGTTCCCAAGTAAGCATATTTTAGTTGCCCTAGCAACTATTTCAACTCAAGAATCGATGGTTGTTCAATGGAGGGCTTTTTGAGTTTACCTTTCTTACATGAGTAATCCAGTGGTTCAAAGTATGTACCTAGTCGATTGACTAACCAATTTGCCTCTTCTTGTTGTTCCTCATCGATCGGTTCTTCATACTCCTCAGGTTCCTCTTGATCGGCAATGTAGTTGCCGAGGTAACTAAATTCCTCGTCAAAGTTAAATTCTTCCGTAGCATGAAGTTGGCATTCTTCCGGATCATCAACATGCCTTAGTGTTTGGAACACATTTAGTTTAACTTACTGGTCATTCACCCTCATTGTGAGTTCTCCCTTTTCAACATTTATTAAGGTCCTCCCTGTTGCTAGGAAGGGTCTCCCGAGAATGATAGGTGCATGTTCATCTACTTCACAATCCAAAACAATAAAGTCAGGGGGGAAAATAAATTTATCAACTTTTACCAGTATGTCTTCGATTTTTCCCTATGGATGCACATAGGATCTGTCGGCTAGCTGTAGCATAACTATTGTAGGTCTTGCATTCCCGATTCCTAGTTTCTGGAAAACCAATTTAGGTATCAAGTTTATGCTTGCTCCAAGGTCACATAATGCTTTCCCGACATAGTGGTTTCTGATGGAACAAGGTATTGTGAAACTTCCTGGATCCTTCAACTTGGGTGGCATGTGATTGTACAACATGGCCATGCATCCCTCTGTTGCGGCAACTGTTTCAAATTCTCCTAGCCTTGTTCTCTTGGACACAATGTCTTTAAGAAACTTGTCATAGTTCGGCATTTGTTCAATCGCCTCAACCAACGGCAAGTTGATGTGGACTTGTTTTAGGATATCAAGAAACTTCTTGAATTGATATTCTTGCTTTTTTCGCTTCAACGTCTGTGGGAATGGTGGTAGAAGTCAGATATCTTCAATCCTTTCATTGGTCTGGAACCTGATTGACGGTATTGCCGAGGCATTGTCAACTGGGTTACCGTGGCGTGCCTATCATTGGTTGCCGTGACATCCTTATCGCCGGTTGCCGAGGCATACTTATCGCTGGTTGCCGCAGAATTCCTTGTTCAGCATCTGAGGCTTTGCCGCTGAGTTCGTCTTGTTCTTTTTGTGGAGTTTTGTTTGATGGGTGAGCTTGAGCCTCTTTAAGTTGTTGGCCACTTATAGTGGTGATCGGCTTACATTTCTCATGGCCAGTTCCTCTTGCGACTTTAGTATCGCTAGGTAAACCTCCTTGCGGTCTAGTATTCAGGTTTTAGCAAATTGTCTGACTTGATTTTCCAATGATTTGATTGCCGCCTCTTGGTTTTGCAATCTCATCTCGGTCCTGTTAATAAAAGCATCAGTTCTTTTTATGAAGTTACTATTCTCAGCCATATAAGATTCTGTTTTCAACATAAAAGCATTGAGAGAATTTTCCAAAGAACTAGATGTTGTCGGTTATTGCCGCGGCAACTGTTGCCGTTACATATTCTGCTGGAATCTCGATGCTTGTGCATTCTGATTGTTCTAGTTTAGAGCATTGTTTGGATTACTCCATGAAAAATTCGGGTGCTTCTTCCAAGCTAGATTGTATGTATTGGACATCACATTGTTGTTCCGATTGTAATTCCTCACATAAAAGTTGGATTCCAGATTTTGCATACATTCAGAAGAATCATGGTTACCACCACATAACTCACAAAATGAATCCATTACCTTGACCTCCTGTGTGTTGTTTGGTTTCTGCATGTTCTGGACCATCTTTGTTAGAGCGGCCAATTGTGCCGAAATTGAGTTTGATGATCCCAGTTCATGTATTGTGGCTTGGCGTCTAACTCCTCCTCTTCTAGCAGAGGGGAATTGATAATCATTCTTGGCAAGCCTGTTTAGAATTTGCATTGCTTCCTCCGGCAACTTATCTAGGAGTATGCCGTTTGCCGAGGCATCTAGCATCGTCCTTGTTGGTGTATTCACAGCGTTGTAAAAAATTGTTACTTGTGTTCACACTGGGAATCCATGTACGGGCATTTGTGTAGAAGTTCTCTATATCGCTCCCAAGCCTCGTACATGGATTCATCATCTACCTGCCGAAAAGAAGTAATTTCGTTACGAAGCTTATCAGTCAAATTTGTAAGATTAAATCGAGCAAGGAAATCATGACAAAGATCGGTCCAAGATCCTATTGATCCGATATGAATACTATTCAACCATACTTTCGCCCTATCCCTCAGTGAATAGGGAAATAATCTTAGTCGTAAAATATCGGGGGTGACTCCTTGTATTTTGAATGAATTGCAAATCTCGAGGAAAAATTTAAGATGTCGCGCATCTTCAGTTGCTGAGCCGCCAAATTGACCAATTGTGTTGATCATGTTTAACATCACCGATTTCCACTCAAAGTGGTCGGCTTCAATTTCAGGTGTGACAACTCCTGGATTAAGTGCTTCAAGATCTTCTTAAAGATAGTCTCGAATAGTTCTGTTTCGTGCAAGAATCACTCCTCCTGCAGGAACATCCTGATTTATATTGCCGTCTTGATTAGCCATTGCTACTCTTAACCTTCGTCTGAGTCTTTGCAAGGTTCGTTCGATTTCTGGATAAAAGGGATATTCTGGTGTAATCGGTCTTGCCCTGGTCATACACCAATGCAAAACCAAAGTTTGTTAACCCTTTGAATCTTAAACAAGAAAATAAAAGTGCAAGAAAATAAAAAAAAAGTTGCTATAGCAAATCCCCAACAACGGCGCCAAAAATTTGTTGCGCATAATAAGTACTCCGCAATTGTGCAAGTGTACACGTCGCAAGTTATAGTATAAAAGATATCGTCTCCACAGGGATTGGTGCCACTTCAAGAATCTAATCTCTTGCACTGTAAAAAGTAAAAGAACACAAGTAGAAAATTGTAGGAGTTTAACTAACAACTAAACTAGAAAGCAATAAAGTAAAAGAAGATGTAATCAAATGAGAGAGAATAGGCCAGGTTATCGTGAGTTGAGGAGTGATAGCCGATTGAATCATCTTGGTAAAAGAGTGCAAGGGCAACTCAGTTGTCGTGGCAACATGCGCAGCGGGGTTGCCTTGGCAACTAATCAACGGTTGCTTGGGCAACTAGCTGGGCAACTAGCTGGGCAACTACTTGGGTAGCAACTTCAAGGTTCGGCAGAGCGTTCTTCAATGGTTTCTTCTTATCCGTAAGTCGAAACTCTAGCTATTTGTGCATGCCTTGATAATACATCGCTGCGTGAATCAAGGGTGAACAACAACCAATCTTGCGCTCCACTTAGCCGTTGAAATCCTTAACTTATTCCTAAGCCGGATTAATCTTCACCATCAATAGATTGAATAAAGACCATACTCATTCATTTCTTGAATCTAACTGTCCCGATATTAGATAAATAGATGAAGTTACGAGATCCTCTCCCAATTCACTCGCAAACAAGAAGAAAAACCAAGAATGAGTAAACCTTGAATTGAAAGTGCAAACTCTTATTACCTAAACAAAATCGAATTGTTTCTCACAACCACAAAACACAATAACCTTAGCCAAATAGATTTAGTTTATGGCTAGGTTCCAAAGAAACACAAGACAAAGAATTCGTAACATAAACCTAATTGAACAAGAAGGAAAAAGATGAAGAATGGTTGAAGCTTTTATCGAAATCTCTCCCTCCTTACTCTTGTCGAAATTTCTCCCCACTCTCTCTCTATGGAGTTGACGGCTTGGTCTTCAATTTATAGGGCTAGGTCAAAGTCTTTTTTGAGGAGGAAGTTAAGTTGGAATTAAATATCTTTAAAGAATATAATTCTTTATTATATTTAAATTCCTTATAGAACTTCTCTTATCTTCTTGGGATTTAATTTCTCTTTAACCTCTTCATGGAAATCAAACTCCTTTGGGATTTAACTTTGCTCCACGTCATCTTGGGCTTATCTAGTCATCAATTTCGACTACCATATCATCTTATCCCTTATCGAAAATTGCCCTGGCAACTACCTCGACATCTCCTTCATGCATTGCCCTGACAACTAGCTCGACATCTCCTTCATGCATTGCCCTGGCAACTGGTTCCAGCCTTGCTTTGGCAAGTGATTCTGCACACACACAAAAACACACCTTGCTTTGGCAAGTGATTCTGCACACACACAAAAACACACCAAAGCAGTATCTGTTTCCACAAAATTAAGAAAAATATGAAATCAAGCTTGTCCACCAAGGAAACAATGTAAACATGCATGAATTGCTAATACTGCAACTAATATGAGCCTAAGTCTAGCAATAATATGAATAAAAAGGGTGAATAAAATAGTACTTTTAGACACTTAACAAATGCCATGCCACAGAGGGTGTAAAGCAATTTTTATGCAGGACAAAGAAATAACCAAGGGACTTTGACAGAATATATGGAGAGGAATGACACAACTGTTCAAAGTTTGGTAGCATCTATGTAACTTAGAGATTCAGATAGGACAGATTGCCAATACACTTAGCAATCGACCCCTTGGAGCATTGCCAAGTGATAAAGAAGATGCTTGGCAGAGAGGTAATAAATAGTACAAAGTCGTAACTCTTTAGAGTGGTAAACAATGCGAGGCTGAGATACCTATCAAACAGTTAACCAATCATCAAGAGAAATGACCAGTAGATGAACCAAAAGAAGCAGAAAAGAAAAAAATAGACATAAGCAATGCCAAACCTCTATTTGATGCCAGACCTCAGTCAAATGCCGTAAACCCTTGGCAAAGGCAACAGAGTCAGCATTTGCTTACCTACCTCCACCGTTTCCACAAAGACTACAGAAGCACAAGTAATATCATCAATTTAAGCGTATCCACTGGGCAAAGTGAGGCATTCTATTGCTTCCTAGATGGCTATTCAGGTTATAATCAAATTGCCATCTCTCTAGAGGATCAGGAGAAAACCATTTTCACTTGTCCATATGGGACATTCGCCTTTAGGAGAATGCCCTTTAGACTGTGTAATGCTCCCGTAACATTCTAACAATGTATGATGTCTATTTTCTCTAATATAATTGAGAACAACCTAGAAGTTTTCATAGATGACTTCTTAGTGTTTGGAAAAATATTCGAGGAATGCCTTCAGAGTGGTAAACAATGCGAGGCTGAGATACCTATCAAACAGTTAACCAATCACCAAGATAAATGACAAGTAGATGAACCAAAAGAAGTAGAAAAGAAAAAAGTAGACATAAGCAATGCCAAACCTCTATTTGATGCCAGACCTCAGTCGGATGCCGTAAACCCTTGGCAAAGTCAGCAGAGTCAGCATTTGCTTACCTACCTCCACCGTTTCCACAAAGACTATAGAAGCACAAGTAATATCATCAATTTAAGCGTATTCACTTGGCAAAGTGAGGCATTCTATTGCTCCCTAGACAGCTATTCAGGTTATAATCAGATTGCCATCTCTCTAGAGGATTAGGAGAAAACCATTTTCACTTGTCGATATGGGACATTCGCCTTTAGGAGAATGCCCTTTAGACTGTGTAATGCTCTGGTAACATTCTAACAATGTATGATGTCTATTTTCTCTAATATAATTGAGAACAACCTAGAAGTTTTCATGGATGACTTCTTAATGTTTGGAAAAATACTCGAGGAATGCCTTTAGATTCTAGAGCTTGTTTTAAGGAGATGTATTGAGACTAACCTGGTCTTAAACTGGGAAAAATGCCATTTTATGGTGAAGGAAGGCTTAGTTCTCGGTCACAGAGTAACTAGGAGAGGCATGGAAGTAGACAAGGCGAAGGTGGAGGTAATCAAACAGTTACCATCTCCTACAAGTGTAAAAGGTATTAGAAGCTTTTTAGGACATGCATGTTTTTATCGTCATTTCATTAAACATTTCTTAAAAATTCCTAAACCTTTATGCTTGCTCTTAGAACAAAATGTCACTTTTGCGTTTGATGATTCTTGTTTAAAAGCGTTTCAGGAACTTAAAGACAGATTGATTAATGCCCCATAGTTGTGGCACCAGACTGGAATGAGCCTTTTGAGCTCATGTGTGACGCCATCGATTATGTCGTTGGAGATGTGTTGGGATAAAGGCGTGGCATGATTTTCCATACCATTTACTATGCCAGCCGGACACTGAATGCAGCCCAGCTCAACTACACCACCACTGAGAAGGAATTTCTCGCAGTTGTATTTGCAGTTGATAAGTTTAGATCTTACTTAGTAGGTAACAAAGTTTTGGTGTATATAGATCACTCGACATTAAAATACCTCTTGGAAAAAAGGATGTCAAGCCCAAACTAATTCGATGGACGCTTTTGCTGCAAGGATTTGATCTCGAGATTCGAGACAAGAAGGAGAGTGAGAACTTGGTAGCTGACCTTTATCACGATTAGAGCATCACCTTGAGGAAGGAAGATCCACTACCATTAGAGATGAATTTCATTAAAGAATACTTACTTGCAGTCGATTTTATGCCATGGTACGCTGACATAGTCAATTACATGGTAAGCAATATTTTGCCACCGAATTTGGTGAGTGATGCAAGAGATGTTTTTTGTGAGATGTTCAAAAATATTATTGGGATGAGCCAATTTTGTTCAAACAACATGTCGTGCAAGTAATTCGCCGATGTGTTCCAGAAGAGGAGCAATATAACATTTTACAATTATGCCATGCAACACCACATAGAGGACACTTTGCTGACATGAAGACTACTGCTAAGGTGTTGCAATCACGATTTTTTTTGGCCTATGCTATTTAAAGACACTCATTACTTTGCCAAGGCATGCGACCGATGCCAGCGGATGGGTAACATTTCTAGCAGACATCAACTGCCACTTTAGAATATTATGCCAGTGGAGTTGTTTGACGTATAGGGAATAGATTTCATGGGTCTCTTTCTCCCATTATTTGGCAACCTATATATTCTCGTGGCCATCGATTATGTTTCGAAATGGGTTAAGGCTGTCGCACTACCAATGAATGATGCCAAGACTGTTGCCAAGTTCCTGCATAAGAACATATTCACTAGATTCGGTGCCCCCAGAGCTATCATTCATGATGAGGGTACACATTTTAAGTGCAATTTAGTCTCTAAAGCTCTATTTAGGTACGAAATCCAACAACGTATTGCTACAGCTTACCATCCCCAAACTAATGGCCAAGCAGAGATCTCAAACAAAGAAATAAAGAACATTCTGGAAAAAACTGTGAATCCAACGAGGAAGGATTGGTCTTTGAGATTAGATGATTCCTTGTGGGTTTACAAAACAACCTTTAAGACTCCGTTGGAAACTTCTCCTTGTAGGCTCATGTTTGGGAAGGCACGCCATTTGCTAGTGTAATTAGAGTATAAAGCTTATTGGGTAATCAAAAAGCTCAACATGGAGCGGAGAGCTGCCGGTGCAAAACGACATAAGAGAACTGGAGGAATTTGGAATGCAAGCTTATGAGAATGCCAAACTCTACAAAGAAAGAACAAAATTATGGCAAGACAACAGGATATTGCCAAGGCAATTTGAGGTAGGCAAACATGTCTTGTTATTTAACTCGGGGCTAAAGTTGTTTCTAGGTAAGCTAAAGTCTAGATGGTTAGGACTCTTTGAATTTGTGAAACCATATGCTCATAGAGTAGTAGATATCAAGGATTTGAAAATGGGATTCAAAGTAAACAACCAAATATTGAAACACTATTTGGAAGGCACTCAAAATGATGCCAAAGAGGTTACCTTCTTGGCAGAGGTTCCGTGAACGTCTCAACATGGTTTGGTTTTTGTACATATTAGGTTAGATGTTTTTATTTTCGTTATTTTTTATTTATTTTCCTTCTTTTTAGTTTTTATCTTTCTTTTGCTGCGTTGAAAGGTTTTTGTTGAGTGGATACAAGAATTTGTTGCCAAGCAGAATGCCAAGGAAGAGGACTGGCATGGGGCAATAAAAAAATTTAGAGAGGAGATTTATCTTAGCTGCCCAAGGCTTGATAAAGCTCGGCCCAAGAGAGAATGATTTTTTTGCTAAGTATTGAATTTTACCCTAGTTGCCCAAGGTGAAAAGTTAAAATTTAAATTTTAACCTAATCACCTTATCTTCCCCGTGCCGTCTTATCTCTTTACCCCTTATAATCACTGTTTATCTTCCCCAAACACACTAAACCCTTATCATTATCCCTACTCAGCCGACGAAATTGAAAACACCATTTAAAATACTCAACCATTTTACCCCTCTATCTACTTAAACCATAACCGATTCTTAGCTAAAAATGTTTTCACTATTTCTTCTATTGTCTTTATCAAGAGAGTTCTCTTTCTTCGAAAGAACCATCAGAATTTTCAAAAATTTTTATGGCGTCTTCTTCAGCATCCTTCAAGATCTTTTTCAATAAAGAGATCTGCAAAAAGTACGAGGAGAATTTCATATCAAGAACCTTCTGCTATAAGAAGGGTTTTGAGTTCAAGAACTAACCCAACTTGGGCTATTCCCCAGAGTTTGTCAAGGTGATAAAGACGCATAAATGGGAGAAATTCTACCAACCACCAGGGGAAGTCCATGCCAACATCGTTTGAGAATTCTATGCTCATTTTACGACCAAAGACTAACCTTTCTTGATGGTGCGAGGTAAGTGTATTCGTTTTGATGAAGGTTATATAAATGATATGTTTTCTTTGGATAGGATAGAGGACGAACACACCATGTTTACAGAATATTTGGATGATGCTAAGAGGAAGAAGATATTGAAGAAGCTGTGTGAGGCTGACACCCAATAGAACATGTCATCAAAAATACATCAGATTGTGAAACAGTTGGCATTAAAGTCTCGGCCACAGGGTTGGAATCACTTCTTGAAGGCAAACCTAATGCCGACCACCAACAATGAGATAGTTTCAAAGGAAAGATTGGCACTACTGCAATCTATCATGACTGGCCACAAGATTAATGTTGGACGGCTTATCGTCGAAGTGACTTTTAAGTGTGCTAGTAAGAGCAATGGAAGTTTACTTTTTCCCTATCTAATCTCTAACATTTGCATGCAACACGACGTTCCATTCAAATAGCATTCAAAAGAGTAAGGGGACCGCCATAACTCCTGCCATGTAGAGACAATTGACTGCCATGGAGGCAAAGAAGAAAGACAAGCAAAAGACTGCCAAGTATGTGCCAAAGGCAAAACCTGTGACTCCGATGCCAGCTGGATCAATGGCAATGCTTTCCTAGATCTACCAATGCTTGGAGATCATCCACCAAAAGATAGAGAAAGTCGATAAGCAATACTCTATGTTCTTGCAGTATGTGCATGCCAGGGACTGTGCCATAAAGCAAAGACTTGAAGGCATATCCTCACATACATTGCCAATGTTTCGCGAGTTCCCCACCGACCTCTTTTCCAAGGATGACATGCCATCCAGTCCTCACTCTGTCCATACTCTAACACAATCTAATGCCACCATCTCAATCTCTCTAGTACAAGTTGAATATGCAAGAACTGATACACCACCTGAATCTGAAGATGAAGAAATTCAAAGCCAAGCCAAGACTGCTACCATGCTTACAGAACTAGCCTCATCTATTGGCACTGATGTCCCGACTGCCTCTGAGTCAGTGAAGATCATCGAGGAAGTTCTCCATGACCTTTGAGCTTTTACAACTGCATCAAATCCAGCCTTAAATGCAAGAAGCATATGGCTCCCAGTCAAAGGAGCTTCATCAAAAGGAAAACACGCGTTTCATGGCCAGAACCCTTCGAATGAGAGTCATCGTCCTCTTAAACTCCTTACATTTCATTTTATTTTCATTTACATGTTCATGCATTTTAAATTTTATTTGTACATATGCATTGTTTTCATGTATTGAGGATAATGCAAACCTTAGGTTTGGGGGTGTGGGTTGCCTTACATTTATTACCATGACATTCATGTTTATGTTTCAGTTTGCATTATGTTTGCCATGTAGGATTTAACACATGCATACCAAACCGCTAAAAAAATTGCCTCGATCAATTTTATACTTTTTCCCAACACTGCTAGTTTAGGAGAAGTTGTGCTAGATTATCTGTCCGATGAAGAAACTGGAATTTAGAACTTCTATGCCAGCAGGTTAGCATTGCCAAGTAGCTTGTCAATTGAACTCTAGTTTAGGGAACTTTAGTTTCACTCTACACGCGGTATGTGTCTAGTCTGCTAAACAAACTTAGGTTCGCTTAAAACTAAACTTAGAAAAAAAAGAGAGACAAAATACCAGGGTTGAAAGAAAGAATAAGGCAACAATGTTTTGCTAAAAGTTGAATTTTTTATGACACTCCTCTGCCTTAGGAAAAATAATTAACTTGGGTCTTCGTGGTTTGCTCCCTCTTAGTTCTCAAGCCAACATAACTCTAGGGTATGAGTGTAATGGGTTAGCTTAGTGATGTAATCTGTATTAACGTGGGTATTCGTGGTTTGCTCCCCCTTATATCTCACGCCAAATAGTACATGACGCGACCCTAATTAAATGGCTGCATAAAAACACCATTGGCAAATAAAGAAAAAAGCAAGAAAAAATATATAAATAAAAATTATGAGCTTGGGGAGTAAAGTTGGCTAAGGGAGTTAAGTAAAATTGATGCATATTGCCCGCACTTTTTATAAACTGGATGACCTTAGACTAGAACTATATTGATGCACTTGAATTTGCTTGTTTGCTTGGCATTGATGCGCTGAATAACCGAAGAAGGACCTAGGATAATACTTTACTAGCTGGCAGGTGTTGGGAACCATGACAAATTTTTTTTTCCGAGGTGTTTCTCTAGTTTTTCAATTTTTTTAGACTTTTAGTTGCATTTCTTGAGGACATGCAATAAGCTAGGTTTGGGGGTGTGTTAACTTCTCAAAAATACTGATTTTTATGCTTATTTCACAATGCTTTTGCTTGGCTTTAAGTAGATATGTTTGCTTTTAGTTGTTAAAATTCATGTATTTGCATAAGGAGTTAGGAGCTTCTTTGTTGCTAGTGTGAAGGGTTGTTTTGCTAGTTTTGATGCAGGACACAAACACGTATGCTTGACAGAGAGGTGTTGGAAGAGATTGCAGGAAAAGAAGCTAGAGAATTTCCGAGTAGCAGTTGGCATAGATGGACCAAATAATGCCAAGCTCGACTGGCAAATGATTGATGTCCTATGACCAGTCAAAGTAGCTATTAGACCATTTACACGTCAGCCCTAGGATTCAAATCAGGATAAGAGGATACCGCATCTTATCCCTTTGCACATTCAAAATTCAAACTCCAAAGCTTATCCTAGGGTTTCCCATAAGCCTATTTAAAGGATTTCAAGCCACGTTATGAGGGGGATCAGAAGAAAGGCTGCACCGTGGTGAACCGAGAGTCGATGTGGTCTGACCAGCTAAGGCCGAGAGTTCTGGAGCAATCGAAGGGCTGCATCGACGAATCGCCTTCTTGCCCATTCTCTTAGTTTTAATTTTATTTGAATGGTGTTGTTAAGATACGATAGTATTTTGTGGATGGACCCCCCAACCATGAACTAAGCTTTTACAATTGGATGGGGGATGTTTACGATGAACGCTAATTTTATGTTTGGTTTTTCGTAATTTAAAATGCGTTTGCATTATTTTCTATCTGCTAGTACTTAATTTTCTCAAATCCTTTGCCATACGATAATTGACATAGTGTGCTTATTGCACCTTAATATCTTAATAGACTTAAGGGGTAACGATCAGTTGCTAGATACTAAGGCGAGAAGATTCGACAGAAGATGTTCAAGTAGACGAACTTTCTTCGGAAGTGAGTCTACCCATTAGGAGTAAAGATTGAAACTTAATCGAGTTAATTACTGAGAAGCTTCACTATAGACAATAGGGGTTTTATCATGGTTAACTTAGGGTTTTGCCATCAACAGAGGCAATACTACCTTGAATCTGCTCGACAATAAAACCAAGGCAGGATATTATTAAAAGCTGGCATAAGTTGCGAGAAATCCAGACATCCATTGCCAACACTCATCATTCAATTGAACACTTTCGTTGCCAGACTATTTTCATTTTTAACTACTTTGCTTTTGCTATCTTTCAATCAAAAGTCCCAATCATTTCAAACACTTTTTACAAAATAAGTAAACATAAGCAAATAATTTATTGGTCAATCCCTGTTGATTCGATACTCAGCTTATTGCAGTATTACTTGTTGACTGTGTATACTTGTACAAATAAGACTCACCTTGGCATTATTTTCTTACACTTTTACTCTAAATATTTAATCGTTTGCCAAGTGTTAGCAAAAATCAACACATGGCAAGTATAAATACAGTTGGCGCTACCTCGAGCCGCCTAAACACATGTCAGTCATCAAAGATGCATAAAGTCTCACATAGCCATCATAGCATAATATAAACAAACCTGTTGTGAGGCCCAGTTCCAATAAATATCGAGATCATACACTATGAGTGAGGCCTGGTTCCACTAAGCATCGGGTACATACACTGATGCTTCAGAATCTCTCATCGAGCATCCTTGAATGAGTCCTGGTCCCACTAAGCCTCAGGTTCATACATTCATAAACCTTTAACCATGGTGTTGCAACACACTCTTCTCACATGGACATCAGGAATCCATTAAACAAGGTGACTCAACCATAGTAATGCCCTTACGTGGCATACAACCATCAATCGATCCAGCAAGGATCCTTATTAATATAACATAACAAGTCACCCAATTTTTTAATAAGTTATTTTCTCGTTAAGCTTGTACCGTATGTGAGGTTTAAATCTCAATTTCTCAATTTTACTATTTATTTTACCACTTTAGAAGCCTATTGGACCATTGGTCTTAAATTATAGCTCCCTTAAACTCAAAACATATTTTTTTGGGCAGATTGCCTATAGGGTATCGATACCCTCATACGAGTATCGATACATCTCTCAGTACCGATACGCCCTCAAGCGTATCGATACCCAGCATTACGCACACACAGGGGTTTAACCAACAACCCTGTACATATATACGGGGCTATATACTGATACACATTCTATATCAATACACCCTAAGTGTACCGATACCTATTTTTGCTACTAGAATTTGATAGAATAGGGGAGTACCGATACCTCCTTAGGCGTACCGATATGCCCTTCAAGAATGACTTGATTTCTTCAAGATTTACACAGGGTATCGATATGTGTTCAACTGGTATCGATACTCAAACCAGAACTCATTTTTTGGTGTTCATAAATCATCTTCTAAGCCCTTAAAACTCAAAGTTAAGACTCTAAAATGAACCTACCAATTACGAGGAGTGGTTTAAATGGTTTCCTTCCATTTTTAAACCATATTAGCACCCAATTTAAGATTTCCCATTAATGAAAACTCAAGCATTTCAAACAGCCCATTATCAATCTAGCAACAAAGCAATCATATTGATGATTTCTAGGAACACAAAGAAGTTAGTAGTGTACTAACCTTGATAGAAGCTGAAAAAGAAGCTCCCATCAAGCTCATCAAGCATTCTTCTTCCCAAGCTCCTTTGAAGATCCCCTAACCTCTTTCACTACAAAGTGATGTTGTAAAAAATATTACAACATTACTAGAAGGTTAGGAAACATAAAAAAGGGAACTATACAACAGAAAATGGATTCAAATCCCCTATTCTCATTCATCCTCTACAACCCCCACCAAGATCTTATTTATTTTCAAACTCCACCAAAATCTTTCATCCTTACCTTGCTTGATAGATCGTATGATACTGGTAACCTTCCCTTCACTTGCACTCTGAAAATCCAACTTAAAACCAGAAAGTTTCAACCTTTGTTTGAGTGTGAGAGTTAGGAAATAAAGTATGGCTAAGGGAAGAAGACAAGGGTGAATGACGGTGATATCACCATCCCCTTTTATGTAGAGGGAAATTAAAATCCTCTTCCCAACCTTCAAAAAAAGTATGAAAGTTACCTCAATACCCTTCCCTCATCATCCAAACTCAACCACCTAACCAAGACCTAAAACCATCAACTAAACACAAGCCCTCAAAGGCTCTCAAGGCCCAAACATGAAGCATGCGCTTCAGATTAACCTGACCCTCATATTCTAAAATTTGGGTCATTACAACTCTCCTCTCCTAAAAGAAGATTTTATCCTCAAAATTTACTTGATAGAAACAGATGCAGATACAATAACTTCATGTCCTTCTCTACTTCTGCAGTAGCCTCCTCGATTTCGTGGCTTCTCCAAGACACCTTGACTAGATGTATGCACTTATTACGCAATTCCTTGACTCTCTTATCCAAGACTCTTATTGGTTCTTCCTTGTAGGCCAAGTTAGTGTCGATCTTGATTTTTTCAAATGGGATAACATGAGAAGGATCAGAACGACAACGTCTCAACATAGACACATAGAACACATTGTGGATGAACGCTATCTCTGAAGGTAAGGCTAATAGATAAGCCACGAGTTCAAATCTCTTTAGGATCTCATATGGTTCGATAAACCTCAGGATTAACTTGCCTTTTTGCCCAAAGCGGACCACTCTCTTCCACAGTGACCCCTTGAGGAACATCTTATCACCAACCTCATACTTGACATGCTTACGCTTATGGTCCACATAAGCTTTTTGTCAATCAAAAGCGTCTTGCAATATCTCCTTAATAATCTAAACCTTCTCGATTTATCCGATCAACTCTAACCCCAAAATCCTTCTCTCATTAAGCTCGGTCTAGCACAAGGGTATCCTATACTTAAGCCCATACAAGACCTTGAAAGGAGCCATCTTGATGCTTAATTGGAAGCTATTGTTGTAGACGAACTCAACAAATGATAGCTTCTCCTCCCAACTCTTCTCTAAGTCAATGATACAACACCAAAACACGTCCTCAAAAATCTGGATAACTCACTTACACTGACCATCAGTTTGAGGATGAAAAGTTGTACCGAAATATAACTTGGTATCTAAAGCCTAATGTATCTTCTTACACAACCTTGCCGTGAAACTGAATCACTATCTGATTTGATCAATGATGACACTCCATGTAACCTTACTATCTCTTTTATGTACAATCGTGCCAACCTCTCAAGCGCAAAATCCATACACACCGGTAAAAAATGGGCAGACTTGGTCAAACGATCTACTATTACCCATATAGCATCATACTTCTTTTGCGTCAACGACAAGCCTGTCACAAAATGCATGGCCACTAATAAAAATGACGAAGGTCTTGATACATCTTGTTATTGCCCAGATGCACAGCAAACAAAATTTGATTAGCATCGTGAAAGATATGTTCCCGTAAATCCTTTAAGGCTGGAACACACAACTAACCTTTAAAGTACAAGACCCCACCATCTCTCACTTCAAAATTAGATGCCTCGCCACTCTGAACCATCTCAATATTTTCTATCAACTCTTTGTCTAACACTTGCATCCTCTTGATCTCTTGCACTCAGGTAGGCTCTACATGAAGCTCAGCTAACAACCCATGTGATACACCAAAATTTACTAAGTTGATTAAGGGTCATTTAGTACTAAGATAATAGCTTAAAAGCTAACTTAGTGACTAAAATGACAAAAATACAAATGTTAGGATTTCTCTAATTATGGGTTTTGAAAAGGAAATTTCTAAGGTTTAAAGTATCATGTGATAGTTAGTGAATTGAATAAGGTATTTTTAAATTTTGGTTGAATTCCAAGGAAAACTGGAAAGGGAATTGAAGTTTAAAAAGTTGGTGACCAAAATGTAAATTTTGAATTTTTATGGCTAAAGTATATACTTTGGAAAAAAATGGGGACTAAAGTTGTAATTCCCCAAAAGTTAAGGGTTTTTATTTCATAAATAGATAGATCACCTAAAGGTGTGAATCGAATGTGAAGATTCTAGTTTGATTTGATTTTTCTATTATTGGGAAATTATAGTCAAAGTTTAAATGGAATTCGGATACCTGGATTGGGTTAAATTATTTTGAGATTTCACCATACGATAGATGAAAGTTATAAAAGTGTATTACAAGTGCTGGAAATATTTTTAGTTCGATTCAAAATGAATCCTACAGTTTAATCTTGAGTAAAGAGGTTAATTATCGGTATATTGGATCGAATGGAAAATTTGAGAGACTGATACAAAAGCTATGGAAAAGTCATAAAATGACATTTTAAGAATATTTTACTATGGTTGGTTGAATTCTAACTATATTTAGTTAGATTTTAACGGAATGACAATTTGGAAACAAACTAGTAAATAAAGACTAGTTGGAGGGCAAATTGGTTATTTGGCAAGGATGGCAATTTTGAAATATTTGAAAGTTATAAAGGGAAATTTTGGAAGAAGTAGATGGAAGATTAAATCTTAGCCCTTGATTAATGATAAAATAAATTTCAAGCATTGGATAAAAAGGGCAAAATTGTAATTTCACTATTAAATGAATTTAATATTCATTTAATAGATATATGTGTAAAATAATGGTAAAAAGATTTCATCTTTTCCAGCCAAAAACGTGAGGGCTAGGGAAAGAAAGATAAAAAAATTTCCAAGCTCGATTCAAGCCCCCGAACTCAGTTTTCAGTTCAAGTTCGAATCAAGAGAGGTTTGAGGGGTAATGAAGAAAAAGATTAAAGAGGACTTAGTGAGGCATACAAATAAATGTCCCAGGTGAGTGCAATTGCATGCATATCATAATACATTGATATTTTGTCATTGAATATATGAATGATATAATATGAATATGTCAAGATTTGAGAAATAAAATGCATTGATCATTTGATTACTTACATTGATGAAATTGAAATGTTATTTCGGGTATGAACTGCCCAAAGTTGATATATATATATATATTGATATATGCTCCCATTGATGAAATAGATTGATGATATAAAGCCCAATGTATGATATAGAGATTCGAAGGTATAGTTGGATATCCATAGAGTCATTGTTGCGCGTAATAAGTGCTCCGTAATTGTGCAAGTGTACACGTCGCAAGTTATAGTATAAAAGATATCGTCTCCATAGGGATTGGTGCCACTTCAAGAATCTAATCTCTTGCACTGTAAAAAGTAAAAGAACACAAGTAGACAATTGTAGGAGTTTAACTAACAACTAAACTAGAAAGCAATAAAGTAAAATAAGATATAATCAAATGATAGAGAATAGGCCATGTTATCGTGAGTTGGGGAGTGATAGCTGATTGAATCATCTTGGTAAAAGAGTGCAAGGGCAACTCAGTTGCCGTGGCAACTTGTGCAGCAGGGTTGCCTTGGCAACTAATCGACGGTTGCCTAGGCAACTAGTTGGGCGGCTGGGCAGCAACTTCAAGGCTTGGCGAAGCGTTCTTCAATGGTTTCTTCTTATCCCTAAGTCAAAACTCTAGCTATTTGTGCATGCCTTGATAATACATCCCTACGTGAATCAAGGGTGAACAACAACCAATCTTGCGCTCCTCTTAGCCTTTGAAATCCTTAACTTATTCATAAGCCAGATTAATCTTCACCATCAATAGATTGAATAAAGACCATACTCATTCTTTTCTTGAATCTAACTCTCCCGATATTAGATAAATAGATGAAATTACGAAATCCTCTCCTAATTCACTCGCAAACAAGAAGAAAAACCAAGAATGAGTAAACCTTGAATTGAAAGTGCAAAATCTTATTACTTAAACAAAATCCAATTGTTTCTCACAACCACAAAACACAATAACCTTAGCCAAATAGATTTAGTTCATAGCTAGGTTCCAAAGAAACACTAGAAAAAGAATTCCTAACATAAACCTAATTGAACAAGAAGGAAAAAGATGAAGAATGGTTGAAGCTTTTGTCGAAATCTCTCCCTCCTTGCTCTTGTCGAAATTTCTCCCTCTCTCTCTATGGAGTTGACGTCTTGGTCCTCAATTTATAGGGCTATGTCAAAGTTTTTTTTGAGGAGGAAGTTAAGCCGGAATTAAATATCTTTAAAGAATATAATTCTTTATTATATTTATATTCCTTCTAGAACTTCTCCTATCTTCTCGGGATTTGATTTCTCTTTAACCTCTTCATGGAAATCAAACTCCTTTGGGATTTAACTTTGCTCCACGTCATCTTGGGCTTATCTAGTCATCAATTTCGACTACCATATCATCTTATCCCTTATCGAAAGTTGCCCTGGCAACTAGCTCGGCATCTCCTTCATGCATTGTCCTGGCAACTAGCTCGACATATCCTTCATGCATTGCCCTGGCAACTAGCTCACCATCTCCTTCATGCATTGCCCTGGCAACTGGTTCCAGCCTTGCTTTGGCAAGTGATTCTGCACACACACAAAAACACACCAAAGCAGTATCGTTTTCCACAAAATTAAGCAAAATAAGAAATCAAGCTTGTCCACCAAGGAAACAATGCAAACATGGATGAATGGCTAATAATGTAACTAATATGAGCCTAAGTCTAGCAATAATATGAATAAAAAGGGTAATAAAAAATAGTACTTTTGAACACTTAAGACACCTCCAAACTCGAACTATTGCTTATCCTCAAGCAATGCAAACTAATATTACCCACCAAGACTTCAATTTTCACAAACTTAGCTTTAAACTTGATTTCAATTCTCAGAACCGTAGCACAAAGTATGATTGGCTTTTCAGTTTTTGGGAAACTTAGGAGTTACTCGGAATCAAACTATAATGATTGTGAGTGTGTGCAGAGTTGTGTGCAAGTTGATTTTTCGGATTCTATGCAAACAAGAGGATTTCAAATTACTTCATTGGGTTCTTTTAACATGTTTTAACTAGAGTCGGTTTCGAGCAGCTCTAGTGTTTTGTTTTTAGTTTTCTTAAGTTAATTAATTCATTCGACTAGAGGCGGTTTCGGGCACCTCTAGCGATCAATTTTTAGCACATACTAGAGCCAATTTTGGGCACCTTTAGTGATCAATTTTTAGCACATACTAGAGCCAATTTCGGGCACCTCTAGCATTCATCCAGTTTTTATTTTAATCCCCCAACTTTTTAACTATCAACCTAAGTTCGCTAGAATTCCTTAAATCAATCAAGCTACACAGTGTTTCATCAAGTTTAGCATTATAGTACGATTCTAAGTGTTTCCATGTTTATCCTAGAATAAAAAGTTCTATCAATTAAGTACATTGGCAAAGTCATCATCGGATATTCATCAAATCTAGGCAATTCTTGTTCCAACTAAAGGCATGGTAAGCAATTTATGTATCCTAAATGCAATACTTAAGATGAATGCAACTAAACATGGTAACTAACTAATAACAATCCCCCCAAACTCGAGTGAGGCATTGTCCTCAATGCATGCACAAAGAAAAATAAAAATAAAGAAAAGTAAAATGCAAATAAGGACTTACTCCGAGAGTTCGTCGTCGTGGATGATTAGTTTCCTTTTGGTTGGTGTCTTGATTCCTTTACTTGAACGCGGTGGTTGCTTCCTTGTTGCCGATGGTGGAATCGATCCTCGTATGGGGTTGTCCTTATCATCCTCTTCATCAATGTCATTGGCTTTTCGCTTGGGCTTGGAGGATTCGATTTGTGCGGTCTTTGTTGGTGCACTAAAGGACTCGTCCGAATCTGAAAAATCAGAAAATGTTCAGTACGAGTTGATTCGGTCATAGGTGCTTTACCTTTGGCTTTTGCAGTGGTTGTCGGGGCATCTTTAGCTTTGGTTGCCGTGACATCTTCAGTGTTGGTTTCCGTGGCAACTGCTTTGGTAGGCGCGGTGTAGGTTGTCGCGGCATCATCTGTTGCGGTTACCGTGGCAAGGATTTTGGCAGGAAAGATGGGGAACTACACGCGGCTGTCCGGGTACTTTTCTAGGATGACTTGGGTGATGGCATTGTTGTGATCCTTCATGTACCGCATGAACATTTGTTGTCGGTCTTTAATTTGCCTAAGGTGGTTCGCCAACGGTTGTCAGAGTGCTTCAAGTTGTCTCAGGGTTGCTGGCCGAGTTGCCCGGGCATTAGTTGCTTGGGCATTAGGGGTTGTCGAGGCGGCAGGAGTTGCCGCGGTAACTGAAGGCATTGGGGATTTTACCGGTGCCTCTCCCATTAGCTTTTGGATTTGTGCTCAATTCCAACTGGACTTTGGTAGGGCCTTTTCATCAATTGACTCACTTGGGACATGCATCTCCTTGCAAAGATTGGAAATTAAGCAAGGGAAGAAAAGAGAACCCTTGTCTTTTGTGCTACATACAAAAATCTCATCACAAATAATTTTTCCAATGTTAATGATGCGATTATGCAAGATAGAATGTATGAGCAAAAGACGAGGTGTATCAACGGTAGTATTGCGTGTGGTGGGCATTAAAGAAGTTTTAAAAATCTTATTCCATAATTTTGCCTCAGGTTTAAGCCGAAGGTGATTTACCATGCCCTTGTATTTATCGTCGTTCCAATGAGTTCCCGGTAGAGTGAGTTCTTGAAGTACCTTGTCGAGTTGCTTGGGCGTGAGCTGATCAACAAAGGCTTGATGCTCGTCCTTCTCAATGTAGAGACCGTAAAAGGTGTTGATGTTTTTAGGGCTTATGAGTATAGCCTTGTCACGAACAAAAACATAAGGATTATTTGGGTTAGGTGAGAGAGCATAGAATTCTCTTACCCATGAGATGTTACCCGGTTCCGATTGATGGCAAAAGATTTGCCATTTTTGATGTGCAATCCTTTCGAAGATGAATGGTTCAAGGTCAAAATCTTGATGAGAGTTGGAGTATTTAAAGCCTTGTTCTTCGCAAATCTTCCGGCTTTCAAACATGGAGTGAAATCTTTCTTGAACCACCGATGTAGCAAACTTCTTGTATCTTGGTTCTTTGGAGGAACTTGGATGAACCAAAAATTCAATTTTGGATGCCATGGATGATCATGGTTGTGAGTTTGGTAAAAACAAAGAAAAAAAAGAAAAAGAAACTAAAGAGTTGCAAGATGAAAAGTAGGAATAGGTTTCTTGGAAGTTAAGGGTGATGGGTTAAATAGAAAAGATAGGTAGTAAATATGGTGGGTGGGATTAATTGGAAAGAAAGAAAACAAGGGCTTTGATTTGGGGGAAGGTGACGGCTAGGGTATTTGGGGAAGGGGAAGTGTTTGGTCGGCTATGTAGGGTTTATTTAGGGTAAGTTGGAGGCTTAATATAAGCCTCAGATTAAGCCCATTAATTTCCTTGTTGAAGAAGTTTCCTTCTTGAATCAAATTCCTCTTTATCTTGAACTCTTTTCCTACAATTCAAAAACAAATAAAATAAGGATTAAAATTAAAGATAAACTAATAAAAGAAAATAAATAAAGATGTGCAAAGAAATTCTTAAGCTTAAAATTTAAAAATAATTAGATAAATATGAAAGAAAGATGTAGTCTTAATCTTAAAGAAAACAAATAAATCTATCCTAAAAAGAAAAAATAACCGAAATTAAATAATAATAATAAAATAGTTAGAAAAAAATAAAAATAAAAATAAAATATCGAAAGGAGAGCATGCTCATGCATCTCCTAAGGTGACCACTTCTTTGTTACGTTCCACATGGGCACCGTTGTAGTGCTTCAATCTTTGTCCGTTAACTTTGAATTCATGTTAGTCAATGATGGACTTGATTATCACGGCACCATGGGAGAGCGGTTTGACAACTTCGAATGGTCCCGACCATCTTGATTTCAGTTTTCCCGGGAAAAGTTTCAGCCAAGAATTGAATAAGAGAACTAGTTGCCCTGGCATGAATTCTCGCGGCAATAGTTTCTTGTCATGCCATTGCTTTGTTTTTTCCTTGTAGATTCGTGCATTGTTATAGGCGAGTGCACGTAATTCTTCTATCTCGTTGAGGTCCAACAAACGCTTTTGTCTGGCACTTTCCCAATCCATATTCACGGTCTTGATTGCCCAATATGCCTTGTGTTCAATTTCCACCGGTAGATGGCATGTTTTGCCGTAGACAAGTTGGAAGGGAGACATACCTAAGGGTGTTTTGAATGCAGTGCGATATGCCCAAAGTGCGTCATCTAGTCTTACTGACCAATCCTTCCTAGAGGGATTTACAACTTTCTTGAGTATACCCTTCAATTCTCGGTTGGAAATTTCTGCTTGCCAATTGGTTTGTGGGTGATATGCCGTGGCAATTTTGTGTGACACACCGAAGCGTTGCAACATCTTGGCAATAAGTTTGTTGTCGAAGTGCTTTCCTTCATCACTGATAATTGCTCTCGGCATCCCAAACCGTGTAAATATGTTTTTCTGCAATAATCGTTAAACGGTCTTGGAATCGTTGGTGGGAACTGTAGCTGCCTCAACCCATTTAGATCCGTAGTCAACGACAAGTAGAATGTAGAGGTTGCCGAATGAAGATGGGAAAGGTCCCATAAAATCGATCCCCTATACATCGAACAATTCCACCTCGATAATGTTTTGGAGCGGCATCTCATGTCTTCTAGAGATATTGTCCGTTCTCTGGCAACGATCGCATTACTTGTAAAACTCTTGGGCATCTTTGTACAGTGTTGGCCAATACAAACCATATTGCAAAACTTTGGCCGCGGTACGTGTTCCTCCAAAATGTCCTCCATAGGGTGAAGAATGGCATTGCCGGAGCACATTCTGCTGCTCCTCTTCAGGGACACATCGGCATATAACCTGATCTGCATATTGTTTAAACAAAAGAGGCTCATCCCAAAAGTAATGCTTAGCATCATGGCGGAACTGCTTCTTCCCTTGGTGAGTAAGGCCATAAGGTAAAATACCACAAACAAGAAACTTAACTAAATCTGCGTACCAGGGTATTACCGAGGCATGTGTTGCCGTGGCAACTACTTCCATGGTTGCCAAGGCGTACGTGTCTAAAGTTACCGAGGCATGTGGGTCAAGGGTTGCCGAGGCATGCACATCCATGGTTGTTGAGGCAACTAACAGTTGCTCATTCAGGAATGCATTGCATATCTCTAAATCTGCGCCCTCCTCCCTATTGCATTCTAAGCGTGATAAGTGATCGGCCACTTAATTTTTTGTTCCTTCCTGTCCTTAATTTCAATGTCAAACTCTTGTAAAAGCAATATCCAACGAATCAAACGAGGTTTGACATCCTTTTTAGCAAATAGATACTTAATTGCCGAATGGTCCGTATGGGCAATTGCCTTTGTACCAATCAATTAGGATCGAAACTTGTCAAATGTAAAATCTACGGCTAGTAACTCTTTCTCCATTGTTGTATAATTCACTTGATCACTATTAAGAGTTTTACTAGCATAGTATATCACATGAAAGGTCTTACCTGTGCGTTGGCCTAGGACTGCTCCTACCGCGAAATCACTTGCATCATACATGAGCTCAAAAGGTAGCATCCAATCTGGTGGAACAACAATGGGTGCTGAGGCAAGCTTTTCCTTTAGGGTTTTGAATGCTTGGGCGCAAGAATAATCAAATTTGAAGACTTTATCCTATTCAAGCAAATTGCACAAGGGTTTAGTAATTTTAGAAAAATTATGAATGAACCTCCTGTAAAAACCTGCATGTCGAAGAAAGCTTCGGATTCCTTTAACCGAACTTGGTGGAGGTAGTCTCTGGATCACGTCCACCTTGGCTTTGTCTACTTCAATTCCCTTGGATGAAATCTTGTGGATGAGCACTATTCCTTTATCTACCATAAAATGGCACTTCTCCCAATTAAGGACTAAATCAGTTTCTTTACATCTTACCAACACTTTCTCTAAATTACCGAGGCAACTGTCGAAGTCATTACCAAAAACAAAAAAATCGTCCATGAAGATCTCAAGGAAGTCTTCGACCATATCTGAAAAGAGTGCCATCATGCATATTTGAAAGGTTGCCGGGGTATTACACAATCTGAACGACATCCTTCGAAAAGCATAAGTACCGTATAAGCATGTGAAGGTTGTCTTTTCTTGATCTTCTGGTGCTATGGCAATTTGATTGTAACCTGAATAACCATCAAGAAAACAATGAAAGGGTTTACATGCAAGACGGTCAAGCATTTGATCAATAAAGGGTAATGAGAAGTGATATTTCCTAGTGGCTTTGTTTAGCTTTCGATAATCCATACAAACCCTCCAACCGGTCATAGTCCTAGTTGGAATGAGTTTATTGTTTTCATTACTTACCACCATTATACCTCCATTTTTTGGTACACATTGTACCAGACTTACCCATGTACTATCAGAGATAGGGTATATGGTGCCGACATCAAGCCACTTGATGATTTCTTTCATTACAACCCTTTTCATGGCATGATTCAGTCTCCTCTGGGCCTCAATCGAAGGTTTGTGATCATCTTCCAACAAAATCTTGTACATGCACACTGCCGGGCTAATTCCCTTAAAGTCGTCAATTGTCCACCCTATTGCCTTCTTATGTAGCATCAACATTTTGATCAGCTTCTTTTCCTTGCTCAGGCTGTAACTTAGAGGAAATAATTACAGGCAATGTATTATCGGTTCCCATGTAAACATATTTTAGTTGCCCTGGTAACTGTTTCAACTCAAGAATCAGTGGTTGTTCAATGGAGGGCTTTTCGAGTTTAACTTCCTTACCTGAGTAATCCAGTGGTGCAAAGTATGTACCTGGTCGATTGACTAACCAATTTTCCTCCTCTTGTTGTTCCTCATCGATCGGTTCTTCATACTCCTTAGGTTCCTCTTGATCGGTAATATAGTTGCCGAGGCAACTAAATTCCTTATCGAAGTTAAACTCTTCCGTGGCATGAAGAAGTTGGCATTCTTCTGGATCATCGGCATGCCTTAGTGTTTGGAACACATTTAGTTTAACTTGCTGGTCATTCACCCTCATTGTGAGTTTTCCCTTTTCAACATCGATCAATGTTCTCCCTGTTGCTAGGAAGGGTCTCCCGAGAATGATAGGTGTATGTTCATCTGCTTCACAATCCAAAACAGTAAAGTCAGCGGGAAAAATAAATTTATCAACTTTTACCAGTATGTCTTCGATTTTACCCTATGGATGTACATAGGATCTGTCGGCTAGCTGTAGCATAACTGTTGTAGGTCTTGCCTTCCCGATTCCTAGTTTCTGGAAAACTGATTTAGGCATCAAGTTTATGCTTGCTCCAAGGTCACATAATGCTTTCCCGACATAGTGGTTTTCGATGGAACAAGGTATTATGAAACTTCCAGGATCCTTCAACTTGGGTGGCATGCGATTGTGCAACATGGCCATGCATCCCTCTGTTGCGGCAACTGTTTCGAACTCTCCTAGCCTTGTTCTCTTGGACACAATGTCTTTAAGAAAATTTGCATAGTTCGGTATTTGTTCAATCGCCTCAACCAACTACAAGTTGATGTGGACTTGTTTTAGGATATCAAGAAACTTCTTGAATTGATATTCTTGCTTTTGTAGCTTCAATGTCTGTGGGAATGGTGGTGGAAGTCAGATATCTTCTATCCTTTCATTGGTCTGGAACCTGATTGACGGTATTGCCGAGGCAACTGGAGTTGCCGAGGCATTGTCAACTGGGGTTTCCGTGGTGTGCCTATCGTTGGTTGCCGCAGCATCCTTATCGCCAGTTGCCGAGGCATACTTATCGTTGGTTGCCGCGACATTTCCTTGTTCAGCATATGCGGCTTTTCCGTTGAGTTCATCTTGTTCTTTTTGTGGAGTTTTGTTTGATGAGCGAGCTTGAGCCTCTTTAAGTTGTTGGCCACTTCTAGTGGTGATCGCCTTACATTGCTCATGGCCAGTTCCTTTTGCGACTTCAGTATCGCTTGGTAAACCTCCTTGCGGTCTAGTATTCAGGTCTTGAGCAAATTTTTCGACTTGCTTTTCCAATGATTTGATTGCCGCCTCTTGGTTTTGCAATCTCATCTCAGTCCTGTTAATAAAAGCATCAGTTCTTTTTATGAAGTTACTATTCTCAGCCATATAAGATTCAGTTTTCAACATAAAAGTATTGAGAGAATTTTCCAAAGAACTAGATGTTGTCGGTTGTTGCTGCTGCAACTATTGCCGTGGCATATTCAGTTTGAATCCCGATGCTTCTGCATTCTGATTGTTCTGGTTTAGAGCATTGTTGGGATTACTCCATGAAAAATTCGGGTGCTTCTTCCAAGCTGGATTGCATGTATTGGACATCACATTGTTGTTCCGGTTGTAATTCCCCATATAAAATCTGGATTTCGGATTCTTCATACATTCAGAAGAATCATGGTTACCACCACATAACTCACAAAATGAATCCATTACCTTGACCTCCTGTGTGTTGCTTGGTTTCTGTATGTTCTGGACCATCTTGGTTAGAGTGGCCAATTGTGCCAAAATTGAGTCTGATAATCCAGTTCATGTATTGTGGCTTGGCGTCTAACTCCTCCTCTTCTAGCAGAGGGGAATTGATAATCATTCTTGGCAAGCCTGTTTAGAATTTGCATTGCTTCCTCCAGCAACTTATCTAGGAGTATGCCGTTTGTCGAGGCATCTAGCATCATCCTTGTTGGTGTATTCACAACATTGTAAAACATTGTTACTTGTGTCCACACTGGGAATCCGTGTAGGGGGAATTTGTGTAGAAGTTCTCTATATCTCTCCCAAGTCTCGTACATGGATTCATCATCTGCGTTTCGAAAAGAAGTAATTTCATTACGAAGCTTATTAGTCAAATTTGTATGATTAAATCGAGCAAGGAAATCATGACAAAGATCAGTCCAAGATCCTATTGATCTGGCAAGAATACTATTCAACCATGCTTTCGCCCTATCCCTCAGTGAATAGGGGAATAATCTTAGTCGTAAAACATCGGGGGCGACTCCTTGTATTTTGAATGAATTGCAAATCTCGAGGAAAGATTTAAGATGTTGTCATGCATCTTCAGTTGCTGAGGAGCCGCCAAATTGACCAATTGTGTTGATCATATTGAACATCACCGGTTTCAACTCAAAGTGGTCGGCTTCAACTTCAGGTGTGACAACTCCTGGATTAAGTCCTTCAAGATCTTCTTCAAGATAGTCTCGAATAGTTCTGTTTCATGCAAGAATCACTCCTCCTGCTGGAACATCCTGATTCATATTGCCGTCTGTAGCGATGTCCTTTTTTTTAAATATCGCTAAAAAAACGAGGCGTTTTTCGAAGGTGTTTGAAAGGTGTTTGTGATTCTTTTGGATATAAAATATTTATTCCGTGGGGTTTTTAAAAAACCACATTTTAAAAAATGGAGTCGTCACCGGCCACTTAGGTAGGCCGGACACCATAAAACCAGAGATTCAAAAAGATTGGGTTCGGGAGTCGGTTACGGATGGGGAAGGATTAGCACCCCCACACCGCCCAAAAATTGGTACTTTAATAATTACCGCTTTATTAATATTGGATTTTCCAGATTAAAGTGACGATTATTTTAAAATTCGGTCATAATTGCGAATAAATTTTAAGGGCCTCGTTATCCGAGAATAAACGCCCAACCACTATCACTACGCCTGATACTGGCCCCGTTTACGCTCGGATAAAAGGACACCGCATTAACAATTTATATCTCGATATGCAATCTTAGTGGCAAAAATATAAAATATGACAGATAATTTAAAGACAAGAAATATTCACATAATGTATACTAATCTAACATAAAATGCTAAACTAAAACATACATATATACATATTAATCTAACTCATAAATAAAAACATATCTAGCATAAACAAAATACTAATATTCATAAATATTAATCTAACATAAAAACAAATTCAACATAAAATACTATTCTAAAACATACATACATAAATATTAATCTGACTCATAAATAAAAGCATATCTAACATAAATAAAATATTCATATAAAACACAAATTTAAAACATATTAAATATTAATCTAAAACATAAACATACAAAATAAAAAAATAAGACTACAATTTTAAGATAACTAATACTTCATTAAATTATAAAAATTACAACACTAATAAAAAAGGGAAGAAAATATACCTAACTAGGAGCTCGAACGACGAACTCCGACTGAACCCCACCGAGATCTACCACGACCTCTCCAAAAATATTAACTAGATCGGACCTAAAATAGGACCCCGATCGAACCGGTTAGGACCGAGGATATTACCCCGGTCCTGGGCTAGCCGAATTGGCCTGCCCTGCCGATTCCAATTGCAATTGTTGCAATTGCTCTTGCAATTGCAATTGCAATTGCAATTTCCTTTTGCTTCTTTGCTATTGCTTCCTCCTCTATTTATAGGGGGAGAAGGGTGACGTGGAGCCTTGTGCTCCACTCCCCTCCCCCCTTTATTATTATTATTATTATTATTATATTATATATTTTTTTTTTGCTTTTTGTTTTTGCTTTTTTTTTTGCTTTTTATATATATATAATTTTAGTATTATAATAACACTAATAACACTAAAACCCGGTCAAAAATGAGTGATTACAGTTGCCCCTGTTTGCTTGTTCTTGTGAAACGAGAACAAAACAAAGATCAAAAGCACTCATTTTTTACCTACTTTCTTGTTTTTGGCTTCGGAATCACTTGTTCTTCTGGAACTATCCGCTCTTCCTTAGCTGAATCTTCAGGCTCGTAAGTTCTTCCTATATAGAGCTTCGTCACCTTCCGATCTTGGAGTTATAGGCTCTTTCGACATAGAACCCTTCACTCTGAAGCCTCGAGTTATGAGTCCCTCCTATATAGAACCTTTCATTCTGAGACGGAGCAGCTTGGAGTCCTTCCTATATAGAACTCTTCGTCTTCAACGCTGGTTTCTCCTATATAAAACCTTCAAGGTCACGATGGATTCTTCCGACCGGGAGTTCCTCCTATATAGAACTCTAGTCTTCAAACCTCGAGTTGTCAGTCCCTTCCTATATAGAACTTTTCATTTTGAGACGGTGCAACTTGGAGTCCTTCCTATATAGAACTCTTCGCCTTCAACACTGGTTTCTCCTATATAAAACCTTCTGCGTCACTGATGGATTCTTCCGACTGGAGTTCCTCCTATATAGAACTGCTAGTCTTCAAACCCCGGTTGTCAGTCCTTCCTATATAGAACTTTCCATTTTGAGACGTTGCAGCTTGGAGTCCTTCCTATATAGAACTCTTCGCCTTCAACGCTGGTTTCTCCTATATAAAACCTTCTGCGTCGCTGATGGATTCTTCCGACTGGGAGTTCCTCCTATATAGAATCGCTAGTCTTCAAACCCTGAGCCGCCAAATCCTTCCTATATAGAACTTTTTGGCGTCTGAAATCTCGAGCTACAGGTTCTTCCTATATAGAACCTTTCACCCTAAGACATTGAAGCTCGAGCCCTTCCTATATAGAACTCTTCGCCTTCAACGCTGGTTTCTCCTATATAAAACCTTCTCAAGGTCGCTGATGGATTCTTCCGACCGGGAGTTCCTCCTATATAGAACTGCTAGTCTTCAAACCCTGAGCCGCCAATCCTTCCTATATAGAACTTTTGGCGTCGAAATCTCGAGCTACTGTGTTCTTCCTATATAGAACCTTTCACCCTAAGACATTGAAGCTCGGAGCCCTTCCTATATAGAACTCTTCACTTTCGACACAACAGGATTTCCTATATAATCTTGTGTGTCATGGGTGAATTCCTTCGACTGGGAGTCCTTCCTATATAAAACTGCTAGTCTTCACCCTGGAGCCGTCGGTCCTTCCTATATAGAACTTTTGGCGTCTGAAATCTTCGAGTTACGGATTCTTCCTATATAGAATCTTTCACTCTAAGACATTGAAGCTCGGAGCCCTTCCTATATAGAACTCTTCGCTTTCGACAAAACAGGATTTCCTATATAATCTTGTGTGTCATGGGTGAATTCCTTCGACTGGGAGTTCTTCCTATATAGAACTGCGAGTCTTCACCTTGGAGCCGTCGGTCCTTCCTATATAGAACTTTCAGCTTCTGAAGCCTCGGAGCGGAGGATTCTTCCTATATAGAACCTCTCTCTGGAGCTTGAAAACATGTGCCTTTTGTATGTAAAAACATTGTCTTCTCATTTGGGATTCACACCACGATGGCCATCGATGTCTCTTCAGATTCGGGGATTCACACTGAAAATGGCTACCAATATTCCAATTTTAGGGACTCACGCCGAAGGTGGCCCGAAACTTCTTCATATTTAGGTACTCACGCCGAAAATGGCCGCCGATCTTTCTTCAAATTTTAGGGACTAATGCCGAAAATGGCCGCCGAAACTTTCTTCAATCTTTAGGGACTCACGCTGAAAATGGCTGCCAAAACTTCTTCAAATTTAGGGACTCACGCCGAAAATGGCCGCCAAAACTTCTTCAAATTTAGGGACTCGCGCCGAAAATGGCCGCCAAAACTTTTTCAGATTTAGGGACTCACGCCGAAAATGGCTGCCGATCTTTCTTCAAATTTTAGGGACTAATGCCAAAATGGTCACTAAACTTTCTTCAATCTTTAGGGACTCACGCCGAAAATGGCTGCCAAAACTTCTTCAAATTTAGGGACTCATGCCGAAAATGGCCGCCAAAACTTCTTCAAATTTAGGGACTCACGCCGAAAATGGCCGCCAAAACTTCTTCAATGAAATCCACTTCTTAATGTTCTTTGATAATTCTTCAGGTACCAGTCCAAAATAAGCAAAAATTGACATGCCCCTATCTATATGATGCATGCAATGTAATGGTTTCTTTCTTTTCTTTTCTCTTTTTTTTTAGCTTTTTTGTTCTAAAGTCTTACACCAAAAGGTCGCTCCTCGATTTCTTCATCTCTCTACTGCTTTATTGTATGCTCTTAAATCCTTATTTGAACATGCTTTTATACATTTTGTGCGAAAGGCTTTCTTGTCTTTAGAGTTATCACCCGCCTTCATAAATGATCTTCTGGTTCTTATATTATTCTTATAAGAACCCTTGTCATCTTCTTGGCTTGGCGTTGCCCCATTCAACCACGGGCTCCACTGCTTTGAATTTTCTGGCCTATCATATAGAGCCCTGATCTATTTCTAGTCACCAGGGTGAGCCAAAATGCTTCAATCCCTTGAGCTCTTCCTTGATCTTCTCGCAGCATTTCGATGGGAACTAACTTTCGGTCCCTATCATTCATTTTTAAAGTAAAGTAAAAGGTAATTTACTTGTGTATATTTCAAAAAAATAATGATTGTTTGAAAAGATAACAATCATTTCGAAAATCACAACTTGGACATTTTGAAAACATTGTTTGGAACAAATGGTAAACATCATAACTTTGGGAGAAAATGTCAAACCTTTTAAAACATGTTTGCCCCCGAAATATCAAACACCATAGTGCATCTGTTTCAAGTTGCCAGAGACCAACTCTAATAAAGCGCATATTTAGAAGATCTTGACCATTGTGGAGATATATGCCAATGTATAGTTTCTTCTGGTCTAATAGGCTTTTGAGAGGAACAACCCTACCTAGTTTCTACCCCGTTTAAGGTGGCTCTCTTAATCTCACTATCTCACCATACCCCATCCTTCCCTCATTTGGGTGTCGATCAAGCACTTCGAAGTTTGACGTTCCTTGAAGAAAAGTTAACCCTTATAGGATGGAATGAAATCTGAAGACATTCTCATTCAACTTGGATATTTATGGATGACCAGAATGGTCTTTGGGGCTTGTAATGTAGGCCTTTGGTTTATGGTTAAGTGAAACAGTATTTCTGTACTTGTGTAACTTGGATATGCCCATTATTCCTTTTCTTTTTTTTGATCACTCTAGACTGCCCGTTTTCGGGTTTTCACCTTAGAGTTCATTTCCTTTCTTTTTATTGTATGCTGCCTTGCATTCTGGCTATATACTGATGTTCGTTTTCTGTTCAATAATGTTTGATCCTTCAATACTCCTCGAAACTGAGATTTCTTGAATGAAGGACTATGAATACATTTCTGGGAATTCTTGTGATTGGCATGCCCAGATGAAATATTATTCTTTCTTTTCTCTTTTTTCTTTTCTTCGTTTTCACTTTTTCTCTTGGATCGCTCTAGACTGCCCATTTTTGGGTTTTCACCCTAGAGGTCACTTCCTTCTTTTGTACCTTCGGATCAATGTATTTTGGCTGGATATCGATGCCAGCATGCTCAGGCAGACTACTCTTTTTCTTCATTTTCAGGATCACTCTAGACTGCCCATTTTTGGGTTTTCACCCTAGAGGTCATTTCCTTTTTCAAAATTGGAAATCTTCGGGCCGACTTGTCTTGACTTGGCTTCAATTCGAGCTTCTATACTAATTTTCAAAACTTATGTTTACTTGAAATGTGGATTCCTTCTGTCTCTTGCACATAGTTGAAGTCTCGTTCTTGTATTGTTTGATCTGTGTGTGAAGCATAGACTGTATTCTTCATTTCTCTCTTTTTTTTAGACTGTTCATTCTGGGTTTTTAGCATTGAATCTCTTTCTTCTTATTCGAGTCTATGAATGTATCCTCTAATCAACACGGATCTATATTGGGTATTGATGCGATCTTCCGCTCGGAGTTAATTGCCTCTCTACAGCTCTTCTGATATTTACTCTATCTGGATTGCTTCGGCCTTCTGATTTTTTTTTGGTTTTTCGTTTGGACATATCCATGTTTTCAACCACGTTCTTCTGGTGATTTCTGATCTTTGTATCCAATCTGTATAGTCTCATCTGTGTCTTCTGGTAAAGTAAAAGAACAACATTCATTGCATATTCACAAATGTCCTGAGAATGCCTTCAGGGGGTAGAGGTTTAGGGTCAACTTTCATTTCAAGGATCTTAAACGACAAGTGCCTGAGAAGATAAATTCTTAAAATGGGAACTGCCCATTGTCTAAACACTCGCTTTTGTTCCTCTGTTAGCCTAAGTAAACTAGCAGATACTCACATTTACAGTATCACCACAACATTCAATCTCTTCTAAATATATGCAACTTAGAGTTGATCTTTGGGTTTGAAGCAAATGTACTGTTGCATTCAAAATTCGAGGACCTGGTATAGAAATGATATATACATATGTCCATTCAAAAATGTGTGTATATGCATATGGGAAAACTACCCCATAAAAATGAAATGTTTAAAGAATCAAGAATGTAAAAATGTTTTTCTAAATGGAAATGTGATTTTTAATTCTAATAAACAATGATTTTTTTTTGTTGAGAATTTCTTTGTGAAATGATGAGAAAACCGTAGGGACCTTTGGATTATCTCCATGGTGCTAACTCATTCTGCCCCTTCCAAGGTAATGTAGGCTTGCCTCTTCTCTTGTTTTTCCACCGCTGGATCAACTCTCTCGTCATGACTCCCTCGTCAACCAGCTTCTTAATTTTTCTATTAACGACCTCAAATTTCTTAGTGTCATGCCCCAGCGCCTCAATGTTTTGAAAGTGGTACCCATTTATCTCTCTGTTTTCTTCTGCTCCTAGGCAGGTCTGGTCTTTAAACTTAGGTCCCGGAGTGCATGTTCGATTTCTCCGACTGTCATGAAGTCCTCAAAGTTGGCTTTCATTTTCCCAAGCATCTTATTAAAGAAGAAATAAGAAAGATGACATGAAATTCACTTTCCTCTTCATCTACGGGAGGCTGCACTTGGGTCGCTAAACACATACACCTCAAAGCACATTCCTTGAAGCTTTCATCAGGTTTCATCTTCGTACCCTGGAGATACTGACGACTTGCTGCTGGGTCCAAAGCATATCATATCACGGTAGGTCCTGCTAGACTGTCGGGTAAGTAGTGGATCGGTAATTTTCAATGTAGCCCCCCATCTTTTTTTACAGAATATGGTCACACGAATCTTGGGGCATCTTTTCCTTTATTATGTGCAAATTTGGAAATCTTTGGAATCCGGAGGAACGACCAAATCGGGGCTCAAATAGAGTTTTCTTGTATTAAAGGCATCAAACTTCTTTTTCTCTCTTTTTCTCTCGAGCCCATCTTTTAACTGCTCGAATCTTGATTTTTGAGTGTGTTCAATTCTTTTATTCACGATAAAACTCTAATTGTTCTTTGGATTACCCCTCAAAAATTTTATGCAAGGTGTAAAATATGTCATGATTGTACAATGTAATGCAATGCAATGTAATGTAATGCAATGCAATGCATGAATGCAAATGCGGTGTTGATTCTCGAACAGTCCTTAAAAGACTTTCAATCAATAGAAAAATGTCTGGTTGTAAGAAACTAATAATGAATTACAGGTGACAGTTAGCTTCCTTCTGGAGATCTTGACTTCGGGAAGCAAAACTTGTGCTCCACGTCTCGACGTCGTCTTCAGGATGATGGATGACTTTGTCTTCTCTTCTTATTCTATGGACTCGTGACGTTATGATTTTTATTTTCGTGTCTTCTAAAAATGACATCAACAAGTGCAGGCATAGTGCAGATAAGATCTTTTCTGGGTGCAAACGAATAATACGTCTAAACATGGATGGATTCTATCGGTCCTAAAGGAGTACTTTAAAAAATTTAGGGTTTAAATTAAAATTCTCAAAGATCATTTGGTTTAAAAATTTCCCCATTTTTATTATCAAAAATTTTAACTTACTTAAAAATGAAATTTTTAGGTTTTTTTTTGTTATTATTATTCTTCTGAAAGTTTTATGAGAGAAGAAGTTTCAAAGCAAAATAATAATATTTTTAATTTTTTCTTTTTTTGAGTTAAATTAAAATCTGAGAATTTAAAAATGGTCAAATGTGAAGATTTAAAATTGGGGTTCTGCGGCCCTGACTGAATCTTCTGCGTCGTACGTGCCTTATTGTCGTACCGTCTTCTTTCGCGATTGGTCTTTGCTCGTCCTAACTTGATACTGTAATATTATCGTTCCCGGCAAAGCAGACTTTTTCTATTTTGAAAGCCTTTTAATGAACTGTTCTTGAATCAACACCATGTCATGATATGCAACATGAATGCAAATAAAGGCGTTAATTCCGCTGGTAATCACCCTTTCGAACGACTTTCATGGGAATTAAAGGGTCCAGATTACAAAAAAGATCCATATTACAAAATGAGTACCTATTACAAAAAGAGTCTATTACAAAGTCTTAATTACAAAATAAAGTTCTACACATAATCCCTAGCTCTACCTCCTAGCTCATCGACAGCTCTGAGCAACTTGATAAACCTTGGTGCTTCTTCCATGTCCGGGGTTACGAAAGGTCGGAGAGTCGTGGCTTCAGTAGCTAAGTCATTCACACACCTTGTAGCTCATTGTATGTCCACCATTAGGGTCTCGTGTGTATACTTTGGCACTACACGCTTGTTCGGCAAATTGTTACGTCGGATCTGTTGAGTAATCTCTGACCGATGTCACGCGACTGGATCGATGCCATCCTTCTTAAGACACCTTTTTTCCACGATGAAAGATTTTCTAATCGGGCAAACCACTTGAATCAACGCCTCTATGTAATGTGGATGCAATGATAATGCAACAAAAATATGTGTAAAAATAAAATAAAACACAAAAAGAAATGAGTTAGTACCGGATAAAAATAATAAATACATAAATAAAAGGACAAATTAAATAAGGTAAATAAACAAAACGACCCTATTTATCTAGTCCAAAACACCTAAGGTTATCCGCATGGCTCTAATAGGGTGGGTTTCTATGTTCCCTACATGCAGTGTTGGTGCTAGGAGGTACCCGGATTGTCCTTGCTGTCCCCTACTAAGGGTAGCAAGGCCCCCGATCATCACCCATTATAGGCTCCTTTCAACCGGGTTCAATTCAGGGGGACCCATTCGCTTATGCCCGTACGAAGGAGCGATATCCTTACGAAAGCATAAGGTACTCGAGCCCCGAAGGTACTTGCTAGGCCCATACGGGAGAACGATATCTCCACGAAAGCATTAGCGTTTTCCCCCCACTTAAAAAGATGGGTTTATATGCCATATTTTAAATGCGTTAAAATAAACGCGCAATTATGACCGAATGTTAATTTAATAGTCACTTTAATCCGGAACTTCCAATATTAGTAAAGCGGTAATTATTTTAAAAGCTTGACTCTCATTTGTTTTTTTTTAAAAAAAACAAAAATGTCCCCAGCGGAGTCGCCATCTGTAGCGATGTCCTTTTTTTTAAATATCGCTAAAAAAACGAGGCGTTTTTCGAAGATGTTTGAAAGGTGTTTGTGATTCTTTTGGATATAAAATATTTATTCCGTGGGGTTTTTAAAAAACCGCATTTTAAAAAATGGAGTCGCCACCGGCCACTTAGGTAGGCCGGACACCATAAAACCAGAGATTCAAAAAGATTGGGTTCGGGAGTCGGTTACGGATGGGGAAGGATTAGCACCCCCACACCGCCCAAAAATTGGTACTTTAATAATTACCGCTTTATTAATATTGGATTTTCCAGATTAAAGTGACGATTATTTTAAAATTCGGTCATAATTGCGAATAAATTTTAAGGGCCCCGTTATCCGAGAATAAACGCCCAACCACTATCACTACGCCTGATACTGGCCCCGTTTACGCTCGGATAAAAGGACACCGCATTAACAATTTATATCTCGATATGCAATCTTAGTGGCAAAAATATAAAATATGACAGATAATTTAAAGACAGTAAATATTCACATAACAGAATACTAATCTAACATAAAATGCTAAACTAAAACATACATATATACATATTAATCTAACTCATAAATAAAAACATATCTAGCATAAACAAAATACTAATATTCATAAATATTAATCTAACATAAAAACAAATTCAACATAAAATACTATTCTAAAACATACATACATAAATATTAATCTGACTCATAAATAAAAACATATCTAACATAAATAAAATATTCATATAAAACACAAATTTAAAACATATTAAATATTAATCTAAAACATAAACATACAAAATAAAAAAATAAGACTACAATTTTAAGATAACTAATACTTCATTAAATTATAAAAATTACAACACTAATAAAAAAGGGAAGAAAATATACCTAACTAGGAGCTCGAACGACGAACTCCGACTGAACCCCACCGAGATCTACCACGACCTCTCCAAAAATATTAACTAGATCGGACCTAAAATAGGACCCCGATCGAACCGGTTAGGACCGAGGATATTACCCCGGTCCTGGGCTAGCCGAATTGGCCTGCCCTGCCGATTCCAATTGCAATTTCCTTTTGCTTCTTTGCTGCTGCTTCCTCCTCTATTTATAGGGGGAGAAGGGTGACGTGGAGCCTTGTGCTCCACTCCCCTCCCCCCTTTTTATTATTATTATTATTATTATTATATTATATTTTTTTTTTGCTTTTTTTTTGCTTTTTTTATGTATATAATTTTAGTATTATAATAACACTAATAACACTAAAACCCGGTCAAAAATGAGTGATTACACCGTCTTGATTAGCCATTGCTACTCTTAACCTTCGTCTGAGTCTTTGTAAGGTTCGTTCGATTTCTGGATCAAAGGGATATCCTGGTGTAATTGGTCTCGCCCTGGTCATATACCAATGCAAAACCAAAGCTTGTTAACCCTTTGAATCTTAAACAAGAAAAATAAAAAGTACAAGAAAATAAAAACAAAGTTGATATTGCCAATCCCCGGCAACAGTGCCAAAAACTTGTTGCGCATAATAAGTGCTCTGCAATTGTACAAGTGTACACGTCGCAAGTTATAGTATAAAAGATATCATCTCTACAGGGATTGGTGCCACTTCAAGAATCTAATCTCTTGCACTGTAAAAAGTAAAAGAACACAAGTAGAAGATTGTAGGAGTTTAACTAACAACTAAACTAGAAAGCAATAAGGTAAAAGAAGATGTAATCAAATGAGAGAGAATAGGCCACATTATCGTGAGTTGAGGAGTGATAGCCGATTGGATCGTCTTGGTAAAAGAGTGCAAGGGCAACACAGTTGTTGTGGCAACTTGCGCAGCGGGGTTGCCTTGGCAACTAATCGACGGTTGCCAGGGCAACTAGCTGGGCAACTACTTGGGCGGCTGGGCAGCAACTTCAAGGTTCGGCGGAGCATTCTTCAATGGTTTCTTCTTATCCGTAAGTCGAAACTCTAGCTATTTGTGCATGCCTTGATAATACATCCCTGTGTGAATCAAGGGTGAACAACAACCAATATTGCACTCCTCTTAGCCGTTGAAATCCTTAACTTATTCCTAAGCCGGATTAATCTTCACCATCAATAGATTGAATAAAGACCATACTCATTCATTTCTTGAATATAACTCTCCCGATATTAGATAAATAGATGAAGTTACGAGATTCTCTCCCAATTCACCCGCAAACAAGAAGAAAAACCATGAATGAGTAAACCTTGAATTGAAAGTGCAAGCTCTTATTACCTAAACAAAATCCAATTGTTTCTCACAACCACAAAACACAATAACCTTAGCCAAATAGATTTAGTTCACGGCTAGGTTCCAAAGAAACACAAGACAAAGAATTCCTAACATAAACCTAATTGAACAAGAAGGAAAAAGATGAAGAATGGTTGAAGTTTTTGTCGAAATCTCTCCCTCCTTGCTCTTGTCGAAATTTCTCCCCTCTCTCTCTATGGAGTTGACGGCTTGGTCCTCAATTTATAGGGCTATGTCAAAGTCTTTTTTGAGGAGGAAGTTAAGTTGGAATTAAATATCTTTAAAGAATATAATTCTTTATTATATTTAAATTCCTTCTAGAACTTCTCTTATCTTCTTGGGATTTAATTTCTTTTTAACCTCTTCTTGGAAATCAAACTCCTTTGGGATTTAACTTTGCTCCACGTCATCTTGGGCTTATCTAGTCATCAATTTCGACTACCATATCATCTTATCCCTTATTGAAAATTGCCCTGGCAACTAGCTCGCCATCTCCTTCATGCATTGCCCTGGCAACTGGTTCCACCCTTGCTTTGGCAAGTGATTCTGCACACACACAAAAACACACCAAAGCAGTATCTTTTTCAACAAAATTAAGCAAAATATGTAATCAAGCTTGTCCACCAAGGAAACATTGCAAACATGCATGAATGACTAATAGTGCAACTAATATGAGCCTAAGTCTAGCAATAATGTGAATAAAAAAGGGTAATAAAAAATAGTACTTTTGAACACTTAACAGTCATATATAGCTGTATAAATATTCTAAGCACTTCAGGTAAAGTGTAAATTTATTCTAAGCACTTCAGGTAAAGTGTAAATTTCATTAATGGTATACTCCGGTAAGTATATCAAAGCACTTCGGTGCTAAGCACTCCCGGTAGAGTGCAATAATACACTATACTCAAGTAAGTATAGGGGAGATGATTCGCGTACATAGAATCTCTTAATTTGATACCTTGGGCTAAGTAAATTGAAATGAATCAAAGAAACAGAATGATAAGCTTGGAATTTTGCATATAAAAATGAAAAAGGTATTGGTAAGCATTGAAAGCTTACGGATGAAAATGGCAACGGTAATTGGTAAGATCTAATCTTATCACTTTGATATTCATATATGTTGTTACATATTTATTTACGTTAACGAGCATGACATGGTACAATGATCATATGCATTATTATTTATTTACATTTATATTTATGTCAAAATTGCATTTGACTATGAATTATTACCTCACTAGGTAATTACTTAACGTGTGACTGTTTCACACGTAGGAAAGAATAAATGGTTAGAGTAAGGAGCATAAACGGACATCATCAATTAATAACAGGTACATCAGTATCAGTAAGATATCTTTTGACACTGTTTGATATTTACTAGTTGGCATGTAATTTAAAATGATATGCCTACTCTAATAGAATTTGTATTTTATTTGGTATCTGGATGAATTTTAAATCAGGCAGTTTCACTAATTATATAAAGTCAAATTAAATTGATAACTTGCTGCCTGAGATTAAACTCGATTTGAAGATGAAAGTATTATGTTTAAACTTTACGCGATTAACTAGATTTGTAAATAAAAACTAAATATATTGTAATATTTTTAAAGAAACAAAATTTTACCGAATTATAAATGTAGAGGGTTTTACAAATGTTTTGTGATATCTCTGACTTGTATTCAGTGATGGATACGGGAAAGGGGTGTTACAACCCAATATTTTGGTCATCTTTAAACGGGCAAACATCACCCTCAAATCTGACATAAACTTCCAGCTCAAAGCATTGTCTACCACATTAGCTTTACTAGGGTGATACTTTATGATGCAATCACAGTCCTTTAACAACTCAATCCATCATTTTTGCCTCAAATTCTTCTAGGTGAAAAGGTACTTCAAACTCTTGTGATCAGTGTAGATGTAACACTTTTCCCTATATAGATAATGTCTCCAAATCTTCAACGTGAAGATAACTGCTACAAGCTCTAAATCATGCGTAGGGTAGTTTTGTTAATGAGGCTTAAGTTTTCTTGAGGAATAAGAAACCACCTTACCCCCTTGCATGAAAACACAACCAATCCCATTTAATGAAGCATCGCTAAACACAACATAATCCTTTATTAGTTTGGGTTGCATCAAAATCGTAGCCTCAGTAGGGTAAGCCTTCAACTGCTTGAAGCTTTGTTGTTTTCTCTCGTTCCAATCGAACGGAACTCTTTTCTATAACAACTTGGTTATAGGTGCCACTATGATAGAAAAACCCTTGACAAAATGGCGATAATATCCAGCAAGCCCACGGAAACTACAAACCTTCGTGATATTTATAGGTGGTTTCCACTCAACTACTGCCTAAATCTTTTGCGGATCGACTCGGATCCCATCTGCTACAACAATATGACCCAAAAATGCCACCTCAGAGAGCCAAAACTAGCACTCACAAACTTAGCAAAAAGCTGCCTTTCTCTTAAGGTCTGAAGGACAGCACGAAGGTAATAGTCATGCTCTTCCTCCGATCTCAAATACACCCAGATATCATCAATGAAGATTGCCGCGAACTGATCTAGATAAGGTTAAAAGATTCGATTCATCAAATCCATAAAAGATGTTGGGGAATTGGTAAGCCCAAAAGGCATTACCAAAAACTCATAATGTTCGTACCGCGTCATGAAAATAGTTTTCTGGACATCTTCTTCTACTACCTTCAACTGGTAGTAACATGACCTTAAGTTAATCTTTGAGAATACATGAGCACCTCTTAACTGTTCAAACAAGTCATTGATCCTTGGTAGGGGATAACGGTTCTTCATCGTGACCTTGTTAAGCTGACGGTAATCAATGCACATCCTCATTGACCCATCATTCTTCTTGACAAACAAGACTAGTTTACCCCAAGACGAGATGCTCAGTCAAATAAAACCCCTTTCCAATAACTCTTGAATATGATTTTTTAACTCCCTCAACTCTATGGGTGCTATGAGATACGATGCAATAGATACTGGTGCTATGCCAGACATCACATCTGTCTGAAACTCTAGCTCATGACCTGGAGTTAGTATGGGTAACTTTTCCAAAAACACATCGACAAACTCTCTAACAGTGTAAAGGCCCCCAAGCATTAAAATCTCAACACTTGTGTCAACCACGCGAGCCAAGAAGGCCTCACAACCTTGTTGGATCATTATTTGAGCTGCTAAAGCCGACACTACATTGGAAAGACAAGGGTTCCTCTCACCTTTCACCACAAAGTTGGCCCCATCCAAACCACAAAGCTTAAGGCTCTTCACTCTAAAACTCAACTGTGCATCGTGCTCACATAACCAATCCATCCTCAAAATAGCATCAAACTCTTAGAACAGTAATACCGTTAGATCAGCCGAAAAGATTGAACCTTGAACCTCAATCAGATACCTCCAATACACATTATCCACTAAAACATCATACCCTAAAAGACTAGTCACACAGACTCCTATCTCAAGATCCTCGACAAGAATACCCAACTACTAAGATATTCTACTACGAATATAGGAATAAGTAGACCCCAAATCCACAAGGGCAACTATATGAATTAAAAACAAGGTAAACGTACATGAGTTGACATCGATAGCCTCACAGTCCTCATGAGCTTGATTGCATACTATCTCGCTGGTGTCTTCGCGATAGACTAGATCGTACCCCCACTCTGATGCCCAGACAAATGGCTCGCTCATCTTCTAGCAAAGCCCCAACCCTTCTGAGCTAAAAAAGAGGTCCTCTGAATCTGAACTAGGGTGGTGTCAGCAGCTGTCAGACAGACTCTCAAAAAGTGATCTAATGATCCACAACCATAGCAAACTCTAGATGTCTTCTAACACTCGTCTCTATACTTACGTCTACACATATAAAAAATAGTGCATAGGCACCCTTCTGTGAGCCCTTCGAGCTCATTATGGACGAAGACGAAAGCCTCCTTTGGTGAGCTAATTCCAACCTATGGTCTGATCTTGAGTTCCAATTTGCAGCTCATCTACCTTGGTTTCAACGGTTTCTATTCCTCTCGGAATAAGACTGCGAGTTGTTGGGGAAGTTTTGAGTTCTCCCACTCGAGTTCATTTTCCCACCAAACAGGCCATAGGTCAAACCTTGTACTTGCTTAAACAACTTGCCACTAGTAGTCAATTTTGAAAACACTTTCGGTGGGGCAACAATCAAGTTGGTCTGAATCTCCTTTCTCAAACCCTTAAGAAACCTCTTGTACCTCATCTTGTCGGTAGCAACCAACTCCAGGGCATACCTACTCAACTATAGAAATTCTTGTTCATACTCAAAGACTGACCAATTCCCTTAGACCAAATGGTTGAACCGATCCCTCAAATTGTCAATGTGGGCTTCTCCTACATACTTCTTCTCATATTCATCCAATAAGTCATGCCAAGTGGGTTCGTTAGGATACCAACCCAACTCTACTGTCACCCACCATTCCCGAGCATTCTCTTTCAACAAGGAAAGGATACAAGCCAACTTGTATTTAAGTCTCAACTTTATCTGTCTCATGATCTAGCAAGTTTCCCTCAACCGCTGATCTACCTTAACTGGATTGTCTTACCCCTTTCCAAGAAATTCCGTAGCACCATGGCGATGCACCCTCTCGATTGGTGCCTGACGAGGGGTAGCAGATGGCCTAGGTATGACCTTCACGTTTCATTGAAGATCCTGGTGCAACTGGGAGAAATAGTAGCCCCTTGGCTACTCTTGTCCTCTGACATTTCTTTTGTAATGTGGATGTAATCCTCATCATAGCTCCCTTCCTAGGAGACCCAACTCTCCTCTCGATCTCGCGCTCTCCTAACATGATTGCTTTCTGCACTAGAAAACAAATAGGGTTACACCATCGAATATTCAACTTAAACAAGTACAACTTCAAATTATGGGCAAAGTATTCGCTAGACACCTATACAACACTATAGGCAGCCCCAGGGCTTCCTAGAACTAGCTAAACTCTAGACACCTATACCACTAAATGTAACACTCTCAACCTGAATGTCACATTTGGGCCTTAATCCCAACCCACAACCATAAAATTTCCAACCTAGTTTAGCCCAAACCACAACCATTTCATAAAAACCCATCAACTTCAAATATTTCAAGGTAGAATAATAATTAAAACATTACATGATAAGCTCCATTTAAATACATAGCTAAAAGCATTCGAAACTTAAGTGAAAATCCAAAATAAGAGTTATAATACAACATAAGGTTCTGCGAATACATATACCAATTAATCTAAGTACTGTACTCAACCATGCTTCATGCAAATCATAAATATGAGCAAGTAACTAAAGATGATATCATGGTAAGTATAAATACATTGGCGCTACCTCGAACCACCTAAATACATGTCAATCATCAAAGATGCATAAAGTCTCACATAGCCATCATAGCATAATATCAGCAAACTTGGTGTAAGGTCTGGTTCCACTAAGCATTGGGATCATACACTCTAAGTGAGGCTCGGTTCCACTAAACATTGAGTACATACACTCATGCTCAGAATCTCTCATCGTGCATCATCAAATTAGTCCAAGTCCCACTAAGCCTCGGGTTCATACATTCGAAAATATTTAACCATGGTGTTGCAACACACTATTCTCATATGGACATCCAGAATCTATTAAACAAGGTGACCCAACCATAATAATACCCCTACGTGGCATACAACCATCAATCGATCCACCAAGAATGCTTATTAATAAAACTGTTGCATGTTTTGAGTGCAACACAAATGGTGCAAGTATACACGTCGCAAGTAATAAAGTGATAGGTGTTAAGTATCGTCTCCACAGGGATTGGTTTATGCCACTTTTCTTAAGTTATTACACTGTAAAAGAAATAATATTGAAGGTGATATATGTTAAGTAAAATAAACTACGTAAATTAGTAAATAAGAGAAGTAATCGATATGGGATATTAGGATGGGTTATCGTGAGCAGTGGTGCAATGGATGTTTGGATTGTCATGGCAATTGATTGTTGAGGCAACTGGGACTAGTTTGATTGCGTTGGTAACTGGGTTCCTTCCTTCAAAGCTCGGCAAAGTGTTCTTCAATGTCTTCTTGTTATCCTTAACCAAAGAACTGGTTAATTGTGCACGCCTTGGTGATACATCCTTGCGCTAACCTTGGGTGAACAAAAACCAAACTATACTCCTCTTAGCCGTTGAAATCCAATCTCTATATATAGGAGAGTTTGAGATTAGATTTGTTGTTGTTGAGGATAGGAATAAGCTTGAATTAATTTGAATAAGAGATAATTAATCTCTTTTATCTTTATCTCCAAGAAATTCTTCAAAATCTGAGCATTTATCCCTATCCAATTCTGCGTGTAAATCTAAATCTGGGGAATTATCCCTTGCTTTTCATATTTATCCTGAAAATGGGCAGAATTGTCCAGTTTTATCCAGATATGCCACAACAATCAGCTTCGGCAACTCCTTCAGTATTTTCCTTAATTGCCACGATAATCCCTACTTGCCACGATAATCCTGTCCTGCACAAAATAAAGCACACCAGCAGCGAATTTTCCACAAAACCAACCAAAACACAAGTCCAAGCCTTCTAAATGGAAAAACTATGAAATTATGCATGAATGGCTACAATTGTAACTAGAATGGGTCTAAGTCTAACAATAATATGAGTAAAAAAGGTAGAAAAACAATACTTTTATACACTTATCAATAATGCAATAAGTCACCCAAGGTTTTAATAAGCTATTTGCTCATTAATCTCATATGTGAGGTTTAAATCTCAGTTTATCAGTTTTACTATTCATTTTACCATTTTAGAAGCCCATTGGACTATTGGTCTCGAATTACAGTTCCTACAAACTCAAAATGTATTTTTTGGGCAGATTGCCTAGAAGGTATCGATACCCTTATTTGAGTGTCGATACGTCCCTCAATACTGATATGCCCCCAAGTGTATCGATACCCAGCACTACGTACACACATGGGTTTAACCAACAACCCCATACCGATACAAGAGGACGTATACCGATACACCCTTTTGTATCCATACGCCCTAAGCATTTCGATACCTATTTTTGCTACTAGAATTTGATGTAATAGGGGAGTATCGATACCCCATTAGGCGTTCTGATACCCCTTCAAGAATAAATTGATTTCTTTAGGATTTACACAGGGTATCGATATGTGTTTAACTCGTATCGATACTCAAACCCAAAACCCTATAACTCATTTTCTAGAGTTCATAAATCACATCCTAAGCCCCCAAAACTCAAAGTTAAGACTCTAAAATGAACCTACCAATTATGGGGTGGTTTAAATGGTTTCCTACCATTTTAAGCCATATTAACACCACAATTTAAGATTTGCCATTAATGAAGACTCAAGCATTTCAAACAACCAATTATCAATCTAGCAATAAAGCAATCACATTGATGATTTCCAAGAACACAGATGAGTTAGTAGTGTACTAACCTTGATTAAAAGATGAAAACGAAGCTCCCACTATGCTCCTCAAGCCTCCTTCTTCTCAAGCTCCTTTGAAGATCCCCCAACCTCTTTCACTATAAAGCGATGTTGCAAAAAGGGTTACAATATTACTACAAGGTTAGGAAACATAAAAGAGGAAACTATACAAAAAAATGGAGTCAAATCCCCCATTCCCGTTCATCCTCTACAACCCCCACCAAGCTCTTATTTATTTCCAAACTCCACCAAAATCTTTCATCCTTACTGTAATATCCCAAATTTTGGCTAGTGACTAAATTGTAAAATTTGAATATTAGGGTGTTAAAGTATAAACTTTGGAAATGTTTAGGGACTAAAGTGTAAATTTTCCTAACAAGTAATTTTATTCAGTATAAGAGTGAATCGGATCGGAATAGGTACCTTGATATCGGTTTTAAGAATTAAGATGCAAAAAAGGTACCGAACTTGGATCAAATAAAATTGTTAAGCGTGCTCTGGCCAGAGAAATACAAGGATGGGTAACCTTCGGGAAGGTCCCATAAAATTTCAGAGACTGATCCAAAAGCCATGGGAAAGTCATAAAATATTATTTTATGAATATTTTATTATAGTTGGTTGGATTCCAACTAGACTTAGTTGAATTTTTAGAAGCATGGCAAACTAGTAAATAAAAACTAGTTGGAGGGCAAATTGGTCATTTGGCCCGAATGGCAATTTTGAAATATTTAAAAAGTTATAAGGGCAATTTTGGAAAGAGGGAATGTGAGAGTTAATCTTGGCCCTTGATTGATGATAAGATCAATCTCAACCATTGGAATAAAAGGGCATTTTAGTAATTTCACTATCTAAATGAATTTAAAATTCATTTATACAAGACAAGTGGCCAAATTGGATGAAAAAAAAATATGAATACCATTCTTCATCCTCACATTTCGAAATATGAGGGGGAGAAAGAAAGAAAAATGGAGAAAATTTTCCAAGTTCGATTCAAGCCCGAAACTCGATTTTTAGGTAATCTTTCGAAGTACAAAGCTTTTCTACTCTTCAAGCTCTATCTTTTGATGTCAATAATTCATGGAATACATGCTTGATTGATTATAATTTTGATGACAAAGAAATTAGGGTTTATGGACTAAATTGGGGGTTTTCAGATTTTATGATTTTATGTTAAAATTTAAGTTGTTATGATGATAAAATCATGTTTTTGAATTGGGATTTAAACCCTAGATATTTTATTTTGTATGAAGATGATTAGGGTTGATGGATTCAAGTTTGACTTAGGGTTTGTGATGTTGGATAAATGATCTAGTAAGCTTGAAATTGTTATTTGGAAGCAAAACCCTAAATTGAAGGTATATGGACTATTTCGACAATTCTGAAAGTTAAAGGACTAATATGAATTTTTATGATTTTTAAGTGTATTTATGTTATTATTGATGTTGGAGATGTGAAATTGATGTTAGAATGCAAAACCGATGTTAAATCGAGTTAGTGACCATTTTGACAAATTGTCAAAGTTAAGTGACTAATTCGTAAATGAGGATTTAGAGAATGACTAAATCTAATTTTAGTTGAAATAATAGAATTCAAGTAGTAATGTTGATTTGAGGACTAATTTGCAAAGTTAAGAAGCTTGAATTCTTATCTTTGCATTTTAAGTGATTATTTCAAAAATAACGAAAAATTAGAGGGGATTATTTTTGAATAATTATTTAATGAAGAAAGTGATACATTAGTGGTTTGAATCAAATAAGGGGACCAAATTGACAAATAGCAAAGTAAGAAGAAATTAGTATAAAGTTTGAAGTTATTTATGGAAGTTGTGTAGGAAAACTGGATTTGGCAATAAGTTTGAAAATTCACCATAAATTCTACAAAAATGGTTAGATGGTGAATTTTATATCAATGTAAGGATTTATTCGTTTAGTTCCGTTTAAAACAAACGGTGATTGATTTCGATTCATATATCAAAAGATATGAACTTTTAAGTGATAAAGGTCAGAAAACAAAATAGCAATCTGTTCCAAAATTCAATACTGGAATTCGACTTTAAAAATTTGCCATAAATCGTACAAATTGTATCTGGGTTATTAGTTTATATGGTTGAAAAGCTTTTATAATCTAGTTTCGTTTCCAACAAATGGAAACTGATTTCGAGTTCCGAGTTAAAAGATATTAATTTTTAATCAAATGAAGGTCAAAAAGATTACAAAACAGTTTCTGCCAGGACAGCCCTGTAAACGGGAGTTCGATGAATTTTCATAATTTTTGTGGATTTTATTAAATTATGTGGCTTATACCATTAGAACCTTTATTGAATCTAGTTTCTATCTTATAAAGGAGATTAAGATTCGATATGTATTCTGCCCTGTAGAAGTAAATCTTTGATGGTAGTGTAAGTTGACAGAAAATGAAAATTGAGACAATTTGTGTCTAATGTTGGTTGGCAAGCTTGGAGGAATTATTTAAAGATCAACATGGTCATTAGGGTCCAAAAATGAGTTTGTGAACAATATAAGGAAGGAAATAAATTTATGGAAAATTTTTTTATGTTGAATGATTCAATAGCTTAATTGAAATATTGTTAGAAGTGAATCTAACAAATGTTTATTTATATTCATGTGATAAATGAAGTTGGATCCGAATCAAAAGAAGTTTCGAGGTACTATAGAGGAAAGGATCAATAGAGCATAGTGAGGCATATTAATAAATGGCCAAGGTGAGTGCATTTCTATATGTTTGCATTATGTTGAAATTTGTATTGCATTTCTCTATAATACGTGATATGATACATTGCCCGACATGGAAAGATTGATGGAATACCAGGTACGAATGATTGTTTACATAAATGATGATGTATTATGCATACATGAAATATGGATAATGACAATATTAAATGAAACAATATTAAAATGAAACAAGATACACTCCTGGGGATCTAAGCCCATAGTGCAAAATGCACTAACGAGGTGTTTATATAAGGAGCAAAGAGCGTCCTTATATGAGGAGCAGAGAGCGTCCTCTCGAGTACGTACTCTACATGGCACTACAGTGCAGACAGGCTATGGGGTTTCCATGGGCCTCTAGCCAGACACGTTAATAATAATACAAGATGGTTATATGATAGATCATGAGCATGGAAATGACTGCATGATGATACATGAAACATTGATATTGTGACATGATTGATGAATGGGATATTACATGATACATGATAGAGACGTTACATGATATATGATACATGAATCACATGATAGTGATGATATATGATATTGATGATACATGATTTATATGATATATGATACATGAAGTATATGATAGATGCTACATGAATTATATGAAATGATATTACATGGTATACATGATGATGATGATACTTGGTTTACATGCTATACAAATATTACATGATATAAGCATGACGATGAGATGATACATGATATTAAGAAAGTATGATAAATGATAAAAATTGTGAAAATGATATATGAAATTTATGGATTATGAGATGCATGATAATCATGATCATTATGTTATCTTGTTATGGAAATGTTTTAGGATAAAATCATGTCCATGATAGAGAATATGTTATACAATATTAACATGAATTATATGACAGTTATAATGCATGACATATGTACATCGTGATATACTTGCCTTGTTGTAGAGAAATATGAAATGCATTATTATATGAAGTATTATAAACATCATTTCATGTGTAAGCAAATAAGTTTATTTGCCTCACTAAGTTTGCTTAGCGTGTGTCTTATGTCACACGTAGGTTTACTAGAAATCGTCTATTGAGGAGGAGCAGAAACTTGGGGAAATATCAAGTTACTACAAGAAGTTCAGTAAGTACGTCTTTACTATAATTTGATAGACTAGTGAGCATGTAAATATTTTAAAGTTGAACTGTCTACAACATAAGTTTACAACGTAATTATATGCTTTTATGGATGAATAAGTTTAGATATACGAATTGTTAACAGTAGCAAAATCTTTGGTATGGTTAAAATGTTGTTTAGCCCTAATCGCATAAAAAAATTAAAATTAAGAAAGGGTTAAACTACAAATTAAAATTTTGATATAAAAAAATTTTACGAGTCAAGATTTCTTCCAATGATTTCGTAACATCTTTAATGTATAATTGGTCTATGAGTATACGTTAAGGGTGTTACATTTATTGGTATCAAAGCAAAGTTTTAGCTGATTCTGGAGGCTAAACCAAGTTTAATATGATTTGATGTTAAATACATGCCCCTAGGATATCATGTTACTGACGTACTGTTGTGTAACTTGATTATGCTCCTCAATAACATGAATAAGTTATAGTAGAAATAAGTAATGTCAAGTATTGTTGGACTATGTTAGACATCTGATAATTGAGACCAAAAGGAGGTCTAAAGTAGAAGTAATGAAATACAGAATATTCCATCTCTGGCTCTTACCTCAATAGAGCCACTTGTATAGCTGAGAACTCTAGCAAAAAAATATGAAACCTTAGTATGCGCTTTAAAGATTGTGGTTGATAGAATTAAGACCCTTGTGCCTGCACCAGTAAGGACGTTGATTGTTAAGGAGATTAAAAGTTAGGAGCTCCTGAATTTAATGGAGAAAGTGGTCCGATAATTGTCAATTTGTGGCATAAAGATGTTAAAGTCATGCTATATAGGAATTAAACTGCATATATACTAAGAATTTAGAAGAAGTTGTATCCTGCTAAGGGAACACGTTCGTATTTAGTGGCCTAATGCCACAGAGTTAGTACCTGTTAAGGAAGTGATTTGGAAATTCTTTTAAAAAGTGTCTAAAACTAAATATATGGGCAATTAGTTTAATAAAGAGATGTTGTTAGCTATAAGTTTATCGGTTTATCAGAACTCTTTAAATAAAGCAAAGGCTATGGAGAGAGCATGTATTTACTTTAATTGATCCCGATTTGACTCATTAATATATTAGTACTAAGATAATGACACAAAGAAAGATTTTTAAGGAAACTATTTCTAGTGATGTGATTTTTAGTAATCAATTTGGACATAGTGTATGGGTGACTAGAATATATAAGAAATGTCCATTAGTAATTCAATGGATTAAGTTCCCAGCGAATTGAATGGAACTTCCATTTCATGAATTTGAAGTTATCCTTGGAATGAATTGACTATCTGCATTTGATGCAGAAGTGATGTGTAAAAAAAAGAGGTTAGTGCTTCAAGAACCTGATGTGAAAGAAAGAACTGACTGTTTAGAGTCAGTGATTTCTACGACAACAGCTCAGAGGTTGTTAAGTAAATGGATGTAAGGCGTGTTTAATTTATGTGGTGATTATACAAATGTCATCCAAGAAGATTAAAGATATCTCGATTGTGGGAAAATTTCAAATGTGTTTTCGGACGAGTTATTAGGATTACCTCCGGATAGAGAGGTACAGTTTGGGATTGATGTCTATCTTAGAATTGAACCAGTATCGATAGCACCATATAAGATGGTGTCAATTGAGCTAAGAAAGCTGAAAGCTCAATTGAAAGAATTTCTAGACTGGGATTACATTTGACCGAGTGTATCACCATGGGGGCACTCTGGTATTATTTGTAGAGAAGAAAGAGGGTTCTCTACAATTATGTATAGATTACCGGTAGTTGAATAAACTAACTATTAAGAAAAAGTATCCACTACCAAGGATTTAAGATTTATTTGATCAGCTTAGAGGTGCAACAGTGTTCTCAAAGATAGATCTTCGATCAGGTTATTATCAACTCAAGAGCAAAGAAGAAGATGTATCAAAGACAACATTCATGGCCCTTTATGGACATTACAAATTCTTGGTAATGCCATTTGGACTTACAAATTCCCCTGCTGTATTCATGGATTTGATGAATAAGGTATTCCAATACTTCTTAGACCAGTTTGTAGTAGTAGTGTTCATGGACAATATTCTGGTATACTTAAAGATAGAAGCTGAACATGATTACCATTTTTGAGTGGTATTACAAACATTAGGAGATAAGCAGCTTTATGTAAGATTTTTTGAATATGAATTTTGGTTATCAGAAGTAATTTTCCTTAGACATGTAGTATCGGCTGAAGGAATAAGAGTTGAATTCCAAGGAAGTACAATCTATTCTTGAATAGGAGGCACTGAAAAATGTCTCTAAAGTTCAGAGTTTCTTGGAAATTAGCTGGATATTATAAATGTTTTGTGTAGAATTTATCTATTATTACTCTGCTACTTAGTCAACTATCGTAAAAAGGTATTCCATTGGAATGGTAAGAAGTGTCCTACTTACACTGATCACAAAGGTTTACAGCAACTAATGATGCCAAAAAGAATTGAACCTACGGTAACAAAGATAGGTTAAGTTTCTAAGAGACTGCAATGTAGTTATAGATTATCATTTCGAGAAGATTAATGTAGTAGCATATGCATCAAGGTAGCTCAAAACTCATAAAAAGAAGAGAAAAGAAGTAAGTTGAAACAAGAGAAACACATGACTACGAAAATTAAGTCAAATGGTTGCTTATATTATCAAGAAAAAGTTTACTTTCCTGATGATGGTGATTTGAAGAAAGAAGTTTTGACTAATGTTTGTCATAGTCCATTGACTATGTACTCTGGAAGTAGAAAAATGTATTAAGATCAAAAGACTCGGTATTGGTGGCCAGGAATGAAAAAAGGACAATTTCAAAATTTATGACGAAGTGCTTGACATGCTAACAAGTAAAAGCCAAACATCAAGTACCTTCTGGATTGGTTCATCCTATTTCTATCCCCCAATGGAAGAATATGCTGAACTCTTCATTATTGGTTTGAGCTACAAGATCGAAATGTTTGGTATAACCTAAAAGTTGGAGGGGTTGATTTGACACGGGAAATAGAGGATAAAGTAATAATTGTTTAATATAATCTCAAGACTTCCGTGGGTCGACAAAAAGGCTTATGCAGAAAAGAAGAGAAGGATGTTAAGTACAAATTTGAGGACAAAGTGTTTTTAAAGGTTTCATCTTGGAAGAAGGTGTTATGTTTTAGTCAAAAGGGGAAAACTTAGTTTCAGAACTGTTATGCCTCAAGAAATCGTGAAAGAGTTGGACCAAGAGTATATTAAAGGGTCTTATCTCCAGAAGTAAGCAAAATTCTAAAGTATATGTAGTTTTGTTTTGGGGGCATTGACTGAATTATTTACATGTTAACACTCCTGAATAAATTGAGATACATTTAGATTTGATACACGAAGAAGATTTAGTAGAAATATTGGTTTATTGAATTAAAGAATTAAGGAATAAGAAATTTTATTGACTAGAGTTTTGAGAAAAAATCACAAGGTCGAAGAAGCCACTTGGAAGGCTGAGAAGAAAATAAGGAAGTAATATCCGTAAATGTTTGGAACAGGGCTTTGAAAATTCAAGGACGAATTTTCTTAAGGGGGAGGAATTGTAATATCCCAAATTTTGGCTAGTGACTAAATTGTAATTTTGAAAGTTTAGGGGGTTAAAGTATAAACTTTAGAAAAGTTTGGGGACTAAAGTGTAAGTTTCCCCAACAACTAATTTTATTCAGTATAAGAGTGAATCAGATCAAAATAGGTACCTTGATATCGGTTTTAAGAATTAAGATGCAGAAAAAGGTACCAAATTTGGATCGAATAAAATTGTTAAGCGTGCTCAGGCCAGAGAAATACAAGGATGGGTAACCTTCGGGAAGGTCCCATATTTTGGACTCAGTAAGAGTAAATAATTTTCGAATTAATTATCGATAAAGAATTTCTAAGATGAATTTTATTCTATGAAGATTTTTGATAATTATCGGGATAATAGACTGAGTTAAAAAATTTCAGTCTAAGTCTTTAAGAAAGGAAGTTTTATGAGATGATAATGTTCATTTCCCTAATATGGAAGCATAGAATTTTTGGAATAAATCTGATAGTTCGGGAAAGGTAAAATCGTATTAGAAGTTTTTACGAATATCGGGAAATTGGATCGAACTGAAATTTTAGAGACTAATCCAAAAGCCATGGGAAAGTCATAAAATACTATTTTATGAATATTTTATTGTATTTGGTTGGATTCCAACTAGACTTAGTTGAATTTTTACAAGAATGGCAAACTAGTAAATAAAAACTAGTTGGGGGCAAATTGGTCATTTGGCCCCAATGGCAATTTGAAATATTTAAAAAGTTATAAGGACAATATTGGGAAGAGAAAATTTTAGAGTTAATCTTGGCCCTTGATTGATGATAAGATCAATCTTAACCATTGGATTAAAAGGGTATTTTAGTAATTTCACTATCTAAATGAATTTAAAATTCATTTATACAAGACAAGCAACCAAATTGGATGAAAAACAAAAGATAAAGACCATTATTCATCCTCAAATTTTGAAATATGAGGTGGAGAAAGAAAGAAAAATGGAGAAAAATTTTCCAAGTTCGATTCAAGCCCCGAAACTCGATTTTCAGGTAATCTTTCGAACTACAAAGTTGTTCTACTCTTCAAGCTCTATCTTTTGATGTCAATAATTCATGGAATATATGCTTGATTGATGAGAATTTGATGAGAAAGAAATTAGGGTTTATGGACTAAATTGGGGGTTTTGAGATTTTATGATTCTATATTGAAATTTAAGTTGAAATTAAGTTGTTATGATGATAAAATCATGTTTTTGAATTGGGATTTAAACCCTACATATTATAGTTTGTATGAAGATGATTAGGGTTGATGGATTCAATTTTGATTTAGGGTTTGTGATGTTGGATAAATGATCTAGTAAGCTTGAAATTGTTATTTGGAAGCAAAACCCTAAACTGAAAGTATAGGGACTATTTCGGCAATTCTGAAAGTTAAAGGACTAATCTGAATTTTTATGACTTTGAAGTGTATTTATGTTATTATTGATGTTGGAGATGTGAAATTGAAGTTGGAATGAAAAACCGATGTTAAATCGAGTTAGTGACCATTTTGACAAATTGTCAAAGTTAAGTGACCAATACGAAAATGAGGTTTTAGAGAAGGAATAAATCTGATTTTATTTGAAATAATAGAATTAAAGTAGTAATGTTGATTTGAGGACTAATTTGCAAAGTTAAGAAGCTTGAATTCTTATCTTTGCATTTTTAGTGACTATTTCGGAAAGAACGAAAAATTAGAGGGAATTATTTTTGAATAATTATTTGATGAAGAAAGTGATACATTAGTGGTTTGAATCAAGTAAGGGGACCAAATTGACAAATAGCAAAGTAAGGAGAAATTAGTATAAAGTTTGAATTTATTTATGGAAGTTGTGTAGGAAAACTGGATTTGACAGTAAGTTTGAAAATTCACCAAAATTCTACAAAATGGTTAGATGGTGAATTTATATCGATGTAAGGATTTATTTGTCTAGTTCCGTTTAAAACAAACGGTGATTGATTTCGATTCATATATCAAAACATATTAATTTTTAAGTGATAAAGGTCAGAAACCAGAATAGCTGTCTGTTTCGAAATTCAATACTGGAATTCGACTTTAAAAATTTGCCATATATCGTACAAATTGAATCTGGTTTATTAGTTTATATGGTTGAAAAGCTTATCGAATCTAGTTTCGTTTCCAACAAACAGAAACTGAATTCGAGTTCCGAGTTAAAAGATATTAATTTTTAATCGAATGAATGTCAGAAAAATTACAGAACAGTTTCTGTCAGGACAGCCGTGTAAACGGGAGTTCGATGAATTTTCATAATTTTTGTAGATTTTATTAAATTATGTGGCTTATACCGTTAGAACCTTTATTTAATCTAGTTTCTACATTATAAAGGAGATTAAGATTCAGTATGTATTATGCCCGGTAGAAGTAAATCTTTGATGGTAGTGTAAGTTGACAGAAAATGGAAATTGAGACAATTTGTGTCTGATGTTGGTTAGCAAGCTTGGAGGTATTATTTGAAGATCAAAATGGTCATTAGGGACCAAAAATGAGTTTGTGAACAGTATAAGGAAGGAAAGAAATTTATGGAAAAATTTTATGTTGAATGATTAAATGATTAAATTTCCGATTCAAAAGAAGTTTCGAGGTAATATAAAGGAAAGGATCAATAGAGCTTAGTGAGGCATATTAATAAATGGCCAAGGTGAGTGCATTTCTATATGTCTGCATTATGTTGAAATTGGCATTGCATTTCTCTATAATACGTGATATGATACATTGCTCGACATGACAAGATTGATTGAATACCAGGTACGAATGATTGTTTTCATAAATGATGATGCATTATGCATACATGAAATATGGATAATGACAAGATTAATTGAAACAAGATTAAAATGAAACAAGATACACCCTGGGGATCTAAGCCTATATTGCAAAATGCACTAACGAGGTGTTTATATAAGTAGCAAAGAGCGTCCTTATATGAGGAGCAAAGAGCGTCCTCTCGAGTACGTACTCTACATGGCCCTACAGTGCAGATAGGCTACGGGGTTTCCATGAGCCTCTAGCCAGACACGTTAATAATAATACAAGATGGTTATAAGATAGATCATGAGCATGCAAATGACTACAGGATGATACATGAAACATTGATATTGTGACATGAGATATTACATGATACATGATAGAGATGTTACATGATATATGATACATGAATCACATGATAGTGATGATATATGATAGTGATGATACATGATTTATATGATATATGATACATGAAGTACATGATAGATGTTACATGAATTATATAAAATGATATTACATGGTATACATGATGATGATACTTGGTTTACATGCTATACAAATGATTACATGGTATAAGCATGACCATGAGATGATAAATGATATTAAGAAAGTATGATATATGATGAAAATTGTGAAAATGATATATGAAATTTATTGAATATGAGATACATGATAATCATGATCATTATGTTATGTTGTTATGGAAATGTTTTAGGATAAAAGCATGTCCATGACAGAGAATATGTTATACAATATTAACATGAATTATATGATAGTTATAATACATGTCACATGTACATTGTGATATACTTGCCTTGTTGTAGAGAAATATGAAATGCATTCTTATATGAAGTATTATAAACATCATTTCATGTGTAAATAAATAAGTTTAATTGCCTCACTAAGTTCATGCTTAGCTAGTGTCTTATGTCACACGTAGGTTTCCTGGAAATCTTCTATCGAGGAGGAGCAGAAACTTGGGGAAATATCAAGTTACTACAATAAGTTCAGTAAGTACGTCTTTACCATAGTTTGATAGACTAGTGGGCATGTAAATATTTTAAAGTTGAACTATCTACAACATAAGTTTACAACATAAATATATGCTTTTATGGATGAATAAGTTTAGAAATACGAATTGTTAACAATAGCGAAATCTTTGGTATGGTTAAAATGTTGTTTAGCCCTAATCGCATAAAAATTTTAAAATCAAGAAAGGGTTAAACTACAAATTAAAATTTTGATATAAAAAAATTACAAGTCAAGATTTCTTCCAATGATTTCGTAACATCTTTAATGTATAATCGGTTGATGAGTATACGTTAAGGGTGTTACACTTACCTTGCTAGACAGATCGTTTGATGCTGGTAACACTTCCCTTCACTTGCACTCCAAAAATCCAACTCAAAACCACAAAGTTTCAACCTTTGTTTGAGTGTGGGAGTTGGGAAATGAAGGATGGCTAAGGGAAGAAGACAATGGGGAACAATGGTGATATCACTATCCTTTTTTTTGCAGAGGGAAATTAAAAGCCTCTTCCGTAACCTTCAAAAGTAGGAAAGTTACCTCAATACCCTTCCCTCACAATCCAAACTCAACCACCTAATCAAGGCCCAAACCCATAAACTAAACACAAGCCCTCAAAGTCACTCAAGCCCCAAACACCTCAACACAAACGCGAAGCCCATGCTTCGGGTTAACCTGACCCTTGGATTCTGAAATCTGGATTGTTACACCATAAGTCTACAGATTGAAAACGTAAGTAACCATAATGGTCAAATTTGAAAATCGATGACCAAAATTGTACAAACCCTAAACATAAGTGAACATTCTAGTAGTTTACCCCTTTTTAAATTCGAAAAGATGAAAAATTAAATTTCAAATGTATTTGTAAGACCCGAATTTTATCCAAGTACTCATATATATTATATTCACTATAAATAAAACTCCAAATAAATAGATAAATAATATAAAACCAAGAAAAAAACAATAAAAGCTCCAAAATCTATTCCAAATGTCCATTTACATACATAAGGCCTAAATTACAGAATAAAGCCCAAATCCTAATTTCTCCAGCTGTTTCCCGCCCAAATGTGTTAGATAACAACCCAACACGCACAAAAATTCAGATAAACCCAGTTTCTCGCCCAAATTATTACACGTGGCGTCTCCCATTGGCTTAGAAGCTATCACACGAATCTGTCTTTATTTATACACAGCTGGTCGCTGACGTCACTCATGTGACATCATGGCGCACTACCCCTATAAATAGGAGGAGAGAGAATTTGTCAGGAAATTATAAATGGCATTAATGAGAGTTATTAAATAATAAATGGCATTAATGAGAGTTATTAAATAATAATAATAATAATTAAATAAAGGGGAAAGAGAATACCTAAAAGTTGAACCGTCGAAAAATTGAAGGGCCACCACCGTGGAAATTCAGTCGTAGGAGGAGGAGACGTCAGAGTCATTGTTTTAACTGCCGAAAGGTATATCTTCCTTCATCTTTTAATTTCCTGCAATATAATATGAAAAGTGTTAGATCAAAACAAAAAATAACATATAAACAAAATGTAAAAGAGAAATGGCGGTCGAGAATCTTATCTGTGATGGTCGGAGTTTATTTACATGGCAGAGTTGAAGAGGGTCGGGCTGGGTAGTTAGGTGGTCGAAGAATGGAGTTTTTATCGAACCGGGGCTAGATTAGATTTTTAGGGTTAAAAATTAAGAATTTTAAGAAATTTTAGGGTTACAACGATAGAGCACTATGATAAAAAATTACATGACAACGGCTGGCATTGTCTAAAGATGGTCGAGAGTCAACTCCTGGTAGCCAGCGAACAGGCCGAAGTTTAGCTGAAGTTGGTAGATAGGATCAAAGGGCGGAACTTGTAGTGGCATGTGGCTGTAGTTCGTAGAGTTCGTCTAGTTCATGCTGAACTTGGATGAAACTCATCCCAAAATCATGGATTTTGATCTATTCTTGAGGCGAAATCTGGGTTTTTTGTGTTAGTCGACAGATGATTAAAGAGAGAGATGTAGAGAAAGGGGAAATTCGAAAAAAATTAAAAAAAGAGAAAGTGGGGTCTGAGAGGGTCTTTATATAGGCTATATAGTCAGGTCTCAGAGCCCACGTATCCCCTCAAGCAATCCCGCACCCTTTTTTTATTTTTCAAGATTTTTTTCCTAAAGTTTGTAAATGTCTTGTTTTGGTCCCCATTTCTAAAATAAAATTAGATTTTCAAGTTTTTTTTCTTTTTAATTTAGTCTTGTTTTAACTATTTAATTTATATGCAATTTAATTGTTTGAGTGATGCATGTTTTAATCAATACATGTAATATAATTGTTAGATGATTCAAACATCTTAGACTTAATTGATTGTTTAGAGCCTTAGTCTTAAGTTCTCTATTAGGATTTAATAATTAACTAGGAAAGATAATTGTAGAAAATTAATAGAGATTGAGGGGGGAACTTTGAAGTCCTAATTTGTATGGTGTCCCAACATAATGGGCTGTTATTCAAGATGGGATTTTAAGTAGAAAACTCAATATTCATTAAAACCTTTATAAAATTGACAAACAATCTAGATTAATTAATTAAAGCCTTAATTAGGATTAGAACTTAAATAATTAGTATAATTAAATGAGTTAAGGAGTATTATCTGTAATTTTGTGGTTTAAATATAGATGATGCTCAAGCAATTGGGTGTTATCTCATATAAGCCTTTAAATTAAATAATATTCATAGATAAAATATTCATGAATTTAATCAGTGCCTTACAGGTTAGTACTTAAAATAAACAAGATCATAATAAATCATGCATAAAAACCTTTTATGTTAGAAACATATTTTTTAATATGAATAGAGGTGCCCTGAGCGTATAGGGGTGTTTCCAATCTCATATTTGAATCAAAAATGTATTTCCATATAAAAGGAATATTTCCATTTGGAACACAAACTCAGTTAATAATTAATGATCAAATTAAATTTGAATTTTTATTCTAAAAAATGCATACAAAATCTAAGGTACCGATAGGACGTTTGTGGGGGTGCTAATCCTCCCCTACACGTAACTGACTCCCGAAACCTAATTTTAAAAGAACGAATCTCTAGTTGCTTTTATGGCGCCCGTTCTAACAAAGTGACCGGTGCGACTCCAAACCTTTTCAAATATCAAATTTAAACAAAAAGCCCTAATTTCAAAGATTAATCGTCAAGCTATTTTTACCCGATTTAAAAATGGTTTCAACAGCTTGGCGACTCCGCTGGGGATCACTTCGTGAGTCACGCCTAATTAATTTTGTGTAGCATTTTGGCATTTAGAATTGTAATCTGAATTTAATTTCTTTAATAATTATTGGATGAGTTTGTGGAAAGAATGGAAATATGTTTTTTTATCTGTGTGATATATCTGTCATTCATGCATAAGCCTTTTACCTGGGTTTCTCCTTTAGGTGGAACGAGACATGATCCTACGTGGGGTCTCCACCTCCTTGATCGAAATTTTGTCTTTCTTCATGTATACCAACCTTATACACCGTGAGGTTACGTCTCCATTATAAGGGGCCGTATACTCTCGAATCGATGTCTTTTTGTCCTAGTAGACAGTAACGACAGTTCAGGTACCCAGAGTCTAGAAAAAAACCACATATTGTAATCTAGGAGCCTACCCCACTAGAGCCAGACAAGGACCTTAGAATTAGACAGAGTACTACTAGAGTGTTGTTGTTTTAAATATGCTTCTCTGTTATTTCTTTGCTCGATATAAATTATTTTAATTTCCAGCAATTTAATTTCTATTTATACAATTGTTTCACTATATTGACTTATTTCTTTTGTTTTATTTTTTGTTTTGCAGTTTTTCACTGCATCTTCATTGCTTAAAGGTATTGATTCAAAAGTGATTATCGAATTAGAAGATGATCTTAACGAATAAGGGGATTCATAATCCGATAGAAGATAGTGCAAATATGAGGCAGTGTCTGGGACAAACCACAGAAGGAGTGAAGGGTAGTTTATCCAAGGGTCACACATCAAATTTTGTTAGTCCTGATAATGACAAAAATGAGATGCAAGAACTGAAAAGGCAAATGGCTGAGATGAATACTATGATGACAGCTATGATCAAAGAAAATGGGCATACTAAACTAAAAGAATAATTGAACAAAAACTAGAACATGAATAAACAACCAGGTTTGTGCACTGTTACAATTCGCATCAATAAACTAGTTGGAGGTGTAATTGTTTCAAACTCCAAGAAAGTGAGGACAAGCCAGAAAGAAATTAGAGAAGAAGATAATAGGGAAAGATCTTTCAATTCAATTATGATAACATATGCAGAATTACTTTCGATACTGGTAGAGAAAAACTTTGTGAGCCGAGTTTAGTCTAAGCCCAAAAGACTATGGTATCAATGTAGTATATGATTACCATCAAGGAAGTTTAGACCATACTACTGAGAATTGTGAGGCTGTAAAGAGTAAGGTTGAAAATCTTATCAGGGTAGGCATGTTGAGTTTTGAAGATTGAAGCCCAAATTTTCTAAAAGCCTGGTAATTAATAGAACACCTAGAGATGCGAAGGTGAAGGAAAGTTTAAGTCTATCAAAGTTAGTTAAGTGTTCAGGACAAAGTTCAAATTCTAGTATTCTTTTAGTCGATTGCCAAACGATAGGATCCCACAAACATCATTTTGATCCAATTCTTATTCCATACAAAGAATTGTACCATCAATTGTTGAAGGCCTGATTGGTGACTCTACAATTCCTTACACCTTTACAACCTCTGCATCCAAAATAGTATGACATCAATGCTTATTGTGAATTTCATGACGAAATTCAAGGACATTCTATTGGGAATTGCATCGCCCTCAAACGTCAAGTTCAATTTCTTTTGGAGCATGAGCAATAGGAATTTGGAACAAAAAAACCAGCCTGATCCAATGGATAAATATGGAATTCAAGATGAAAATACCCAAAAAGAGGGGCTTCAGTTCGAATATGAGGCCCAAATAAGTAAATTAAGGCATGGGAGAGATGATTTGAATGAGGAGTTGAGAATTTTACAATTCAATTATCAATTTTTGTTCGATGCTCAAGAATACTGGTTTGGGTGTGACTTTTAAATAGTCGAAGAAAAGAATTAATGAACTGAAGTATGAAGCTGAACGTTGGAAAATAGACTTTAAGGCAAGTGAAAATCGAGTCAACACACTCTCGTGTGATCTGCTGGCAATGGTAATACAATGCAATACTTTTATGGATGACTAAGGGTTAGCCAAGCTAAATGCAAGATGATGAATATGTACATGCAAATGTATGAGGATACTACTATCAAGCTAAATGGCAGTCAAGCTAAGAATGAAACTCTAAAGGAGATGGTAGACGGGTATATCAATCTTACAATAATGTACAAAGATCTTGCTGATAATATTAAAAAAGATTGTCAAAAAAGTAAGGAAAAATGACAAGTCCAATTTCAAAGATCGATAATGAAGATACGAGAAATGGACAATGATATGAAAGTTGAGGTTACTTAAGCACGAGAAGTAGCTCAGTAAATCATAGATTTAGCTAATGTAGGAATGGTATTAAGTAAGAATATTACAACATTAGATCATGGAGGTAAGCTAACTTGGCTCTTAGATGAGGTTAAGAAATTGGGAGTTAGAGCTCACCAATACTTGTAGTATCTGATATCTGATGTAATGAATCTTGTTATCTCAATGAAAGTTGTTCTATGATGATCACTTTTAGAATCAATACCTCCTACATTCATGCATTGTATATTTAACAACATAACATTATTATTTAATAGCATTACATTAACATTCATGATCTAAAACGGTCAGGGATTTGATGGAAGCAATTTAGGAATCAGTGGAAAGTTTGAAAACTTGTTATCATGGATGAAAATATCGGAGGAATTGAACAAACTCAAGAAGGGTTGCAAGAATGGATAACAAGCATTAGCAAAATGCGAAGAACCACACTACTACACCATGTTTGACAATCTACCCTGGGTATCTAACCTGAATACAGGGATAGGTTCTGTGAGGCCTATCATCCTAGGATTAAGACTCAAGTAGTTGGAAGATAGATGTGCAGGACTTGAGGAAGAGATTAAGGTAGGAAAAAGAGTCGATAATCTCAAATTTGATGCAAGAGAATTTTGCTTAGTCCCTGATTTGGTTATTCCGCCTAAGTTCAAGGTCCCCAATTTTGAGAAATATGACGGTTCTAGCTCTTTTAAAATCCACTTGGCAATGTTTTGTAGAAAAATGGAAGGATATTTGGATGATGATAAATTGTTGATCCATTATTTCCATGATAGCTTAGTTAGACCTGTTGTAGTATGGTACGACAGATTAAGTCAAGAACAGATTTGATCATGGGTTGATTTGGCCAAAAAAATTTTGGGGCAATACAAGTATGTTATAGACCTGGCTCCAGATTGCCAGCTTCTTTAGAACATGAGTATGAAAGTTAATGAAAGCTTTAAATATTATGCATTGAAGTGGCGAGGATTAGCAGCTCAAGTACAACCTCTCATAATAGAGGAAGAAATATCTCTCATGTTTCAACAAACTCTTCCATCTCCTTTCTTTAAGAGAATGCTTGCGAATTAAGGGGCGGTTTTATTGACCTTATAGTGATTGGAGAAGTAATAGAAATGGGGATCCGACAAGGGGAAATTGGACCTAGATTTGAAAACCAAGCTAATATAGTAGTGGAGAAAGAGAAAGAAATGAATGAGTGTAATTTTCAAAGCTCTTAGAGTTGTAAGAGAAAAAAGGCCAATTGATTCATCAGAGCTATCACGTAAAATTCCTCGAGCAAGTGTAAATCTGGAGATATTCAGAGTAGTTATTTTAGACTTATTTCCTCACCTTATTGAAGGTCAATAAAGATAGTGCCAAACCCATCTGCCCGTAACTATGATCCAAATAATGTTTGTGACTTTCACATAGGGGCACTAGGTCATGCTACCAAGAAGTGTAGGCCTTTAATAGAAGAAATCAAGAAGCTAGTTAGTAATGGAATCTTAACACAGGAGCTAGTTCAATAATTGGAGATAAAAGGAATAGATCAAGCTGTTATGCTAGCCAAAGAATTAGAAAGCCAAAATGAATGCTTCCAAGACTGTCTAAACTTTTGATGAGTCTGTTTTACTCATTTTTATGCATCATGTGGGTACAATTCATAGGGACCATATTTGAAGTAATACATGAAGATAACTTTGCTACTTTTGGCCCAAAAGTAGTAGTGTAACAACCCGATTCTCGGTTAACAAAGCTAGTCTGAAATTTGTGTTTTGGACCTATTAAGTTTTATTGTTCAATTCAAGAATAATTAAGTTAAAACCCGATTGGAGGGTATTTAAGGACTAAATAAGGAGTAGATAAATTTGAGATTTGTAGGTGTTAATCTTTAAACATTGGGATGACCTTTCTAGTGGTGTACCCACTTTTGTAGGGGCACAATATTAATGTCATGTGTTGAGCATTGGGAAGAGGGGGAAAGCGAAAGAATTTTGAAATAAAGGAGAAAGAGAAAGAGAAAGGGAAAATAGATTTTTAGAGAGGGGATATGTTTAAGTGGAGTTGTCACCACCATCTGCGCCGCCGTTCTTCTCATCGTCGTTGCCATCATTTTCAGCTCGTCAAAAGAAGTCCAACGATGGTCGTCGCCTCACCAGTGTTATGGTTGTTCATTAGGGTAAGGGGAAAGAAGGTTCGGCCTAGCTTGAAACGCCATGCTCCACCATCTTCCACAGAAACTAACTTCACCACGTAAATCACCGGTAGTAGAATAGCGAATTTGGAGCTCGTTGTCGCCGTCTGACCGCTATAAGACATTCCACAAGCCCCTACGCACTGTAGTGAGGGTGGATGTAGATCTCTCTAGGTGGGTGCACCATGCTGCGGTGCATTGCGCCACACCAAAATGGGCTCACCGGGTACACGTGCACTCGCCCGCACTAAAGAACGCCTCACGAGTGCACCAAGACTACAGTGCACTTGTGAGCACCAGATCCCGCACCTAGGGTGCACCATAGATACCATGGTCTACACTGTATTGGATCATGCTACCCAGGTGCATAATTTCTGATGTGCACTCTGCCATACTGGATCACCAATGCCGTTGACTGTCACACTGCCATTGACCATCGTCATTAACTAGCATTTACCTTTGACTTTTCTACGGGACCCTAGTCGAGGGTTTCTCAACGTTCTAAGCCCGTTGGTGTAGTTTTTTTTGCCAAATTCAAACTCGATAAACTATTTTTACACGTTTGACCTTGTAAATTGCATAGTAAAGGTGGAAAAGTAATGTATATTGTAATTGTATTTATTCGAGGAATATTCAAGATCAAATATCAAAACCAATAGAGTATTTGAGAAACTCGAATAAGGAATCATCGATTACCGCTTGAGGTTAGTATACCTCAAACTCTTATTGCTTTACAAGCATCATAAATGTGATTGCTTTACGTGTTAGTATCTACAAAATTAGTAGACGATGAATAAGCATGTGTTGAGACCGATATTACAAGACTTGGTAAATATTGAGATGCTTGATGAGCTTGAGAATTTTCAAGACTATTATGAGCTTTAGAGACCTTTTAGAGTCGATTGAATATTCGTATAATTATTTGATTGGTTGATTTACATGTTGATAGAAATTATACTAAATTGAATGATAATTGGTAATATTCGGATAAATGATCATGAAGTTGATAATTAATATTAATTAATTAAATGTGTTAGTAAACAATCCATAATAACTTCCATAAGCTTTAGGGATTGAATAAAGTGTGATAATATCGTAGTTTAAGAGAATGGTACGAACTTGTGAATAGGGTATCGATACGAGCTTTGGTAGTATTGGTACACATTTAGGGTTCGTATTGATACGGGTCAACCCATATTAGTACTTGTGAAAATCTAAGATTTCCAGTAAGCAATATTTGTATCAGTACGTGTATGAGTACCAGTACCCAAGGGTACCGTATCGATACTCGTATTCGAGTATCGATACCCACTAAATAGAATAATTTAAAATACAAATAAAAGATGGAAATTTACATGGTATGATAATGAGATGATATGGGTTAATAAAGTCAATAAATGAGGATGATTAATATACACTACCATAATATATTAACAAGTTGGTAAACCGAAATGGGTGGCTTGATAATTGATAGAAACCTTAGAGTTTGGTAATCATGCAAATGATGTGTGTTGTGTGGTAATCTTGTCTATGTTGTATGTTGTTTGGACCTTTATTTGTTGTGTTACCTTTGATTGATGATATCAGGATACCCAATGAGAAAATATTGCAACACCATGGTTAGAGATACCAAATCTACATTTCTGAAGCTGTGTGGAACCAGATCTCATTCGAAGATGCTCAACGAAAGATTCCGAGCATGAGTATACGTTCCCAAAGTTGTGTGGCACCGAGCCTCACTCTAGGTTTGTGGTATGACTTTATTTGCTTTATCTCAGATGATCTGGTGTAATCTCAATTATGGTTGGGCCTTGTAAGCCGTGTATAATGTTTTTTATGTTGAGAGCATGTATTTAGGCGACTAGTGGTAGTGCCACATGTTTATTTATCTCTCTTTATTGCTCGCACTAGCTTGCATGCTTATGTTTATTATTAGCATAAAGTATAGTAGAGTGGATGTGTACCACTGAGCTTTGTAAGCTTAACGCTCAGAATCGTTATTTTTGTGCGAAGGTTGATTGTTAGATCGTAGAATTTAAGAGCATAATCAGTACGAGATTCTAGTATGTGGTGATCTCCAGAGTATGATACTTATGATTAGCAGGCTATGTATTCATAGGACCTTACGTGGTGGAGTCTATAATCCCTATTTTGAAATTATATTAATCAAATCGAATATTCAAATATTTTAAATTTAAATTAGAACTCCTTTGTATCGTTTTGATTATTTAACTATATTTTTCGCTGACAGATTTAAATGTTTTTGAGAAATACCTTGTTGGGCTAAACCAGTTTAAGAAATTTTTTAGTTTTTGGGTTAGGCTTGAGGCCCAAATATGAAATCTAGATCGAGGGTGTTACAACAATGGTATTAGAGCTTGCGTTTAGTCAGTTTTAGAAAACCCTGGGGTAGTATAGGTGTTTTAGTAAGGTGTCTAGTGAATACAAGCTCTTAAATTAAGTTCGTAATCCTTAAGAATAGAATCTTGATGGTGCGACGATAAAATGGCTATGATCATGGCCGAAATGACCGAGTTAAGTATTGAGTCACTCATAGGAGCGATACCAGGGTTGAGGTTGCCCCAGATTGTTGAGATGCAAATTAGTCAAATGATGCCATAGTCGAGGATGTGTCCTCCTGCCACCTGAATGGTGTTTTTATTGCATGTTGTAGTCGTTCCAAAGCCTTTGGATACATTGAGAGAGTTGTGGCAAAGAATCTTCATCATTATGCATGAAAAACATTTATGAAATGGGTATGGATAAACAGATCTCAAAAACAATAAGTGGATGCACGTTGGTTGGAGGACCATTTGTTTGCTTAAAAAGAGTCTCATTGATACTTAGAAAGTATTATTGCCCTTCTCAGGGGCATTTCTCAGAGATAGTAGATTTAGGATCTAATAGTTCTCTAGAGTGTGACCGAAGTTAGACATTCTACAGGTTTGATTGAGCTATCTTCTTGAGAGTTGTGGCACCTTCGAAATTGCTTTGGTTAATCAAGCGTGATGCTAGCCAGTAATGTTAAGAGTTGTGCTCGAGGCTTTGAAACCTCGAGGGAACCCAACCTTTGGTAATGAGAATGTTGAACCATTGTCCTTATACCATGATTTCTGTAGTGGTTGTTTAGAGAATAGCAAAAGGAGAACCGTGTAGTTCAACGCCCAAGAACTTTCAAACTATCAGAGTGTTTGTTTATGCTACTTGGAGGAGTCGTTAAGACTTTCTCCCTATCAAGAACATGAGTAGATGTTGATTTAAGGCCGAGTTGGATGATGGTGCCCATCGCCCTTGTCAGAGGATACCAACCCAGCTGAGAGAGTTAGAGATTAAATTGTGAATGAACAACCTGAACGAGGTATCTTTTGTCTAAGTGTTTTACCCAAAGGAGAACAGAGCTTGTTTGCTAGTAAGAAGTTGGTTCATTGAGGTGATGCTTAAACCGCTGATAGCTTATTAAGTGACAGTAAGGGACTGATAAGTATCCCCTAAGGTAGATAACTTGTTTAACCGATTATGAATTACCCGTGTGTTTTTTTAGGATTTGGTTCGAGAATAAGATGGTTATGGTTAAAGTGTTAGAGGCTCGTAGTTTCAAAATGAATTTTGGAATAAGGATTTCTCTTTTTAAAGTGTGTTGTGGTAACGTTCAATGTCTATGGTGATGTTTGAGGTGTTTTAGCGATGATACGCCGGGGGCCACCATATTGTCTCTCGAATATAAATTTAATACTTTGCGTGACACATGTGAATGTATAAGGAATGTAGAAAGGTGAGCGTAGGCAAGATAATTTCCTTAATGACCTTGTATGGGTGAAAGGTTAGTTACCGTGTAACCAGTTAAGAAAGTAAGTGTTTGATACTTCGTAAATGTTTTTGATTTGTATCACAGTTTCCTTGGAAGGAGCTGAAGAACATTAGTGTAGATCTGAGCTGTGTGAGACCTTTCTGTGGTGACAATGGTGCTGACTCGATTAGAGTCAAATAAGATTTTAAGATCTTCGAGGATGTTTTATTGTATTGTTAGGGCTATATTTTTATGCTAGAAGAGGGAAGAGTGTGCATACCCCGATAACGAGAAATTTTGGGTACTTGATCTTTAAGGAATTTAAGATTTGGACAACGATGTAATTTGAAGTAATTAAGAGTTTTTGATCGTGTGTGATTGATCACCCCCTTAAGTAAGTACCGGTACTTGTTTAATCTAGTGTCGGTATTGCTCAATCAAAACCAGTACTCGTGTGTTTTATTAGTTAATCTTCGAGTTCTGATGGGCTTTGAGATCTTGTTGTGGGTGTTTTAGAGAAAGAAATATCAAGGCAAGAGATTCTTCCTATACAGTACAGTGGTTAGTATATGGTGAATTTTGAGAGCGATAGTTGGTACCAAACTTTCGGCGCGTGTTTTGGGAAATAGTGTGGATTCGTATGTTTGAGGTAGTGATAAGAGGTTGACTGATCGTCAGTTGGGAGTCTAACACTAAGTTTGTCAGAATCTTTATTATGATCAATGTTCCTTAGTGGAAACTAAATAGATGACCGTGGATCTTATAAAGGATTGTGAGTGCACAATTTTGATTGGATTTCTTTAAGTAATACCATTTTTCTTGGTAAATATTGTTTGTTATTTTTGGCAAAGGCGATATCTAGATGGAAAGTCTTATTGGAATGGTTGAGGGTTGGATTGTACGAGATTTGAGGTTTGTGAAGAAACCTTATCCCTCGGTAGGATTCCATGTGATGGCAAATTTGAGTAATAGTACATATGGTAAGTTTTCAAGATGCATTATAGTTTGGAGTATAAGACTTATGCGTGAACCGAGTTTTGGGAGTTTTTTTAGTTGCCGATATAAGTTACCATGCTGGGCTTAAGGTAAGTGCTTGAGACGAGTGAGGACGACGTTTGTTTTTAGAAGTCTTGCGCTGGGCAAGCAATGATCTTGATAAGGTATGCCACCATAGTCAGAGTCTCCTTCAGGGAGTCGCCACGAGAGGAATTGTTTTGTTTGTTGAAACGATTGTTTAACCTACTGCTTGTTTTAGATCATACAGAGTTGTGGAAGGATTTTGTGTGCAATAATATTTTGTGTTCTACAACATAAGTTAAGTTTCTTTTATGACATATTTGTGTGACAGTTTTGTTTGGGTACCATTGGGTTTTGTTTATCGTCTGTAATGTATCGAGCGAAGATGGATTCCTTCTAAAAGAAATGACCAGTTGAGATTATGTTGTACCATTAAAAGACGTGTTATGCTAAGTGATGTAAGAGGTCAGAGTAGCGCATCAAAAAATATTTGAGATCTTGGAAGAGTTCTTAAAGTTTCAGTTTCTCTTTTGATTAATGGGTACAAATTTCGAGGATGAAACTTTTCTTTAAGGAGGAGAGAGTTGTAATGACCTAAATAAGTGGGTCTCGGATCTAGGTTTTGGACCTATTAATTTTGATTGTTCAAGTCAACAATAATTAAGTTGAAGCCCGATTGGAGAAAATTTAAGGACTAAATAAGAAGTAGATAAAGTTGAGAGTTGTAGGTGGTAATCTTTAAACAAATGGATAACCTTTCTAGTGGTTTACCCACTTTTGTGGGGGACACAATATTAATGCCATGTATTGGGCATTGGAAAGAGGGGAAAAGCCAATGAATTTTGAAATAAAGGACAAAAAGAGAGAGAAAGGGGAAAATAGGTTTTAAAGATAGAATATGTTTAAGGGGAGCGCTCACCACTATCTGTGTTTCTGTTCGTCTCACCTCCATTGTTATCATCTTCAGCTCATCAAGAGGAGTCCGATAGTGGTCCTCGAGTCACCAGTGTCGTCATTGTTCGCCAAGATAAGGGAAAGAAGGTTCGGACTAGCTTGAAATGCCATGCTCCACCATCATTCTATAGAAACCGATGCCGCCATGTGAGTCACCAGCCAGAGAAGAGTAAATCTGGAGCTTGCCGCTGCCGTCCGACCATCGGAGGATGTCCCACGCGCTGCTAGTGAGGGTGGGCATGGATCTGCCGAGGCAGGTGCACCATGTTGTGGTTCACCGCTCCACACCAAAGCGGGCTCACCGAGTGCGCGTGTACTCGCCTGCACTTGAGCATGCCTCGCGTGTGCACAAGGTTACAGAGAACCTTGTAGCGACTAAAACATTAAAAATTTCCCGGTATGACTTGGAAGAACCGGTTTTATTTTGAAAAAGAAATTGTGGAGTCGCCACTGGTCACTTGGATAAGGTAGACAAGATACCAAAAAACAAAACCAGAGATTTAAATGGGTTCGGGAGTTGGTTACGTGTAGTGAAGGGTTCACACCCCCACCACGCCCGAAATTGGTACCTAAGGGTTCATATAGTATTTATTAAGAAAAATTAAAATTTAATCTAATTTAATTATTAATCCCTAAAAATGCATGAATGCATAGTCATATAATTCGAATATATAAATCTCGCAACCTATGGTACCCAAAGAAGATGACGCCCGAAAACTCGGGACAGCACTCCCAATCGGATACCAAGATTTTTAGAAATAAATCTAAATGCAACAAAATATAATAATGCGTGAACAAATATAATGTGATCCAGCTAATAAATAGGCCCAGAATAAAATTGAGCATAAGTATATAAATATACTAATATATAAAATGTACACAAAACATATAAATCATAGTATACAACATGCATATAATATATGATATAAATACTATGTAATATATAAATATGATATATATAGACAATAAATAGTAATTTATAAAGTGATGTGCACTAAGCATTGTATATATGTATATAACATAATATGTACATAATATAATAACAGAACAGTTATAAAAAAAACAACCGGATCAACAAATATATATAAAGTAATAAATATGAAGAGACTGAAATAAAAATAAATTAAAAGACAGTGCATAAATTAAAAACATAAATGTCAGATAAATGCTAAATTAAATGAACCGAAAGAAGCAAGGACCAAATGGGTAAATAGCCCATTGATTTTTGGACTCAACGGGAATAGAAGGGTGAGATTGTAAACATTTTAAAAATGACAGGGACCATGGGGATGAATAAAAAAAAGGGCAGATGGATTTAATGGGTTAATTATCCCATTTTTAAAGATGATTATAAAACCCAAAATTGGTAAAAAAACCATTTTTATTTTAGATAAAAAAACCTTTAAATTCTCTCTAAAGCTCTATTCCTCCACCCCTTTAGTCTCCAGAATCCGGCGAGACCCCCTGCCATGCACCAACGCGTCGGTCGTCATTTGCCGGCAATCAACAAACCTAAAATTTCACCACACAACTCGTTTTTCCTCCTCGTTTTCAAATCCAAACTTCAATTTTCAAAATGAAATCCCCTCTTTTCTTGAATCTATGAAAAAACAAAAACCCCTTTTGAAAACCCATTTTTTGTTAAAAACCCAAAATATTTTAGATCCCCAAATCGGGGAAGAGGAAACGGTCAAAATAAAACGGCGGCAGCTATTCCTACCCAAAAGGTAACCCTAAACCCCCTTTTTTATTCAAAAATAAGAGAAAAAAGAAGATACCTCTGGAAAATTTATTTTTCTATTGATTGATAACTGATAAATTCCAGGGTTTTTTTTCCTTTTTTGATTTTCACTCTTCTCTCTATTTTTTGGATTTTTTGTCTCTAAAAAAATCCTCCCCCTATTTTTGCTATAGACTCATCGATTTATAGAGAAAAAGGAAGCAGTTTGGTGTGGCCATCCATGCTTTGCATTGTTGAATCCCGAATTTGCTGGGCTTTGTTTGTCGAGTGGTTGGAGGTAGGGGATGGGGTGTCTGCAAAGGGTAGTTTTAGGGTATAGGTTATTTTTTTTAGGATTAGTTTGGTTTGGGGTTTTGTGGGTTTGATTTAATTTGGGGTTTTTGGATTATGGGTTTTTTTAGGTTTTCGATTTAAGGTAGAGATGGTGGTTGACGGTGAAAAGGTGACAGTTGATGGAGGCGGCAGCGGCCGTTGGTGACGATGGTAGACACTGATGATGGCGGAGACGAAAAAAGCATAATGGTGACTGGCAGCGGTGGTTTGGAAAATATTAGGGTGTATTAGAGTTTTTTTTAGGTTAGTATTTGGTTCGAGTCATGGGTTAAATGGGTTATGACAGCTGCCCATCTTTCCTCGTTGTGTAACAACAACAGTGCAAAGACTAAAATGACCCATTTTTATCTGGCCTGGCTAGTTATCTCCCCTTTGACTTATGTCTTCTTTCTTCGGTAGATTTCTTTTTCTTTAACGCATGGCTTAATTGATCTACTTTGTCACTCTAGGGGAAGCAGAATCTTCAAAATGAGGGTTGAGGAAGCAAAATGAGTTTGGCTTACTACATTATTGATGAAGAGATAATAACTAAAGAAAATTTGACCTACCTACAATACCGACGAAGAGGCAAGGTCTACAAAATTTGATCCAGCTGCAACACTAACGAAGAGGCATGATCGATGGATGAAGGTTCTGATGTCTGATCCAGCTACAACTCTGACAAAGAGGCAGGATCGAGAAGATGAAAAGCTCGATTTGATATTTCTTTTTTCTTTTTGCTTTTTTTCTTTTTTAATTTTTTTCTTTTTTCTTTTTTTTTTTGAATTTTTGATTTTTTTCTTTTTTGAATTTTCTCTTTTTTTAAGATACAACGTCGATAAAGAGATGTATTTAAAAGGCAGTAACTTTTGACCAAGCTACAACACCTGACGAAGAGGCAAGGTCCGAAGCTAGTAAGGTTGATCCAGCTACAACACCTAACAAAGAGGCAGGATCAAAAGGTAGTAAAATTGGTCCAGCTACAACACCCGACGAAGAGGCAAGGCCGAAAGTTAATAAATTTGGTTCAGCTACAACATCGGTAAAGAGGCAGAACTGAAAGGTAGATTTGACCAAGCTACAACACCCGACGAAGAGGCAAGATCTGAAGTTAGTGTGGTTGATCCAATTACAACATCTGACGAAGATGCAGGATCTAAAATAATAGAATTTGGCCCAGCTACAACACCTGACGAAGAGGCAAGACCGGAGGATAGTATAGTTCGACCAAGATACAACAGCTGAGAAAGAGGCAAGTTCTAAAGTCAATAAGGTTGATCCAGCTACGACACCTGACGAATAGGCTGTATTACTTTTTACGTTTTGATTATTCTTTTTTTGATTTTCTAATTTTTGTTTTCTCTATTAACTTTCTATTTTTTTGAATTTTTTATTCTCTCTCTTTTTTATTTTCTTTTTTTTTATTTTTTGAATTTTATTATTTTTCTTTTTTTTTAGAATCTATTTTTTTCTTGACCTATAACTATAAGGAAAAGACAAGATCTGAGGATGAAGTTTGGTCTAGCTGCAACACCGACGAAGAAGCAAGACTTGGAAAGGGTTTGGTACGCTGCACCACTAACGAAGAGATGAGATCGAACAAAAGTTGGCCTACAACCACTGACAAAGGCATGATCTGCAAAATGATGGATTGTTGCGCCACTAACTGCAAGACAATGTCTAAAAATTTGTTCTCTTACTCCAATGTCAGATAGGTAGGATCCAGAAAAAGTGGTTTCTATTGGCAAGAGTGGGAATCTGAAAAATGCTGGTGTCTGCCACACCACTGTCAGAGAAATGATATTTTGAAAAGGAAAGAAAACGTTTGTTAGTAATTGTTCAAAATGAGCGAGCTACATTGGGTTTGCCGAGACTAACTTGGAGGAATTACTTGGAAAATGATTCATTTTTTTCATTTTATCTTATCTAAATGCATAATTAAGTCATAAGGTGATCATGCTGGCTATAGTGAAATTACAACCCAATCGGGCGTTGAATTGACATCCAATTGTACAAGATTGCGCTTTAGAGACCAAATGGCAATTACAGATAATTATAGGGTCTTCTTTAAAATTAAAGTTACCATTCCTTAATTAGTCATATTTCATACAATTAGGTTAAATTTCAACTTAAAATAATCATCCAAACTTATTTAATTGCATGCTTAAGAAACAGAGACTAAATTGCAAAGAAAACAAACTTCACAAGGCATCTTAACAGAAATAGCGGCTGGCATACCGATACAAACACTTCTCGTATCGCAACGGGTTTAAAATACAAAGGCGTATTGGTATGGTCCTCAGGTGTACCGATACGAGTACATGTTTTCGAAAATATGGATTCTAGTGGCTAAAGGGATTACCGATACAGTTACCTGTGTACCGACACCAGGCTTATTTCCCAGTTACACGTACTGATACGTTTACCAAGCATATCAGTATGCCTAGGCAATTTTGCCCAGATTGAGCCGAGATAGGTCCATGCATACCGATCTTTGAGGACTCGTACCGATACAGAATGAACTGTAATGACCTCTTGGTCCAACTTATGACACTTTGGCTCAATCTAACCTACTTTAAACATTGTCTAATCATCATATAACACCTCAAACATCATTTTCACAATCATAAGAGCATGGTAAAGGATCATATGCAACATATCAAATCCAAGTAATTGTCCTATAGGCATGATCTCTACCCAAGCATGCAAAGTGTTTCCCAACCCCTCAAAACAAAACATTAAGCATCATACATGTAACCCCCTCGACCCGGCCTAGTTGCAAGACCGAGCCAAGCAAGCTACATTAGGTTTACCGAAGTAAACCAAAAAGACAAAATCTTAAACGCGACCATTTTTTCTTTTTATCTTGTCTAGATACATTATTACATTCCTACATTTACATACTATCCATAGGTGATAACTCAATACAATCGGGCACCGATACGATATCCAATTGAACGCAATGCAATTAAGGGACTAAATTGCAAAGTCAACAATTTATAGGGACTTTTCCCAATTTTAAGTTACCAACCATTAATTAAGCACATTTTAGGCTTATATGTCAAAAATCAGATTAATATGATCAACCATACTCATTTAATTGACTAGACAAGATTCAGGGACCAAAACAAAAGAAACCAGAACTGCCTTTCCATGACATTAACAGAAATAACGGTCATCGTATCGATACGCTAAGTATCATATCGATACAGAATTGCAACCATCGTTTCGATACAACCAACTCCATTCCGGTACGCTATTTCGAATATGAAAATCCCTTTTTATGTCATTAAACACCATACCGATACGGTCATGTGGTGTTTTGGTATGCAGGATTATTCCAAAAAGTGCCATTCTAGTAGCATCAAACCGTATCGAAACACCTTCACCTGTACCGAAACGCCCAGGCCAAAATTGCCTAGCCGTACTGATATGGTCCCCCTCTTATTGTACGTCTGGGCCTATAATGTCAAGTTTAGCTGGTTTTTCACTCAAATCTAGATGCATTTGGGTCCTAGAAACTTGCATACTTACATATAATCAACCATAAACATATAAACTCATATCCTTTCCAGGGTCAACCAACCAACATAATTTCTTACTATCAAAGGGGCACTCTAGAGGCATGGTTCCTAAACCATTTTGACAAACATACCAAAATGCACAAAAAGACAATTCTTAGCATAAGCAACATGCCAACACAACCAACACAGCATAATAAACTTGCTCAAACCATCACAACATGGCAATCAATAAGGAAGCTCTAGAAGAATACCTAGGCAACCAATCATCCTCAACTAAAAGCAATAGTTATCATCAAACTTAGCAACATCAAACCATCCTCAAAAACCAGCATGGAAACATATTTAAAAATCCATAAGAAAACAGAATTACAACTCCCAAAAACCATGGCGAACACATTGCCTTATTGACCGAAATATAAACCGAGTTCGTACTCAAACTTGTAAATGTACTTGGATCGCTTAGCCTTGCCTCTTGCTGCCCCCCAAACCTTGATGCTCTGCATCATTAGGAAAAAAGAGCGTAAGCACACTAGCTTAGTGAGGATGCTCAAACAACAATAATGCATTAAAAACCATTTGAAAACCATATGCTTGTTTTCCCAAAACATGCTTACAATCTAATCATTTTCCATGATTTTAGCAAAATCAAAACATAATAACCATTATGCAACATCATGTACATTCCATGCTTAAATCTCCAAAGCATTAAATCATAAACCATGCTTAAATCCCAAAGCATCAAAAATAGGTTCAACGCATGAACTTTCTCATATATTGGCATTTAAAGTGACCCAGATAGACCACCACTATCCTCTACATATCGGATACACAGATCTCTCATACCATGCCTAGTTAAACCGCATGATATCCCAAACCTTGCCTAGTTAAACCGTAAGATTTGTCACCCTCGCCTAGTTAACCGTGAGATTTCATCCTTGCCTAGTTAAACCACAAGATCACCATCAATTTGGGTTGCCTAGTTAAACCACATGCCCCAAAATGAGGTCCCAGCAGTCCAAGTGGCCTAGTTAAACCGCCATACCTCAAGGACCCATGGCCACGATCGATTTTGTTCATATATTATAGTGCACTTTTAATCCTATGGCATGGGAACTATATTCGATTGTTTTCTCACCTTGTCACATAGCCAATCTACCCTTTACAAAACCATTTACTTATTGTTTTACAATGCATTTCATAAAACACCACATATGCAAATCTCATTGCCAATGCAATAACACCATTCCCAACCAAATGAAAGCCAATGCTCAATAGCATTTAATATACTTTCAAATCCCTGCATATATACTCAAAATCATGCATTACCAGTAAGTAAACCATCTAAACTCCCAACAACCTATAAAAACCTTTGTAAACCATCTAAAACCAGTTTCCACTCACCGATACGCTTCGCCTTCCTTGACAACGCGATACAAGCTCCTGGCAAGAAACAAAAGAACGTCAAGCTTCTTCGCCTTAATTATCCCCCATTTTAAATACATAAAACCAGAGGATAAATGCATCAATATGCATTCAAACCACTGCCTCAAAGAAAAACCCTGCAACTCTCAAGTTGCCCACTTAGAAACCATCCGAAATAAACCAAAATCATCATCAAACGTTTCCGAAACTTAACCCATCCATAAAAAAACAATTCAACTTATCAATCAACATCAATTATCATCCAAAAACCCTTTCCAAATATCCTTTTGCTTCCAACAAAGATTAAACTCGAATATCATCACAAAAACTCATATCTAACAACCTAAACAATTAAAGATCCAAGAGTTTTGGGATTCTATTGATAAAAACAACCTATCAACATCATAATACATCCAAAATATGTATTAAATCAATCTTAAACACTGGAAAAATAGATCCAGTTCAAAAATTACCTTGTTACAACAATTTTACTCAATTCACTCAATTACACATTGATAAATCATTAAAATCAATTTACAATCAATAAATCAAGGATCAAATACTTGGGAATTTCAGTAAAGAACCATAAAATAGAGGAGATCATGGACCTTACCCCTATTGTCAAATTTATCCCTCAATTGGTTTGATAAAAGCTAAGAAAACACAAGATTTAAATGAGATTTTGCAAAAACAATGTTAATCAATCAATTAAAAATCATAAAAACAAGTTAAAAGACTCCTCACCTCTGGATTTTTATGAAAACTTGAGTGTTTGGCTGAGGAGAGAATGTAGAGAAAAGTTGAGAAAAAAGTTACGTGAATTTTCTTTAAAGAGCTTAACTAACTTTTTAACTAAAATCCTTTTTTAATTATCTTTAAAACACATGTTAAAATATCTTTAATTAAGCTAGAAATCATCAGAAAAAAACTTGGTAAAATAGCTCCTTAAAGATTCTAAGGATTTGACACTTTTCATTTTAGTCACCTTTAAAAACAGTTTTCAAAACTTGCATTTTGATCATCAGCCCAAAATATCTGATTTCCAAATCTAATTTTTAAAAATTGTTTTCACCAATATCCTTAATATATTTAATAATGATTTTATAATATTTTCCCAAATTTTATAACCTTTAAAGTATTTAAATCAATTAAATCTCAAAAACCGACCTGAAACTATAATATCGGTCCACTGGACCTTCGAACCAACCTTAAAACATCTAAGCCCAAAACCGGGGTGTTACAACTCTCCCCCACTTAAGAAATTCCGTCCTCGAAATTACCTGGAGGAAACAAATGTGAAAATTGCTCCTTCATATCCGTCTTGCTTTCCCAAGTGGCTTCCTCAACACCTCGGTGTCGCCACAAGACATTCACAAGCTCAATCGTCTTACCGCGAAGAACTTTACTGCTAGAATCAAGGATCTCCACCGATTCCTCATCATAGGATAAATTCGGCCTCAACTCTATATGCTCCACTGGCATAACATGCGAAGGATTCGACCGATACCTCCATAACATAGATACATGGAACACATCATGTATTTTCTCCAGCTCGGGAGGCAACCTCAACGATAAGCCACGGGACCTACACGCTCAATAACCTCGTACGGCCCAATAAATCTTGGACTAAGCTTACCCTTACGTCCGAATCTCATCACCTTTTTCCATGGTGACACTTTCAAGAATACACGATCGCCCACCGCGTACTCAATTTCCCTACGCTTCAAATCCGCATAAGATTTCTGCCGATCTGCAGCCGCTTTCAAGTGATCACACACAAGCTTTACCTTTCCATTCATGTCCTTCAACACATTCGGTAAGGTAACATGCTTTTCTCCTACCTCAGCCCAACATAAAGGCGTAGGACACCTCCAGCCATATAATGCCTCATATGGTGCCATATGTTTACTCGCTTGGTAGCTATTGTTATATGTAAACTCAACTAAAGGAAAATGCTTCTCCCAGGTTCCTTGAAATTCGATAATAAAACACCTCGTCATATCCTCCAAAACTTGGATAACCCGCTTAGACTGACCATCCATTTGGGGGTGATACGCGGTGCTGAAACTTAACCTCGAACCCAATGCCTAGTGCAAAATCCTCCAGAACCTTACCGTAAACCTCGAATCTCTGTCAGACACAATGGACTTAGGTACCCTGTGCAAGCGTACAATATCAGCAATATACAGTTTTGCCAGTTTGTCCAAAGTATCTGTCGTATGCACTGGCAAGAAATGCGCACACTTTGTAAACTGATCAACAATCATCCAAATGGAATCCTTTTTATCTGGTGTCAATGGTAGTCCCGTCACAAAATCCATGGTGACTCTCTCCCATTTCCTCTCTGAAATTTTCAGTGGTTGCAACAATCCAAATTGAAACTGATGTTCAGCCTTAACCCCTTGACACACCATACACTTGGAAACAAACTCAGCCACATCCTTTTTCAACCCAACCCAGTAATATGCCTCCTTCAACCCACGATACATCTTAACACTACTGGGATGCATAGCAACTGGGATGCATAGCAAAATGACTCGAATGTGCCTCCATCAAAATAGTGTACCTCAACTCTGGATCATCCGGCACCACTATTCAACCCTTGAAATACAATACCCTAACATCATTAAAATAAAAATCTGTCTAATTACCCTTCGATATGTCCTTAACATGCTCAACCAACGAATCATCATACGGCTGTTTAGCTTTGACCAACTATGACATCGTAGGCTTAACTTGCAACTCGGCCAACAAACCAACTTCTCGTGTCACACTAAACCTTGCAAACATAGCTCTAAGCTCAACTGCAACCTTACGACTCAATGCATCTGCAACCACATTGGCTTTACCAGGATGATACTCGTTTGTCAAGTCGTAATCCTTAAGCAACTCTAACCATCTACGTTGCCTAAGATTCAAATCTTTCTGAGACATCAAATACTTCAAACTTTTACGGTCCATGAAGATAACACATTTCTCACCATAGAGATAATGTTTGAAGATTTTCAAAGCAAAAACCACAGTTGCAAGCTCCAGATCATGAGTTGGATAGTTGCGCTCAAGAACCTTCAACTGCCTCGACGCATAGGCCACCACCTTACCATCTTGCATTAGCACACACACCAATCCAACATATGAAGCATCGCTATAAACCACGAACTCCTTCCACGATTCCAGGTGAATCAACATAGGAGCATGCGTTAAAACCTCCTTCAACTTCTCAAAACTATACTGCTGCTTCTCCGTCCACACATAAGGAACATTCTTTTGCAACAGCTTTGTCAACGGTGCTGCAATTCTCGAAAACCCCTCAACAAAACATCGATAATAACCAGCCAACCCAAGAAAACTATACACCTTCGATACAGACTTAAGTTGCTTCAAATTTAGGATAGCCTCATTTTTTTGTGGATCAACACAGATACCCTACGCAAAAACCACATATCCAAGGAACGTTACTTCCTTAAGCCAAAACTCGTCCTTGCTCAGCTTAGCATACAATTGATTATCCTTCAGCGCTTGCAACACAATCTGCAAATGCCGATCATTTCCTCTTCGGTACGTGAGTACACAAGAATATCGTCTATGAACACCACAACAAATTGGTCAAGATATTCATGAAACACCCTATTCATCATATCCATGAACACAGTCGGGCTATTTGTTAAACCAAAAGGCATGGCCAGAAACTCATAATGCCCATACCTCGTACGGAACGCGGTCTTATGCACATCCTCATCCTTAACCTTCAGCTAATAATACCCTGATCTCAAATCTATTTTGGAAAACATCGCTGCTCCACGAAACTAATCGAACAAGTCGTCAATTCGTGGCAACGAATACTTGTTCTTCACTGTTAACTTATTCAACTGTCGGTAATCAATGCACATACACATCGTACCATCCTTCTTTTTCACAAAGAGAACAAGAGCACCCCAAGGAGAAACACTCGGTCAAATGAACCCATGATCTAGCAACTCCTAAAGCTATGACTTCAACTCATTCAGTGCCATCCTATAAGGAGGAATGGACACTAGCGTCGTACTCGTAAATAATTCGATATCTAACTCTACCTCTCTATCAGACAGTAAACCCGGCAACTCTTCAAGAAAAACCTCTAGAAAATCACAAACAGCCCGAATGTCGTACACTCGAAGAAATCATTTTGGATTAACAATCCACAACTGCCTTGTGCTCACTTAACCAATCCATGCCCAAAATGATATCAAAACCATATAATGGCAATTCCATCAAATCTGCGGCAAACTCACGACCTTGCACAACCAAAGGCCACCGCCTATACAACTTTCTAGTAGTATCTGTCTCACCAAAAGAACTAGTTACTAACATACCAACCTCAAGGATCTCAACAGGAACATTCAACAATGATGCACAATCACTCAAGATATATGAATGAGTAGACCCTGAATCAATCAAAGATAACAATGATAAGGATTGCAAAGTAAATGTACCTGAGATCACATCTGTGTCATTACGGCCCTCACGGTGAGCAAAAACTCGATCTGGTCTACCACCCTCTGGTCTTATCGCTGCATCATGAGCCATACCCCTCTGGCCATCATCGCGCCTCTAAAATTACCCCTGCCACGACCTTGGCCCCTAGCAGGTGCAGCCACCTGTGCTGGTGCATCCCTTATAGCTCGAGGATAATCACGCTTCAGGTGATCTGATGATCCAAAAATCCAACAACCTTCAGCATTACCCCAGTACATACCCATGTGGCGCCTACCACATCGCTCACACACCGCTACAACACGATCTCCCTGATCACCTTGGCTAACTCTACCACCAAGCCTGTGATCTGACCTATGTCTCTTGTCCCTGAACTTCCTATTCTGCCTCCAGAATAGCTAGAGTCAGCCACTCTCTTACCCAAATTCCTACCCGCAGCCTGTACTGGTGCACCCAAGGATTGCTCGATTTCCTTGGCCCGGTTGACCAACACAACAAAATTTGTGTAATCTACAGCCAAGAGATACATCTGAATGTCCTTAACAAGACCATAACGGAACCTGTCACATCTCTGCTGGTCATCAGGAACCAACTCTGAAGCATACTAGCTCAGGCGACAAACTTCACCTCGTATTCAATAACAGATATGCCACCCTATGTCAACACCATGAACTCACGCTTCTTCATATCCAAATACTGGGTTCCAAGGTACTTTCTCTTGAAAGCTCTTTGAAAGAACTCCCAAGTGACATCTGCCTCTGGAACGCCCGCAATGGTAGTCACCCACCAGTGATACGCATCACCCTGCAACAGAGACATGGTGCAACCCAACTTGCGCTTCTCATTGCATCCCATCTGATTCATGATGTGAATCGTCTTTTTCAGCCAACCCTTAGCTGCTTCAAGACTCAAACCTTAGAATTCCTCACCTCCCAAACTCCTTAAGAGCTCTAATAGTAACCCCTGATTTGCCACCACAGCAGGTGCTGGTGCTTGTGCCTGCACTCCAGCCATTGCTACTTGAAAAGCTCCCATTATTGCTTGAACCAACAGAGTCAAATCACCATAAACAGGCACCTGGTGATCCTGGGGTACTTTACCTACCCCAACATTAACTGGAGGAACCATCAGAGTAGGATGAGGTAAAACATGAGGGGGATTCTCTTTTATCTTGTTATTCTGCCCTACCCCGACAGTATTAGCCATCGATCGCGTCTCATGTCGAGCCATGCTATCAAAAGCATCAAAACACATTAAAGTTAGGCTAGCATCAGGCAAGGATCCAAGACAACTTTTAAATGCATTTTAAAACCTCGGTAATAGGCAATGTGTTCCCAATTCATACCCTAACATGATATTAAACAATCACCAAATATATACACAATCACGGTGCAATTCATACAGCAACAGCCAATCAAGCAACAACAACCTAACTTTTCGCAAACCTGACTCTGATACCAACAAATGTAACTCCCTCGATCCGGCCTAGTCATAAGATCGAGCTGAGCAAGTATATTAGGTTTACCAAAGTAAACCAAAAAGACAAAACCTAAAACGCGACCATTTTGTTTTCTTTTTATCTTGTCTAGATGCACTATTACATTCCTACATTTATATACTGTCCACAGGTGATAACTCAATACAATCGGGGACCGATACGATATCCAATTGTAATCACTCATTTTATCTGGGGAATTTTGTGTCAATTTGAAAATATTATGTAATTATTAGTGTTTATTATTAGTGCATATATACATATATTATATTACTAGCATGTGTGTTATTAATATGCATGTAATGTATGTGTGATGTGTGTAAATGCATGTATAGTATGTTCTGTGGTGTACGTGTGCTATGTGTGTATTGTTTGTATATATGTCAATGTGTGATTAAACCAATATATATAAGTTAGTATGTTGTATTAATTATGTATGTTATAGATGGTATTGTGCACTTGTACGCGTAGGTTATATACATGTGTGTACTTGTGTGTGTATACGTATACGATATTGTTATAATTATTATTATGAATATTATTAATATTATTATTATTAGGCTATGTAAGAACATAATTTAAATAAAATAGAACCCAAATTGCATTAAAACCCCCAAAAAATTAATTAAGAGTCTAGTCCATGTTTACAAAATCCAAAAATATAATTTACAAGGCCTGATCGGCCCAAACCCTAATTACATGTTTTTCTCTTGCAGCCGCATGATCTGAGCCGTTGGATCAAGATTTGATCTAACAACCCAGATCGAATGAAGACCCTCCAGCTGGCGCGCGTGTGATGCACTCCCCGGACTGTTCGTTTCTCTCGCGCGAGTGTAGAGCACGCGCTAACCATTCAGATACCAAGACGCCACGTGGCACAATCTGGTGCAATCCCGCCCATTCCAAGATCAAATTAAGGCCGTCTGTTTCCCATGCAATCTCAGCCGTTGGATCAGATCTGATCCAACGGCCGAGAGCGAATCTGGCAGGATGAACGACTCCCCCATGCCACCACCATGCCTCTGTTGTACCACAAGCTCAATCACCGCATCAAACATCACCAAAAAACATAAAAAATGCAAACTTTGTCAGCGATCAGATTTCAGAAAAGCATGTATTTTATGTACTACTTCTACCAAACAAAAAAAGAAATATATATGTATCAAACTTAATTTGTAACCAGGGAACAGTTTCAAAAATAACAAAAAAAGCTATCGAAATTCCAAGGTAATGTTCCCGTTCTTTTCTTACTTTCTCATGCATGTATGAAATCTGAGTTGGTTCATGTCTCGCCAGCGACAAGTCATAAAAGGGCGAGCCACGTTTTGTTTCGAAATAACAAAGAGGGTTCTATTTTTCTTTTGGTTTCAAAATGAAAGGGGTTTTTGTTTTTGGGGTTTTCGTTGTTGAACTGCCACGGTCTGGGACGGCTTGAGGTGGCCGTATGGCTAAACCTCGCCTGAGACCGGATGAGTACGGCGGTTCATGTTTTCTGGGGCGGTTGTTTTCTGGAAGAACTGTGAGAGAGAGGAAAGCTCTTTTTAGGGTTTTAAAAATGGGAAAAATGAAATGGGGGCTAATTTTTTTTTGTTTTATAGATTGAAAATAAAGGCTTTTTGGTCAAATAACCCCATAAATCCTCCCTTGCTCCCAGATTTTTCATTTTGGGCATGCCCCTTGGGATATTTACACCATCAGTCCCTCTCTCTTTTTGAAATATTTCGATTAAATCCCTAAATCAAACTGATTCATTTTTTAAACGGTAAAATTACGCCCCAAGTCATCCCGCGTTTTTGAACTTTGCATTTTGAGTGTGCCCCTTGGTTATATTACACTATAGGTCCTTTGCAGTTTACTCCAGTTTTTAATTAAGTCCTTAATTAAGTCTTTTGTTTATTTAATTTCTGTTTTTAGATTTTGTTTCTATTTCAGTTTAGTCCCTATTGGAAGATGTTGATTTCAGTTTAGTCCCTATTGGAAGATGTTTTTAGATTTTGTTCCAAGGCGAATCCAGTACCGGCCATTTTGAATCAAACCTTTATTTCTTTGAATGCGAGCCGAAAGCACGAAGAATGACGTTTTAGAGGGTGTGCGCAACTACTACAGGTTTAGATCCAGAGCCACATGTGGAAGACATCGATGGGGGTTTAGAGAGTACTGTTCCGAGGCTTTTCACCTTTGCGGAATATTTAGCGAAGGAATGGCGAGAAGACTGGAAGACGAAGACATGGTCCCATATCTTTAGGAACATCCAAGACGGAGACATAGTATGGAGAGTTTTGTGGCTCAGCAGGGTTAGTCATTTCTTATACAATTGATGTGATTATGATTGGCTGATGATGTTAGGGCTATATGGTGGGATTGCTTATGCTCCGCTTTTAGTGTCCTGACAGTTTGGATCGCGACAGTTCATCCCCTTCACCGCCGGGCTAAGTAGAAGTGAATTCCCGTTCAAGGGAGAGTTCAGGGCTAGGGTTCAAACCATCATGAGAGCTTGGGATCACTGTTATCGAATCAGGGTAGAAGAAGATACCGAACCCATGATCACCCTGAATTATGATCTCTGGAGGTGCTTGAAGGTCAATGACAATATTCCAGAACCTGACCAAGGACCTACCATGTCGCTTGAGGAACATATGAGGATAGTACCGTCTGAGGCCGTTATTTTGCGAAGTGAACTCGAGGAAGTTAAGAAGAAGATAGAAGCTTTGTAGACACAGCATATGGATGAACTCTACAAGGCGAGTTTAGAGGTCGACGAATGAGATAGGACCATCAAGAAACTAAAGAAGCTCAATGCAGATCTAAGTGAAAAGAATGCCTTTTACCAGAAAGATACTCTTCAGCTTCAAGCCAAGGTGCAGAACACCGGCCGAAGCCAATTCCTAGCCATGGAGAAGGAAATGATGAACAATATGCATTTAGTCGAAGAAGAACAATAGATTGATAAAGGTAAGCAAGCAATCATCTACGAGAAGGAAAACACTGCTGTTTGGAAGAGAAAGTCCATGGGAAGCAGGAATAAACTGGTCGAGATGCAAAGCTTGTACAATGACACTGTTCAAAGCCTAAATCAGAGTCAAGATCAGAATGTCGAGTTAGAAGGGAGGCTGGTAGAGTTAAAGCACTCCCTTTAGACCTATCGTCAGAGGAATGATTTCATCGAACTACAAGAAATAGAGCGCGAAATTAGTATGTTACGAGCCCGCATTGAGTCACTCGAAGCAACCGTTCAAGATTACAAAGAGAGACTTGGGGTGTTTGAAGAAGATGCAGTAGGTGGAGACAATTATTGGAGGCGAAGACTTCATGATGCTTCCCAGATGATTCAAAATAGAGATCAGTATTACAAGACCCTGATGGTGGACATACAACAAGTTGCGAGACATGTGACGAATTTAGCTACAGAAGTCGAAGCTCTCTGACCTTTCATAACCGCGAATATGGAAGAAGCACCTAGGTTCATCAAGCTGCCCAAGGCTATCGAGAAGTTAGGAAATAGAGCTAGGGCTTATGTGTAGAACTCTATTATGTAATCGGGACCCTTTTGCAATCTAGACCCTTTTTGTAATCTAGACCCTTTAATTCCCATGAAAGTAGTTCAAAAGGGTGATTACCAGCGGAATTAGTACCTTTATTTGCACACATTCTTGCATTGCATCATGACATGTGCATCGTTATACATGCATTTATCCATTTTTGTAATTATATTAATAGTGTAAATATTGTGGCAGTGTGAAATTAAAAGCTAAGCCGCAACCATTCAGTATCCATACCTTACCTGGTTCCAAAGCAAATTAATGAAAGATAGAATAGTCAGTCTGGAGAAAGGGTAGAAAGATTTGGAAGCCCGTTTTGATGAAGCCAAGAGGAGCCTCAGTAATCAGATCGCTCAATCACAAGCTGCGATAGTATCAGACATAACAGCATCGCTGGCAAAAAGCCTCAGGAAAAAAAGGTTAAAGAGGAAGCCACCCGAGAGCATGAAGGTATCACATCTCACAGCAAGGTTCAACCAGCGACGCCAAGTTCGGCAAGAAGAGTATACATTGACCCTGTCGAGATATATGCTAATCTTCAGGCAGGGGCATCTGAAAGCCAGCCCATTGATATAGAGGCCTTCTATGAAGAAGAGGTGCCAGATTTGAATTTGGTCGAGAAAATTTGAACTGAGGTAGAAAAAAAGTGGGAAGAAAGATTCTGTCTCATGGAAGAGAAATTTAAAGCACTACAAGCCACCGATGAACCAGGGAATGAGGCTAGTGATTTAAGCCCGGTATCTGACCTTGTTCTACCACCCAAATTCAAAACTCCAGAGTTTGACAAGTATGACAGGACTTCATATCCTTCCGCACATGTGACCATGTATTTTCGGAAGATGGTGGCCTATCTCAAGGATGAAAAGCTCTTGATCTATTGTTTCTAGGATGGCCTGACAGTGGCAGCACTTCGGTGGCATACCCAGCTAAGCCGGGTAAATATCAAGACTTGGAAGGATCTTTCAAAGGCATTTATTGAGCAGTATAAACACGTAACAGATGTGACTCCCAGCAGGATCATGTTAGAAAACATGGGGCAGAAGTCTAATGAGAGTCTGTGACAATACGCCCAGAAGTGGCGAGAGGTGTTCGCTTAGATCCAGCTACCAATTCCTAAGCACGAGATTACGCCCCTATTTGTAAATACTTTGAAGGGGACACTATTCGATTGCCTCATCAATAATACAACTCAGAGTTTCGCGGATTTGATCAGGACCGAGGAGTCTCTCGAGTTGGTAATCAAGAGCGGCAGGATTGACAGTGAGAATAACTCTCGAAAGTACAACAAGAAGAGAGAAAATGAAGTAAACACTACGAGCACTTACACTGCTCTAGCAAACTTCACAGTCTCCCAGCCATAAACATCAACAGGGAAAGCTCTGAACCAAAGAGAAGAGAGAGCTCCAAGAAAGGAAAATGAGAAAGCATCATTTACTCCATTGCCAGTTTCGTACTCTAAGCTTTATTCTCAGTTGCACAAAGCTGATTTAGTCCACCCGTACTATGTTACTCCATTCAAACCTTTGTTTCCGTCATGGTATGATTGAAACGCACATTGCGACTATCATGGAGGTGCCCCTGGTTATCCCATAGAAAATTGCCTCGCATTCAAGAAGCTTGTGTAGAGTCTGATCAATTCTAGGGTGTTGAAATTTGAGGAACCGAATGTAGCCGCTAACCTGTTACCTAATCATGGAAATCACAAAGTAAAATCTATTGAGGAATACTCTATTAGGAATGCTAAAGAAGACGTGTCAGAAATCAAGTCCCCATTACGGTGGGTATTCCAACGATTATGCATGGCCCGTTTGATTGACAAAGGCATGGTAGTGGTGCAGAAAGGATGTAGATCTTATTGCGAGTTCCACCAGGAGGGAGGACACGATATCCAACAATGTGAAAAATTCAGGATGTTGATTCAACATCTAATGGACAGTAAAAATATAGAGTTCTTTGAGGAAGGCAGGGGTTAGATGTATGCGCATCAGATAGCCCCAACCTCAAATATGGGAGAGACAAGCCGTTTTTCATATCCTCCAGGACAGAGGGAGCAAGTTCATCCAAAGGAGAAGCTGTAAAGGTGGCTCCTAAAATCATCATCTCAGCACCGTCCCCATTCTCGTTCAAGGACATGCGGCAAACTTCTTGGAATTATGCCGCAAACGTGACCGTACCAGAGAAGTCAAAATCGAGTGAGGAGAAGGAACAAAAGGTAAAAGAAGAGCCAGCACAGAAAGATGAATAGACGAAGAAGGATGAAAGTGCCGGTGAAGTAGGCCACTTCACAAGGAGCGGTAGATGCTATTCTTCGGAAGCTTTGAAGACTGCTTAAGCCACAAAAGATAAAGGAGAAGGTACATCGACTAGTCATGTGTAGATATTTAGAGAGGAGCCCCCTTCGAAGATTAATGAACCAGTAACTGAAGATCCGGCAAAGGAATTTTTAAAGTTCCTGAGGCACAGTGAATACAATGTAGTAGAGCAGCTACGTAAGCAACCAGCAAGAATTACAATGTTGGAGTTGCTTCTAAGTTCGGAGAAGCATCGTGAGGCATTGTTAAAAGTGTTGAACCAAACGTTTTTACCCGGGGACATTTTTGTATCCAAGCTGGACAGAATAGTGGGGTGAATCACCGCCTACAACCACATCACATTCAGCGATGACAAGACCCCGAAAGGAGGTATGGGGTCCACCAAAACTCTCAACACCACGACTCACTACAAAGGGTATGCGTTACCAATAGTATTGATTGACAATGGGTTGGCATTAAACGTACTACCAATGGTGACTTTGCAAAAGCTACCAATAGATGATTCTCACATGAAACCCTGTCACAACTCTGTGAGAGCCTTTGATGGTACGCAAAGGGGAACACTTGGAAAGATTGAAGTACCCTTATTGATCGAACTGACAGAGTATACGATTGATTTCGTGGTGATAGACATAAAGCTGACCTACAGTTGCCTGTTAGGAAGACCATGGATTCACTCTACAAGAGCTGTTCCTTCATCACTCTATCAGAAATTGAAGTTTGTGATCGAGGGCAAATTGGTCACTGTAGAAGCTGAGCAGGAAATCATCATTTCGGTTACATCAGACGTTCCTTATATCCAGAGCAACGAAGATGCTGCGAAATGTTCTTTTTTAGCATTGGAACTGGTAAATGCTACATTTGTCGCGAAAGGTAATAGGATCCCTTGCCCTAGGTTATCTAACTGCACCAAGATTACCGTTTCTGAAACTTTGAGCCGAGAAGCCAAAGCGGGAAGAGGGCTTGAAAAGAGATTGAAAGGAAGCCTACGAGCCAGAAGCGTCATCACCAAGAAAGATCATTTCGGGCTTGGCTACAGACCAAGTGTTCAGCAAAGGAAGGAAGAGTATAGAAGGAAGGAAGAACAAAAGAGTGCAAGACTCGAGGGAGAAGACATTCCATGGAGACCGATGTCTTTCCTTCATGTGAAAAATATTTTTGTCTCTGGGGGATTCGACCGTATAGGAAAGAAATTCGAGGAAGCAATTAAATAAAATGACATATTAAACGAGAAAGAAATGTTCAATGAATCTCTTGAAGGGATGTCCATCAACATGATAGCTGAAGGAGACAATGGCAGTAACGTGTTGACCAGCATCCGCCCTTGTCGTCCCGGGGAAACTCTTGATAACTGGAGCTACATTGATCTACCTATAGTCTATAGGGCCAGATCAGAGTAATGCTCCGAATTAACCTTTTTTGTTGTTGCCCATAAGCAATGGGGATCTTTTGTATAGGGCACCTACGTTAACTTTTTTGTTTGCAATGAAAAGATATCTTCCCCATTTTCTCAAATGGCAAACATTCTATTTATTTCATTAATTCATTTCTTATTCATATTCATTCACTTTATTTAAAATCATTCTCTTCCCAATGCATTCGTTCTCATTCCATGCAGGGTCCCCATAATTAACTGTATGAATGATTCTGAATCCAATCCTGAGGTAGATTTCGAATGCCCAGAGATCTCGGTAGAGACGATGAGGATGAATGTGAGGTCCCTGAAGAGTTGGTAAGGATGATGGATAACAAAGAAAGGCAAATCATGCCCCATCAAGAAGAAATAGAAATTGTAAACTTGGGGACCTATGAAGAGAGAAAGAAGTAAAGATCGGGACTACATTTTTCTCTGAAAATAGGCACTAACTGATAGCCCTGCTCCAAGAATTCAAGGATGTATTTGCTTGGACTTATCAAGATATGTCGAGGTTGAATACAGACATAGTGGTACACAGCTACCAACAAGACCGGAATGCAAACCAATCCAGCAAAAGCTTAGAAGAATGAGGTCTGACATGTTGTTAAAGATCATAGAGAAGGTGAAAAAGCAGTTTGATGCCGGCTTTCTAAAAGTTGCCAAATACCCTGAGTATGTTACAAACATCGTACCGGTGCTAAAGAATGATGGGAAGGTCCGCATGTGCGTAAATTATAGGGACCTCAACCGAGCAAGCCCTAAAGACAACTTCCCTCTGCCCTATATTGATACGTTGGTTAACAATATCGCGGGATACTCATGGTTCTCATTCATGGACGGTTTCTCAGGATACAATCAGATAAAGATGGACTTGGAGGACAAGGGAAGACCACATTTGTAACCATGCAGGGCGCGTTTTGTTACAAGATAATGCCTTTCGGACTCAAGAATGCAGGAGTGACTTATCAAAGGGCAATGGTGACTCTTTTCCATGATATGATCCACAAAGAGATAGAAGTATATGTGGATGATATGATTGCTAAATCTTGAACCGAGAAAGAGTACCTCTAAAACCTGAGAAAGCTGTTTCAAAGACTGCGGAAATACCAGCTGAAGCTCAACCTAGCCAAGTGCACTTTTGCAGTCACATCTAGAAAACTCTTAGGATTTGTGGTGAGCAGAAAGGCGATTGAGATCGATCCAAAAAAAGTGAAGGCCATTTAGAACCTTCCACCGCCTCATACTCAGAAAGAAGTCCAAGGTTTCCTTGGAAGGTTGAACTACATCTCCTGCTTCATCTCCCAATTAACAGATAAATGTGACCCTATTTTAAGATTACTCAGGAAGAATAATCCCGAGGTCTGGGAAGAGGAATGTCAAGAAGCTCTAGAGAAGATCAAGAAGTATTTGAAGAATACTCCAATTTTAGTCGCGCCAGTACCAGGCAGGCCCTTAATCCTTTACTTGATAATTTTTGAGAACTCGATGGGTTGTGTGTTGGGGCAACATGATGAGTCTGGGAAGAAAGAAAGAGCCATCTACTACCTAAGCAAGAAGTTCACTGATTGAGAAGTGCGGTACCCTCCAATTCAAAAGCTATGTTGTGCTTTAGTTTGGGCTACCAAAAGGCTTAGGCAATACATGTTGTATCATAACATATGGTTGATATCCAAATTGGACCCCTTGAAGTTTCTAATAGAAGCACCAACATTAAAGGGAAGGATGGCCCGCTGGCAGATGCTGTTATCATAGTTCGACATTATATATGTGAGCCAGAAAGCCGTGAAAGGAAGTGCTATAGCAGATTTCTTAGCTAGTCGTGCTTCAGATGATTATGAATCGTTGAACTTCAATTTCCCAGATTAGGACTTGATGTGCATTACAACTGGAAAAGACGTTTCAGATGACGGCTTGTGGAAGCTTGACTTTGATGGAGCTTCCAATGCCCTTGGCCACGGAATAGGAGCTGTACTAATTTCTCCAAAAGATGTCTATTATCCATTCACTAGCAGACTGGAGTTTTCTGCTCCAACAACATAGCTGAATACGAAGCTTGTGTTATGGGACTAAATACGGCCATTGAAAGAAAGATCAAAGAACTTCGAGTATTCAGAGATTCATCCCTGGTGATTTATCAGTTACTAGGAGAATGGGAAACTAGGGATCTGAAGCTGGTCAAATACTACACGTTGATCTAGGAGCTCATCAAAGAATTCAAAAAGGTAAGTTTCACCTACCTTCCTAGAGAGGACAACCAGATGGTGGACGCCTTGGCAACCCTGGCCTCCATGTTCAAAGCAAATACGAGAGCAGATATGAAGCCCAGTGAGATGCAGACTTTTGAATAGCCAGCTCATTGTTATAATGTGCAAGAGGAAATAGACGGCAACCCTTGGTACTACGATATCTTGCAATATGTCAAGTTTTAGAGATATCCGGAAGGGGCAAATAAAAATGATCGAAAAACACTTAGAAGGATGGCAACAGGATATGTTCTGGACGGGGAGATCCTGTACAAAAGAAGCCAAGATCAAACATTTTTTAGATGTGTAGATGCTCGAGAGGCGAAAGAAATTTTGGCAGAAGTACACGATGGTTTGTGTGGAACACACGCCAATAGTTTGTCAATAGCCCCAAAGATCATGAGATATGGCTATTTCTGGTCGACTATAGAGGGAGATTGCATCGATTACGCTAGAAAGTGCCACAAATGCTAAATATATGCCGACAAGATCCATGCTCCTCTGTTACCTTTACACACCATGGCCGTTCACAGTATGGGGAATGGACATCATTGGACAGATTCATTCGAAGGCTTCCAACAGGTATCATTTTAATTTGGTCGCCATTGATATTACTTCACTAAATGGGTAGAGGCAGCATCCTATGCCAATATCACAAGAACAACGGTGTGCAAGTTCCTAAAGAAGGAGATCATTTGTAGTTACGAGTTGCCGAAAAGCATCATCACCGATAATGCTTCCAATCTAAATAACAAATTGATGACTGAGGTGTGCAACCAGTTCAAAATAACACACCATAACTCCACAACCTATCGTCCTAAGATAAATGGGGCAGTAGAAGCAGCAAACAAGGACATAAAGAAAATCATTGCGAAGACAACCGACACCAATAAGGATTGGCATGAGAAGTTTCCATTTGCTCTGTTTGCCAACCGGACATCTGTTCATACATCGATCAGGGCAACACCTTATTCTCTAGTATACAACACAGAGGCGGTACTACCCATTAAGGTTGAGATTCCATCACTTCAGGTTCTGAATGAAGTGAAGTTGGATGAATCAGAGTGGGTGCAAGCTAGGTTCGACCAGTTAAATCTTATCGAGGAAAATAGGCTAAGGCCATTTGCCATGGTCAAATGTATCAAAAGCGAATGATGCAGGCATATGATAAGAAAGTACGCCCGATAGAATTCTTGGAGGGAGAACTGGTGCTTAAGAAGATCCTCCCAATTCAAAAAGATTCTCGAGGGAAATGGATGTCTAACTGGGAAGGGCCATATGTTGTCAAGAAGGCCTTTTTAGGAGGAGCAATGATCTTAACTAAAATGGACGGAGAAGAATTAAAAAATACTATGAATTCCGATTCAGTTAAGAAATATTATATTTGAAAAAAAGAAAAAAAGAATGAAAAATAAGAAGAAAAAAAAGAGAAGAAAAATGAAATGCAAACCTGAAACGACGTTTTATCAAAAAAAATGGAGAGCTAGAGGCAAAAACCTAAAAGAGTGCGTCTTGAAGCAAATAAAGGATCTAAGTTGAAAACCCGTTAAGGGCGGCTCAGATAAATTTTGAAGTTGGGCCTCCGGCAAGTAGAGTCATCCCTACGAGTATCAGAAGAAGGAGCTTCAGGTAAAGATTCTACTCCAATTGATAGGACCACGCATCATTCATACTGTGGATACTTGGGGTTTTGCATTTCATGATTTTCTTTCGTTTTTTCTCACGTTTGCCATGACTTTCTTAAAACTGTTCCAAATCCTTAATGTTAATAAAATCACATTTTTGAAACCTCCATTCTTTGTCTTCTCATCGTTTTCATAAGCATCTTGCAAACAAGTTAACATAGACATATGGTAAGCAAAAAAATTCTGAGCATTACTATGATCTAACCTTGAGAATGCAGGTGGTTAGAGGATAGAGTTAACTTTGGTCTAAAGTTTTACATGATGTACATTGAGGCACGACGAACGGAAGACTTCGAGTATCAGGATAAGATAACCAATGTCATGTACCATTCGTACTTGTCTGGGAAAATATTCAAGATAAAAATGAAGGTCTCCCAGGTGAAAACCCGTAAGGGAACCTTAAAAATACTCTAAAGCGAAAACCCGAAAGGGCACTTTAGATCTTTGAACCAGAAACTCAGAAAAAAAAAGGCTGAAATGGTTGAACCTAATACTATGGGGTGCCGTCACCGGGAGAAGAAAAAAAAGAAAAAGCAAGCAGAAAGTCGAGATTGACTAATTGTGGAAACAGGCGCATCAAGATGTTGACACTCATGCATCATATATAGTTAGGCATTCTAGGGGTTAGGAGCATGCTAACTCATTTATCATAACCTTTTGTCCATTTTAAACAGGTACTCACAGATTGCCATTGACTTTTGATCTTCCCCTTTAGCAGTGAAGAGGTGGATTCATTTGAATAAGGATTTTGGCAGCCTTAGTAGTATGAGTCTAGAAAGTTTGGTGGCCGTCTTCGGCATGAATCCCCAAATTTGAAGAAAGACTGCCAGCCTGAGTAGTGTGAGTCCAGAAAGATTGGCAGCCTTAGCAGCGTGAGTCCAGAAAGATCGGTAGCCATTTTGGCATGAATCCTAAATACGAAGATAAAGGTTCTATATAGGAATGGCCCATATTTTCGAGCACTCATAGAGAAAGGTTCAATATAGGAAGAACCCGCAGCTTCAAGATTTCAGAAGCTAAAAGTTCTATATAGGAAAGACTTGCGGCTCCAGGGTTTGAAGACTAGCAGTTCTATATAGGAAGAACTCCCAGTCGAAAAATCTATTCATGACGCAGAAGGTTTTATATAGGAAAGACCTACCGCATTGAAGGTGAACAGTTCTATATAGGAAGGACTCCAAGCTTTACCGTCTCAGAGTGAAAGGTTCTATATATGAGGGACTCATAACTCAAGACTTCAGAACGAAAGGTTCTATATAGGAGGGACCTATAGTTCCAAGATCAGAAGGTGAAGAAGTTCTATATAGGAAGAACTTACGAGCCTGAAGATTCAGCTAAGGAAAAGCGGAGAGTTTCAGAAGAACACGTGACTCCGAAGCTACGAATAGGGAGGTCAGATAAAAATGAGTACTTATGATCTTTGCTTTGTTCCTGTTTCACAAGAACAAGCAAATAGGGACAACTGTAATCACTCATTTTTATCTGGGGAATTTTGTGTCAATTTGAAAATATTATGTAATTATTAGTGTTTATTATTAGTGCATATATACATATATTATATTATTAGCATGTGTGTTATTAATATGCATGTAATGTATGTGTGATGTGTGTAAATGCATGTATAGTATGTTATCTGGTGTACGCGTGCTATATGTGTATTGTTTGTATATATGTCAATGTGTGCATAGTCATATTAAATATGTGTGATTAAACCAATATATATAAGTTAGTATGTTATATTAATTATGTATGTTATAGATGGTATTGTGCATGTGTACGCGTAAGTTATATACATGTGTGTGCTTGTGTACGTATACGTATACGATATTGTTATAATTATTATTATGAATATTATTTTTATTGGGTTGTGTAAGAACATAATTTAAATAAAATAAAACCCAAATTGTATTAAAACCCAAAAAAATAATTAAGAGCCTAGTTCAGGTTTACAAAATCCACAAATATAATTTACAAGGCCTGCTCGGTCCAAACCCAAATCCCATATCCAAAAACCCAAACCCTAATTACATGTTTTCTCTTACAACTGCATGATCTGAGCTGTTGGATCAAGATTTGATCCAACAGCCCAAATCGAATGAAGTCCCTCCAACTGGCGCGCGTGTGATGCACTCCCCAAACTGTGCATTTCTCACGCGCGCGTGAAGAGCACGCGCTAACCGTTCAGATACCAAGATGCCACGTGGCGTAATCTGGTGCAATCCCGCCCATTCTAAGATCAAATCAAAGCCGTTTGTTTCCCATGCAATCTCAAACGTTGGATCAGATCTGATCCAACTGCCGAGAGCGAATCTGGCAGGATGAACGCCTCCCACATGCCTCTGTCATACCACCAACTCAACCACCGCATCAAACATCACCAAAAAAAATAAAAAATGTAGACTTTGTCAGTGATCAGATTTCAGAAAAGCATGTACTTTATGTACTATGTCTACCAAACAAAAAAGAAATATATATGTATCAAACTTAATCTGTAACCAGGGACCAGTTTCAAAAATAACAAAAAAACTCTCGAAATTCTAGGGTAATGTTCCCGTTCTTTTTTTACTTTCTCATGCATGCATGAACACAAAAAATATATAGTAGAATAAAAAAACCAGAGTTATATACCTGAGTTGGTTCATGTCTCGCCGGCGACAAGCCCTAAAAGGGTGAGCCACGTTTTGTTTCTAAATAACAAAGAGGTTTTTGTTTTTATTTTGGTTTCAAAATGAAAGAGGTTTTTGTTTTTGGGTTTTTGTTGTTGAACCGCCACGGTCTAGGACGGCTTGAGGTAGTCGTATGGCTGAACCTCGCCTGAGACCAGCGGAGTATGGCGGTTCATGTTTTCTAGGGGCAGTTATTTTCTAGAAGAACCAAGAGAGAGAGAGGAAAGCTCTCTTTAGGGTTTTAAAAAAAAATGGGAAAATGAAATGGGAGCTGATTTTTTGTTTTATAGATTGAAAATAAAGGCTTTTTGGTCAAATAACCCCATAAATCCTCCCTTGCTTCCAGATTTTTCATTTCGGGCATGCCCCTTGGGATATTTACACCATCAGGCCCTCTCTCTTTTTGAAATATTTCGATTAAATCCCTAAATCAAGCTGATTGATTTTTTTAAACGGTAAAATTACGCCCCAAGTCATCCCGTGTTTTTGAACTTTGCATTTTGAGTGTGCCCCTTGGTTATATTACGCTATAGGTCCTTTACAGTTTACTCTAGTTTTTAATTAAGTCCTTAATTAAGTCTTTTATTTATTTAATTTCTAATTTTAGATTTTGTTTCTATTTCAGTTTAGTCCCTATTAGAAGATGTTTGATGTTGATTTCGGTTGTTGTGGAGTGAAATTGGGTTGTAGCTGTTGTGGATTTATGTTGGTGCATTGTTGAATGTATTTTGATGCATTGAACCCTCTGTTTTTGCGTGGATAAAATAGGGGAAGTTGGTCCTCAAGCTTGAACAATTGTTTCAGAAGCTTTGGAGGCGATGTTATCGTATCGGCAAGTGAGGCGTTGCGTCTCAGTGAGTGAGAACGTGTTTTTACAGCTTTGCAAAGGTTTGAAAGTTATGTTTGGGAGATTAGATCAAGCTTGAAATGCTGGTCTAAGTTTGGAAGTAAGTAAAAGATAAATTCTCTCTCGAACTCAGTTTGTCAATTGGTTTTTATGCACTTGTTTAAATGGTTTAATTACTCACTGTATATGCATGTTTTGAGCATGGATTAATGTTGGAAGTTGATTACATAATGATGTTGATGCATTTGGAAGTAATGCACATTTTGTTAATGTTTATGAACATTGGTTAATGCAAGGTTTATTGCATTGGTTAAATGATTTATGATGATGCATATAAAAACAGTGAGTTGTTGTTAGTAAAATGAATTATATTGCCAAGTGATTGTATGAAAATGTTTTGTAAAAGTTATTGAATATAGTTGACCGGCCATAAAATTGATAGTGCACTATAAAAAGTTGCCTTGGATGTTGAGGGGTTTTTATCTGTAGTACCGAATACTCCATCTGAGTACCCTAATGGTTGAGAGATTTAAATCGTACCAAAGACTCCCATTATGGGTTATACATCTAGCCGATGAGTGGTGTTAAGGGATTTATGTGTACCAAAACTCCACCACAGGTATCGCAACGGTAGAAGGGTTTATGCGTACTGAAAACTCCCGTTGGTGAACCTTGAGATGCCGGTAGATTGTATGTTAAGTGCTGAGGGAACACTTGTTGAATCCGTGTATCCGATGTTATGTTTTGTAAAGTGGTTTTCAAAAGGAATGCTAAATGGTTTAAAATGCATTGATGGTGTTTGGTTTTTGAGCATTCCACACTAAGCCTTGTGTACTTACGCTCTCTTTTTCCATTAATACAGAGAATTAAAGGTCAAGGGCAGCAAGGAAGCAAGGAAGGAATTCCAGTGGCTTGTTTTCAAAATATGGATTGGAACGTTATATAGTAGTAATAAGGGCAATGTGTCAAACATTGGTTCGGGAGGGTTATTTGGTGAACTCACTGTATATACAAGTTTTGAAAGTTGGTTTGGATTTTTAAGTGGTTTAAAGTGCATGAGATGTGGATGGATTTATGTTTTGGATGTTGATTAGGGAGCATGCCTATAAACTTTGTGGTTGATTGTGCTAGGATTTCTTAAAATGCTAGATTGATGTTGTCAAGCATGTTTCTGATATTATATGTTGTTTGGATTTGTGTTAAGGTTGTTTAGAGCAAGCCAAAGTGTTATATGTTGGACCTAGAGGTCATTACAGGCCTCTACGTACTGGTATGGGTACCCAAAGATCGATATGCAGGGTCTGGAAAGGCTCAAATCATCGAAATAAAGTAGAGGGTATCGATATGCCTAGCCACCGTATCGATACGCCTTAAGGAAATATTGTACTGGTGTCGGTACACAGGTTTGAGTACCGGTATGATCCCTTTAATTTTAAAGAGTAGTACCGATACGCGGGGTACTATATCAGTACGCAATTTGCTTTTTGGAATTTTAAGTTTTTGAGAAATGCATGAGGGATCGGTACGGGGTCAAGGTCGTACGGTACGAGTGGGTCAACACACTGTATCGATACGATTTTATGTGTATTGATGCGAGTAGCTATTTTTTTCATTAAGCTGTATCAGTACGGGCTTGCCTATATCGGTACTCGTCGTTGATTTTGTGTATGCCAATGTGTTGAAGTTTGGAAATCTTGCAATTTAGTCCCTGATTATTATGGATGCAATTGAATGAGTTTGGATGATTGTTTTGAGTTGGAATTTATCACATGAGCATGAAATTGGGCTAATAAAGATTGGGTAACTTTAATTGTGATAAAGGCCCCGTAACTTACAAAAATTATACTTTGGCCCCTATTGTGTAATATTGAGCAATTAAACTTTGTTTCACAATCTGATTACAATGCGACATTTTCCCTGAAACATGTTCACTTAAGATAATAATAATAATATGCATATAGACAAGATAAAAAGGAAAATGGGCTCGATTTAGGTTATTAGTTCGGGTTTACTTCGAGAAACCTAATATGACTCTTTTAGTCTGGTTTCTGCTAAGCCAAGCTAAAGGGGTTACATTTGGTGGTATCAGAGCAAGGTTTAAGAAAAACTGAGATGTTGTTGATGTTTTCATAATGCTCTTTGCGATGCACAGTGAGTGCTTATATGATAAGTGTTTGAAATATGCCATATTGGGGTACTTTTGGGACACATTGCCTTATTACTACAGTTATGAAATGATTTTGGTTTGAAATAAAAGTCTTGGATCCTTGCTTGATTGATTTTTTTGGTGTAATTATCATGCCTTAGATACATTTTTATACAATGCCACCGAGGAGAGAATTGTGATCTAGCAGAAACGCTGCTACTGGAGGGTAGTGAATTAAGGGCGAGATTGTACATCCTAAGGGATGGACGCCTCCTTTGCCTAATCCTCCTTAGAGAGTGGAGCAATTACCACCTGCACCACCTGGTCTAGTGTATGGTGATATGACGCCTTTGGTTTAGGCGATGAAAAGAGCATTCCAGGTCGCGATGGCTGGAGTTCATGTACCCTCATTAGCACATGCTGTTGCTAATCTGGGACTGGCATTAGAGCGTCTGCGTAGTTTTAGAGGAGTTGAGTTTAGAGGGTTGGCGCCCGATGAGTGGTTTTCTAGTACATATGGATCTTGGTTCAGATAGGGTGCAACGATAAACGTAAGTTGGGATGTGTGGCGTTCTTGTTGCAGGGTGATGCCTACGGTTGGTGGACCACTGTTATCACGGGCATAAAAGTGGTGATGTAACATAGGAATTATTCCAAGTTGCTTTTAGGAAGAAGTATCTGGGAGTTAGATACTTGGATGAAAAGAAATGTGAGTTCATGGCCTTGGTTCAGGGTAGTATGTCAGTATCCGAGTATGAGGTGCAAATTGTGAGGCAGAGCCAGTTTACGCCTAAGTTGGTGCCAGATAAGAGGCATCATTACGATCGGTTTCACTATGGTTTAGAGCAGGATGTTATGACCTACATGCTGGCCACTAATTATACAGATTTTGATGTATTTTTTACATAGGCGAAAGACATAGATTAGAGCTTGGGCTTATCTTACCGACCAAAGGGTCATGGTTGGGGTAAGAGAGTGGCAGATGCTAGTGGTAGTGGTGGTCAGGCCAAAAGACACCGTGATAGGATGTTTCGTCCAAATGCGAGATATGGTAGAGATGGTGCTGGTCGAGGATCACATGGGCAAGGTACCCATGTTTGGTCAGCGTATAATGTTTGTTGAGTTTGTGGATCGAGAGATCATTTGAGATAAGACTGTCCATGTTTGGCCACAGAGGGGCAGGCTTCTACAGTTATGGCTACGAATACTTATTGAAGTTGTGGGTCTTCCGATCATATGAAATATGTTTGTCCTTTGCTTGCTACAGATAGGCAGGCACCTGCACCTGTTGTTGCACCACCTAGAGGTTGCGGGTGCGGTCGAGGTAACTTCTAATGGAGGGAAGAGGGACAGAGGACTATAGAGCATACAGTGGCCGTTTGACCCGAAGATGATGGACCGAAGAAGATCTATTCTCATCGTGAAGGGAGGAATGACACGGACATGATAGCAGGTACATTTACCTTGTAGTTTATGTCATTACTTTCTTTGATAGATTTTGGTTCTATGCATTCATATGTTTTGCATGAGCATGCGTATTTGCTTGGTATACTGGTAGAAATGTTAGATATGGGTATGCAAGTGACGAGTTCTTTTGGAGAGACGGTTGTTACAAGGAAGTTGTATAGGAAATTTCCTTGGATGATTCAAGGATATGTGTTTGCGACTGATTTGATGGAGCTTTCGTTTTATGGTTTTGACGTGATCTTGGCTATGTATTGGTTGTCCGAGCATCGGGTTGTGGTTGATTTTGAGACAAAGCGAGTTTCTATGAAACTTGCTGATAATTATGAAGTGGTAGTTCTGGGTGAGAATGTTAAGTTCTTGTCCAATGTGGTTTCGGCTTTGGAGGCACAAAAGTTGCTGATGGAGCTTTCGTTTTATGGTTTTGACGTGATCTTGGCTATGTATTGGTTGTCCGAGCATCGGGCTGTGGTTGATTTTGAGACAAAGCGAGTTTCTATGAAACTTGCTGATGATTATGAAGTGGTAGTTGTGGGTGAGAATGTTAAGTTCTTGTCCAATGTGGTTTCGTCTTTGGAGGCACAAAAGTTGCTAGAATATGGGTGCTAGGAATATTTATCTTATGCTATGAATCTGAATGTGGAGAAGGTGCGAACTAGAGATATTTTTACTAATTGTAACTTTTCATGTTGTTTCAAGAAGAGTTACAATGGTTGCCACCGGATAGGGAGGTGGAGTTTTGCATTGAGATATATGTTGATTTGACTCTGGTGTCGACTGCACCATATCGCATGGCACCAAAGGAGTTGAAAGAGTTGAAGACACAACTTCAGGAGTTCTTAGATCATGTTTTATCCGGCCTAGTATTTCACAGTGAGGAGCACCGGTGTTGTTTGTGAAAAAGAATGATGACACTTTGAGGATATGCATCGATTATCGGCAACTAAATAAGTTGATGATTAAGAATAAGTATACTTTTCTGCAAATTGATGATCTATTCGATCAGTTTCGTGGTGCTACGATGTTTTTCGAGATTGATTTAAGATCCGGGTATTATCAGTTGAAGGTTAAAGACAAAGATGTGCCAAAGACTTCTTTTCGTATGAGGTACGGGCATTATGAGTTCTTGGTGATGATGTTTAGGTTGACGAATGAGCCAGCAATGTTTATGAACATGATGAATCGGGTGTTCCATGAATATTTAGATCGATTCATAGTAGTGTTCATTGATGATATTCTTGTGTACTCTCATACCGAGGAGGATCATTTGTGTTGAAAACCTTGTTGGATAATCAGCTTTATGCCAAGTTGTGCAAGTGTGAATTTTGGATTAAAGAAGTGGTTTTTCTCGGTCATGTGGTTTCTACGGAAGGTATTCAAGTGGATCCTAAAAAGGTTAAGGCGGTTGTGATTTGGAAGCAACCAAAGTTAGTGACCGAAGTCTATAGTTTCTTGGGTTTAGCATATTATTATCGATGTTTTGTGGATGGGTTTCAAGGTTTGTTGCTCCGTTGACCAAGTTGTTGCAAAAGGATGTACGGTTTGAGTGGACAGAAGGTAGACAAAAAGCTTTCAAGAAGTTGAAGGAAGCTTTGACACAAGCTCCAATCTTGATTTAACATGAGTCAGAGAAAGAGTTTGTGGTATATAGCGACGCATCCTACGTTGGTTTGGGGTGTGTGTTAATGCATGGTGGGAAAGTTGTAGCTTATGCATCGAGACAGTTAAAGGTACACGAGCGTAATTATCCTACGCATGATCTCGAGCTTGATGCGATAGTGTTTGCATTGAAGATTTGGAGACATTACCTTTATGGTGAAAAGTGAAACCATAAGAGTTTGAAATTTTTGATGTCGCAAAAGGAGTTAAATCTTAGGCAACATAGATGGTTGGAGTTGCTTAAGGATTATAATTTGAAAATTGAGTATCATCTGGGCAAAGTAAATGTTGTGGCTGATGCTTTGAGTAGAAAAGCTATTGTGGAGTTGAGGGCCATGTTTACGAGGTTAAGTGTGACCCGTGATGGAGATTTGTTGGAAGAGTTGCAAGTGAAACCATCTGTGTCGCAGTTGATTAAGGAAAAGCAACCTTATGATGAGGCGTTGGTACCAAGGACATTATGGATGGAAATCCTACAGATTTTCATTTTAATAGTGATGGGGTGTTGTGTTTTAAGGATCGGATAATAGTGCCTAGTGATGAGGAGTTGAGGCGGATGATTTTGATCGAGGTACATGCTGTCCTTTTGCTATACACCCCGGTAGTACCAAGATGTATCGAGGCTTGAAGGAAGAGTACTATTGGGTGGGTTTGAAAAAGGATGTGGCTAATTTTGTTGCTAAATGTATGGTATGTTAGTGTGTGAAGGCTGAACACCAGTTTTCTTCTGGGTTGTTTCAACCGTTGAAAATTTCAGATGGAAATAGGAGAGGATCACCGTGATTTTGTGTCAGGGTTGCCTTTAACACCGAATAAAAAGGATTCCATTTGGGTGATTGTTGATCATTTTACGAAGTGTGCACATTTTCTGCCAGTGCATACGACGTATACTATTGTGCGTAATAAGTGCTACGCAATTGTGCAAGTATACACGTTGCAAGTTATAGTATAAAAGATATTGTCTCCACAGGGATTGGTGCCACTTCAAGAATCTAGTCTCTTGCACTGTGAAAAGTAAAAACACAAATAAAGGATTATAGGAGTTTAACTAATAACTAAACTAGAAAGCAATAAAGTAAAAGAATAGATGAAATCAAATGAGAGAGATAGGCCATGTTATCGTGAGTTGAGGTGTGATAGTCGATTGGATCATCTTGGTAAAAGAGTGCACGGGCAACTCAGTTGCCGTGGCAACTTGCACAACGGGGTTGCCTTGGAAACTAATTGATAGTTGCCTGGGCGACTAGTTGGGAAACTACTTGGGTGTCTGGGCAGCAACCTTCAAGGTTCGGCAGATCGTTCTTCAATGGTTTCTTCTTATCCCTAAGTCGAAACTCTAGCTACTTGTGCATGCCTTGATAATACATCCCTGTGTGAATCAAGGGTGAACAACAACCAATCTTGCGCTCCTCTTAGCCGTTGAAATCCTTAACTTATTCCTAAGCCGGATTAATCTTCACCATCAATAGATTGAATAAAGATCATATTCATTCGTTTCTTGAATCTAACTCTCCCGATATTATATAAATAGATGAAGTTACAAGATCCTCTCCCAATTCACTCGCAAGCAAGAATAAGAACCAAGAATGAATAAACCTTGAATAGAAAAGTGCAAACTCTTATTACCTAAACAAAATCCAATAGTTTCTCACAACCACAAAACACAATAACCATAGCCAAATAGATTTAGTTCATGGCTAGGTTCCAAAGAAACACAAGATAAATAATCCCTAGCATGAACCCAATCGAACAAGAAAGAAAAGGATGAAGAAGGAGGCTTGTCGAAATCCTCGTTGCCCTAGATGCTTGTCGAAAATTCTCTCCTCTTGCCCTCCTTGGAGTTGTCAAAATTCTCCTCTCTTACTCTTTTTGAAGTTGACGATATGGCCTCTTATTTATAGGGCTAGGTCAAAGTCCTTCTTTGAGGAGGAAGTTAAGTTGGAATTAAATTATCTTTAAAGAATATATTCTTTATTATAATTATATTCCTACTAGAACTTCTCCTATCTTCTTGGAATTTAATTTTTCTTTAATCTCTTCATGGAAATCAAATTCCTTTGGGATTGGGCTTTGCTCCACGTCATCTTGGGCTTGTCTAGTCATCAATTTCAACTACCATATCACCTTTGCTATTGTCGACAATTGCCCTGGCAACTGGCTCGGTGTCTCCTTCATGCATTGCCCTGGCAACTAGCTCGGCATCTCCTTCATGTATTGCCCTGGCAACTAGCTCTAGCCTTGCTTTGGCAAGTGATCTTGTACATACACACAAAACACACCAAAACAGCATATTTTCCCACAAAAACTACCAAGTTATGTAATCAAGCTCAACAATGGAAGGAAACATGGATTAATGCATGAATGGCTAATTATGCAACTAATATGAGCCTAAGTCTAACAATAATATGAGTAAAAAGGGTAAGAAAAATAGTACTTTTGAACACTTATCACACCCCCAAACTCGAACTATTGCTTGTCCTCAAGCAATGCAAACTAATAATTACCTGGCAAGACTTCAATTTCACAAACTTAGCTTTGAACTTGATTTCAATTCTCTCAACCGGGGCACAAAGTATGATTGGCTTTTCATTTTTCGGAAAACTTAGGAGTTACTCGGAATCAAACTGTAATGCTTGTGAGTGTGTGCGGAGTTGTGTGCAAGTTGATTTTTCGGATTCTATGCAAACAAGAGGTTTTCAAATTACTTCATTGGGTTCTTTTTAACATGTTTTAACTAGAGCCAGTTTTGGGCACCTCTAGTGTTTTGTTTTTAGTTTTCTTAAGTTAATTTACTCGACTAGAGCCGGTTTTGGGCACCTCTAGCGATCAATTTTTTAACACATACTAGAGCCAGTTTCGGGCACCTCTAGTGATCAATTTTTTTAGCACATGCTAGAGCCAATTTCGGGCACCTCTAGCATTCATCCAATTTTTATTCTAATCCCCCAATTTATTAATTATGAACCTAAGTTCACTAGAATTCCTTAAATCAATCAAACCACAATAGTGTTTCATCAAATTTAGCATCATAGTAACATTCTAAGTTTTTCCATGGTTATCCTAGAATAAAAATTCTATCAATTAAGTGCACTGGCAAAGTCATCATCGGATATTCATCAAATCTAAGCAATTCTTGTTCCAATTAAAGGTATGGCAAGCAATTTATGTATCCTAAATGTAATACTTAAGATGAATGTAACTAAACATGGTAACTACTAATAACAATCCCCCCCCAAACTCGAGTGAGGCATTGTCCTCAATGCATGCATTAAAGAAAAATAAAAATAACGAAAAATAAAATGCATACGAGGACTTACTCCGAGAGTTCGTCATCGTAGATGATTAGTTTTCTTTTGGTCGGTGTCTTGATTCTCTTTCTTGAACGCGATGGTTGTTTTCTTGTTGCCGGTGGTGGAATCGATCCTCGTATGGGGTTGTCCTCATCATCCTCTTCATCAATGTCATTGGCTTTTCTCTTGGAGGATTCAATTGGTGCGGTCTTTGTTGGTGCAATGGAGGACTCGTCCGAATCTAAAAATCAGACAATGATTCCGTAGGAGTTGATTCGGGCGTAGGTGCTTTACCTTTGGCTTTTACAGTGGTTGCCGGGATGTCTTTAGCTTTGGTTGCCGTGGCATCTTCAGGGTTGGTTGTCGGGGCATCCTCTGTTGTGATTACCGTGGCAAGTAGTCGGTAGTGAATTTCCTTAGCATAGTGGTTGTGAGTCTTGTTGTGGAAAAGAAAACAAAGGAAACCTGAAACTAAAGATAATGAAGAAAAATAAAATATCTCCTAAAAATAAAAATGAAAAATAAAAAGAAAATATTGAAAGGAGAGCATGCTCATGCATCTCCTAAAGTGACCACTTCTTTGTTACGTTCCACATGGGCACCATTGTAGTGTTTCAATCTTTGTCCATTAACTTTGAATTCATGTTTGTCAGTGATGGACTTGATTATCACGGCACCATGGGAGAATGGTTTGACGACTTCAAATGGTCTCGACCATCTTGATTTCAGCTTTCCCGGGAAAAGTTTTAGCCGAGAATTGAATAGGAGAACTAGTTGCCCTGGCGTGAATTGTCGTGGCAATAGCTTTTTGTCATGCCATTGCTTTGTTTTCTCCTTGTAGATTCATGCATTATCATAGGCGAGTGCACGAAATTCTTCTATCTCGTTGAGGTCCAACAAACGCTTTTGTCCGGCACTTTCCCAATCCATATTCACGGTCTTGATTGCCCAGTATGCCTTATGTTCGATTTCCACCGGTAGATGGCATGTTTTGCCATAGACAAGTTGGAAGGGGGACATACCTAAGGGTGTTTTGAATGCAGTGCGATATGCCCAAAGTGCGTCATCTAGTCTTAATGACCAATCCTTCCTAGAGGGATTTACAACTTTATCGAGTATACCCTTCAATTCCCGGTTGGAAATTTCTGCTTGCCCGTTGGTTTGTGGGTGATATGCCATGGCGATCTTGTGTGATATGCCGAAGCATTGCAACATCTTGGCAATTAGTCTGTTGTCAAAATGCTTGCCTTCGTCACTGATAATTGCTCTCGGCATCCCAAACCATGTAAATATGTTTTTCTGCAAGAATCGTTGCACGGTCTTGGAATCGTTGTTGGGAACTGCAACTGCCTCAACCCATTTAGACACGTAGTCGACGGTAAGTAGAATGTAGAGGTTTCTGAATGAAGATGGGAAAGGTCCCATAAAATCGATCCCCCATACATCAAACAATTCCACCTCGATGATGTTCTAGAGCGGCATCTCATGTCGTCTAGAGATATTGCCCGTCCTCTAGCAACGATCACATTGCTTGTAAAAGTCTTGGGCCTCTTTGTACAATGTTGGCCAATACAAACCGGATTGCAAAACTTTGGCCGCGGTACGAGTTCCTCCAAAATGTCCTCCATAGGGTGAAGAATGGCATTGCCGGAGTACATTCTGTTGCTCTTCTTCAGGGACACATCGGCGTATAACCTGATCTGCACATTGTTTAAACAAAAGAGGCTCGTCCCAAAAGTAATGCTTAGCATCATGGCAGAACCGCTTCTTCCCTTGGTGAGTAATGTCATAAGGTAAAATACAACAAACAAGGAAATTAACTAAATCCGCGTACCAGGGTATTGCCGAGGCATGTGCTACCGTGGCGACTGCTCTCAAAATTGCCGAGGCGTGCGCATCAAAGGCTGTTGTGGCGTCGAGGGTTGTCGAGGCGTGTGTATCCATGGTTGACGAGGAGTTGAGGGTTGCCGAGGCATGCGCGTCCATGGTTGCCGAGGTAACTAAAATTTGTTCATCCGGGAATGCATCGCATATCTCTAGATCCGCGTCCTCCTCCCTGTTGCGTTCTAAACGTGATAAGTGATCGGCCACTTGATTTTCTGTTCCTTTCCTATCCTTAATTTCAATATCAAATTCTTGTAAAAGTAATATCCAATGAATCAAACGAGGTTTGGTATCCTTTTTAGCAAATAGATATTTGATTACCGAATGGTCCGTATGAACAATTACCTTTGTACCAATCAAATAGGATCGGAACTTGTCAAATGCGAAAACTACAGCTAGTAACTCTTTCTCTGTTGTTGTGTAATTCACTTGAGCACTAATAAAAGTTTTACTAGCGTAGCATATAACATGGAAGGTCTTACCTGTGCGTTGGCCTAGGACTTCTCCTACTGCGAAATCACTTGCATCACACATGAGCTCAAAAGGTAGCGTCCAATCTGGTGGAACGACAATGGTTGCCGAGGCAAGCTTTTTGTTTGGGGTTTCGAATGCTTGGGTGCAAGAATCATCAAAATCGAAGACTTTATCCTGTTCAAGCAAATTGCACAAGGGTTTAGTGATTTTAGAAAAATTATGAACGAACCTCCTGTAAAAACCTACATGTCCAAGAAAACTTCGAATTCCTTTAACCGAACTTGGTGGGGGTAATCTCTCGATCACGTCCACCTTGGCTTTGTCTACTTCAATTCCCAATTGAGGACTAAATCAGTTTCTTCACATCTTGCCAACACCCTCTCTAAATTGCCGAGACAGCTGTCGAAGTCGTTACCAAAAACAGGAAAATCATCCATGAAGATTTCAAGGAAATCTTCGACCATGTCTGAAAAGAGTGCCATCATACATCTTTGAAAGGTTGCCGGGGCATTACACAATCCGAACGGAATCCTTCGGAAGGCATAAGTACCGTATGGGCATGTGAAGGTTGTCTTTTCTTGATCTTCTAGTGCTATGGCAATTTGATTGTAACCTGAATAACCATCAAGAAAACAATAAAAGGGTTTACCTGCAAGACGGTCAAGCATTTGATCAATAAAGGGTAATGGGAAGTGATATTTCCTGGTGGATTTGTTTAGCTTTCGATAATCCATACAAACCCTCCAACCGATCACAGTCCTGGTTGGAATAAGTTCATTGTTCTCGTTACTTACCACCGTTATACCTCCCTTTTTCGGAACACATTGTACCAGACTTACCCATGTACTATCAGAGATAGGGTATATAATGTCGGTGTCAAGCCACTTTATGATTTCTTTCATTACAACCCCTTTCATGGCGTGATTCAGTCTCCTCTAGGCCTCAATTGAAGGTTTGTGATCATCTTCCAACAGAATCTTGTGCATGCACACTGCCGGGCTAATTCCCTTCAAGTCGGCAATTGTCCACCCTATTGCCTTTTTGTGTAGCTTCAACATCTTGATCAGCTTCTTTTCCTGCTCAGGCTATAACTTAGAAGAAATAATTACATGCAATGTATTATCGGTTCCTAAGTATGCATATTTTAGTTTCTCTGGCAATTGTTTCAACTCAAGAATCGGTGGTTGTTCAATAGAGGGTTTTTCAAGTTTACCTTCCTTACCTGAGTAATCCAGTGGTTCAAAGTATGTACCTGGTCGATTGACTAGCCAATTTGCCTCTTTTTGTTGTTCCTCATCGACCAGTTCTTCATACTCCTCAGGTTCCTCTTTATCGGCAATGTAGTTGCCGAGGCAACTAAATTCCTCGTCGAAGTTAAACTCTGCCATGGCATGAAGAAGTTGGCATTCTTCTGGATCATCGGCATGCCTTAGTGTTTGGAACACATTTAGTTTAACTTGCTGGTCATTCACCCTCATTGTGAGTTCTCCCTTTTCAACATCGATCAAGGTTCTCCCTATTGCTAAGAATGGTATCCCAATAATGATGGGTGCATGCTCATCTGCTTCACAATCCAAAACAATAAAGTTAGCGGGAAAATAAATTTATCAACTTTTACCAGTATGTCCTCGATTTTTCCCTCTGGATGCACATAGGATCTATCGGCTAGCTGTAGCATAACTGTTGTAGGTCTTGCCTTCCCGATTCCTAGTTTCTGGAAAACTGATTTAGGCATCAAGTTTATGCTAGCCCCAAGGTCGCATCATGCTTTCCCGACATAGTGATTTCCAATGGAACAGGGTATTGTGAAACTTCCGAGATCCTTCAACTTGGGTGGCATACGATTGTGTAACATTGCCATGCATCCCTCTGTTGCGGCAACTGTTTCAAACTCTCCTAGCCTTGTTCTCTTGGACACAATGTCTTTAAGAAACTTGGCATAGTTTGGCATTTGTTCAATTGCTTCCACCAATGGTAAGTTGATGTGGACTTGCTTTAGGATATCAAGAAACTTATTGAATTGGTATTCTTGCTTTTGTCGCTTCAACCTTTGTGGGAATGGTGGTGGAAGTCGGATATCTTCGATCCTTTCATTGGTTTGGAACCTGATTGATGGCATTGCCGGGACAACTGGAGTTGCTGAGGCATTATCAATTGGGGTTGCCGAGGCATGCTTATCACAAGTTGTTGAAGCATCCTTATCGTCGGTTGCCGAGGCATGCTTATTTTCGGTTGCCGAGGAAATTCCTGGTTCAACATCTGAGGCTTCGCCGCTAGGTTCGTCTTGATCTTTTTGTGGAGTTTTGTTTGATGAGCGGGTTTGAGCCTCTCTAAGTTGTTGGCTACTTCTAGTGGTGATTGCCTTACATTGCTCATGGCCAGTTCCTCTTGCGACTTCAGTATCGCTAGGTAAACCTCTTTGCGGTCTAGTATTCAGATTTTGAGCAAACTGTCCTACTTGATTTTCCAATGATTTGATTGCCGCATCTTGGTTTTGCAATCTCATCTCGGTCCTGTTAATAAAAGCATCAGTTCTTTTTATGAAGTTACTATTCTCAGCCATATAAGATTCAGTTTTCATCATAAAAGCATTTAGAGAATTTTCCAAAGAACTAGATGTTGTCGGTTGTTGTTGCGGCAACTGTTGCCGTGGCATATTCTGCTAGAATCCCAATGCTTGTGCATTCTGATTGTTCTGGTTTAGAGCATTGTTGGGATTACTCCATGAAAAATTCGGGTGCGTCTTCCAAGCTGGATTGTATGTATTGGACATCACATTGGTGTTCAGGTTGTAATTCACTACATAGAAGCTGGATTCCGAATTTTGCATACATTCAGAAGAATCATGGTTATCACCACATAACTCACAAAAAGAATCCATTACCTTGACCTCATGTGTGTTGTTTGGTTTTTGCATGTTTTGGACCATCTTGGTTAAAGTGACCAATTGTGCCAAAATTGAATCTGATGATCCTAGTTCATGTATTGTGGCTTGGCGTCTAACTCCTCCTCTTCTAGTAGAGGGGAATTGATAATCATTCTTGGCCAGCCTATTTAGAATTTGCATTGCTTCCTCCGGTGACTTATCTAGGACTATGCCGTTTGCCGAGACATCTAGCATCATCCTTGTTGGTGTATTCACGGCATTGTAAAACATTGTTACTTGAGTCCACACCGGGAATCCGTGTAGGGGGCATTTGTGTAGAAGTTCTCTATATCGTTCCCAAGCCTCGTACATGGATTCATCATCTGCCTGCCGAAAAGAAGTAATGTCGTTACGAAGCTTATCAGTCAAATTTGTAGGATTAAACCAAGCAAGGAAATCACGACAAAGATCAGTCCAAGATGTTATTGATCCGGCAGGAATGCTATTCAACCATGCTTTCGCCCTATCCCTCAGTGAATAGGGGAATAATCTTAATCGTAATACATCGGGGGTGACTCCGTGTATTTTGAACGAGTTGCAAATCTCAAGGAAAGATTTAAGATGTTGTCGTGCATCTTCTGTTGCTGAGCCGCCAAATTGACCAATTGTGTTGATCATATTAAACATTACCGGTTTTAACTCAAAGTGGTCGGCTTCAATTTCAGGTGCGACAACTCCTGGATTAAGTCCATCAAGATCTTCTTCAAGATAGACTCGAATAGTTCTGTTTCGTGCAAGAATCACTCCTTCTTCAGCTGGAACATCTTGATTCATATTGCCGTCTTGATTAGCCATTGCTACTCTTATCCTTTGTCTAAGTCTTTGTAAGGTTCGTTCGATTTCTGGATCAAAGGGATATTCTGGTGTAGTCGGTCTCGCCCTGGTCATATACCAATGCAAAACCAAAGTTTCTTAGCCCTTTGAATCTTAAACAAGAAAAGTAAAAAGAAAGTACAAGAAAATAAAAACAAAGTCGCTATTGCCAATCCCCGGCAACGGCGCCAAAAACTTGTTGTGCGTAATAACTGCTACGCAATTGTGCAAGTATACACGTTGCAAGTTATAGTATAAAAGATATCGTCTCCATAGGGATTGGTGCCACTTCAAGAATCTAGTCTCTTGCACTGTGAAAAGTAAAAACACAAATAAAGGATTATAGGAGTTTAACTAATAACTAAACTAGAAAGCAATAAAGTAAAAGAATAGATGAAATCAAATGAGAGAGATAGGACAGGTTATCGTGAGTTGAGGTGTGATAGCCGATTGGATCGTCTTGGTAAAAGAGTGCACGGGCAACTTAGTTGTCGTGGCAACTTGGACAACGGGGTTGCCTTGGCAACTAATCGATAGTTGCATGGGCGACTAGTTGGGCAACTACTTGGGCGTCTGGGCAGCAACCTTCAAGGTTCGGCAGAGCGTTCTTCAATGGTTTCTTCTTATCCCTAAGTTGAAACTCTAGCTACTTGTGCATGCCTTGATAATACATCCCTGCTTGAATCAAGGGTGAACAACAACCAATCTTGCGCTCCTCTTAGCCATTGAAATCCTTAACTTATTCCTAAGCCGGATTAATCTTCACCATCAATAGATTGAATAAAGATCATAATCATTAGTTTCTTGAATCTAACTCTCCCGATATTAGATAAATAGATGAAGTTACGAGATCCTCTCCCAATTCACTAGCAAACAAGAATAAGAACCAAGAATGAATAAACCTTGAATAGAAAAGTGCAAACTCTTATTACCTAAACAAAATCCAATAGTTTCTCACAACCACAAAACACAATAACCATAGCCAAATAGATTTAGTTCATGGCTAGGTTCTAAAGAAACACAAGATAAATAATCCCTAGCATGAACCCAATCGAACAAGAAAGAAAAGGATGAAGAAGAAGGCTTGTCGAAATCCTCCTTACCCTAGATGCTTGTCGAAAATTCTATCCTCTTGCCCTCCTTGGAGTTGTCGAAATTCCCCTCTCTTGCTCTCTTTGAAGTTGACGATATGGCCTCTTATTTATAGGGCTAGGTCAAAGTCCTTCTTTGAGGAGGAAGTTAACTTGGAATTAAATTATCTTTAAAGAATATAATTCTTTATTATAATTATATTCCTACTAGAACTTCTCCTATCTTCTTGGAATTTAATTCTTCTTTAATCTCTTCATGTAAATCAAATTCCTTTGGGATTGGGCTTTGCTCCACGTCATCTTGGGCTTGTCTAGTCATCAATTTTGACTACCATATCACCTTTTCTCTTGTCGACAATTGCCCTGGCAACTGGCTCGACGTCTCCTTCATGCATTGCCCTGGCAACTAGCTCGGCATCTCCTTCATGTATTGCCCTGGCAACTAGCTCTAGCCTTGCTTTGGCAAGTGATCCTGTACATACATACAAAACACACCAAAGCAGCATCTTTTCCCACAAAAACTACCAAGTTATGTAATCAAGCTCAACGATGGAAGGAAACATGGATTAATGCATGAATGGCTAATTATGCAACTAATATGAGCCTAAGTCTAACAATAATATGAGTAAAAAGGGTAAGAAAAATAGTACTTTTGAACACTTATCATATACCTTGGATAGGTTCGCGGATCTTTATTTTGCTGAAATTGTGAGGTTGCACGAGTACCTAATTCGATTGTTTCTAATAGGGATTCGCAGTTTACAGTGAGGTTTTAGAATTGTTTGAGTTGAGCTTTGGGTACTCGCTTGAATTTTAGTACATCGTATCATCCTCAAATAGATGGCCAGTCTGAACGTGTGATTCAGATTTTGGAGGATATGTTGAGATGTTGCATCATTGAGTTCCAAGGAAATTGGGAAAGGAAGTTGCCTTTGGTAGAGTTTGCGTACAATAATAGCTACCAAGCAAGTATAAAAATGGCACCCTATCAAGCCTTGTATGGTAGGAGGTGACGTACACCCTTGTGTTGGGCTGAGGCCGGGGAAAAGTATGTTTCCATGCCTGATGTGTTCAAAGACACGGATGAGAAAGTAAAGATAATTTGTGATCATTTGAAAGAGACCTCGGATAGGCAAAAATACTATGCAGATTTGAAGCGTAGAGAGGTTGAGTACGCTGTTGGAGAAAAGGTTTTCTTGAAAGTCTCACCTTGGAAGAAGGTGTTGTGTTTTGGACACAAAGAAAAGTTGAGTTCGAGGTTTATTGGACAGTATGAGGTGTTGGAATGTATAGGTCATGTGGCTTATCCATGTAATGTCAGTTGAGAATGTTGAGTTGCGTCTGAATTTGTCTTATGATGAGGAACCATTGCAGATCCTTGACTCCAATAGTAAAGTTCTTCATTTCAAGACAATAGAGCTTGTTAAGGTGTTGTGGCGACATTGTGGTGTTGAGGAGGCCACGTCGGATAGTAAGTAGGACATGGTTGAGCAGTTTCCGCATCTGTTTCCATCTGGTAAATTTCGAGGACAAAATTTCTTAAGGGGGAGAGTTGTAACACCCTGATTTTGGGCCTAGGAGTTTTCTAAATGGTTTAGACGGTCTGTTGGATCGGATTAGAGGACTCGAGTTAGTTTTGGGATTTAATTCAAAATAAATATTTTTGGGTGAGATAAAAATATGGAAAAATAACCTAAAATCATTATTTAATATGGAAATAATTTTGTTAAAGTCAATTTTTCAAAAAGGGGTCTCAAAATTGGACATTTTGGTTAGTGACCAAAATGTAAAGTTTTAAAACTGTTTTTAGTAACTGTTTTGTAAAAGGGTCAAAACTTTCAATCTTTAAGGAGCTATTTACCCTGAAGTCTAATATCATATTTTCCCCCTTAATTGGCTATTTTAAATGATTTTAAAAAAATATAAAAGGGCTTGGAGAATTAATTGGATAATTAAAAAGATTTTAAACAATTTGACGTAACTAACATTTCTCAAAAAGGATTTTCTCTCCAATTCTCTCCAGCCAAACACTTCTTTTCTCTTCAAAATTCTCAGGGAAAATCTTATTCTAATTGATATTTTGATTTCTAAAGGAATTATGATGATTTCCTAACAAAATTTAAATGGTTTCTCATTGTTTTGTTGTGTAAATCCAACCAATTAAGGGTGGGAAATAGCCATTAGAGGTGAGGTTCGTTCTTCTCGTCTAATATAAGGTTCTTTTCTGAAATTCCAAAGTTATTGATCTTTTACATATGTTTTCTAACTTAATTTGATAGTTTAATTATGGAAGATTTGTTAAATCAAAGTTAAATTGATTAATTTTCTAATGGACTCTGTTTTGTTGAGTTACTGATTGATTCTAATCATGATTTTGATGTTTAATAATGTTAATAAGTGGGCTTTAACATTGGAATCCCGAAACTATGTGAATCTCTAATTTTCTAGGTTGTTAGTTGTGAGTTCTTGAGGTGTTGTGAAGGTTTTATGAATGTTGGAGGTATAAAGATATTGTTACAGTGTTTTTAGATGTTAATTGATGGATTAAAATGTTAGGTTGTGGATAGGTTGAGTTGGAAGATGTTTGATGTTGATTTCGGTTGTTGTGGAGCGAAATTGGGTTGTAGTTGTTGGGGATTTATGTTGTTGTGTTGTTGAATGCATTTTGATGCGTTGGACCCTCTATTTTTTGTGTGGATAAAATAGGGGAAGTTGGTCCTCAAGCTTGAAAGATTATTTCGAAAGCTTTGGAGGCGAGGTTATCGTATCGGCAAGTGAGGCGTTGCATGTCGGTGAGTGAGAACGTGTTTTACAGCTTTGCAAAGGTTTGAAAGTTGTGTTTGGGAGTTTAGATCAAGCTTGAAACACTGGTCTAAGCTCGGAAGTAAGTAAAGGATGAATTCTCTCTCGAACTCAGTTTGGCAATTAGTTTTTATGCACTTGTTTAAATGGTTTAATTACTCACTGTATATGCATGTTTGAGCTTGGTTTAATGCTGGAATTGATTACATAATGATGTCGATGCATTTGGAAGTAATGCACGTTTTGTTAATGTTTATGAACAATAGTTAATGCAAGGTTTATTGCATTGGTTAAATGATTTATGACGATGTATATGAAATAAGTGAGTTGTTGTTAATGAAATGAATTTTATTGGTATAGGGGTTTATGTGTACCAAAAACTCCACCACATGTATCACAACGGTGGAGGGGTTTATGTGTACCGAAAACTCCCGTTGGTGAACCTTTAGATGACTGTAGATTGTATGTAAAGTGTTGAGGGAACACTTGTTGAATCCGTGTATCCAATGTTATGTTTTGGAAAATGGTTTTCAAAAGGAATGCTAAATGGTTTAAAATGCATTGGTGGTGGTTGCTTTTTGAGCATTCCTCACTAGGCCTTGTGTCTTACGCTTTCTTTTTCCATCAATGCAGAGAATTAAAGGTCAAAGGCAGGGAGGAAGCAAGGAAGGAATTCCAAGGACTTGTTTTTAAAGTACAGTTTGGAACGTTATATAGTAGTAATAAGGTCAATGTGTCAAATGTTAGTTCGGGAGGGTTATTTGGTGAACTCCATGTATGTTCAAGTTTTGAATGTTGGTTTGGATTTGTAAGTGGTTTAAAGTGCTTCAAATGTGGGTGGATTTATGTTTTGGATGTTGATTAGGGAGCATGCTTATAGACTTCGTGGTTGATTGTGCTAGGATTGCTTAAAATGCTAGATTGATGTTGTCAAGAATGCTTCTGATATTATATGTTGCTTGGATTTGTTTTAAGGTTGTTTAGAGTAAGCCAAAGTGTCATATGTTGGACCTAGAGGACATTACAGGCCTCTGTGTACTGGTACAAGTACCCAAGGATCGGTACGCGGGGTTTGGAAAGGCTCAAATCATCAAAATAAAATAGAGGGTATCAGTACGCTTAGCCACCGTATCGGTACGCCTTGAGGAAATATTGTACTGGTGTCGGTACACGCGTTTGAGTTCCAGTACGATCCCTTCAATTTTAAAGAGTCGTACTGATACGTGGGGTACTGTATCGGTACGCAATTTGCTATCTGGAATTTTGAATTTTTGAGAAATGCATAGGGGATCGGTATGGGGTCAAGGTCGTATCGGTACGAGTGGGTCAACACAACGTATCGTTATGGTTTTATGTGTATCGGTATGAGTAGCCGTTTTGTTCGTTAAGCTATATCGGTACGGGCTTGCCTGTATCGGTACTCGCTATTGATTTTGTGTATACTACTATGTTGAAGTTCGAAAATCTTGCAATTTAGTCCATATTGTTATGGATGCAATTGAATGAGTTTGGATGATTGTTTTGAGTTAGAATTTATCATATGAGCATGAAATTAGGCTAATAATGATTGGGTAACTTTAATTGTGATAAAGACCCTATAATTTGCAGAAATTATACTTTGGCACCTATTGTGTAATGTTTAGCAATTAAACTCTGTTTCGCAATCTGATTACAATGTGATATTTCCGCTGAAGCATGTTCACTTAGGATAATAATAATAATATGCATATAGACAAGATAAAAAAGGGAAAAAATGGGCTCAATTTAGCTTATTAATTCATGTTTGCTTCGACAAACCTAATGTGACTCTTTTAGTCCGGTTTCGGCTAGGTCGGGCTAAGGGGGTTACACTAACCATCTCTGTTGCCTAAGATTTAACTCTTTTTGCAACATCAGATATTTTAAACTCTTATGATCTATGTACACAATACACTTCTCACCATAGAAATAATGTCGTCAAATCTTCAACGCAAATACCACCGCAGCAAGCTCAATATCGTGCGTAGGATAGTTGCGCTCTTGCACTTTGTAATATCCCAAATTTTTGGCTAGTAACCAAAATGTAAATTTTGAAAGTTTTGAGGTTAAAGTATAAACTTTGGAAAAGTTTGGGGACTAAAGTGTAAATTTCCACAACAAGTAATTTTATTCAGTATAAGAGTAAATCGGATCGAAATAAGTACCTTGATATCGGTTTTAAGAATTAAGATGTAGTAAAATATACCGAATTTGGATCGAATAAAATTATTAAGCGTGCTCAGGCTAGGGTAATATTAGGATGGGTGACCTCTGGGAAGGTCTCATAAAAGTGTTTCTGATCAATATTTTGGACTCAGTAAAAGTAGAGAATATTCGTATGGATTATCGATAAAAGAATTCTAAGAGAAATTTTATTCTATGAAGATTTTCGATAAGTATCGGGAAAATAGAATGAGTTAAGAAAATTCAGTCTAAGATCTTAGGAAACGAAAATTTTATGAGACGATATTGTGGATTTCTCGAATATGAAAATATAGAATTATTGGAATAAATCCGACAGCTCGATAAAGGTAAAATCGCTGTAGAAGTATTTTATGAATATCGGGAAATCGATCGAACTAAAATTTCAGAGGCTAATCCAAAAGCCATGGAAAAGTCATAAATTACTATTTTATGAATATTTTATTACAGTTGGTTGGATTCCAACTAGACTTAGTTGAATTTTTACAAGAATGGCAAACTAGTAAATAAAAACTAGTTGGAGGGCAAATTGGTCATTTGGCCCCAATGGCAATTTTGAAATATTTAAAAAGTTATAAGGGAAATTTTGGAAAAAGGAAATGGAAGATTAAACCTTGGCCCTTGATTGATGATAAAATCAATCTCAACCATTGGGTAAAAAGGGTAAAATTGTAATTTCACTATTAAATGAATTTAATATTCATTTAATAGTTATATGTGTAAAATAATGGTGAAAAGATGAACAATCCAGCCAAAAACATGAGAGCTAGGGAAAGAAAGAGGAAATTTTTCCAAGCTCGATTCAAGCCCCAAAACTCAGTTTTTAGTTTGATCCGAATCAAAAGAGGGTTCGAGGTACTATAAAAGAAAGGATCGAATAGAGCTTAGTGAGGCAAGCTAATAAATGGCCCAGGTGAGTGCGTTTATATGTTTTGAAATGTATTTTAGTAGACTTTTAGGAATTTTATTTACTTGATTTTATTGAAATGATAACATGTTTTTTGTATAAGTTATATGATGTTTTACAAGCAAAGGAAAAAGGTTAGTATATGATAGAGTATGAACTTCCCTATTATGTTATATTATGGAAAGTTATTATTGAATAATGGTGAGTTACAGTATAATGGCATTCCATTAGAGGTCTAGCAGTCTGGGACTGCGTGTAGCTACACACCGATCTTCGGATCTATATGTTTGTCGGCACTTATGTGTCTATATGATGTCGACACTTATGTGTCTATATGATATCGACACTCATGTGTCTATATGATGTCAACACTTATGTGTCTATATGATATCGACACTTATGTGTCTATATGATGCCGACACTTATATGTATGTATGTTACCGACACTTTATGTGTCTATATGTTTATCGTCACTTCGGTGACTAGTACTCTGGGAGTACCGATCTCGCATACTTAAGTTTCTCTCTATATAAAATTCTTGGGCTAAAGCTATAAAGAATTGGTATAAGTAATCTTAATATGATTCAAAAGGAAACAAGAGATTTTTTGAGAATATTGAATTGACTTACCATGCCTAACATATGTATATGAGATGTTGATTTTTACAGGTTACATGACAAAGGAAAAATTTTGATATATGTTAGTACATGTGAGGTAACTTATGTTATTAGGAATGAAAATGGTAAGTAAGTTAAACTTAAAAGTTTAACATTAATGGTAAGCAGTGATATGATGTTAAAGGAATAGAACAAGCACATTCATTAGCTTGTAACATGATATATATATGTTCATGCATTGAGTAATAAATGACATATTATGATAAATGAACAAACAAGAAAATATTATGATATTAGCATATAGTAAGTTATCACTAATGCAACATAAAAGTTAATGCATTGGCATATATCATGCTATATAAATGTAGCCATAAAGTTTAATAAGTTTAAATTATTATTAATTTTGTTTATTGCTTCACTAAGTGAAAACTTAGCGTGTGTTTGATTCACACGTAGGCTAAGATGGAGTACTTGAAGAGGAGTTGAGCATAATGATCAAGCTTCAATCTGCAAAACATCAGTAAGATATTCTAGCTTATGATAATCTCTATTGGGCATGTAATTATTTATCCGCTGGGAGTATATGATGCATTAAATTAGATTAAACGATAGATAATTGATCAGTTTTAATAATGAATCATATATGGATAAAGTAAGATAAGGTATTAGTAATATGAAAGAATAAACTAAAGTAGAAAAGAAGCTTACTTTGTTAATATGAATAATCTGTAAGCTTAAAAGGTAGTAAATCGTGTTTAATCAGTTTAAATTTTTATTTATCGGTAATCGCATAAGGATTTTAAAATCAAGAAAGGGCCTAGGCCGTGAACCTATTTTTCACCCCGAATTGCATTATCGTTTTAATAACTAACTAATATGTTTTACAAACTAATTCAGGGTCGAAATTAGCCAACTACACATAAGTTATGATTTCAAGAAAATCGAGAAAATGGTTAGATTAATAAAGACAAGATTTATATGTATAAAAAATTATTATAAGTCAGGATTTCTTTAAACGACTCCGTAACATCTTTAATGTATATTTGGTCTACGAGTATACGTTAAGGGTGTTACATTTAATGGTATCAGAACAAAGGTTTAGCCGGTTCTGGATGCTAAACCAAGATTGATATGAATTTGTCAGTAAGTACATGCCCTTAGGATATCATATTACTGATGTGCTGATTGTATGGAACACATTTTTAACCATTTTATGTATAATGCTTGATCACCCGAACATCCCCTTCATTCTTATTCCCTGACTAACAACTAGTGTGGACTACTAATGGAGGGTAGGAAACTCGTTTTGATTAGAATTTTTTAAAAAAAAATTTTGAGATTTTTTGTTGAGTGAGACTATTCAAATCGAATAGTAGTTAAGTTTTAGAGATCGATTTGAGTTCAAATTTTATCAATAAAAAAATTGAGTTTTTTATGTTTTGCAATTTGATCCTTGATTTTCTTATTTCTATAATTTTTTTGTTTTAGATCTATTTTGATTAGATTTGAACCACATACTCCTCAATCATGAGAGAATAATTATGTAACTTTAATTTCTCTTTTTGAAAGAAAAAATCTTCTTTTAAATTTAGTCCCTAATTTCTTTATTTCTTCAATTTCTCTTTTATTTTAACCTCATTGTGTCTAAAGTTGAACCACATGCTCTTCAATCACTGAAAATACCCATGAAAGTTCAATTCCTATTTTTGAAAAAAATCTCCTTCTCAATTTAGTCCCTCAACTTTTTAGTTTATTCAATTTGGTCATCCAACTACATGGCTTTGCAAATTATTATTTCCATCAATTTAGTTTATCAATCAAGGAAAATATTGTATTATATTTTCTAATCGCCACATTTTTTCCTGGATAAAACTGAAACAACCATCAAAACCTCCCAAAGGTTACTCAAATAAAGTCAGAATATTGTAATTTATAGGTCAAATTATCGTTTTTGTCCCTTTACTATTTTCAACTTGAGTATGTTATTAATGATATTCCATATTACAAATCACTAACATCGTAAAAAATTCTATTTATCAATAATTTTTTACATTGTTAGTGATTTTAAACTAAGTTCTGGTATTCATAACAGTACGAGCGTAACACCGTAAATCTAACCTAAAAGATCTGACAGATCTAACTTTCACATCCATGTCATAAGAGTGACCCACGACTCAAAAAACAATTTAAATAATTATTGAGAGAATTTTATAAGATAAATATTGAGTAGATAAAATCAGAACAAGCGTAACGCGTAAAACAATTATAGAAAAATTGAAGTTCTAAACCTGAACTGTATCATAAAGCCAAAGTGATAAATCAGAGTTATAGACCTAAATGTAAAATAAAAGGTGTTATGACGTAGATGCCATCCAAATACAAATAAATATAGTACTCTAATGGGGATGGTTGTTGAAACTTTTGGAGACGTTGATGCCGAACTCACACTCAAACCTACTAGCATGCACATATGGAGAAATTCGAACATTGAACTTTACTAGTTCGATAATACACAGCTACCTTGGATCATATTTATTAAATTATTTTAAATTATTATTAAATTAATAGAATGTATAAGTTTGAGACTAAAATTATTATTATATCATGTCGTTTATTTCAATTTTAATGTTAAAGTGACTTGTTTGTCACAAAATTATAATTAAGTGGTTAAACTATTACTTTTAAAAAATGACATATTTATTATTAAATTTATTTTTTTGAGTAGATATTATTAAATTTATAATTAAGTGATATGTGGTATTATATTTTATTATTAAATTCATATATGTGGTGTATTTTTTTGAAAAGATATTATTTTTTAATAGATATTATTAAATTTAATAATAAATATCTATTATAATTAAGTGGTTAAACTATTATTTTTAAAAACTGACATATTTATTATTAAATTTATAGAGTTTTTGTCGTAGAAAGTGTCATTTTCTAACACTTCTTTTATAATTGACGATGAAAAACTGAATTGAGTAACGGATCATCCACACTACTGAGTTTTAGATTTTGGATAAAATATACCACATATCACTTAACTATAAATTTAATAATATCTATTCAAAAAAAGTAAATTTAATAATAAATATACTATTTTTTTTAAAAGTAATAGTTTAACAACTTAATTATAATTTTGTGACAAAGAAGTCATTTTGCCACTAAAATTGAAATAAACGGCTTGATATAATAACAATTTTAGTCTCAAAACTTATACATTCTATTAATTTAATAATAATTTAATAAAATAATCATTTATATTAAAAAGTCTATTAGTGAAGTGATTGTATCTACAAGCAAACAATATTACGCTCATAATGAGTAAGCTATTAGTTTGCCGGTTGTCCATTAATGAAGTGATTATTTCTGTTGAGCTATCATATATGTCGATTAATAAGTTGAGGAATAGTAGCATGGAATGTAGCAAGTGGTCAGAGGATGTTTCAAAAGCGTGCAATGTCGAAATTTTTAAATATGAATAATTAAATTTATTGAATTATTCTTGAATTAGGACCAAATTGATAGAATGTATAAATTTTTAAACTAAAATTATTATTATATCAAACCATATTTTAATTTTAACGGTATAATAACATGTTCATCACAAAATATTAATTAAATGACTAATTTATTACTTTTTAAAAAGAAATATTTATTATTAAACATATAATTAAGTGATATTTTATCCTAAATTTTTTTAACTGTAAGAACCTTTGTATAGCTTGATGGCAGGGTGAAGTTGGGGATGGCAGGGCCATGGCTCCCCTAAATGGATTAATTTCTTATCGACGATTAAAATTTAGTTTAATTTCTTTAAAATTATATATAAATTAATATAATGATTAAATTATTTATTTTATAATTATATTATTTAATAAAAATTATAGTTACTACTCGATCAATCTTAGAGATATTTTTTTGTTATTATATACTATATAAATTAACCCCCACCGTCACCAGTCAGACCGTCGTTCTTCTCTTTTTCATCTCTTATTGCTCCTCTGGAATCCCCCATTCTCTCTTTGATTTTTCTGGGGTTCAAACCAACAGTATTGGGGCGGTTTAAAAATTTTGGGCTTTGTACAATTTTTAAAATAAAGCCATTAATTTATAATCGATAAAAAATGTAATTTTTTTAAAAGATTATTTTAATAAAAAAATATTATTATATTATCATCTTGAGCAATAAAAAATTGTCTTATAAAAATTTAAAAATCAAATATTTTTACTTAAAATGTGTTGTTTTTCATGTTTAAAGTTTTAGATAATTGTTATATATATACACATAATTATATATGCAAATTTATATTTTTTTACAACTATTTAACTTAAATTCTCTATTTTTGAGCCCCTCTCTCGAAGTCTTGTGCTGTCGCTTCTATCGCGCATGTTCAGAACTCTACTGAACAATATATATGTATATTTGAAACAACCTCCACACCTTGCATCAATCATGCTTCTTTTAGTTTACCTAACGGTGTTCTTAGCCCTCGCTGCTCATTCAAGTAAGTTCTTTCTCTTGTTTTTCAACTTCAGATCCATAACTAGAGAATTCCGGCAATAATCTTTGTTGTTTAGCCTTGTCGGTTGCAGGTGCTACCTACTGTTTATGCAAAGATGGAGTGAGTGAACAAATGCTTCAAAAAACACTGGATTATGCTTGTGGAGCAGGAGCTGATTGTTCTCCGATTACTCAAAACGGTCCTTGTTTTAATCCCAATACTGTGAAAGATCACTGTAATTATGCAGTCAATAGTTATTTCCAGAAGAAAGGCCAAGCTCAGCGGAGCTGTGATTTTTCAGGCACTGCTGCTGTTGCTTCAAATCCTCCTCCGAGTGAAGTCCCTCAAAAATCAATCCTTTTTATTGAATGTATTGAAATTTTCATAATTTTCTTGGTGTTAATTTTGCAGATTTGCAGCCTTCTTGCAGTTTTCCTTCCAGGTATGGTTATTGTAACCCTTTGTTTGGTGTTTCAGAAATTTTTTCTATATTTAAATTGAGGGTGTTTTTTTTATTCGTGGAACAAATAGGTGTTTGTTTTTGCTGAATTTTGTAGTGGCTCGAGCTCAACGCCGACCACGGGAACTCCAACAACGCTGGCCACGGGGACTCCTTCGGTAACGCCGACCTGGGATCCCTTCAACAACGCCGACCACCGGGACAAACACCGGAACGACAACCGGGAATACGGTGTTCGGCGATCGAACCACCCCGCTCGGTCCGTCGGTGACAATGACAGCCATCACCGATCCAAATCATGCCGTATCTCGGTTCGCAAGCACCCCGACCACCACCAATATTCTCTTCACTTTTGCCATCACCCTTTGGATCCTTGTAGGCTGCTGCTGAATTTGAAGAGGTGGTTTTAGCTTTTAATCATGGTGTTAATTAAGTAATTAACATTCATGCATGCGTGTATGCATGTTATGTACGTATGGAATCATTTGGTAGAGGGAAAACATGGGAGATTAACATTCATACATGGATGTAGTAGTAGTGATCATTTTTAGCCTTTGTGTTTGATATGTTTAGGGTTAGTACAATTAGAATCTGAAAAATTATTTTTTTTATTCGATTCAATAAAAAATGATTTGGCACATAATCGTAATTTCATAAGCTTGATTCGAAAATTTTCAAAAAAAGGTTTGAATTATAAAATGAGACTCGAATAACTCAAATTTTTTAATAATTAGTAGATCAGTTTTGAAGTTTGAGTTGAGTCTTTCAATTCTGCATGACATATGCATATCACATATGAAAAAAATAGGAAGAAATATATATATATATATATGTATATCAGATATAGTTATAAAAAGTTATTTAAATTGGAATCAATTAATACCATGACATTATAAATATTTACAATTAAATTTAAACAGAAAGTCGAACAACTCGATTCAACTTGACTCGACTCAAAAAATATTTAAATAAAATTTAAGTTATAAAATAATATTTATCGACCTAACAAAAATTTTTTGACTCGATCAATTACTCAACCATAGATATGTCTTGTCCCCTTGCCTGTGTGCAAAAATCTTGGGAATTTGATTCCCTTTTGAGTGCTCACTAACACATACTACTTTTTCTTTTTTTAATTTTTAGAAGGCACCTTGTTTTTGCCTTGTAAATATACCTGTTTAATTTTCATACTTTTTTTTATTTGTTTTAGTTTGTATGAGCTACCTACCATCTGTTTTTTTTTTTTACAAGCACAATGAACCGAGGGATGATAAAAAGGCAACTGTGCTGATTCTAAAATTTTCAGTCATATAGCATGAATTTTGGTTTCTAATGTATTTTTTCTGTTTAGTGTTGGCGTTTTTAATAACATTTAACATGTGCGACTCCTTTTTAAAAATATTACAAAATATTTTTCAAAGGAAATTATGGAAACAAGTAATTTTTGAAATGACAACCATTTTCACCACGTAGAGAAAATATGCATCACAGTTTGAAAAAAAAATATTTGAAAAGGGGAATTCTACCATGTTTTTAAAAATAAGACTTGGTATTTGGAAATGAAAAGTGGGAGTCGTCACTGACCACTTAGGTAGGTCGGATACTATAAAAAAACAACCAGAGATTCATAAAAAAAAGGTTCGGGAGTTGGTTACGTGTGGGGAAGGATTAGCACCCACCCCATCACGCCCAGAAATCGGTACCAAATTATAAGTTGCTTTTAAATCGATGAAAATTATTGAAATTTAAATTGAATTTAATTAAATGTTCTTGATTGAATATACTTCAATTAAAAGGGTTTTATCAAATTAGTGGGTTCGAATTAATTAAACATTTAATTAATAAGAGTGACAATACATCGAACCATAGAATAAACCAACATCGAATAAGTCTGACTGGCGTGTTAATTTATAGTTCGAATTTCGTACATCACCTTTGTGCATGATGCAAACATTTAAATATGATGTTATGACTTATCAACTTTTAGTTCAAATTAAAGCTTCCCTTCGGACGGTAAAAATTAATTTGAATATTTGGTCAACATCTATTAAGTCAGGACTCTTACGACACAAATATCGGAATTAATAAATATCTCTTTTTTAGGATTTATGTTATTTAATTAATAACAAATCCAATTAAAATATTAAAGTCAAATGTATGACAATTAAAATGCATGATATAAAAAATGATTGAAATAAAACCCTAGACACACTAAAGTCCTAACCTAAAAGGCCCAAATTATGGGAAATTAATTAATGATCTAATTTAAATTAGGTTAGTCTAATATTAACCCTAAATTAATTAAATCCTAAAACCTAAGAAAACCTAATATCTTATGAATTATCTTGAATCAAATAATTAATTTGATTAATTTTAAACTAGCATCCCATTAAGCCAATGATTCTATTTAAAATGAATCAAATCAATAATTATGATTTTAATTGAGTTTTCATTTAAGCCAAGTGTCAATTTTAACCTGAAATAATTAAGAGATGGCAAATTAATTTAATTACTTTAGCAGTCATCCAAATAAACTAAGGATAAATTTAAATTAATTAAATTAATTTGAACCATGTATTACCTAAAAGTTTCAACTATTTTAAACTAAATTTAATTTAATTAATTTAAACTTACACGCTAATAAGCCAAGGGCATAGTTTAAATTAGTTAAATTAAATTTTTAGATCCCAAGTCTAGACCTAAAAGCTTACTATCAAGATCGAATACAACAAAACATAATCAAATATAATAAGAAAATAAAAACAATAAATAAGATATTAAAAGCTGAATTAGAAATAAAAAGAATAAAAACATACAAAAAGTAGGAGATACTATGTGATATAAAATACATATACTATATATATAGTAAACACATATATATTTAATATATAATATATGGTATAAACAATATATAATAATATATACATAGAATATATATATATATATATAACACATACAAAAACATTATAACAATATTAGATACATATTAGATGTAAAATATAAATAATATGCAGCATAAAAGAAAAAGGGACAGGGGTCATATGGGCGAATAACCCACTGATCTTAGGCCAAAATAAAAAAAAACAATTTGAGGGGATTGAAAAGGGTATTAACCCATTTGAAAATGGCCTTGAATTGAAGAAAGGACCAAATCGAAGCAAAAACAAAATTCAAGGGAATAATTAAAAGGATAAGACAGATCTGAAAATTAGGTGACCAAAATGTAAGAAAGGAAAATTGGGGGAAAAGCGGAGAAAAATTTTAGGGGCAGAAGGATTTAAAAAAAATAAATAGACCATTTATTTAAAACCGAACCAATATAAATGCCAACTTTTTTAAAATCATTTTTACACATTTGAAACAAAAAACCTCTGATCTCTCTCTAAAAACCCGGATGAACACCGCTGTGGTGTTCATCTTGCTGCCCAAAAACCACCGTAAAAATCAAGATTCTGGCCGAGCGACACCATGCACCGTTGTCTACCTGCATCGAAATCTGGGTAATTTTAACCCCAATTTTTTTAAAAAAAAGAACAAACAAACCCACTGTATTTTTTAAGCAAACCCTCCCATCTTTATTAAATCCTTTCAAAACCTGCACAAATTCGAAATAAAACCCAACCCTAGGTTTAAAAAGTGAAAAAGGAAGACAAAGTAGTGTTGTTCATCGACGCACTTTCCTCGGCCACTATCCATGGTAATAACGGTCTGAGACCGAAACTGGTAAGCCCTAAAATCCCTTTTTCTTTTATTGTTTTTTTTTTGTATTTATTTAGGATTCAAACAAAAAATAAAGAGAGATGAGATTTTTCCAAAGTGAAGAGTTTTTTTGTTATTGATTCCTGGTCTCCCTTGTTACATTGATTTTGTCGTATTATATATCCAACATACATCTTCAATATTAATAATAAAAAAATCTAATCTACTGTTGATTTGTTGCTGCCCATGCTCTGACTGAAAATCTCCCTTTTATATATATTGTTGTCTTTTTCTTTGAAGGGATGGTTGAACGAAGCCGATGATGGCGACGTTATCACTGGCGATGACGCCACGTGGACAGGGGAAGCCGAACGATTTGGGCGCATGAGTGCGTGTGGAAGGCTGACCGCCTCGAGTGGGGAACACGCACGCGTGAGAGCAGCTGGTGGTCTCTCTTGGTTCAATCTGGACTGTTAGATCAGATCTGATCCAACGACCAAAATTTTGGGCGGCTGCAAAATAAGAACCAAATTAGGGTTAGATATTTAGCTTTTAAGGTTCTAATATGTAAGGGTTTATTGGGCTGATTGTAATTGAAGATATGTATTGGGCTTTTTTTAATTTAATTGGACTGATTTTATTATTTTGGTTCTATTTTTTTATTGTATTATATTTTACAATAATAATATTAATCATAATTAATACTAACAATAATAATAATTAATAAAACTAATAATACCAAAAACAAATAACACTAATAAAACTAATAAGCTAATAATAAATAATAATAACAAAAAGGTCAGACAAAATTAGTGATTACAACTGCCCCTCTTTGCTCATTCTTGTAACACAAGAATAGAGCAAAGACAAAAAAGCACTAATTTTGTCCTACCTCCCTATTTCGATACCGAATCATCATGCACGGAAGGTCCTACTAATGGCTCGAAAATCTTAGAGTTATGCACTGGAAGTATTGCTAATTGCCCGAATCACTTCGCACTGAGGGTCTTACTGATCTTTGAACGATACTAATTTCCTCAAATCACCAAGCACTGGAGGTCTTACTGATGGTTTGAAGGTTATAATACCAAGCACTGAAGGTCTTACTGGTTGCTCGAATCACCCTACACTGGAGGTTTTACAGATGCTCGAACGATATTAATTTCCCCAAATCACCAAGCACTAGAGGTCTTACTGGTGGTCTGAAGGTCATAATACCATGCACTGAAGGTTTTAGTGGTTGCTCGAATCACCTTGCACTGAAGGTCTTACAAATGCTCGAACGAAATTAAAGCCATGCATTGAAGGTCTTACTGGTTGCTCGAAGCTTGAAGCTTTTCTTCTTATTAAGAAATTCTTCAATCTTCTACCAAAGTTTGGAACCTGAAGCTGTTCTTCTCATTTGAAATTCTTCATTCTCTGAAGTCTGAAGCTATTCTTCTCATTATGAAATTCTTCATTCCTCAGTTAAAATTGCTGAAGATTGAAGTTGTTCTTCTCATTATGAATTTCTTCAATCTTCTGCCAAAGTTTAGAGTCTGAAGTTGTTCTTCTCATTTGGAATTCTTCATTCTCTGATGTCTGAATTTGTTCTTCTCATTATGAAATTCTTCATTCCTCAATTGAAATTGTTGAAGATTGAAGTTGTTCTTCTCATTATGAATTTCTTCAATCTTCTGCCAAAGTTTGGAGTCTGAAGTTGTTCTTCTCATTTGAAATTCTTCATTCTCCAAGGTCTGAAGTTGTTCTTCTCATTATGAAATTCTTCATTCATCAATTGATGTCTTTAATGATTTTTTTTGAAAATAAACAAAATAAAAAATTAATGATGTGGGTTAGCACCTAACTTAAGGATATCTAACTACTCATGATGCATAAATGATGAAAACTAAGGACCACTTGGGGTGAGCTCATCTTTGAGAAAGCTCAAGGTTACTTGTATTAAATCTCTTTCTCGACTAATATAACCTATCTTAAAGTTGGGTTCAAATCTTCACAATCTCTGCATCTCTTTTTCTTCAAAGTTTTTTTAGGTTCCCACTTTGGATTGCTCTTCATATCTTTGCAACTCGTTTAATAGCCAAAAAATTAAGCTCTATACCCTCTTTGGTTCATATTGATTCGAACTCTTATGTACAAATGATCTTGTCATGTGGACACTGGCGTCCTAATAATTCTTGCAACTGAATCCATGATGCAAGGCTTTACCCCTCTTTCAACTCTTAGGGCGAAGAATTGCTTTAAATTCATTTTAGTGCAAAAACTATAAAGATGAAAAAAATCTTATTTTAATGCAAAAATATCGCATGAAGTCTGCCCTATTTTTAAATTTTAGGGTGAAAAGGGCTTTAAGCTCATTTAAATTCAAAAAACCTATGAAGATGAGCTAGAGAAAATAATTAATTTTCAAAAAAAATAAACTTGTAAAAAAAGAGGTCAAAATTAGATACCCAAATATTAAGGGAAGAGTGTGTTTGTTTCAAATTGACAAAGATCATCCCAAGTGGAGCTTATGTTTAAAGGACATCGAGGGTTGTGGTGATACGTGTACATTTAAAGTCCTTTATAGGCTATTAGACTTCTGAGAGGAACATTTCCCATACGTAATTTCTATCCCATTTAAGTGCCTCTCTTGACCTTACTAACTCATCATGCCACATCCTTCCCTCATTTAGGGGTTTATCTGGAACTCAAAGTTTGGCGTTCCCTAAGAAAGGTTAACTCTTATAGGAGAGATCCGATCTGAAGATAAAAGTATCCATCTTGGATATTCACATATGATTGAAATGGTCTTTGTAGGCTTGTAATGTAGGCTATGGTTCAGAGTTATGAAAGAAAGGATATATAAGCCCAAATAAGTGTTTAAGGGTGATGAAACCAAAGATCATTTCTTTCTATTGAAATATCTTCTCTGCACTTGTTGACTGGAATGTGCTCAAATGAAAAAAAAACTTTCCTTATTTGTTGGATCGCTCTAGACTGCCAATTTCTGGATTTTCACCCTAGAGTTCATCTCCTTCTCTTGTAGCTTGCATCCTGACTGAATGTTGATGTGCTTCTTATTCGAATTTAATCAAATCTTTAAGGCTCTTAATATCCTTTATTGCACTTTCTGACTTGGTTCTTTCACTCTTGATTATTTTAGCCTTCTTGTTGGTAAACTTTCAACTTGATTTAGCCAACTCTTTCGAGCATAATTTTTCTTTCAATGGCTTATTCTGATGTTTTTCTGGTCTTTGTATCCAGTACATTTCTTATTTCTTGCGCTTATTCATGAAGCACTATCTTTGTAGTATGGTCAAAACTGGGCGACTTTAATTCATAAACAAAATCCTCATTCTCTTTGCCCCCCAGTATGGGGGTGATCCTTGGTTTGGGTTCCAATGAAAAGAAGCAATCAGTCTCAAAGGGGGACCACAAATGGATATTTTTCTTATTTGTGAAGAGAAGTGAAAGAATTTCATTCGCCATCCTATATATGGATATCACAATAGTATTTAGGGGATAGAAGTTTAGGGTCAACACTCGATTCAAGGCTCTTAAACAACAAATGCCTGAGAGGGGAATTCACTCAATGGGATCTGCCCATTACCTGAACACTCGTTTTGTTCCTTTCGTCTACCTAAATAGAATAGAAGATATTCACACTTACAATATCCTCACAACATTCATTTTCGTTTAGACATAAGTTGCTCGGAATTGATCGTTGGACTTGAACCAAAGTTACTATTACAATTAATATCTGGGTTTCTAAAAAGGTTATGTACAGATATGTATGGGAAACAAAAAAAAATCATCCCAAAATATTGAATGTAATTTTTAAAGAATCAAAGAATACAAATGTTTGTCAAAAACAAAATATCACATAAAATCGGTACCATTTGATTAATTTTGAAAAATATATTACATATGCCCTTTACAAAGTATTGTTTGCTACTTTGGGCCAAAAGCAGAAAAGTTAATTTCAAATATTGCTTCCAAAGAAAGCACAAAAAAGTAGAGGAAACCCAAAAGAGACAAGAACAAGAACATGATACATCATAAACTTCGGTCAATAGGTACCAGTCTTCCATCCCACCAAACTTTTCTAACCTCTAGCCTTCTCAAAAAACGTGATTCTCCTTTCTTTTTGCCACAATTAAGTAGAGGGTTGGTTGTTGCATCTAGCGAGTTGACTTTCAGAATTTCTGTATTGATCAAGTTTTGAACCAGCCTCTTAAACGCTTTACAGTCATTGATGTGGTGTCCAATAATTTCTTCATGGTATACACATTGTGCTTCGGAGTCATACCACTTTGGGTAAGGAGGTTGCAAAGGAGTAACGTAGTATGGTCGGACTAAATTATTCTTGAGCAATTGGGAGTATAGCTTGGTATACGTTACTAGTAGAGGGGTAAAAGGTGTATCCTCATTCTCTTTCCTTGAAGCTTTATTTTCTTTTTTAATCGAGCTTTGCATGTTTATAGTCGGATCTTGTGGTAATTTGAATGCCGATGCAGCCAATGTCTTTATTTTCTTGTTCCATTTTTCCCTTTCTCCTACTTGCGATCTATCTAAACTTGAGCTTTTGTTTTCAGTATAAGATAAAATTTTCATAAAAGCTTCTTCGACTTTATCCAATACCAAGTTGGTAGGACATTCTGAAGAGGTGCGAACTACCTCATGTTGGTTAATGACAGCCTGGTCTTCACCAGACAGAATCTCTCATGTTACCGAGTTGCAGTCCTAATTCTCGCTTGTTTTCCCAATACCCTTTTGCATGAAAGAGTATTATGTGTAACCTTTTCTTTTGGTAACTATCATACCCTTCAATTCACTGATTTGCCCTATTGCTTTATCTCAGAACCTCTTCATGTAGGCCATTATCTCTTGTTGATTCTGGATCACATGTTGATGGAGCTTTTCAAGCTTATCCACCCTGGCCACTAGGTTATCCATAGTCCTAAAGTTGTCTTAACTGGAAATCATTTTTTTCCTTTATGCTTTATGAAGTGAATACCCTTCCCAAGTGGCAACAAAAATGATGCAATGACTGCACATGAATGTTTTGCCCAACAAAATCAGAAACTTAAATAACATTAATATTATGAATAACTACGTCGTAAAAATGTATGAAGCTATATAAATATGTCATAAGGTACGAATGAATGCAAATGAGGTGTTGATATACAAAATGAATGCAAAAACTGTTGATCGATAAACATTCTCGTTAAACAACTTTCCATAATAAAGATTGAATCCCATCACAATGAGAAAAGAAAACATTTTCCATATAAGGTACATCTAGATTAACCTTTGTTCAACTTCTTGACCGATCTCGAACTTCGAGATTCTTTAATTCATTATTATGGACTTTTTCTTCCATTATATATAAAAGTCTTCATTTTGAACTGTTCTCGAAGCAACACTTCAAATGAATATGCCATGAACATGCACAAAAATAATCAAACAAAACGAGAAAAACAAGTGAATTAGTCACAGATAAACATATAAATAAACAAATAAATAAGAATTGGTTACATACAAACCAAAACGACCTAACAATATGAATTCTAATTTGCTATGGTGATTCACATGGCTCTAATCGGGCTGGCTTCTTATGTTCTTACACATGTAGGTTTGGTTCTGAAAAGGGTACCTGAACCTATCTTATTACCTACTAAGGTAACAAGAACCCAAATTCTGGATCATCACAAGCTTGTGAATTGGATTCGGTTCGAGGGAAAGCACGACCTAGTGACGTGGAGGGTTGCTCACGTGTCAAAAGGCATGGATTCCGGAAGTGAATTATTAACCCGTGGAGGGCTACTCACGTGGGTATGTGGTGTTTCACTCCCACTTAAGGGACAAAACTCGGGAATAGAGCTTGATGGTCATGATGCAACACATGTCGGTGATTCTTTAGAAATTAAATGAGCAATTAATTCAAAACCACCAATTATCAAAGCCCGTGTAATTAAAGTCATGTCTTAAAAAAGCGGATTAATTAAAGTCAATTTGAGTTTCAAAATTTCCATCGCTAAAGCTGCATATTTTCTTGGCTTAACTCTCTTTTTTGTTTTGTAAAAGCAAAATTCGATCCCCAGCAGAGTCGCCATGCTGTAGTGACCTTTTTTTTTGAAATTCATAATTTAAAAGTCACCAAAAGCTTTGAAAAACAATATTTGAAAAGGGGGAATTCTACCAGGTTTTTGAAAATAAGACCTGGTATTTGGAAATGAAAGGTTGGAGTCGCCACAGACCACTTAGGTAGGCCGAACACCATAAAAACACAACCAGAGATTCATAAAAAATGGTTTGGGAGTTGGTTACGTGTGGGAAAGGATTAGCACCCCCATCACGCCCGGAAATCGGTACCAAATTATATGTTGCTTTTAACCGATGAGAATTATTGAAATTTAAATTGAATTTAATTAAATGTTATTGATTGAATATAGACTTCAATTAAACGGGCTTTATCAAATTAGTGGGTTCAAACTAATTAAACATTTAATTAATAAGGGTGACAATACATCAAACCATAGATTAAACCGACATCGAATAAGTCTGACTGGCGTGTTAATTTATAGTTCGAATTTCATACATCACCTTTGTGCATGATGCAAACATTTAAATATGATGTTATGACTTATCAACTTTTAGTTCAAATTAAAGCTTACCTTCAGACGGTAAAAATTAATTCGAATATTTAGTCAACATCCATTAAGTCAGGACTGTTATGACACAAATATCAGAATTAATAAATATCTCTTTTTTAGGATTTAGGTTATTTAATTAATAACAAATCCAATTAAAATATTAAAGTCAAATGGATGACAATTAAAATGCATGACATAGAAAAGGATTGAAATAAAACCCTAGGCCTACTAAAGTCCTAACCTAAAAGGGCCAAATTATGGGAAATTAATTAACGATCTAATTTAAATTAGGTTAGTCTAATATTAACCCTAAATTAATTAAATCCTATAACCTAAGAAAACCTAATATCTTATGAATTATCTTGAATCAAAATAGTTAATTTGATTAATTTTAAATTAGCATCCCATTAAGCCAAGGAAACTATTTAAAATGAATCAAATCAATAATTATTATTTTAATTGAGTTTTCATCTAAGCCAAGTGTCAATTTTAACCTGAAATAATTAAGAGATGACAAATTAATTTAATTACTTTAACATTCATCCAAATAAGCCAAGGATAAATTTAATTTGAACCATGTATTACCTAAAGGTTTCTACTAATATAAACTAAATTTAATTTAATTAATTTAAACTTACACTCTATTAAGCCAAGGGCATAATTTAAATTAGTTAAATTAAATTTTTAGATCCCAAGTCTAGACCTTAAAAGTTTGCTATCAAGATCGAATACAACAAAACATAATCGAATATAATAAAAAAAATAAAAACACAAATAAAAACAATAAATAAGATATTAAAAGCTGAATTAGAAATAAAAAGAATAAAAACATATAAAAAAGTAGGAAATACTAAGTGACATAAAATACATATACTATATATATAGTAAACACATATGTATTTAATATATAATATATGGTATGAACAATATATAATAATATATACATAGAATATATATATATAACATATACAAAAATATTATACCAATATTAGATGTAAAATATAAATAATACGCAGAATAAAAGAAAAAGGGATATGGATCATAAGGGTAAATAACCCATTGATCTTCGGGCCAAAATAAAAAACAAAACCGATTGAGGGGTTTGAAAGGGTATTAACCCATTTGAAAATGGCCTTGAATAGAAGAAAGAAGGACCAAATTGAAGAAAAAACTAAATTCAAGGGAATAATTAAAAGGATAAGACAGATCTAAAAATTAGGTGACCAAAATGTAAGAAAGGAAAATCAGAGGGAAAGCGGAGTGAAAATTTTAGGGGAGGAAGGATTTTAAAAAATAGACCATTTATTTAAAACCGAACCAATATAAATGCCAACTTTTTTTAAAAATCAATTTGAAACAAAAAAAACCTCTAATCTCTCTCTGAAAACCCGGATGAATACCGTTGTAGTGTTCATTTTGCTGCTCAGAAATCACCGTGAAAACCCAAATTTTGGTCGAGCACCACCCAAATCTGGATAGTTTTAATCCCCATTTTTTTTATAAAAAAAACAAACAAACCCACTATATTTTTTTCTAAACAAAGTCTCCTTTTTTATTAAATTATTTCAAAATATGACCAAAATCAAAATAAAACTTAACTCTAGGTTTAAAAACTGAAAAGGGAAGACGAAGTGGTGCTGTTTATCGGCGCACCTCCCTCGGCCATCATTCATGGTGATAACGGTCTGAGACCGAAACTGGTAAGCCCTAAAATCCCTTTTCCTTTTATTATTTTTTTGTATTTATTTAAGATTCGAACTAAAAAAATAAAGAGATATGAGATTTTTTTTACCTCCAAAGTGAGGGTTTTTTTTGTTATTGATTTCTAGTTTCCCTTGTTACATTGATTTTGCCGTATTATATATCCAACATACATCTTGCATAATAATAATAAAAAACCTTATCTACTGTTGATTTGTTGTTGCCCATGCTTTGACTGAAAATCTCCCTTTTTATATATATTGTTGTCCTTTTCTTTGAAGGGGTGGTTGAATGGAGCCGTTGATGATGGCGTGATCGCCGGCGGTGACGTCACGTGAACGGGGAAAATCGAACGATTCGGGCGCGTGGGCGTGTGTGGAAGAGTGACCGCCTTGAGTGGGAAACATGCGCCCATGGGTCTCTCTTGGTTCAATATGTATTGGGCTTTTTAATTTAATTGGACTGATTTTATTATTTTAGATCTATTTTTATTGTATTATATTTTACAATAATAATATTAATAATAATTAATACTAACAATAGTAATAATTAATAAAACTAATAATACCAAGAACAAATAATACTAATAAAACTAATAAGCTAATAATAAATAGTAATAACAAAAAGGTCAGACAAAATTAATGAGTACAACGTAGTAGTCCAATAATTGAATTTTAAATTTTATTGATTTACGTGAAAGATGTGTTTGACTAATCGTGCCTTTCAAGGGCAAGTTAAAAATTAGAAGCATTTAATATCTCACATTTGTGGCATTGATTTGCACCACAGACCAAATTAAAAGAAAATTAACATTACAGGATCAAATTAATTTTGTTTAAAGTGTAGTAAAACTACACGTATTGAATCTTATCAAATAATGTTATAATTATGTATAGAGAAAAATCGAATATTTGAGCCTAACAAGTTAAAAAATCAAAGTTAAAGATTTTAAATTTTGAAGTAAATAAATAAATAATCTAAAATTAAATGTCAAACTACGTTTTGTTGGGACAAAAACCACGCCAAAATGACTATGCGCGTATGTATTAAAAAAAATATATGAATTTGAAGAATTACCTCAATCGGATACTCAAGTACAAAATTTTAAAAAAAGTGTACTAAAATAGTTTAGTATTTTTTTATTTAAACGAACCGTTTTGTTTAAGGTAACTATTCACTTTATGAAATTTTACATTTAATTCTTTATAATTCTATTTTCCTTTAGATCTTGATAATGAAAAAAAATCTTAAAAGACACGACTGATGATGCATGTATTTTACGTAATTTTTTAAAAAATTTATTGTCTGAATTGTCACGTAGACAAAGACACAACTAACAAAATGTGTCTTTACTTTATTTGTTAGAAAAAATATCATTTCAAAAATTAATCTTACGTGTGTTACTTCGATAAATATTTTTTAAATATATTTAGATTAAAAAGCAAAAAAATAAAATCGACTGCTGAAAAACTTTTAGAAAGGTTGGTAGTTTCTCTATCTCTTCAAGAATTTAAAAGGGAACAAACTGATAAGTGTTCAAAAGTACTATTTTTATTACCCTTTTACTCATATTATTGTTAGACTTAAGCTCATATTAGTTGCATAATTAGTCATTCATGCATTAATCCATGTTTCCTTCCATCGTTCAGCTTGATTACATAACTTGGTAGTTTTTGTGGGAAAATATGCTGCTTTGGTGTGTTTTGTGTGTATGTGCATGATCATTTGCCAAAGGAGATGCCAAGCTAGTTGCCAGGGCAATGCATGAAGGAGACGCCGAGCTAGTTGCCAGGGCAATGCATGAAGGAGACGCCGAGCCAGTTGCCATGGCAATTGTCGACAAGAGCAAAGGTGATATGGTAGTCGAAATTGATGACTAGACAAGCCCAAGATGACGTGGAGCAAAGCCCAAACCCAAAGGAATTTGATTTCCATGCAGAGATTAAAGAAAAAATTAAATTCCAAGAAGATAGGAGAAGTTCTAGTAGGAATACAATTATAATAAAGAATTATATTCTTTAAAGATAATTTAATTCCAACTTAACTTCCTCCTCAAAGAAGGACTTTGCCCTAGCCCTATAAATAAGAAGGGAATTTCGACAATTATGGAGAGCAAAGGGAGAGGATTTTCGACAACTCCAAAGGGCAAGAAGGAAGAGATTTCGACAAGATAACAAGGGGGAGAGAGTTCGATTTCTTCTTTTTCTTCTTTTCTTCCATTAGATTCATGGTTTGGGGATTATTCTTTGTATATCTTTTGAACCCAACCATGAACTAACTTGATTGGTTGGGGTTATTGTGTTTTGTTGTTGTGAAAAACAATTGGATTTTGTTTAGGTAATAAGAGTTTGCACTTTCAATTCAAGGTTTACTCATTCTTGGTTTTTATTCTTGTTTGCGAGTGAATTGGGAGAGGATCTCGCAACTTCATATATTTATCTAATATCGGGAGAGTTAGATTCAAGAAACGAATGAGTATGGTCTTTATTCAATCTATTGATGGTGAAGATTAAACCGACTTAGGAATAAGTTAAGGATTTCAACGGCTAAGAGGAGCGCAAGATTGGTTGTTGTTCACCCTTGATTCACGCAGGGATGTATTATCAAGGCATGCACAAGTAGCTAGAGTTTCGACTTAGGGATAAGAAGAAACCATTGAAGAACGCTCCGCCGAACCTTGAAGTTGCTGCCAGACGCCCAAGTAGTTGTCCAGCTAGTTGCCCAGGCAACCATCGATTAGTTGCCAAGGCAACCCCGCTGTGCAAGTTGCCATGGCAACTGAGTTGCCCTTGCACTCTTTTACCAAGACGGTCCAATCGGCTATCACACCTCAACTCACGATAACCTGGCCTATTTACTCTATTTTAACCTCATATATTCTTTTAGTTTATCGCTTTTACTTTTCTCGTTAATTAAAACCTCTATTATCAATTGTGTTTTTATTTTCACAGTGCAGTAACTTAAGCAAAGTGGCCCAAACCAATCCCTGTGGAGACGATACTCGATACTCGTATCACTTTATTACTTGCGACGTGTATACTTGCACATTTGCGTAGCACTTATTACGCGCAACAAGTTTTTGGCGCCGTTGCCGGGGATTGGCAATTGGTGTTAGTTGTTTTTGTTATTGCATTTTTGTTTTCTCTTAGTTTTACTAACTTTTCTTTTTGTTTGTTTTATCAAAAAAAAATTAGGTGCGCTACAAGTTAAGGGACATCAACATGTCGGGAAATAAAAGCCAATCTATTCGAGAGATGATGTTGGAAGATATGAATCAATCCAATCAAGAGTTTCTTGCACCCTTTGATGATTACCTATACCAACCGAGAAAAGCCCAAAGAACTTATACCGTGGAAAAATCTTGTGCTATGTGCGGAGAAAATCATGTGTTTGAAAATTGCCCTCACATTTTCGGTGCATATAACTACATGGAGGACCATAGAGGGAACCAACAGCAAAATTCTTCATGGTATGGTCAAAAAGCTCAAATTTTTTTTACCATAACAATTTTGCCAAGAAGAATGATATGCCATGGCAATGTAGTCCTTTTCAAGAGCATTCCAATTCCTTGGAGGAAACGTTACTAGCTTCCTTGGCTAGACTTGACGGATCAATTGAAGAGATTCGACAGCTATCAACATCTATGGATACGAGGATAGCTCAGTGGGATGCAAACTTAGGGGATTCAGAAGATCAAATGGGGAGATCCACGTATGTAATGGATAACATGCACCAACAATTCATTCCTAGGGATACTGACGTCCTAAGGCAAGAGGATAAGGAGCAATGTAAAGAAATCTCTCCGATGTGTGAGGAACAACTAAAACCTCAAAGTCAAGAGGATACTAATGAGAGAGACTGCCAACACATGATGAGCCTGAACAACAAATTGCCTCGGCAGTGATTGAGGAGCCTGAACAGAGCAATGCCGCGACAACACTCAGTGAAGCTGAGAACAACAATACTACAACAAATTCTGAGGAACCTGATGCCCATAAGGTTACAACGTTGATGTTGAAGAAGAAATCTGTAGATTGCTCTCATCTACAATTTCCACGGTAATTACACGACCACATGCAAGATCAACGAGATGATAATACTTTGCCAATGGAATATGAGCAGGTAATGGTTGAACCTTTCGAATTCTTTAAAAACTCACCTCGTCCATTGCAGGTATGTCTTGAGGAACCGAGGTTGGTAGATTTGAAGCCATCAAAATCTCTACTGATAGAGATGCTTGAGAGGCCAAAAGAAAACGGTGTTTGGATTCGTAAAGCTTTTCAGAAAATTGATTATTCCCTTGACTTACAACAAATTTTGGCAACTGATTGCCACGGTAATTGGCTTGAGCAGCAATTGCCACGACAACAAAGGCTACATCCAACCATGATAGAAGTCGACAAGAATGAGGTAATTGAATGGTTGAGAATGGATATAATTTTTCCTATTAATATATTTGTGCCTTCAAGAATAGTAGCAAGGTGGAGAGTATACATGGACTACAAGCGAACAAAGAAGAAAGAAACCTCCACCATGGTAACGCAAAAGGGAGTAGTGGCTAGTACATTGGCCAAACTCTTTTTGGGCAATATTGTCACCCGATGGAGGGTGCAGATGGACTATAAGAAGTATCAAAAACGACCATCCTCAATTTTTCTCAGATATGCACTAACATTAGAAGATGCATGATAGCACTCTTTTCAGACATGGTCGAAGACTTCCTTGAGATCTTCATGGATGATTTTTCCGTTTTTGGTAGTGACTTCAACAGTTGTCACGACAATTTAGAGAATGTGTTGGCAAGATGTGAAGAAACTGATTTAGTCCTTAATTGGGAGAAGTGCCATCTTATGGTAATTGAAGGAATAGTGCTCGGCCACAAGACTTCATCCAAGGGAATTGAAGTAGACAAAGCCAAGGTGGATGTAATCGAGAGATTACCCCCACCAAGATAAAGTCTTCCATTTTGATTATTCTTGCACCCAAGCATTCGAAACCCTAAAGGAAAAGCTTGCCTCGGCAACCCCTGACGCCTCGGCAACCATGGATGTGCATGCCTCGACAACCCTCGACGCCACGACAACCACTGATACGCACTCTTCGGTAACCATGGATGCGTATGCTTTGAAAACTCTAGACGCACATGCCTCGGCAACCTTGGGAGTAGTCGCCACGGCAGCACATACCTCGGCAATACCCTGGTACACGGATTCAGTTAATTTCCTTGTTTGTGGTATTTTACCTTATGGTCTTACTCACCAAGGGAAGAAGCGGTTACGCCATGGTGCTAAGCATTACTTTTGGGACAAGCCTCTTTTGTTTAAACAATGTGCATATCAGGTTATACGCCGATGTGTCCCTGAAGAGGAGCAACAAAATATACTCCAACAATGCCATTCTTCACCCTATAGAGGACATTTTGGAGAAACTCGTACCGCGGCCAAAGTTTTGCAATCCGGTTTGTATTGGCCAACACTGTACAAAGATGCCCAAGAGTTTTACAAGCAATCTGATCGTTTCCAGAGGACGGGCAATATCACCTACAAACCAATGGGCAATCAAGACCGTGAATATGGATTAGGAAAGTGCCAGACAAAAGCGTTTGTTGTACCTCAACGAGATAAAAGAATTTCGTGCACTCGCCTATAACAATGCACAAATTTACAAGGAGAAAACAAAGTAATGGCACGACAAGAAACTATTGCCGCGACAATTCATGCCAGGGCAACTAGTTCTCTTATTCAATTCTCGACTAAAACTTTTCCCGGGAAAACTAAAATCAAGATGGTTGGGACCATTCGAAGTTGTCAAACCATTCTCTCATGGTGTCGTGATAATCAAGTCCATTACCGATGAACATGAATTCAAAGTTAACGGACAGAGATTGAAGCACTACAACGGTGCCCATGTAGAACGAAACAAAGAAGTTGACACCTTAGGAGATGCACGAGCATGCTCTCCTTTCGATATTTTATTTTTCTTTTTCTTTTTTTTCAAACTATTTTTTTATTTATTATTTTCGGTTATTTTTTTTCTTCTCTCTTTATTTATTTTTGGAATTTTTAGGAGATATTTTATTTTTCTTCATTATCTTTAGTTTCCAGGTTTTCTTTTCCACAACAAGACTCACAACCACCATGCTAAGGAAATTCACTGCCGACTACTTGCCACAGCAACCACAACAGAAACTGGCGATGCCCAGGCAACAACAATGGCTTCGGCAACTACTGATGCCCATGCAAGTGAACCTGCATCGGCAAACATGGATCAAATCAAAGCAATGGTATTCACGCGGTACCAGCATTCAACCACCAATTGAAAAATGAATCAAGCAAACGGCACGAAGGAAACTTATCACTCGAGGTGACGACCTCTCCGACTAACTCATTTCATTTAGTTTCTTTTAAATTTTATTTCACTCTTAAATGCATTGAGGATAATGCTTCTCTCGAGTTTGGGGGGGTGTTGGTTTCTAGTTAGTTTCATGTTTAGTTGCATTCATCGTTAGCAATCACATATAGGTTGCATATGTTACTTGCCATGCCTTTAATTGGATTTAATTTCTTAAGACTTGTTGAATATCCAATGATTAATTTTTTCCACTGCACTTAATTGAAAGAACCTTTAATTTTAGGATTACATGAAAAGAACTTAGAATTTTACTATGATGCTGAATTTTTTTACACGGTTGTGGCTTGTTGAGTGAAAGAAACTTTAGTGAACTTAGGTTGCTTAAAATTAGGGTAAATTTAAAATTAAAAATTAAAAGTTAATTTCTTGCTAGAGGTGCCCAAAACTGGCTCTAGTAGTAATTGCTCTTTCTTGCTAAAGGTGCCCGAAACTGGCTCTAGTAGTTAATGTACATTAAAGAATCGCTAGAGGTGCCCGAAATTGGCACTAGTCGACTAAAATAAAATGAGAAATTGCTTACTTTGCTAGAGGTGCCCGAAATTGGCTCTAGTAAAAATAAAAATAAATGCCCCGATAATTAAATTGATAAAAGCCTATTGTTCACATAGAAGCTTGAAAATCAACTTGTACACAACTACGCACACACATTGTCACGAGCATTATAGTTTGGTTCCGGGTAATTTTTGTGCTATCCGAAAAATTAAAAGGTGATCATACTTTGTGCCACGGTTCCGAGGTTTGAATTCAAGTTTGAAGCATGTCTTTGATGATTAAAGTCTTGGCAGGTAATTGTTAGTTTGCATTGCTTGAGGACAAGCAATAGTTCGAGTTTGGGGGTGTGATAAGTGTTCAAAAGTACTATTTTTATTACCCTTTTACTCATATTATTGTTAGACTTAAGCTCATATTAGTTGCATAATTAGTCATTCATGCATTAATCCATGTTTCCTTCCATCGTTCAGCTTGATTACACAACTTGGTAGTTTTTGTGGGAAAAGATGCTGCTTTGGTGTGTTTTGTGTGTATGCGCAGGATCATTTGCCAAAGGAGATGCCGAGCTAGTTGCCAGAGCAATGCATGAAGGAGACGCCGAGCTAGTTGCCAGGGCAATGCATGAAGGAGACGCCGAGCCAGTTGCCATGGCAATTGTCGACAATAGCAAAGGTGATATGGTAGTCGAAATTGATGACTAGACAAGCCCAAGATGACGTGGAGCAAAGCCCAAACCCAAAGGAATTTGATTTCCATGCAGAGATTAAAGAAGAATTAAATTCCAAGAAGATAGGAGAAGTTCTAGTAGGAATACAATTATAATAAAGAATTATATTCTTTAAAGATAATTTAATTTCAACTTAACTTCCTCCTCAAAGAAGGACTTTGCCCTAGCCCTATAAATAAGAAGGGAATTTCGACAATCATGGAGAGCAAAGGGAGAGGATTTTCGACAACTCCAAAGGGCAAGAAGGAAGAGATTTCGACAAGATAACAAGGGGGAGAGAGTTCGATTTCTTCTTCTTCTTCTTTGCTTCCATTAGATTCATGGTTTGGGGATTATTCTTTGTATATCTTTTAAACCCAACTATGAACTAACTTGATTGGTTGGGGTTATTGTGTTTTGTTGTTGTGAAAAACAATTGGATTTTGTTTAGGTAATAAGAGTTTGCACTTTCAATTCAAGGTTTACTCATTCTTGGTTATTATTCTTGTTTGCGAGTGAATTGAGAGAGGATCTCGTAACTTCATCTATTTATCTAATATCGGGAGAGTTAGATTCAAGAAACGAATGAGTATGGTCTTTATTCAATCTATTGATGGTGAAGATTAAACCGGCTTAGGAATAAGTTAAGGATTTCAACGGCTAAGAGGAGCGCAAGATTGGTTGTTGTTCACCCTTGATTCACGCAGGGATGTATTATCAAGGCATGCACAAGTAACTAGAGTTTCGACTTAGGGATAAGAAGAAACCATTGAAGAATGCTCCGCCGAACCTTGAAGTTGCTGCCCAGACGCCCAAGTAGTTGCCCAGCTTGTTGCCCAGGCAACCATCGATTAGTTGCCAAGGCAACCCCGCTGTGCAAGTTGCCACGGCAACTGAGTTGCCCTTGCACTCTTTTACCAAGACGGTCCAATCGGCTATCACACCTCAACTCACGATAACCTGGCCTATTTACTCTATTTTAACTTCATCTATTCTTTTAGTTTATCACTTTTACTTTTCTCGTTAATCAAAACCTCTATTATCAATTGTGTTTTTCTTTTCATAGTGTAGTAACTTAAGCAAAGTGGCCCAAACCAATCCCTGTGGAGACGATACTCGATACTCGTATCACTTTATTACTTGCGACGTGTATACTTGCACATTTGCGTAACACTTATTACACGCAACACAAACCACAAACGATGAAGTGTAAAGTGGAGACACGCCACATACTTCAATTAAGGCACTAGATCGAGGCTTCACACATCCAAAGGTTCACCCTAACATATGTGAATGCGTTTTTGTTGTATGGCACAATGTAAAAACAATATCTTTGAGGTTTGATTAAATAATTATTTTAGTTTTTATTCTTTTATAAAGTAATAAATCTTTAATATTTTATTTTAAGTCATAATAGTCATTTCGTAGATGAAAATTATTAGTCAACTAACGATAAACAATCTGAAATGACTTGTCAATAGAAAAATTAATTTCATATTTTAAATAATTTTAAAAAATTATTTTTTGACCAATGTGTCATTTTGTCAACTCAGCACATCTGTCTATATAACACCGCTATTTCAGCATGCACTTCCATGTAAGTTTACCACGTCATTTCAAGTCATTTACTATTAGTTGGCTATCAGTTTTCATCCACGGAGGGCTATTTTGGCCTAAAATGTAACATTGAGGGTTAAAATACTTCAAAAAAAATAAAGACCAAAATAACTATTCAATCAAACGTTAGAGGTATTTTTTGATATTATACATTGTTTTATTAAAAATAACATAAATGGCTAGTAGTGAAAATAGTTTTTAGATTTTGATTTTAAATTTAAATGTCTAATATTGCTATCGGTGTAATAAATTAAATAGAAATTATATGTTCTTATTTATGCCTCAACACTAAAAAATTAGGTTTAGGGTTTATGGTTAAGGTTTATGAGGTTTATGGTTAGAGTTCATGACTATGGTATAGGTATATGGTGTAGGGTGTATTTTTTAGGATTTAGAATTTAGGGTTAGTGCTTAGGATTTAATTATTGGGTAAACAACACCATTGGTCACTAAACTATTCTCACTTTCATGTTTTGGTCACCAAACTATTATTTTAGACAAAATCGTCACTAACATTACATTTTTTCCTATTTTGGTCGCCCGCCGTTAAAAAATTTAAGAAAAACAATAGTTTGGTGACCAAAAAGGAAAGAAGCAATATATTGGAGACCAAAACAAGAAAAAAGTAACATTAATGATAGAAATAGTAAAAAAAAAGTAACGTTGGTGACAGTCTTGCCAAAAATAATAGTTTGGTGACTAAAATAAGAAAGTGATAATAGTTTAGGGACCAATGATATTGTTTACCCTTAATTTTGGGAACCGAAAAGGAAAAAAAGGTTTTGTTCCAATATAAATCATGATAAATAATAAATTTTGTTCAAAGTATTTTCGATAAAAATTAAAAAATTAAAAATTTCAGTTTTTAAATTTTTTTTTTCATTTTAAGTTGAAAATCACTTTTAATCAGAAATTTTAATTTTTTTTGGAAAATAATGCTTTGAAAAAAATAATTAGAAAAATAGCAAAATTAATTTAGGATCTACTATATTTGTTACAGTGTAAGAGAGAGGTACTCGTCATTCAAAAAGATTTTTATGGGTTTAATGGAACTCGTCATTTTAACTGATCAGTTACTTAAAAATATTATTTTTTTTCATGAAAAGAACTCGTCATTCCAAAATGATGAACTCCCTGAATTTTCATTTTCTCAATGGGTTTAATAAAACACATCATTCTATATAGATGAATTTCTTTTACACTGTAGCGAATATCACATATCCAAAATTAATTTTAAAATTGTCTTATATACCTATTTTTAAGCATTATTTGCCTAACAAAACGTTTACATATTCTACATTATTGTTGTTTCCAAGAATACTTTTAAAGAGAAATACACAACATCATCTAAATACTTATATACGTTTGTCCCTCGTAGCTCTTTTCAACATTATCAGTTGTGTGTTGGTGATTTTTCAGAATTAGAATGTGAAGAAGGGAAGTCAAAATTAGTTCATTCAACTAGTTGAGTCTGGTGGGTCGTTGCAACTAATGCAGTTATAGTGTTTGGGCTATAAAAGCATTGTAGTGGATCATTAATCCATTATGAATTAATAAAATCTCTGAAGTCAATATTCTCTCTCTGGTTTTCAATAGTGTATTTTCCATTTCATATGCCGTCTTCAATGATTCACTTCTCCATTTATATAGGGATTTTAATCTTAGACAGTTCTAGTCTATTCTTCTACCAAAAATCATGTATAAGCACAATGGTTTTACCTTCTTGGGGCGGCTAACGGGGTTTCTAGTTGATTTCCTAGGCGTGATGGGCTTAGCAGCCCCACCGATCTTGGGTGGTCGACCTCTTCCCCTTTCCACAGACCGTAACATCAGCAGCCTCCTGGGTCTCGGACTAGCAGCAATGGCAGACATAGTAGTAATAGCAGCAGCAGCAGCAACAGCAGTATCAGGCAGCATAGGGAACGGTCACGGGCTGACCCTGGATCGACTGTTGAGGCAACTGGTTCAAGGCCTTAGGTGGCCGTCCAGGACCCCGTTGAATCGCATTATCCCCCACCAATAACCTCACTGTCTTCGATTTCCTCGGTCGACCAGGGCTCTTTTTCGGCCCAGTTTTAGGTGGAAGACCCCGACCCTTCATAACCCCAAGTTAACCGACCAACCCACTTTTCCTCGGCCGACCATGAGACCTTTTAGTCACGTTGGTAACTAGAGCTGGTGGATATGGCTGAGAAATGGGTTCGGCGACGGCAGCAACGGAAATTACGGGTTTCAGTTTCGGAGGACGGACACGACTTCGTTTGAGACCAGTCGAAGCATCGAGAGGATTGGGAGGAGTAGAACTTAAGTTGCACATATACGATGACAGAAAACGACAATTTTTAAAATTATAGAGGATGAGTACGGCAAGAATACGATAAATATAAAATAAATTTTAATATATATAGCGATCTTTCCTTTGAGTGTTTCACTAAAATACGGGTTTTAAGGTGTTCGAGATCTATCGGGTATTTGAAAATGTGTATTCTGCGGGGTTTTAGAAAAATCATATTTTGTTTAAAAATAGAGTCGTCACCTGTCACTAAGGTAGGCCGGACACCATAAAACCAGAGATTCGAAAACTGTTGGGTTCGAGAGTCGGTTACGGATGGGGAAGGATTAACACCCCCACACCGCCCAAAATTGGTACTTTAATAATTACCGCTTTATTAATATTAAACTTTCTAGATTAAAGTGACGATTAAATTAAAACTCGGTTATAAGTGCGAGTAAATTTTAGGGTCCCGTTATTCGAGAGTAAACCGATAGACCACCATCACTGCGCTTGACACTGGCCACGTTTACGCTCGAATAAAAGGGCACTGCATTGACAATTAATATCCCGTTATGCAATCTTAAAAAACAAATTATAAAATATTTATACGAGCATGGTACAACACTAATAAAACATTTAAAACATGAATAAAAAGTTAAACCAAAGCAATAACATAGACATGATGATTTTACAAAAAGGAAAAAAACATATAAAAAAGACTTAATTACCTATCATGCTTCAAGATCAAACTAACACATAAATAACGTGATTATAAAAAAAAAACAAGATATACATGACATAGATATAACATTATACTAGACTAACAAATCAAAGCAACGTTTTAGCGTGAAAAAAAAAACTAATCCTTGATACTTCAACATATGACACAATCTATATGCATATACTAGAACATCGTGACATTAATATTTAACCAATATCACCACACTAACATATAACCTAAAATAAAAAACTTATGCTAACACATGTACATGTTACGAACAATCAAAACGACATGACCACTTAATGGAAACATAAGTATAACATAAGCAAATAAAATGAAACATCTTAGCATGATAATATACATGTGAGAACATACATAAATATAACACACGAACTAGACTAAAACATAATACTTAAAAAAACATGTATATGATATGAACAAACGGATTAAGTAACATAAAGTCATGATACAACACTTCTAAAAAAGGCATAAATGAATATGACATAAACAAAACTTATATAAATATAATGAACAATATAAATATGCTAAAAACAAAACAAAAGAGATAAATACTTAAGCATGAAAAAGGACTGAAATGAAATAACAAAGAAAATAGAAGGCTAGAAAAAAAGGCATTTAGGGGCTAGATTACAAATTGGACAAAACTTTCAGGGACCAATACTGCAATATACCCATGCGACAAACTCGAAATGAAAATTTCAAAAGCGCGGGGTGGCTGAGGGGGTAATTCGACCATTTAAAATATGAATTCGGTTAATTTAGGGGCTAAATTAAAAGCTTTTAAAAAGCAAGAGGGACCAAACTTGCAATTAGTCCAAGGGGGAGCTCGAACTGAAAATACCGAGAGAACGGGGGGATTAATACGAGAATTATACCGTTTTAAAAGATTAAGGCTCTATAAAATGACCCCTTCAGGTCTAATTTGGGCTTTTGGTCATTCGAAACTTTGCTTAAAGTTTAAAAATCCTCTCCCCCTTTATTTTTCTTTGAAACCTAATCAAAAGTCCCAACCCAGACTCCTCCGGCCGCCTCAGACCACTGTCGATAGCCACTTACCGGTGTCGGTAAAAACCCAAGATCTTCCTCAAAATGCTTTTTTTATTTTTAAACCTAGATCCACACTCAAACTTTTGAAAATAAATCTTTTACCCTAGTTCTACAAAAAAAACCAATACCTAAAATCATTTAACTCCCCTTAAAAAAACAAAATGAAACCTTAAAATATCATTCCCTTAACGGCTCACCGCATTCGGCTCAGGAGCCTTACGACTTGTTATTGACAGAGGGAAGTTTTTAACGGTTAAATTAAGAACCACAAACCTTATTATTATTATTTTGTTATTATTCTCTTTTTTGTATCAAATACATGCAAGAATAAGAAAAGGAAGAAGGGATTACCACGAAACTTTCTCTTTTTTGGTAGTATTTTTGGAAACTGAAAAACTGAAAACTTTTTTCCTTTTACAGATTTTTCTTTGATACATATATGTCCTCCTGTTTGTTTGGTAGAAATAAGATAAAAGTACACATTGTGTTCGATTTGGTAACTGACATAATCTCTATTTTTCTTTTGATTTTGGCACATCCCTGAGCGGTGGTTGGAGACCCAGTGGAGGAAGCATGGTGGAGGTGTTCGCTCTGCCAGACCCGTTCTTGGCCGTTGGATCAGATATGATCCAACGACTGAGATTGCATGGGAAACAGATGTCTCGGATGCGATCTTGGAATGGGCGGGATTGCACGAGATGATGCCACGTGGTGTTTTGGAAACCGAGGAGCCTCACGCGCGCGTGTACCACACGCGGCAGCTGGATGGGGTGTCTTCTCTCAATCATGGTCGTTGGATCAAGATCTAATCCAACGGCCCAAGATCGGTTGCGCACAGACACAAAAACCATTAGGGTTAGGGTTAGGTTTAGGATCAGGCCGAAAATGGGCCATGTAATATGTATTTTGTAATAATTTGGACTGGACTATAATATATTTACTTGGGTTTTATAAATTTCAATTTCATTTTAATTCAACCTATTAATAATAATAATGGTAATAATAATACTACCAATATACACGCATACATACATACACAGACACACGTACGTATATATAACATACACATTCATTCGAATACTTACATATATCACATACACAAGCAAACATATATCTTCACATAATTGATATAAACGTACATACATTAGTACATATATAAATAATGCAAAACATACGTGCCGTAAAATGTAAACACACATGTTACACCACAACACTTATTAATATGTACACGTCACATAATATATATACACCATGCATGCGTACACACATCACACACATATTACGTACACTATTCGCACGTACATAATAAACATATATTATAATATGTATACATTCGATAACAAATTAATAATTACACAATATTTTCAAACCAGATAAAAATGAGTGATTACAGTTGCCCCTCTTTATTTGTTCTCGTGGAACAGGAACAAAGCAAAAATTATAAGCACTCATTTTTATCTGACTTCCCTGTTTGTGGCTTCGGAATCACGTGTTCTTCTAGAACTCTCCACTTTTCCTTAGCTAAATCTTCAGGCTCGTAAGTTCCTCCTATATAGAACTTCTTTACCTTCTGATCTTGGAGCTACATGCTCTTCCTATATAGAACCTTTTATCCCAAAGTCTTGAGTTATGAGTCCCTCATATACAGAACTTTTCACTCTGAGATGGTAAAGCTTGGAGTCCTTCCTATATAGAACTCTTCGTCTTCAACGCTGCAGGTTTCACCTATATAAAACCTTTTGCGTCATGAATAGATTCTTTCGACTAGGAGTTCTTTCTATATAGAACTGCTAATCTTCAAACCCTGGAGCTGCCAGCCCTTCCTATATAGAACCTTTAGCTTCTGAAAACTCAGAATTACAGATTCTTCCTACATAGAACCTTTCGCTGCGAGGGCTCGAAAATATAAGCCCTTCCTATATATAACCTTTATCTTTGAAGTATGGATTCACGCCAAATTGGCTACTAAACTTTCTGGACTCACGCTACTAAGGCTACCGAAATCTTTCTTCGAATTTGGGGATTCACGTCGTAAATGGCTACTGAACTTTCTGGACTCACGCTACTAAGGCTGCCAAAATATTTCTTCAAATTTAGGGATTCACGCTGTAAATGGCTACCGAACTTTCTGGACTCACGCTACTAAGGCTACCAAAATCTTTCTTCGAATTTGGGGATTCATGCCGAAAATGGCTACCGAACTTTCTAGACTCATGCTACTAAGGATGCCGAAATCTTTCTTCAAATTAATCTACCTCTTCATGCGAAGTCGCAGATTAAAAGTCAATGGCAATCTGTAAGCACCTGATTAAAATAGACAAAATGTTATGATAACTGAGTTAGCATGCTCCTAATCCTAGGGATGCCTAACTATATATAATGCATGAGTGTCAATATCTCGATGCGTCTGCTTCTGCAGTCAGTCAATCTCGACCCTCTGCTTGCTTTCTCTTCATTTTCTTCTTCTGGTGATGGTACCCCATCTCACTATCGGGTTCAACCATTTCAGCCTTTCTTTTCTGAGTTTCTGGCTCTAAGCTCTAAAGTACCTTTCGGGTTTTTGCCTTAGATTTTTTTCTTCTCTCTCTCTCTCTTTTGTTTTGTTTGTTTGTTTTTTGTCCCTTTATTAGGCGCCCTTACGGGTTTTCACCTAGGAGATTTCTACTGTTGTCTCGAATATTTTCTCAAACAAGTATGAATGGCGCATGGCATTGGTTATCTTGTTCAGATGCTCGAAGTCTTCCCCTCGTCGTGCCTCGACATACATTATGTAGAAGGCTTGAGATCAAAGTTAATTTTATCTTCTAATCACCTGCATTCTCAAGGTTAGATCATAATAATGCTCATAAATCTTTTGTCTATCATAAGTCTATGTTAACATGTTTGCCTGATGCTTATGAAAACAATGAGAAGACAAGGAAGGGAAGACACAAAAATATGATTTTATTGACATTAAGAACTTGGAACAGTTTTGGAAAATTCATGGCAAACATGAGGAAAAGGGAAAACATAACATGAAATGCAAAACCCCAAGTATCCACTACATGAATGATACATGACCCTATCAACCGAAATAGAATCTTTGCCCGGAGCTCATTCTTCTAATACTCATGGGGATAATTCTACTTACTGGAGGCCCAATCTCAAAAATTATTTGAGCCGCCCTTAACGGGTTTTCAACTCAGATCCTTCATTTGCTTCAAGATGCCCTTTTTTGGGTTTTTGCCTTGAGCTCTCCTTTTTTTTCTTTTTTTTTTTCTTTTCTTTTCTTTTCTCTTTTTCTTTTTTTGTGTGTCTAAGGCGCCCTTTGTGGGTTTCCACCTTAGGTTTTCATCATTTTCCCTTTTTTCTTTTTTTTCAAACATAATACTTCTTAACTAAATCGAAATTCATGGGATTTTTTAATTCTTCTCCATCCATTTCAGTTAAAATCAATGCTCCTCCCAAAAATGCCTTCTTGACGACGTATGGTCCTTCCCAATTATGCATCCATTTACCTAGAAAATCTTTCTAAATTGGGAGGATCTTTTTAAGCACCAAATCTCTCTCTTAGAATTCTCTCGGGAGCACCTTCTTATCATATGCCCGCATCATTCGTTTTTGGTACATTTGACCATGGCAGATGGTTTTCAGCCTCTTTTCCTCGATAAGATTCAACTGGTCAAGCCTGGTTTGCACCCACTCTGCTTCATCCAGTTTTACTTCATTCAGAACCTGGAGTGACGGAATCTCAACCTCAATGGGTAGTATTGCCTCTGTGCCGTATACTAGAGAATATGGTGTTACCCTTGTTGAGGTGCAAACAGATGTCTGGTATTCGAACAGAGCAAATGGCAGCTTCTCATGCCAATCTTTGAAGGTGTCAGTTGTCTTCACAATGATTTTCTTTATATTCTTGTTTGCCGATTCTACTGCCCCATTCATCTTAGGACGGTAGGTCATGGAATTATGGTGTGTTATTTTGAACTGGTTACACACCTCAGTCATCAATTTGTTATTCAGGTTGGAAGCGTTGTCGGTGATAATCCTTTCCGACAACCCATATCGACAAATGATCTCCTTCTTTAGGAACTTGTACACAGTTTTCCTTGTGATATTAGTGTAAGATGCTGCCTCCACCCATTTAGTGAAGTAATCAATGGCAACCAAGATAAAATGGTGCCCATTGGAAGCCTTCGGATGAATCTGTCCAATGACATCCACGCCCCATGCTGCTAACGACCAAGACGAGTTCATGGTGTGTAAAGGTAAAGGAGGAGCATGTATCTTGTCGGCATATATTTGGCACTTATGGCACTTCCTGGCGTAATCAACGCAGTCTCCCTCCATAGTCGACCAGAAATAACCATATCTCATAATTTTTTGGGCTATTGACAGACCATTAGCGTGCGTTCCACACAATCCATTATGCACTTCTACCAAAATTTCTTTCGCCTCCCGGGCATCTACACATCTCAACAATGTCTGGTCATGTCTTCTTTTGTATAGAACCTCTCCTCCAAAATATATCCTATTGCCATCCTTCTGAGTGTTTTTCGGTCATTTTCGTTTACCCTTTTGGGATACATTTGAAACTTGATTATTGCAAGATATCGTAATACCAAGGGTTGCCATCTATTTCTTCTTGCACATTATAACAGTGAGCTAGCCTCTCAAAAGTCTACATCTCTATTGGCCTCATTTTTGCTTTCGTATTTGCTTTAAACATAGAGGCCAAGGTTGCCAAGGAATTTGCCATCTGGTTGTCTTCTATAGGAAGGTAGGTGAAACTAACTTTTTCAAATTCCTTAATGAGCTCTTGGATCAACTTGTAGTATTTGACTAGCTTTGGATCCCTAGTTTCCCATTATCCTCGTAACTGATAGATCACTAAGGATGAATCTCCGAATACTCGAAGTTCTTTAATCTTTCTTTCAATGGCTGTATTCAATCCCATAACACATGCTCCATATTCGGATATGTTGTTTGTGCAAAAGAATTCTAGTCTGCTGGTGAAGGAATAGCAGACATCTTCTGGAGAAATTAGCATGGCTCTTATCCCGTGGCCAAAGGCATTAGAGGCTCTGTCAAAGTAAAGCTTCCACGAGCCGTCATCTGAAACAACATCTTCCCCAGTTGCAATGCACATCAAGTCCTCATCTGGGAAATTAAAGTTCAATGATTCATAATCATCTGAAGCACGACTAGCTAAGAAATCAGCTATAACACTTCCTTTCACAGCTTTCTAGCTCATATATACAATGTCGAACTCGGAAACAACATCTGCCAGCGGGCTATCCTCCTCGTTAATGTTGGTGCTTCCATCAGAAACTTCAAGGGGTCCAATTTAGATATCAACCAGGTGGCATGGTATAACATGTACTGCCTAAGCCTTTTGGTAGTCCAAACCAAAGAACAACATAACTTCTGAATTGGCAGGTACCGTGTTTCGCAATCAGTGAACTTCTTGCTTAGGTAGTAGATGGCTCTTTCTTTCTTCCCAGACCTATCATGCTTCCCCAACACGCAACCCATCGAGTTTTCAAAAACTATCAGGTAAAGGATCAAAGGTCTGTTTGGTACCGGTGTGACTAAAACCGGAGCATTCGCAAGTACTTTTTAATCTTCTCTAGAGCTTCTTGACATTCTTCATCCCAGACCCCTGAGTTATTCTTCCTAAGTAGTCTGAAGATAGGGCCGTACTTATCTGTTAAGTGAGAGATGAAACGAGAAATATAGTTTAACCTTCCAGGACACCTCAGACTTCTTTTTGAGTACGAGGCGGTGGGAGGTCCTGGATAGCCTTTACTTTTTCTGGATCGATCTCAATCCCTTTCCTGCTTACTACAAACCCTAAGAGTTTTTCATATGTGACTGCGAAGGTGCATTTAGCTGGGTTGAGCTTCAGTTGGTATTTTCGTAGTCTTTGAAATAGCTTTCTCAGGTTTCGAAGGTGCTCTTCCTTTGGTTCAGGATTTAGCGATCATATCATCCACTTATACTTCTATCTCTTTATGTATCATATCGTGGAAAAGAGTCACCATTGCTCTTTGATAAGTTGCCCCTGCATTCTTGAGTCTGAAAGGCATCACCTTGTAACAAAATGTGGCCTACATGGTTACAAATGTAGTCTTCTCCATGTCCTCTGGGTCTATCTTTATCTGGTTATATCCTAAGAAACCATTCATGAATGAGAACAATGAGTGTCCTGAGGTATTGTCAACCAACGTGTCAATATGTAGCAAACGAAAATTGTCTTTAGGGCTTTCTCGGTTGAGATCCCTATAATCTACACACATGCGAACCTTTCCGTCCTTTTTTGGCACCGGCATGATGTTTGCAACCCATTCATGGTATTTTGCAACTTCCAATAAGCCAGAATCAAACTGCTTTTTAACCTCTTCTCTAAATTTTAACAGCATGTCAGTATTTATTCTTCTGAGCTTTTGCTAGATCGGTTTGCATTCTGGCCTTGTTGGCAACTTGTGCATTACTATGTCTGTATTCAACCCTGGCATATCTCGATAATTCTAAGAAAAGACATCCTTGAGCTCTTAGAGTAGGGCTATCAGTTCTTGTCTGGTTTCTGAGGAAAATGTAGTCCTAATTTTCATTTTTTCTCTCCTCTTCGGTTCCTAGGTTCACAATTTCTATCCCTTCTTGGTCGAACATTATTTAACTTTCTTCGTTGGCCATCATCCTTACCAACTCTTCCGGAACCTCACATTCTGCCTCGCCGTCCTCCTCTTCAATTTCTGTCGAGATCTCAGGGCGTTCGAAATCTACCTCGGGATTGGATTCAGAATTATTCATACAGTTAATTATGGGAACCCTGAATGAAATGAGAACAAATATATTGGGAAGAGAATGAATTTAAATGAAGTGAATGAATATGAATAAGAAATGAATGATTGAAGTAAATGAAATGTTTCCATTTGAGAAAACGGGGAAGATATTCTTTCATTGCAAACAAAAAGTTAACATAGATGCCCTATACAAAATATCCCCATTGTCTATGGGAGAAAACAAAAGGGTTGGTTCAAAGCATTACTCTGATCTATCCCTAAGGACTATAGGTAGATCAATGTAGCTCCAGTTATTAAGAGTTTCCCCGGGAAGGAAAGGGTGGATGCTGATCAACACGCTGCTGCCATTGTCATATTCAGCTATCATGTTGATTGACATCCCTTCAAGTGATTCAATGAACATCTCATTCTCATTAAGTATGTCATTTTCCCGAATTGCTTCCTGTACTTTCTGTTTTGTATGGTCAATTCCTCCAAAGACAAAATATCTTTTACATGAGGGAAAGACATCGGTCTTCATGAAATATCTTCTCCCTTGAGTCTAGCCCTCCTTTGATCTTCTTTCCTTCTATATTCCTCTCTCTTCTATTGAATGCTCGGTTTGTAGCCAAGCCCAAAATGATCTTTCTTGGTGATGACACTTTTGGGTTGTACGCTCCCCTATAATCTTCTTCCTAGCCCTCTTCCTATTTTGGCTCCTCGACCCAAAGTTTCAGACACGATCATCTTGGTATAATTAGATAACCTAGGAGAGGGGATCCGATTACCTTCTACAACAAATGTAGCATTTAAAAGCTCCAATGCTCGAAAAGAACATTCCACGAAATCTTCATCATTCTGGATATAGGGGGCATCTGATGTTACTGAGGCTACGATCTCTTGCTCAGCCTCTACAGTGACCAACTTGCCTTCGATCACGAATTTTACTTTATAATGAAGTGATGATGGAGCAGCTCCCGCCGAGTGAATCTATGGTCTTCCCAATAAGTAACTGTAGGTAGGTTTTATGTCTATTACCACGAAATCAATTGTGTACTATGTCGGCCCGATCAACAAATGTACCTCGATCTTTCCAAGAACTACCCTTTGAGTACCGTCAAAGGCTCTCACAGTGTTATGACAGGGTTTCATGTGAGAGTCATCTACCTGTAGCTTTTGCAGAGTCACCATCAGTAGTACGTTTAACGCCGACCCATTATCAATCAGTACTCCTGGCAAAATATACCCTTTGCAGTGGGTAGTGATGTTGAGAGATTTGGTGGACCCTATACCTCATTTCGAGATCTCGTCATCGCTGAATGTAATGTGGTTGTATGTGGTGATGTGCCCCACCAGGTACAAATGTTTGGTTCAGCACCTTTAACAATGCATCACGATGCTTTTCTGAACTCAAAAGTAACTCCAACACCGTAATCCTTCCTGGTTGCTTTCACAGCTGTTCAACTATGTTGTACTCACTGTGCCTCAGGAACTTCAGAAATTCCTGTGCATGAGTCTCAGTTACCGGCTCATTAACCTTTGGAGGGGGCTCATCGCCAAATATCTTTGCAGGACCAGTTGATGTACCTTTTCCCTTATCCTTTGTAGCTTCGGCAGACTTCAAAGCTTCTGAAGAGTAGAACATGCCACTCCTCATGAAGTGGCCTACTTCACTGACACTTTCATCTTTCTTTGTCTGTTCATCTTTATGTGTTCGCTCTTCTTCTACCCTTTATTTCTCTTCCTCACTAGGTTTCAACTTCTGTGGTATAGTCACGTTTGCTGCATAATTCCAAGGGGTCCGCCGCATGTCTTTGAATGGAAACGGCGCTGGTGCTGAGATGATGATTTTAGGGGCCACCTTTGCAGCTTCTACTTGAGATGAACTCGCTTCTTTTGGTCTGGATGGGATGGTAAAGGGTCTATCTATTCTATACTTGATGTTGGGGCTATCCGACGCAAATACATCTAACCCCTTTCTTCTTGCAACCTCCTCAAAGAACTCAATCCGTTTACTATCCATTAGCTGTTGAATCAATCTCCTAAATTCTTTACACTATTAGATTTCGTGCTCCCGTCCTGGTGGAACTCGTAAAAAACTCTACATCCCTTCTGCACCACTATCATGCCTTTGTCAACCAAACGGGCCATGCATAATTATTGGAACACCCACCATAAGGGAGACTTAAGTTTTGACACATCTCCCTTGGTCTTTCTAGCGGAGTACTCCTCGATAGCGTTCACTCCGCGGTTCCCGTGATTGGGCAACAAGTTAGCGGCCACATTCGGTTCTTCAAACTTTAATACCCCCAAATTAATCAAACTCTGCACAAGTTTTTTAAATGTGAGGCAATTTTCAGTGGAGTGACTAGGGGCACCGCCATGATAGTCGCAATGCGCGTTGGGATCATACTATTACAGAAATGGAGGCTTGAACGGAGTAACATAATATGGGCGGACCAAAGTAGCTTTGTACAACTGAGAATAAAGCTCAGAGTAAGAAACTGGAAATAAAGTAAAAGATGATTTCTCTTGTTCTTTTCTTGGAGCTTTCCCTTCTCTCTGGTTTGGGTTCTGAGCCTTCCCTATTGATGCTTGCGGCTGAGAGACCGTGAAGTTCTTTGGAGCATTGTAAGTACTCATAGTATTTACCTCATTCTTTCTCTACTTGTACTTTTGAGAGCTATCTCCACTGTTAATCCTGCCACTATTGATTGCCAATTCGAGAGACTCACCAGTCCTGATCAAGTTGGAAAAGCTTTGAGTTGTATTGTTGATAAGGCGATCGAATAGTGTTCCCTTCAGAGTATTCACGAATAGGGGCGTAATTTCGTGCTCAGGAATTGGTGGCTGGATCTGAGCGGCCACCTCTCACCATCTCTAGGCATATTGTCGCAGACTCTCATTAGATTTCTGTCCCATGTTTTCCAACATGATCCTGCTGGGGGTCATATCCGTCACATGTTTGTACTGCTCAATGAATGCCTTCGAAAGGTCCTTTCAGGCCTTAATGTTTACCCTGCTCAATTAAGTGTACCACCGAAGTGATGCTCTAGTCAAAATATCCTAGAAACAATTGATTAAGAGCTTTTCATCCTTGATGAAGGCTGCCATCTTCCGGAAATACATGGTCACATGCACGGAAGGACATGAAGTTCTATCATACTTGTCAAATTCTGGAGTTTTGAATTTCGGTGATAAAACAAAGTCAGCTCAGATCACTAGCCTCATTCCTTGGTTCATCTGTGGCTTGCAGTGCTTTAAATTTCTCTTCTATGAGACAAAATCTTTCCTCCCATTTCTTTTCCACCTCCGTTCTGATTTTCTAGACCAAATTCAGATCGGGCACCTCTTCTTCGTAGAATGCCTCTGTATCGATGGGTTGGTTTTCAGATGCCCTTGCCTGTAGACTAGCAGATATCCTGACAGGGTCAATGTATACTCTTCTTGCTGGATTTGGCATCTTTGGTTGAACCTTGCTGTGAGATGTGATACCTTCCGGCTCTTGGGTGACCTCGTCTTTAACCTTCTCTTTCCCATAGCCTTTTTACAGCAACGCGGTTAAGTCTGATACTATCGCAGCTCGTGATTGAACGATCTGATCTCTGAGGTGCTGCCTAGCTTCTACGAAGCATATTTCTAAATCCTACTGCCCTTTTTCCAAACTGACTATTCTATCCTCCATTAGTTTGCTTTGGAACAGAGTAAAGTATGGATACGGAATGGTTGTGGCTTATCTTTTAGTTTAACTGCCACAATATGTACACTATTAATATTTTTGCAAAGAAAGATGAATGCATGTATAATGATACAAATACCATGATGCAATGCAAGAATGTATGCAAATAAAGGTATTGATTTCGCTGGTAATCACCCTTTTGAAATACTTTCATAGGAATTAAAGGGTCCAGATTACAAAATAGTAAAGTAGAATTCTACACATAAGCCGTAGCTCTAGCTCCTAACTTCTTGATAGCCCTGAGCAATTTGATGAACCTAGGCGCTTCTTTCATGTCTGAGGTTATAAAAGGTCGAAGAGTTTCGGCTTCTGCAGCTAAATCATTCACATGTCCCGCAACTTGTCGTATCTCCACCATCAGGGTCATGTAATATTGGTCTCTATCTTGGATCATCTGGGAGGTATCACGAAGTCTTCTCCGCCAATAATTTTCTCCACCTGCTGCAGCTTCTTCAAACACCCTAATTCTCCCCCTATAATCCTGAACGGTTGCCTCGAGTGACTCAATGCGGGCTCGTAACATACCAATTTCACGCTCCCTTTCTTGTAGTTCAATGAAACCATTACTCCGACAATAGGTCTGAAAGGACTACTCTAACTCTGTCAATCTCCCTTCCAATTCGACATTCTGATCTTGGCTCAGGTTCAGGTTTTGGATAGTGTCGTTGAACAAGTTTTGCATCTCTAGTAGTCTATTCCCGCTTCCCATGGATTTCCTCTTCCAAACAGCAATGTTCTCTCTTTCATAGATGATTGCTTGCTTGCCTTTGTCAATCTCTTGCCTAGCTCTTTCTTTCTCTTGGTTAATGGCATCCCTAAAAGATCGTCTTCCACTCTCGATGGCTAACTTGCAGCTTTCCGTCTCTTTCTCGATTGCTCGTTTGCCACTATCTCGTTCTTCTTCGACTAAATGCATACCATTCATCATTTCCTTCTCCACGGCTAGGAACTAGCTTCAGCTAGCATTCTGCACCTTTGCTTGAAGCTGAAGAGTATCTTCATGATAAAAGGGCATTTTTCTCACTCAGATTAGAATAAGGACTAAAATTATAATTGTATTAAACAATAATTATAATTATAGTTATTTAAATTCACTTCTAATAACTTTTAAATTACTTTCTAACACTTAGATTAGAATATTACTAAAGCTAAATAACTAAATTAAATGAAAATTTAACTTTATATTCTAAATTAAAAGAAAATCAAGGACTAAAATAATAAAATTAAAATATGACATGGCTAAAATGGATATTTACCCATCCCTATTTAAAGCTTGAGTGAAGAAGCGTTAAAACAAGTTAAAACATGTTACAAATACAATACACAACCAATATCCCACATCCTTAAGATACATAAAATAAGAAGAGAAAATATCCTATAAATAGATTAGTTTGATTCAATTGATTTTAAGTTTAGTTTGGTATAATTTGAACTTCTAAAGTTCGGATTAATTTAATTATCCTTGAGCTTTTTAAGTTGGATTAGTTTAATGATTTTTTAAAACCCTCTCACAAAGAAGATGTGGATTTTATTTTTCATTTTTAAGTAAATTTATTCGGTATGTCTTCGGGTACGTCCCTAATAAATTTTGACTATCCTCGGTATATGTTTGACCGTCCCTAATAAAGTTGGGATGTTCCCGAAATATCCCTAGCCGTCCCTATCTCGAAAACATATCAGGGACGCAGAACACCCTTAAAGGGGAGTACCTGTGCTTCTTAGAGTAAAACTAGGGATCAAAGCTTCATATCCAGTGGCATCAGAAGCAAGCTTGTAAGATTTCTTCACTATAATTAAGATGTCCTTGTTTTTCAAGCGCTTTGAGTGGTGAGTCAACAAGGCCGAGTGAGTTGGTGGCAAATCCCTGTGAGCTAACTCTCTGTACTTGGCTATAGCCATTTTTCTTGGCCCGTTGGCGTCTTTTAAAGGCGCCATAGCCTCACATATCATGGCAGAGTAAGACGGGTGGTCGTTGTTCAAGGGAGAACCACGGGCCACCGCCGTAACTGGGGGAAGAATGGATGTGAAGGAAGGAGCGACGAAGGGATGACAGGCGAGAGAAGAAGAGCCACGACGATGAAAGAGAAAAAATGGTCCATTTTTTGATAAGGTGAAATGGTGAGAAAGAGATAATTTTGTAGAAAAATAAGTTTTAAAATAAAAATAATTGTAATGTAAACAAAGGGAAAACTTCCCGAGGGAAAATTAAATGATTATTTTCTTTTCAAGAATTATTTAGAAAAATAACCTCCAAATAAGATTATATAGAAAAACATACCCTTTTAGTCTATGTAAAATAAAACTTGCATTTAACCAAAAGCGAGTTTCAAACTCGTGCTTAGTTAAACGCGAGTTCCGTGTTGAGTGGGTAGGTGAGAAATAAAAAAAATTTACTGAGTTATTTTACACAAAACTTACTTTTAGTTAAGCAAGAGTTTGAAACTTGCTTTTGACTAAAAGCGAATTTGACTTACGTGGTCTAAAAGGGGATAAAATGGCGTGTTGAATTGGTAATTGTCCAGCGGAACCCTCCTACTCACAATTACATAGGCAACCTTCGTGATATGGCCCTAACCGACCCTCCTAATCGCAATTGATTAGGCAAACCAGAGTGTGAAGATTCTCCCCCGCACAAACTAGTTGAAACGTTGAAGATGACTTCGAAGACACAAGTTTATCGGCACTTGCAAACATGTACTCAAAGAATACCTTTATTAAAAATCTCAAATCTATAATTTAATAAAAATGAAATTCTTTTGAGTACATTTTCGAATAGCATCCAGTCATTTCTGAGTCGAGTTGTCTTCTAATGAATTGACCATCATTCAATTTTCTTTCCAACGCATCTTAAAACACATCAATCTGATGTCGGGAACTCAAGATATCTCCATTTTAATGAAGACTGAGCATGCAGAAAACTGGATACGAGATTTATTAAAACTGAAACATGTACTCAAAGAATACCTTTTTATTAAAACTCAAATCTCAATTATGATTTACAATGAAGTACTCATCCTTTTATAAGGGAATGATGACTAAACTATTAAGAATTCCTAAATAGAATCAAACTCTATTCTTAATAAAATAACATTAAAAATAATAAAATAATGGCTTAAGGGTTTAATAAGCCCTTAAACTTTTGCAAAAAAATCAATTAAGCCCTTAAACTTTTTTTGCACCTAATTAAGCCCTCAAACTCAAGAAAAAAATCAATTAAGCCCCTAAACTTTTTTGCACCCAATTAAGCCCTCAAACTCAAGAAAAAAAAAATCAATTTGGCCCTTTGACCAACGTTGACCGTTAAATTTAACGGGGGTTTTTTTTAAATCTTCTTGGTATGTGTCACAACAGGATAATGCCACTTGACATTTCTAAGAATTTTTAAACTTTAATTTAAAAAATATATAAAACCCCCGAAAAAATCTAAAAAATCTAAATATATAAAAATCTGAAAAAAATCTAATATATATATATATATTTCAAATTTTTATATATTTTTTCAATTTATTTTTTATAATTGTATAATAATATTTAATATTTTAATTTTTTTAAAAATATTTTAAATGTTTAGAAAAATTATTATTTATTATTTTAAAATAAATTTTGGAATTAAAAATATTTTTAGTTTTTAAAAAATATTTTTCCAGAATTTTTTAGATTTTTTCTTCAGATTTTTATATATTTTTTTAAAAATTAAAGTTTAGAAATTCATAGAAATGACAAGTGACATTATCCTATTGCGACACATGCCAAGAAGATTAAAAAAACTGTAACACCCATAATGTATATTCGTAATACGTATATACATTACAGAAGTTAGTAAAAACATATACTAAATTGACTAGGCAACCCAGAGTGTGAAGATTCTCCCTCTCACAAACTAGTTAAAATCTTGAAGATGACTTCGAAGGCACAAGTTTATCAAAACTTGGAAACATGTACTTAAAGAATACCTTAATTAAAATTCTCAAACCTTAAATTTATTTTACAATGAAGAGGTTCTGATCCATTTATAGGGGAATGATGACTAAACTAGTAGGAATTCCTAAATAATTACAAATTTTATTCCTAATAGAATAACATTAAAAAAACAATAAAATAATCTAAAAACTAATATAATAATGAAATAAGTGTGCTTTCCTTGCTGAAGTTGAAATCGTCTTCCTTGCTTTAGACTTCTCTTGTGGATAAGGCTGACTTGGACAAGAAGAATATGAGTATGTGGGCTGGTTTAAGGTCTAATAAAATAGAAAATAGCTTAAAATCCTAAGTGGGCTAACTCATAAATTAGACCCAAACTTTATAACATAGTTTTGGGTCTAAATATTACAACATAAACCCAAAGTTATGGATTTGCGATTAATCACGTATGAGATTTTCCAGCTTGCACAATCTTCACTAAAATGGTCGTATCTTGAGCTCTCGATGTCGGATTGATGCATTTCGAAGTGTGCTGGAAAGCTAAGAGACAAACTCTCAAGTTGAAAACAGACTTCTTGGTCCAAATATGCCTGGATCCCAACCAAAAAGTCACCTCAAGTTAATTGATTTTCCAGACTTAAAAAACAGTCTCAGCTTCTTGTCCAAGATGCATTATTTTAGCCCTCCTATGCATGTATCATTCCCCCACTCCTGAAAAAGATTCATCCTCGAATCTAAACCGACGATGAGAGAACGATCATCAACATCAATCAAAAAGTCTTCTTTGTTGTATGTGGAGTGATCTAATTGAGTTTCTCTCAATGGTTCGACAAAATCCTAAAAAATAAGACAATACTACTCGAACATTTGTTATGATTAGTCAAAACAAACTGACTAATGTTATTCTTTTTCTTGTTTTTTTCTTTTGGGCTCTTTGTGACTTTTACATCATATGTGTTTTCATTCACCAAATTTGGGCCATTAATATGACTTTTTTTCACTCTCGACCTCTTCACTCTCTATCATTTGTATCTCACATCCCATATCTCTCTCACAAATATCATCAAAGTATTTTTGTTTTAAAGGAGAAGATGTTTGACTAGAATCAAATGAAGGGTTAAAAACACAATCACTTTCTTTGTGGAAGGTGATTAGAATGTAACAAGGGAACCTACTACTTCACATAAAGGATCAGAAGCATTTTCCTATCGACTGATGTGTTTGCGATCACTGTCTTCTTGTTTGGGAGACGATTCTTCTTCAACATCAACATTTGCACTAATGCTGGAAGTAAAAGTACGAAGAGAATCACGTGTACTTTCTGGTTATGGCGTGTCTTCATGGTTGGTTGCCTTTGTGTGTTCAATTGATTCAGCCTTTTGTGATTCCAATTTTCTTTGTTTTACCCTCTCACAAGATTTTTGCACTTTCACCTGCTCTTCATATGCTTCTTCCAGCTCTATTGAACCCAAGGTGAACTTTTGTCCATGGTGCACAAATGAGTATCTATATGTCATGATTTGATGGATAGTGTATCGATCATCTTGCCACGGTGTTCCCAATAGCAAGTGGGTGACTTCCATAGGAACCATATCACACCAGACATCATCACAGTAGCCTCCAAGAGTAAAAGTGATTAAACAATGGTTATCTTTATATCTGCTCTGTTATTAAACTCTTGAAGATGATATGCTTAGGGTGTTCATGGTACGATAGATTGAGTGCATCAACAACGAAGCTGCTCACAAGTTTACACGAATATAGCTATCGATGATGAAAGAATATTGTTTACCTTGTATCCAACATCGTGACCGAAAGATATTTATTGGTATAGCATGAAGCATGTTTCGATGAGAATAAAACATCTTGAAAAGCACAACACTCTAACAAAATATAAGGTAAAATAAAACCTCACATATCACTCCAAGGAAGAAGTATTCTTTGAGGCAAGTTAGTCAATCTTGTACTCTTTAAAGCTATTATACCGTAAACAACTCAATTATATTGGAGTTTAAATCCTAACAATAATCCTAATTGCTTTAAGAATTCAAAAAGGGCTAGACACCAATAGGATTATAGTTGCAAGGAGAAAGAAAAGGTATGCAACTTTTAATTTCCTACTAACACAAGAAACAAGAAGGTTGTAACACCCCGATCCTACAGGATCTAAGATGCTACATTCGGGCTACCCAAGACCCGACCTCAAAATTTTGTTCAATTAAAAACATCAATTTTAGCCATAAATCATAAGTGAATCAAGTTATAAATAAGAATTTTAGCCATATCACACCAATAGCAAGTACGATGTTGGGAAATCTTCGTCGATGTACTCCCTCAAGCGAGTGACTTATCAACCTATGCACGAAAACAAAAAATCTGTACACTAAGCTTATAAAGCACAACGGTACATGTTTACTCTACTATACTTCATGACATTCATAAAAGTAAGCATGCAAAAAAAAATAAGTATACGACATGAATAAGCAAGTCAATCAACAATTACCACCACAATGGTAGTCAAACCTATTTAGCCTGGGACCACAAAGACATCAGGCTAGCCACACACACACATATATATATACTCGGTACCAAAAAGACATCGAGTATCTCACACAGTATTTAGGACCAAAAAAACAATGAATACCATACCATGCTACCCACCTGGGATAACACAGACATCAGGCAGTGCATACCATATACTCGAGACCACAAATACATCGGATAACGAATGCCAATCGGGACAACAAAGACATCGAGTGCATCTAGAACACATGTACTGCAGTACTTATCTTAGGTATCCAGATCCCATACCAATCTATCATAAATCAATCAATGGCTAGCAAGGCCCATATATCAAGGAAAGGTCATTCATTAAGGGTATTCAAAGTTAGAGTTCAACCAAAAGCTCGTCATTTAAAATTCATCATATTCGATTATGTTTCAATATAAAACTTTTCCCAAGCCTTATTAAACCCTTATTAAAAATCTTCAACATTTGAACAGTGGCTTTAGTTGGTATCGGTATGACCCAATGGGTACCGGTACTTAGCCTTGAGTATTGGTACTCGGCTACACGTACCGATACTGACTTATGCAACTAAAATTTATGGAAAAGCAAGCCCGTATCAGTACTTGTGAGAGTCGGTGCCTTTAACCGAATATGATCAAGGACCAATTAATGACTTGTACAAGTTTACAGACTAACTTGTAATTCTTGCAAGTTTTAGGGACCTATCGGTAATTATGATATCCAATATGGAATTTCATATCTGATTACCTTGCATATAAAATTCTAAAGGTTTTGGAGTCCATATACACTTTCAGTTAAACCATATTCGAAACAGTAACCATTTTGCAAAATTTCAAAATAAGCTAACTAACTTACCAGTTTTGGTACCGGTACTCAAGAGGCCGTACCAGTACACCCTTAACAATATCTTCTTTCAAACCTAAATCCCGTATCGGTACGCAACATACAATATCGATACAAGGATTTAGTGTCTTCGTATCGGTACAGGACAATTACCGTACCAATACGCAATCCCTAATTCCCAAATTGAATCATTAATGGGTATCGGCATGCCACCACCCATACCAAAATCTGAGCTACAGTAAAATTCCAGTGTTGATTTGGCGTATCGATACCTTGTAGTCATTTCGGTACGCCTCAATGCCTTACAACCATTCTTGCATGCCTGTACCGATACGACATCACCCGTACCGGTACTCACAGATGAATATTGTCCAAAATGGCCTATAAGTACAGGTACGCTTGTGTCTGTAATGTCATAATTTGTCTGATATTTATTCAATTTAAGGTCTTAACCAATTCTAAAGTTTACCAAAGTTTACCAGCAAGCTTACACACCATAAATCTACATACATGTCAAATTTTACACCAAAACGAATCCATTTACTAAGATTTCCTTTATTTGTGCATTTAGGGCCATTTTACCAATTCTATCAAAAAACAACATACCATATTTCATGCTAAAACACATTCAACATAGTGGACCATATGAACATACAAAATGGGGCTAAACTAACTTGTCTAGACCCCATGCCACCTTTCTAGGAGTTTAAGGAGAAAGTTTACATTACATGCAACTTGCTGTGTAACCCCCTCAACGTATATTCGAAGATTAAATACAAATTGAAGATGTTACTAAATTATTTAACTGATTTCCTGACTTGTAATTAAATCTTGTTATGTATTTTTTTATAAAATAATATTTTAAAACAACCAACGAATAAATTGATACATCCCCACTAGAGAATATCATAAATTAGAATATCTTAATGATGTTTGGCATGTAACACCCTCAACGTATATTTGATGATTTAATATCAGTTGAAGATGTTACTAAAGTTTTTAACTGATTTCCTGATTTGTAAATTTTTTTAACAAAGTAGTTCAGTGGTTGGCCCTTTTTCAGTTTTCAAACAAAACCATGTCTAGCAACCGCATCTAGTTTTGACCCTGAATTGGTTTGTAAAATACTTTAAGCAGTTATTAAAATGAGAATATAATTCAGGGTGAAAACTATGTATGCTGTCTAGATCCTTTCTTGTTTTTAAAATCACTACGCGATAAATGACCAACTAAGTATAAAACCGTTTAAAGCATCTTTCTAAAATTTTTAATTCTTCAAACTAAGTCATGGTGCTAGATCATATGAAATAGATACTTATTTAATATCTATACATGCCCCACTAGACTAGAATGTGGTGATACTTACTATTAGTATAAGCTAACTTGATCCAACAATGTGCAGCTCCTCTTTTGCTATCTAATCCGAAGTACCTACGTGTGATACAAAACACACTTTAAGTATAACTTAGTGAAACATAATCATAATAATATAAACAATAATTATAATAACACAGCTCTATAAGATGGCAAATGATTTTCAATTGCAGTTTATATCATTTTATCATATATAGAACTGCCTTACTTATATAGTTCATTTGACCAATATAATATTCAAATCACAAGATTTGATCTGTCTTACCAGTCTTCTATACATTAAGCTTTTTAGCTTAACTACTTGCATAATTGCATTTCAAGTATTATAGCCAAAGTATAAAATCAAGCCACCTGTAATGCAGAATTAATCATGTATCAAGACTATCTTAAGAGTCATGTCGTTATTGTTCTATGTTCATCAAGTGCTCACATGCATAAAAAATTCTTCAACATAAACATGTTTTCAATATGATTCATATTGTAAAACCTATGTTTGATTTTTATATAACAAAGTGTAAAAGGAAATAAATTTTTAAGTTTTCAAAAGTCTCACAAATGACAAGGAAAAAATTTCCAAAGTTAAAAACTTAAACCCAAAAATTTTCTAGTGTTTCAAGCCTAAAATACACAAATGCGCCCATGCGTATTGATACACCCCTTGGTGTTTCGATACGAAAATTGGATAATGGAATTTGGTTTTGCAAAGTGTACCGATACGGCTTAGCCTGTTTCGATACAACCTTCAAACTTAGCCTGTATTTTAAACAACATGTATCGATACAGCCTCACCCATTTCGATACGATATTCATCTAGGAAAATGGTTTTGTAAAGTATTTCGATACAGCTTTACTCTGTTTCGATACGGTTTAAAATCTGGGTTTAAGGAATTTCTAAACATACCGATACGGTCCCAGATGTTTCAATACAGTATGCATTAAATGTTTTCAACCGTTGCCTTGTCAGCTATTGGAATCAACAAACTTTTAATTTTTCCGTTACCCATACCAATACGCTCCTAGGCGTACCGCTGCAATTTTTCATCTCGAATTCCAGTGAACAAAACTCGTACCGATACGGCCTTGCCGTTTCGATACGCCCCCAATTTTACACTGTGAGCATTTTGATATGGTTTCCCGCGTATTGATACAAATATACACAACGGCTATATTTGTTTTGCAACAGGTATCGATACGGGCCTACGTATACCGATACGATAGGTGACTAGACAACATTTATTGTGGGAAACTTGCTCACCAATGGCTATATTCAATACCTCAACTACCCAAACGGCTAGAATTCAATGAGAGGGTATAAATACAAGACTCCAAAGCTGCTGCAACAACTAATGAACCTACTTTGACTAACACTCAAGCAATCAAGCAAAATCCAACCCTTTGAGCTTTTATTGTCAAACCCTTCTACCCAACTTGTGTATTTCATTGTAATATTTAATTCAAGTTTAGGGTTGAGTGTTCTTGTAAATTGGGCAAACATTTACCTTGTGAGGGCTTTTATTCATTTGCCATTTATTTCTTTGTATTCAAAAGTGAATTGTTCAAAGCTTTGGATAGAAAGCTTGAACTTGTAACGGTTGCCTCCTTAGCCTAGAAAAGGGGAAGAATTTGATAGTGAAATTGGTTGAAAATCCTTAGTAGGAAGCTAAGGTAGTGGACGTAGAGCTTGTTAGAAGCTTGAACCACTATAAATCACTGTGTTCCATTGTCTATCTCTTTCGATTTGCTTCCAAACTTTTAAAATTGCCAATTCACCCCCCTTTGGCCACCATCTACATTGATTAATCATCATAACAATTGGTATCGGAGCCACACTCAACCGAAGGTCTAACAACCGTTGAGGCAATTCTAGAAGGTGATTCAATCAATCAAAGTCAAAGCTATGGCATCCACCTCTGAAAACAACTTGTACGAGTCTCAATCCATCACCAAACCTCCATACTTCAATAGTGATAACTATCCTTATTGGATAAACCGTATGAAGCTCTTCATCAAATCCCATGACTACCTCCTATGGGATGTAATGGAGATGGACCAACAATTATGATGAAGAGAGAATGTGATCGGTTACTACCGATGTCCAGGCACGGGATGACCAATAAAGATCGGACGAAGCTCCAAATCAACGACAAAGAAATGCACATGCTATTTTTCTCACTTGGGCCGGATGAGTACTCCAATATGTCATCTTGCTCAAGTTCCAAGGAATTTTGGGATAAGCTAGAGATCACATACGGAGGCACCAATGAAGTTAAGGAGACCAAGATTGGGCTTCTTAATTTGAGCTACAAAAATTTCAAGATGGAGCCGAATGAAGACATCTCCAAAATGTTCGAACGATTCTCCATTATTGTAAATGGCCTCAAAGCACTTGGAGAAGTCATTCCGAAGAAGAAGCTAGTTCAAAAACTTCTCTACTCACTTCCTGAGTCCTATGATGATAAAAGAACGGCCATTATAGAAGCAAATGATCTCAAGACGCTAAAGCTCGATGGTCTCATGAGGTCTTTTCTCACCCATAAGATAATGAAGAAAGGACGAGATGAAGAAAATAAGGAGGAAATGAGGATCAAAAGAAGGAAGTATAGAAGAAGAAGATGGGAATCACTCTCAAAGCTTCACAAGAATATAGTGATTCAAGTGAGGAGGAAGACAAAGAGTTGGCTATGATAGCCAAACGATTCACTCTGCTCATGAGATCCGATCGAAGAAGAAAGTTCAACCGAAGAAGGGATCTCAAGAACAAGAACAAGGAAGAAGAAAAGGATTCGATCATGTGCTACGAATGTAAGAATCTGGGGCACATCAAAATCGATTGTCCCCAACTCAAGAAGAATGGCTTCGAGAAGAAAAAGAAGCACAAGGCCCATGTAGCCACTTGGAGCTATAAAGAGTCTTCAAGTGATGAGGAGCACAAAGTTGCCAATCTTTATCTCATGGCTTTTGAGGAGGATCCAAAGGTAACCTCTAACTCATTAAATGATCTTATATATGATGAATTATTTGATGATTATAATGAGTCACAAGAGGCTTATGACGAATTGGTTGAAAAGTATAAGGAATCAATTTTGAAAATAAGAAAACTATACTTGATTTGAAAAACCAAAACGATTCCATATCTAAAACCAATTCAGAACTCGAAAAGAAGGTTAGTGATTTAAAAGATAATCAAAAGTATTTTGAACAAGAAAGTGTTGATTTAAATAACCTTCTTTCCGAGCTAAAGGATCATTACCTCAAGGAGGTAAATGATTTCAAAGCTTCCTTGAACAAGGTTGGGAAACCAAATTTTGAAAAAGGGCAATCTTTAAAACCCAACCATGTAAAAAGAAACTTTGGCGGGTACAAACATGGAGGGTATTCAAGGCCCTATTATGGTAAGAAAGTTAGAAATGTATGGATTCCTAAGGATGTCATTGCTTCTAACAATATTAATGCTATTGCTTATTGGATTCCTAAGGGAACCAAGCTCTTGAAAACTAATGTTTATGGACCCAAAAGATTTGGGTACCAAGAATCAAAGTTTAATTCCATGTTTGTAGGTTGAGCATTGCTACAAGGCCAAGGCTACAAGTGCAAACTCATGGTACCTTGATAGTGGATGCTCAAGACACATGACCAAAGACAAGAGTCAATTCTTTGAACTAAAGCCAATGAGTGGAGGAGTAGTAACATTTGGTGACAACTCTAAAGGCCACATTGAAAGAATTGATTCCATTGGCAATCACTCATCCATTCTCATTGATAATGTTTTATATGTCAACGGCCTAAAACATAATCTTTTAAGTATTAGTCAATTGTGTGACAAAGGTTTCAATGTTCTTTTTGATTCTAATGGTTGCAAGCTTTTAAACATTGAAACATGCAACACCCTAAATTGGGCCTAGAAGAATGTTACCAATTTTGATTTCTATGAAATATAATACCCAAATTATGACTTAGAATTTTAGTGTGATCCTAAAATGACTCGAACTAATTGAAATGTCTTTAAGAATAATCCAATGGTTAAATTAGGACCTAATCGAAGAGATTAGAGAATTGGATATTCAAATTTAATGGATTAAAATCGAGAACATACTTATGTTAAGGTTTGCATGTAAGATTTGGAAAACATAGGGGCATGTACAAGTGTCATTGTTGGGAAGGCCACTTGCTTGAGGAAGAAGGGGTCTCGGCACTTGGGCATTATCACCCACAAAAACAAAATTCTCACTTCCTTCTTCCACCTTTCACCGAAACCATAGAGTGAGAGTAAGAATGGAGAGAAGCTTGCAAGAGTTATATCTTGGTTCATTTAGTTCTTGATCGAACAAGCTAGGAAGAAGGGTAATCTTACTTTCCTTCCTCTTTTCTCCTGTAACTTAGAATGAATATTTAATTGTGGATTTTTCATGAATCAAATTGATAATATAATACTAGACAATTCAGATTTTTGAAATTCTTAGTTCCTTGATTAGTCAAATGGTTGTTTTGTTTGGAAAGGTTATTGTCACGGTATAGGATTGTTCGAATGTAGTGTTGAAGAACTATTGATGCTCTTTTTAATTTTTGCAAAATGAATAAGATGATGCACGAAAGACAATGAATTGTGGTTAATGGACTGTTTTGTTGGATAAAATGTGTATACATATGTTAGGGGCTGTTTTGTATATATAAGAAAATTTTTGGACTGTTTTGGTACTGATAAAAAATAGGGGAGGGTCTGATTGTAATTATAAGGAGACAATAATACATTGTATGGATTGCCTTGATTTGATTAGTGTAAACATGAAAACCAAAATCCTTGTATATAAGTATTCAATTGGCTTAGGACATATTAGATTGTTAATTGAGCATGTTTGAATTGTGTAAATTATATGTAAGGTGATTTGGTGTACTTGCTGCCATGTTTTCATATGTTTGGCACATAACTAAATTGTTTAAAAGTGATAAATGAAGCTAAAACTCAATCTAGTGTAATCTGCCCAGAATACTTTGTTCTGGGCAGTAAATTTGAAAAATCTCTATAAATTGTACAAATGGAATTTAAGGCTGAAAATTTAATGGATAGTACCTTAATATGTCTAAATTCATTAAGAAAACGGAATTGAATTTGGGATTGTAGAATGGATTGTAGAAATGAAACACTAAGGACAGTACAAGCTGTCAAGTGTTGTAATTACCCTGTCTTTAAGTAAAAAACTGTATCAATTGGTGAATAAATAAAATGCAAGGCCTATATGGTTAGAAGGAAAATTACGTTAGCTTTCTAATGGTATAAACCAATTGAAATTCTGACGAACGGAATGAAAGTTATACATATTTTGGTAAGTAATGTACAAGCTGCCAGGCAGCAGCCTTGATGTTTTGAAATGTATGTTGAATGAATTACGTGTATTGTTGCCTTGTTTTGAATAAATGAATGTACTTGTCTTTACCATGATTCACTTGTATGAAATGTTATAACGAGAAGGGAACATTGGAGAAGGGTCTAAGGAGGAGCATTTGAAAGCTAGACACAAAGGAATTTGGATCCAAGACTAGCTAAGCTTGGATTATTGTGAGTGTAGTTTACAATAGGGTTAGGACTTAGGTCCTAACCAAATGTGCATGATTATCTTCTTACCATTGATATGCCATGTTAACGATCTCAATTTTAACTTGAATATGAATAAAAGGGAAGAATGGACTAAGCTAAAATTGTGAATAAGTAATAGCATGCAAAATTGAGAAATTAATTAGAAAAAAAGTGAAAACAAATGCATGTTTCCATGCCTTGGATATGACTTGTTATAATGTTTGCTTGATATTGCTCATTGATACAAATGCTTGAACCTTGATGCTTTGATTGTGATCATTTAGAAGTGCCTATATGTAGTTTTATGATCTAATTACTTGTTAACATGTTATAAATCATGAACTTAAGATCTTGCTTGATGGCTAAGAAATGACATATGTTAATTGCTTGCTTGAATGACAAGATTAAATTGCAAAGTGTAGAGCTAAGGCTCAATTAGCCTAAGGGCTGTCTATATGAACATGATCTTGCAATGTATCACTTGAATTGATCTTTGAATAAGCTATTGCTTGACATAAACATGTAATACTTGAATAAGTGGTTCATAATTGAACAAAGCCTTGGTTGTTAGTGGTCATAGGTAGAAGGGCATGCCATAGAGTCTAGAGCTCATTGTGTTAGGGTGGACTACGGTCTAGGGCTAAGGCCCCTAATTGGAAACAGACGGAGGGTACGTATGTGTGGACTTTGGAGACAGTAGGAGGGTTGACCAGTACTACGGTACATCGTGCGTACTATGGTACATCTTGTGGCGACAGTTGGCTGGAGACTCGATTACCTGGACAACTAAATACCAAGGGCATAAACTAAAGAAAGCAAATAAAAATAATTAAAGAATAAGCTTACATGATAATTGAACTATTTGAATTCTTGAATTACATGATACTTTAACTACTTGGATTCTTGAACTACATGATACTTGAACTACTTGAATTACATGATACTTGAACTACTTGGATTCTTGAATTACATGATACTTGAACTATTTGAATTCTTGAATTACATGATACTTGAATTACTTGGATTCTTGAATTACATGTATTTGATGACTTATAATCCTACTTGCATCGATTGTGCCTAGTGTATTGTTTGAAATGATAAGCATGTATATAAGCTTAAAATCGAATTGCTTCCAACTTGGACTAGGCCTAAACTGGGCTATGTGGTACTTGTCTTGTAAATTGGTTAGATCTAGTTGATACCTCACTAAGTAAAATCTTGTACTTATCACTCTTATTTCATTCTTCCCAACCACATGTTAAAGGATTCGATCGTTGCTTGATCCTGAAGTCTGGTTTCCTTGAGCTCGAAGCAAGACACAAGATTTTGCTAAATGTGGACATACTTGTTTTGTACTCCCCTAGTTGGTGGCACTTAGTAGTATATAATGTCTAGTGCATGCATTTTGAACGCTTGACCTTGTATATATGTATATATGTATTTAATGGCCTATCATGCTATGAACTTGGTGGTTAATGTAAATTAAGTAATGAACTATAATTCTATGTAATGGTAATGTATCTTGCTGCGCATACAAGTATTGATATGAGACTAATGACTATTCAACGTAATTGACCTAGACTATTATGCTATTCGAATGGCTTGTATAATGTGATAATTACTTGTGTGATTATGTAATGTTGTATATATAACTTTTATAAGCTTGTATGGTAATTGCCGAATGGTAAGGGTGGCAAATGCTTGCTTGGAATCAAGGTATGTACAATGGATGTTGTTTAGTAAGTATGCATGAAATGTTATATGAAATCAAGTTAATGAACAATGAAATGAAATGGAAGCATGTGTAATCCCTTAAGCTATTCGAATGATAATAGTTGTATGATGATGTTGATTGAAAATTTTTTAGTACCTATAATGTATGTATGGTTACTTGTTAAATATTGTATGTTTGGTTACTTGTTAGTCAAGTAACTCATCTAATAGGGATGAGTAAGCCTTTTCTTGCTCGATTTCGCTTGTATTGTTTCTTGATAACACTCCCGAATCGGTTTCCTACCAACCCGGGTAGGGGGTATTACATTTGTTTGGTATCAGAGCTTTTTAGTCGGTTATTGGACTAAATCGAGCTCTTTGGCATCATATAGGATACTTGTGCCACCTAAGAGACTTGTATTGTATATCTTGTGTCTTTGCATAACTAAACTGAACCCCTAATTGTTCTCTTTAAAGGTAAAATGTCTGAAACAAGGCTCGCTCAGGACGATGAAAGTCTCGTAGGCTCCTCAAATGAAGAGGATAGTGTAGGATGGAACAAAATCCTCCACAGCAACAAGCTGAACCTAGAGCGCAAGCTCAACCTTGATTGTAAAGTTGAACTTAAAGCCTGAAATTGTAAAACAAAGCCTTGTAGTTTCAAACCCAATAGGGGGAATTAAAAACATAAGTTTTATCTGTAGAAACTGTCCCCTATTCATTTGAAATGTACCCTTTTCTTGTTGATCTATATGTACTACCAATATGTGAGTTCGATCTAGTACTGGGACTAGATTGGTTAAGTAAGCATGAAGCCTGGGTAGATTGCCTAAATAGGAGACTTTATCTTCAGGGTTTAGGAAAGGAATCAATCATTTTAATTGACAAGAAACTGACCTCAGTCTTTGCTACTATGGTCTTACAAGATGAACTTGAATCCAGCTTACCTAGTGCGCCTATTGTATCTGAATATCTAAATGTTTTTCCTAAGGAACTCCCTGGTCTCCCTCCAACCAGAGAAGTAGAGTTCGAGATCGATGTCCAACCTGGAACAACTTCGGTGTCCATCAAACCTTATCGAACAACACTTGTTGAGTTGAAAGAACTCAAGAAGCAACTCCAAGAACTACAAGACTTGGGTTTCATTAGGCCTAGCTCGTCTCCCTGGGGTGCTCCAGTCCTATTCGTGAAGAAGAAAGAAGGGACTATGAGACTCTGTATTGATTACAGACAATTGAACAAGTTTACTATCAAGAATCGATATCCTCTCCCAAGGATTGAAGATCTTTTAGATCAACTCAAAGATGCCTCAGTGTTCTCAAAGATCGGTCTACGATCAAGATACTACCAAATGAGGGTAAAAGAAGAAGATGTACCCAAGATAGCCTTTCGTACTCGATATGGCCATTTTAAATTCCTTGTAATGCCATTCGGATTAACGAATGCTCTAGCTACATTCATGGATCTCATGAACCGTGTATTCAAGCCCTATCTTGACAAGTTCATAGTCATCTTTATTGATGACATTCTAGTGTATTCTCAAAATAAGGAAGAACATTCCGAACACCTTCGAATTGTATTGCAAACCCTCCAAGAACATCAATTGTTTGCAAAGTTCTCTACATGCAAAATTTGGCTATTGGAAGTGTCGGTCCTTGGCCATGTCATCTCGGCAGAAGGGATTAAATTAGATCCAAGGAAAATTCAATCTATTCTGGATTAGAGACCTCCGAGGAATATTGGTGAGGTTAAAAGCTTTCTCGGTTTAGCTAGGTATTATCGACATTTTTTCAAAGGATTCTCATCCATTGCCGCAAGTTTGACTAAGCTAACTCGCAAAGATACACCCTTTGTTTGGTCGGAGAACCAACAACGAAGCTTCGATCAACTTAAACAAGGCCTGACTCATGCTCCGTTTCTCATCCAACCAGTACCGGGCAAGGAGTACACTATTTATAGTGATGCATCTCATTTGGGACTAGGATGTGTCCTAGTGCAAGATGGAAACGTGGTAGCTTAAGCTTCAAGGCAACTAAATCCACAGGAGTCCAACTATCCTACTCACGATCTAGAATTGGCAGCTATCGTGTTTGCACTTAAAGTTTGGAGACATTACTTATACGGGGAGAAATGCAACTTGTTCACAGACTACAAAAGCCTTAAATACCTCATAACTCAGAAAGAGTTGAACTTGAGGCAAAGGAGATGGCTAGAGTTACTTAAAGACTAAGATTTGGTTATCGACTACCATCAGGGGAAAGCAAACATGGTCGTTGATGCCCTTATTCGTAGACCATACTCGGGTAAACCCTTAAATCTAAATCCTAGAATAATCCATTCGAATTAGGCCTTTCTTGACTTATAAGTAACTATTTGAAAATCTCCTTTGATGATCTTTTCCATTCGTTTATAGCTTCCTTGGCTATCAATGCTCATTTCCTTTTATCCAAAGGACGAAAATTCTTGTATGAACTTCAAGTTCAATCTAGTCTAATTTTGAGAATCAAAGAACTCCAACAAATTTATCCAGATCTTTGGAAGATCATGTCTAAGCTAGACTCTGAGTTTAATTCTGACTTTTCCCTCAAGTCGAATGGACTCCTCTATTTCAAGGATAGAGTATGTGTTCCTAACAACGAAGAACTAAGACACGAGATGTTACAAGAAGCTCACCAAAGCACTTTCTTGATTCACCCTGGATTGGTTAAGATGTACAAGGACCTAAGCCACTATACTGGTGGCCAGGCATGAAATCGGCTATCACAGACTTTGTTTCAAAGTGCTTAACTTGTCAGAAGGTCAAAGCCGAGTATCAAGTCCCTACTGGATTGCTCCAACCAATCAAATTCCCTTAGTGGAAATGGGATCAGATTATAATAGACTTCGTTACTGGTCTTCCTTCCACTCCAAAAAAGAATGATGTTGTATTGGTGATTGTTGATAGATTCACAAAGTCTACTCATTTCATCCTTGTTCGAATGAATATGAGCTTGGAAACCTTAGCCGAGCTATACATCCGCAAAGTGATTCGATTACACGGTGCACCTACAACCATAATCTCCGATCGAGACCTTAGATTTGCTTCTCGATTCTAGAATTCTTTGCAAAAAGCCCTTGGAACTAAAGTGGACCTTAGTACATCCTTTCATCCTCAATCAGATGGATAATCTAAAAGAATCATACAAGTACTTGAAGACATGCTACGTGCTTATGTTATAGACTTCAGAAAGAACTGGGAGAAATCTCTACCCCTAGTAGAGTTTGCTTACAATAATAGATACCAAACATCTATCTAGATGTATCTCTTCGAAGCTCTATCGGAAGGAAATGTAGAACACCCTTATGTTGGTCTGAACTAGGAGAAAACAAAGTATTAGGACCTCAATTACTCAGAGAAACCGAGGAACAAGTTCAAATCATACATGTTCGATTGAAGCAAGCCTTTAATAGACAGAGAGCCTATGCAGACTTGAAAAGGAGAGACATCCAATACAATGTTGGAGACAAAGTCTTCCTGAAAGTGTCCCCTTGGAAGAAAGTCTTTCGGTTTGGAAGAAAAGGGAAACTTAGTCCCTGATTCATCGGGCCATTCGAGATTGTTGAAAGGATTGGGCTAGTGGCCTATCGATTAGCTCTTCCCAGTGAATTTGAAAAGATTCATAATGTCTTCCATGTTTCCATGCTTAGAAAATATCGATATGATCCATCCCATGTTCTTGAACCTGAAGAAGTAGAATTGAACCCCGACTTATCATATGAAGAACAGACAATACGAATACTTGACAAAGAAGTTAGAAGACTCCGAAACACGAATGTTTCCTTGGTGAAAGTGTTATGGAGAAATCATAAAATGGAATAAGCAACTTGGGTACCTAAGGCTACGATGAGAGATCAAACTCCTCACTTGGTCAACTCAGGTAAATTCAAGGGCAAATTTATATTTAAGGGGGGGGGAGAATTGTAACACCCTAAATTGGTCCTAGAAGAATGTTACCAATTTTGATTTCTATGAAATATAATACCCAAATTATGACTTAGAATTTTAGTGTGATCCTAAAATGACTCGAACTAATTGAAATGTCTTTAAGAATAATCCAATGGTTAAATTAGGACCTAATCGAAGATATTAGAGAATTGGATATTCAAATTTAATGGATTAAAACTGAGAACATACTTTTGTTAAGGGTTTGCATGTAAGATTTGGAAAACATAGGGGCATTTACAAGTGTCATTGTTGGGAAGACCACTTGCTTGAGGAAGAAGGGGTCTCGGCACTTGGGCATTATCACACACAAAAACAAAATTCTCACTTCCTTCTTCCACCTTTCACCGAAACAATAGAGTGAGAGTAAGAATGGAGTGAAGCTTGCAAGAGTTATATCTTGGTTCATTTATTTCTTGATCGAACAAGCTAGGAAGAAGGGTAATCTTACTTTCCTTCCTCTTCTAGCTTATAACTTAGAATGAATATTTAATTGTGGTTTTTTCATGAATCAAATTAATAATATAATACTAGACAATTCAGATTCATGTTTTGAAATTCTTAGTTCCTTGATTAGTCAAATGGTTGTTTTGTTTGGAAAGGTTATTGTCACGGTATAGGATTGTTCGAATGTAGTGTTGAAGAACTATTGATGCTCTTTTTAATTTTTGCAAAATGAATAAGATGATGTACGAAAGACAATGAATTGTTGTTAATGGACTATTTTGTTGTATAAAATGTGTATACATATGTTAGGGGCTGTTTTGTATATATAAGAAAATTTTTGGACTGTTTTGGTACTGATAAAAAATAGGGGAGGGTCTGATTGTAATTATAAGGAGACAATAATACATTGTATGGATTGCCTTGATTTGGTTAGTGTAAACATGAAAACCGAAATCCTTGTATATAAGTATTCAATTGGCTTAGGACAGATTATATTGTTAATTGAGCATGTTTGAATTGTGTAAATTATATGTAAGGTGATTTGGTGCACTTGCTGCCCTGTTTTCATATGTTTGGCACATAACTAAATTGTTTAAAAGTGATAAATGAAGCTAAAACTCAATCTAGTGTAATCTGCCCAGAATACTTTGTTCTGGGCAGTAACTTTGAAAAATCTCTATAAATTGTACAAATGGAATTTAAGGCTGAAAATTTAATGGATAGTACCTTAATATGTCTAAATTAATTAAGAAAATGGAATTGAATTTGGGTTTGTAGAATGGATTGTAGAAATGAAACACTAAGGACAGTGCAAGTTGTCCAGTGTTGTAATTACCTTGTCTTTAAGTAAAACACTGTATCAATTGGTGAAAAAAATAAAATGCAAGGGCTATATGGTTAGAAGGACATTTACGTTAGCTTTCTAACGGTATAAACCAATTGAAATTCCGACGTACGGAATGAAAGTTATTCAAATTTTAGTAAGTAATGTACAAGCTGCCAGACAGCAGCCTTGATGTTTTGAAATGTATGTTGAAGGAATTATGTGTATTGTTGCCTTGTTTTGAATAAATGAATGTACTTGTCTTTACCATGATTCACTTGTATGAAATTTTAGAACGAGAAGCGAACATTGGAGAAGGGTCTAAGGAGGAGCATTTGAAAGCTAGACACAAAGGAATTTGGATCCAAGACTAGTTAAGCTTGGAGTATTGTGAGTGTAGTTTACAATAGGGTTAGGACTTAGGTCGTTACCAAATGTGCATGATTATCTTCTTGCCATTGATATGCCATGTTAATGATCTCAATTTTAACTTGAATATGAGTAAAAGGGAAGAATGGACTAAGCTAAAATTGTGAATAAGTAATAGCATGAAAATTGAGAAATTAATTAGAAAGAAAAGTGAAAACAAATGTATGTTTCCATGCCTTGGATATGACCTGTTATAATGTTTGCTTGATATTGCTCCTTGATACAAATGCTTGAACCTTGATGCCTTGATTGTGATCATTTAGAAGTGCCTATATGTACTTTTATGATCTAATTACTTGTTAACATGATATAAATCATGAACTTAGGATCTTGCTTGATGCCTAAGAAATGGCATATGTTAATTGCTTTCTTGAATGACAAGATTAAATTGCAAAGTGTAGAGCTAAGGCTCAATTGGCCTAAGGGCTGTGTATATGAACATGATCTTGCAATGTATCACTTGAATTGGTCCTTAAATAATCTATTGCTTGACATAAACATGTAATACTTGAATAAGTGATTCATAATTGAACAAAGCCTTAGTTGTTAGTGTTCATAGGTAGAAGGGCATGCCTTAGAGTCTAGAGCTCATTGTGTCAGGGTGGACTACGGTCCAGGGCTAAGGCCCGTAATTGGCGACAGACGGAGGGTACGTATGTGTGGTCTTTGGCAATAGTAGGAGGGTTGACCAGTACTACGGTAAATCTTGCGTGCTACGGTACATCTTGTGGCGACAGTTGGTTGGAGACTCAATTACCTGGACAACTAAATACCCAGGGCATAAACTAAAGAAAGCAAATAAAAAATAATTAAAGAATAAGCTTACATGATACTTGAACTATTTGAATTCTTGAATTACATGATACTTGAACTACTTGGATTCTTGAACTACATGATACTTGAACTACTTGAATTCTTGAATTACATGATACTTGAACTACTTGGATTCTTGAATTACATGATACTTGAACTATTTGAATTCTTGAATTACATGATACTTAAACTACTTGGATTCTTGAATTACATGTATTTGATGACTTATAATCCTACTTGCATCGATTGTGCCTAGTGTATTGTTTGAAATGATAAGCATGTATAAAGCTTAAAATCGAATTGCTTCCAACTTGGACTAGGCCTAAACTTGGCTATGTGATACTTGTCTTGTAAATTGGTTAGATCTAGTTGCTACCTCACTAAGTAAAATCTTGTACTTATCACTCTTGTTTTCATTCTTCCCAAACACAGGTTAAAGGATTCGATCGTTGCTTGATTCTTCTCAACCGCTTGTTTTGTACTCCCCTAGTTGGTGGCACTTAGTAGTATATAATGTCTAGTGCATGCACTTTGAATACTTGATCTTGTATATATGTCTTTAATGGCCTATCATGCTATGAACTCGGTGGTTAATGTAAATTAAGTAATGAACTATAATTCTATGCAATGTTAATGTATCTTGCTACGCATACAAGTATTGATATGAGACTAATGAATGTTCAAAGTAATTGACCTAGACTATTATGCTATTTGAATGGCTTGTATAATGCGATAATTACTTGTGTGATCCTGTCATGTTGTACATGTAACTTTTATAAGCTTGTATGGTAATTGTCGTATGGTAAGGGTGGAAAATGCTTGCTTGGAATCAAGGTATGTACAATGGATGTTGTTTAGTAAGTATGCATGAAATGTTATATGAAATCAAGTTAATGAACAATGAAATGAAATGGAAGCATGTGTACTCCCTTAAGCTATTCGAATGATAATAGTTGTATGATGATGTTGATTGAAATTTTTTTAGTAACCTATAATGTATGTATAGTTACTTGTTAAATATTGTATGTTTGGTTACTTGATAGTCAAGTAACTCATCTAATAGGGATGAGTAAGCCTTTCCTTGCTCGATTTTGCTTGTATTGTTTCTTGCTAACGCTCCCGAACCGGTTTCCTATTAACCCAGGTAGGGGGTGTTACATTTGTTTGGTATCAGAGCTTTTTTGTCAATTCTAGGACTAAACCGAGCTCTCTTGCATCATATAGGATACTTGTGCCTCCTAGGAGACTTGTATTGTATAGCTTATGTCTTTGCTTAACTAAACTGAACCCCTAATTGTGGATTTTTCATGAATCAAATTGATAATATAATACTACACCATTCAGATTCATGTTTTGAAATTCTTAGTTCCTTGATTAGTCAAATGGTTGTTTTGTTTGGAAAGGTTATTCACGGTATAGGATTGTTCGAATGTAGTGTTGAAGAACTATTGATGCTCTTTTTAATTTTTGCACAATGAATAAGATGATGCACGAAAGACAATGAATTGAGGTTAATGGACTGTTTTGTTGTATAAAATGTGTATACATATGTTCGGGGCTGTTTTGTATATATAAGAAAATTCTTGGACTGTTTTGGTACTGATAAAAAATAGGGGAGGGTCTGATTGTAATTATAAGGAGACAATAATACATTGTATGGATTGCCTTGATTTAATTTGTGTAAACATGAAAACCGAAATCCTTGTATATAAGTATTCAATTGGCTTAGGACAGATTAGATTGTTAATTGAGCATGTTTGAATCGTGTAAATTATATGTAAGGCGATTTGGTGTACTTGCTGCCCTGTTTTCATATGTTTGGCACATAACTAAATTGTTTAAAAGTGATAAATGAAGCTAAAACTCAATCTAGTGTAATCTGCCTAGAATACTTTGTTCTGGGTAGTAACTTTGAAAAATCTCTATAAATTGTACAAATAGAATTTAAGGCTGAAAATTTAATGGATAGTACCTTAATATGTCTAAATTCATTAAGAAAATGGAATTGAATTTGGGATTGTAGAATGGATTGTAGAAATGAAACACTAAGGACAGTGCAAGCTGTCCAGTGTTGTAATTACCCTGTCTTTAAGTAAAAAACTATATTAATTGGTGAATAATTAAAATTCAAGGCCTATATGGTTAGAAGAACAATTAAGTTAGCTTTCTAATGGTATAAACCAATTGAAATTCTGACGTACGAAATGAAAGTTATGCATATTTAGTAAGTAATGTACAAGCTGCCAAGCAGCAGCCTTGATGTTTTGAAATGTTTGTTGAATGAATTATGTGTATTGTTGCCTTGTTTTGAATAAATGAATGTACTTGTCTTGACCATGATTCACTTGTATGAAATGTTAGAACGAGAAGGGAACATTGAAGAAGGGTCTAAGGAGGAGCATTTCAAAGCTAGACACAAAGGAATTTGGATCCAAGACTAGCTAAGCTTGGAGTATTGTGAGTGTAGTTTACAATAGGGTTAGGAATTAGGTCCTAACCAAATGTGCATGATTATCTTCTTGCCATTGATATGCCATGTTAATGATCTCAATTTTAACTTGAATATGAATAAAAGGGAAGAATGGACTAAGCTAAAATTGTGAATAAGTAATAGCATGCAAAATTGAGAAATTAATTAGAAAGAAAATTGAAAACAAATGTATGTTTCCATGCCTTGGATATGACTTGTTATAATGTTTGCTTGATATTGCTCCTTGATACAAATGCTTGAACCTTGATTGTGATTATTTAGAAGTGCCTATATGTAATTTTATGATCTAATTACTTGTTAACATGATATAAATCATGAACTTAAGATCTTGCTTGATGCCTAAGAAATGGCATATGTTAATTGCTTGCTTGAATGACAAGATTAAATTGCAAAGTGTAGAGCTAAGGCTCAATTGGCCTAAGGGTTGTGTATATGAACATGATCTTGCAATGTATCACTTGAATTGATCCATGAATAAGCCATTGCTTGACATAAACATGTAATACTTGAATAAGTGATTCATAATTGAACAAAGCCTTGGTTTTTAGTGGACATACTTGATCCTGAAGTCTGGTTTCCTTGAGCTCAAAGCAAGACACAAGATTTTGCTAAGTATGGACATACTTGTTTTGTACTCCCCTAGTTGGTGGCACTTAGTAGTATATAATGTCTAGTGCATGCATTTTGAACACTTGATCTTGTATATATGTATATATGTCTTGAATGGCCTATCATGCTATGAACTTGGTGGTTAATGTAAATTAAGTAATGAACTATAATTCTATGTAATGGTAATGTGTCTTGCTACGTATACAAGTATTGATATGAGACTAATGAATGTTCAAAGTAATTGACCTAGACTATTATGCTATTCGAATGGCTTGTATAATGTGATAATTACTTGTGTTATCATGTCATGTTGTATATGTAACTTTTATAAGCTTGTATGGTAATTGCCGAATGGTAAGAGTGGCAAATGCTTGCTTGGAATCAAGGTATGTACAATGGATTTTGTTTAGTAAGTATGCATGAAATGTTATATGAAATCAAGTAAATGAACAATGAAATGAAATGGAAACCTCTGTACTCCCTTAAGCTATTCGAATGATAATAGTTGTATGATGATGTTGATTAAAAAATTTTTAGTAACCTATAATGTATGTATGGTTACTTGTTAAATATTGTATGTTCGGTTACTTGTTAGTCAAGTAACTCATCTAATAGGGATGAGTAAGCTTTTCCTTGCTCGATTTTGCTTGTATGGTTTCTTGGTAACTCTCTCGAACTCATTTCCTACTAACCTGAGTAGGGGGTGTTACAAAACAAATAAAATTGTACTTTTTGGTCATCACATAGGAAATATATACATGGTGCATTTAGATGAAATTCATATTTCTAATGCATGTTTTGTTGCAAATGAAGAACATGTTTCATGGTTATGGCATAGAAAATTAGGGCATGCAAGCATGAGTGTTTTAGAAAAATTGGTTTCAAAAGATCTAGTTAGAGGTTTGTCTAAAATAAAGTTTTCAAATAATAAAATTTTTGATGCTTGTGCAAAAGGCAAACATAAAAGAGTTTCTTTTAAACCTATTAATGATGTTTCAACTAGTAGAGTTTTACAATTGATCCACATGGATCTTTTTTGTCCTATTACAACTACTAGCTTGGGTGGAAAATCATATGCATATGTTTTAGTTGATGATTACTCTAGATACACTTGGGTTTTATTCCTAAGTACCAAAGATGAGGCTTTAGAAAAATTCATCACTTTTTCAAAAATTACTTAAAATGACCTTGGTTAAAATATTTCTCACATTCGAAGTGACCATGGCATCGGATTTCAAAATTTAGGTTTTGAGGATTTTTGTAACTCAAATGGTATAAGCCACAAATTTTCAGCTCCTAGAACACCTCAACAAAATGGGGTTGTTGAAAGGAAAAATTGAACTTTAGAGGAAATGGCTAGTACCATGCTTCGTGAAAACAATTTGCCAAAATATTTTTGGGCGGAAGCCACTAATACGGCTTGCTATATCATAAATAGAGTAATGATTAGGCCTATTTTAAAGAAAATTCCTTATGAGATTTTAAAATCCAAAAAGCCTAACATTAGCTATTTTTATCCATTTGGTTGTAAATGTTTTGTTTTAAATAATGGAAAAGATAATTTGGGCAAATTTGACTCTAAAAGTGATGAAGCTATTTTCTTATGATATTCTTTGAACTCTAAAGCTTATCAAGTATTTAATAAAAGAACCTTAGTTGTTGAAGAGTCTATACATGTGATTTTCGATGATAACCTCCTTCCGATGAAGGATTCTTGTGATGATGATGATGTAGGGATTTTTGAAACCAATAATTGTGGGCAATCATCAAAGGTGAATGAAGTTCCAACCAAAGAAGAAGAAACACAAGATCCACCTCTAGAAGCCTTGAAGGACATGAGCCTTGAGGAAAAGGAAGTGAGCTACCCAAGAAAGTACAACTATGTCAAAGGTCGTGAGATTTTGGGAGATCCATCCAAAGGGGTAACTACTATACTTTCTCTTAAAAATACATGTAATGTAGCATTTATCTCATGCATAGAGCCTAAGAATGTTATAGAAGCATTAAATGATGATTATTGGATAATGGCCATGCAAGAGGAATTAAACCAATTTGAGAGAAGTCAAATTTGGACATTAGTTGATAGGCCTAGTAATAAATCTACTATAGGAACTAAATGGGTCTTTAGAAACAAACTAGATGAGAGTGGTAACATAGTGAGGAACAAGGCTAGACTTGTTGCTCAAGGTTACACTCAAGAAGAGGGAATCGATTTTGATGAAACCTATGCACCCGTAGCTAGAATGGAAGCCATTAGGATGCTTTTAGCATTTGCATGTTATCACGAATTTAAGCTTTTTCAAATGGTTGTAAAAAGTGCATTTTTAAATGGTTTTATTAATGACGAAGTGTATGTAGAACAACCACCTGGTTTTGAAGATCCAAATTACCCAAACCATGTTTTTAAACTTTCAAAAGCTTTATATGGTTTGAAACAAGCTCCTATAGCCTGGTACGAAAGATTATCAAGTTTTCTAATTGAAAAAAGTCTTTGAAAAAGGAAATGTGGACACTACACTCTTTATTAAAAGAAATGGCAAAAACATTTTAGTAGTTCAAATATACGTTGATGATATAATTTTTAGTTCTACTAATGAATTGCTTTGCCAAGATTTTGCTAAGTTGATGCAAGGTGAGTTTGAGATGAGCATGATGGGGGAGCTTTCATTCTTCCTGGGGCTCCAAATTAAGCAAAGGAAGGATAGCATCTTCATCAATCAAGCTAAGTACATCAAGGACATGCTCAAGAAGTTTGGCTTGGAGAATGTGAAACCTCAAGTCACTCCAATGAGTTCTTCCACAAAGGTTGACAAAGATGAAGGAGGTAAGTGTGTAGATTTAAAGCTTTATCGCTCTATGATTGGATCTTTGCTTTATCTTACCGCAAGTAGACCCGCCATTATGTTTAGTATTTTCTTGTGTGCTAGATTTCAAGCTAGTCGTAGAGAATCACACCTTATAGCCGTTAAGAGAATCTTTAGATACCTTAGAGATACACCTTGTTTAGGTCTTTGGTATCCTAGAGAGTCTTCCTTTAGTTTACATGCCTTATCGGATGCAAATTATGGGGGTTGTAAAATAGATAGAAAAAGTACCTCTGGTACACGTCAATTCCTAGGTAGTATGCTAATATCATAGTTTTCTAAGAAGCAAAATAGTGTAGCATTATCTACCACCGAGGCGAGGTACATATCGGTATGGAGTTGTTGTGATCAAGTCTTTTGGATGAAACAACAACTCTTAGATTATGGAATTGATGTAGGTACCATCCCCATTAGGTGTGGCAACACTAGTGCTATTTGTCTCACTAAGAATCCTATCCAACATTCTAGAACCAAACACATAGAAATAAGGCATCATTTCATTAGAGATCATGTCTTGAAAAATGATGTAGTTCTAGAATATGTAGACACCTCAAACCAATTAGCGGACATCTTTACCAAACCATTAGACAAAAGCGTTTTTGGTCTCTTAGGAGAGAGTTAGGTTTAACCAGCCTTTCTTGACCCTTAGAGCTTCTTTTGGTCTTAAAAATATGCTTAGATTTGTTTGATTGATTCTTATGTGTTTTTGCTCCTATATGCATCTATGCTTGTTGCTAGGGGGAGTATGTATCTATTTATGCTCATACATATTGTTCTCATATCATTTTCATGCATTTCGATTTGATTAAAATCAAATTTTTGAGCTACCTACTGCCAAAACTTACATTTCTGGCACAGGCGTATCGATACTGTTATCCGCGTATCGTTACGGGTCGTTTACAATCATTTTGATACAGGTTTACCTGTACCCGTACGGGTCACATATCGAAACGGCTTTAAATGTGTTTTGGTACTAGTTTCGATACGCCAATGTGGCATATCGGTACGCGTTGACGCTGGGCAGTTTTAAGGGCTTTAAATGAGGGATTTTCACTTTAACTCAAATACCCACTTTTTCTTAAAACCCTAGATACGAAATCTTATATAAAAACCTCTCAATCCCTCATATTTTATCACATAATTCTAAAAAATTCTTGAGGGCTTTTAGATTTTACCTCAAACCCAAGCAAAAAGCATCAAGTTTCTGTATCCAAATCTCTTCATTCAGTCTTAATCTCAACTTCAAGGAATAAACCCTAATCTTTTTTTTTATTTTCGTACATATATATACACTGATTTTGTATTATAATCATATATTTAGAACATATATAGTATATTTTTCAATATTTTTGAAAAAACTTTTTCAAATCTAGAATTTTTTTATTCGAATATAAAATTATATCGTATATTTTTTAACACTATTTTTGAAGTTTTCTTTTACCAAAAATCATTTTTATACTTGTATATGTTTTCAAACTATATTGTATAGATTTTTAACAATACCTTGATTATTGGATTAATTTTTGGATCGAATGTATTGATTTATGCATACATTGTTTTTGGTTTGATATTGTTTCCAGATTATGGCCCCAAAGAAACGTGCGCGAAAAGATATTGCCTCTAGTTCCAATCCTCCTAGTCTCAATCCCGATCATAGTGGTAATCGACCCAATCTTACCAATATTTATCAACATTGTTTTAATGAACCACAATATCCTCTTGCCATGGATCGTTTTAAAAAGTATCAAAGTTACAAAATTCACCGAGAGCGAGTTAATTCCATACCTTTTCTTTCATTCGAACATTTTCAATTTAAATATCTATCTTTGATGGAAGAATGGAAATTTATGCAGTTTTTGTGTATCCTTGGGATTTTATACATAAACCTTGTTTTGATATTTTATTCGAATGCCCGGTGTATTTACAATGAAAAGAAAACCTTGGTTATTGCGGTTGAGTCTTATTTAATGGGTCAAAAATTTTGTATTGATTCATCCGTTTTAGCAAACTATTTGGGTCTTGAGGATAAGGGGATTGATGATGAGGATTCTTTGGGACATACTATTGAAGGCTCCGTGACCGTACTAGATGCCTACGACCATATACTACACCTCATGATCACTTGGTGGTTCCGTTCATCTGGTAGGAAGTTCTCCATGATCCAAAAAGTCGATGACTTTTGGATCCGTTGGTTCCGTGAGGGTAAGCGCCCTAATCTTGCTCAAATTATGTTTAGGGAGATCGTATTCCTTGTGCAACATTGTCACACCTCTATGGTTACCTCATTCACTTACGGCACCGCTTTGAGCTACATCTTTCATAAGATGGTAATTGATTGTTACTATGACCTTGCGGAAGTCCTCACTGATCCTATTGATGAGCGTTCTCTTCGACGAGCAAAGTTCACATACTACAATAGACAATGGATTAGGAACACCGATCTTCCGAGAGGTGTTCAACCCGATTCGGTGGCGGCTCCTCAAGCGGCTCCCATTCTACAAGCTCCGGTGGCCTAATCTTGATGCCCTCATGGTTTACCTCAATGAACAATTCACCAACTTGCACACAACCATGAACTCCGGGTTTGCTGCTATTGATACACGCTTCACTTGCTTGGAGGAAAAAGTGACGACAATTGAAAATCGCCAAAACTCTATAGATCTCACTCTTACCCTGGTTTTATTGCGAGTGGCATCAATCCCTTGGGCCTCAAGCCAATGATGATTAGGATGAAGATGACAAAGATGGAGATGATGGGGTCGATCATTAGTCAATTTGCATTACTTATCATATCATATTAGGATTATTATGCACCTATGTTTTTATGTTCTTATGAACTCCTATGCTTTGTTATTGCTTTGTTATTTGGTTTATGTTATTTTTAGGATTTATGTTGGATTAAACTATGTAGCTTGAACCATGACTTGAAGTCTAATTCTTATGTTGCTTATTTAATAGCTTGGAGTTGTTATTGTTTCCTTGTTTTATCCCTATTGCATTGATTTTGATCTAACAAAAAGGGGGATAAAAGTTAGCTAAAATTTTTAAACTTTTTAGTCTTAAATTAGGGGGAGTTTATTTAAAGATACTTAAAAATTTTCACTTTGGTTTTATTATATCAAAAAGGCGGAGATTGTAAAACCTATGTTTGATTTTGATATAACAAAGTGTACAAGGAAATAAATTTTTAAGTATTCGAAAGTCCCACAAAATGACAAGAAAAAGATTTCCAAAGTTAAAAACTTAAACCAAAAAATTGTCTAAGTGTTTCAAGCCAAAAATACACAAATACGCCCAGGCGTATCGATACACCCCTTGGTGTTTCGATACTAAAATTGGCTACTGGAATTTGGTTTTGCAATACGGCTTAGCCCGTTTCGATACAGCCTTCAAACTTAGCCTGTACTTTAAATGACGCCTATCGATACGACCTCACTCGTTTCGATACGACATTCATTTGGGAAAATGGTTTTGTAAAATGTTTCGATACAGTTTGAAATATGGGTTTAAGGATTTTCTTAACGTACCGATATGGTCCCAGATGTTTCAATACGGTATGCATTAAATGTTTTTGACTGTTGCCTTGTCAGTTATTGGAATCAACAAACTTTTAATTTTTCCGTTACCTATACCGATACGCCCCTAGGCATACCGATGCAATTTTTCATCTCAGATTCCAATGAGCAAAACTTGTACCGAAACGGCCTTGCCGTTTTGATACGCTCCCAATTTTACACTGTGAGCATTCTGATACGGTATCTCGCGTATCGATACAGCTATACACAGCGGCTATATTTGTTTTGCAATAGGTATTGATACGGGCCTACGTGTACCGATACGGTAGGTGACCAGACATCATTTATTGCGGGAAACTTGCTCACCAACGGCTATATTCAATACCCCAACTACCCAAACGGCTAGAATTCAATGAGAGGGTATAAATACAAGACTTCAAAGTTGCTGCAACAACTAATGAACCTACTTTGATCAACACTCAAGCAATCAAGCAAAATCCAACCCTTTGAGCTTTTATTGTCAAACCCTTGTGCCCAACTTGCGTATTTCATTGTAATATTTAATTCAAGTTTAGGGTTGACTGTTCTTGTAAATTGGGCAAACATTTACCTTGTGTGGGCTTTTATTCATTTGCCAGTTCTTTCTTTGTATTCAAAAGTGAATTGTTCAAAGCTTTGGGTAGAAAGCTTGAACTTGTAACAGTTGCCTCCTTAGCCTAGAAAAGGGGAAGAATTTCATAGTGAAATTGCTTGAAAATCCTTAGTAGGAAGCTAAGGTAGTGGACGTAGAGCTTGTTAGAAGCTTGAACCACTATAAATTATTGTGTCCCACTGTCTATTTCTTTCGATTTGCTTCCAAACTTTTAAAAATTCCAATTCACGCCCTCTTGGCCACCATCTACATTGATTGATCATCCTAACACATATCATCTATCAATTTTGTCATAGAATCATGATATCAATGGTTCATGATCATCAAGTAGCCGTGCTTTTATCACGTAATCATTTGCCTATCATATTCTTTAACATAGCTATACTTTCATCATGCAATCATTTGCATATCATTTCCTTTATCATAGTCATACTTCCTTCATGCAATCATTTGCATATCATTTCCTTTATTATAGCCCAAAGTAAAAAATATGTGAAGCTATGGTACGCGAGTCATCACGACACCGTAGTGTCTACGACGTCGTAACGTCTACATCACTGAAGCGACTGAAATGAGTACGTACTCGAGGACGCTCTTTGCTCATCATATAATAGCACTTTTTGTGCTATGTAACACTGTAGTGTTTGAACTGACTCCGTAGAGCCTTTCTTGCACCTTAATGCTTTCACGCAGCTGCTAGGACTCTATGGATATCCAACTATACCAAGGATTTTCATGTGAATATATGGTATACGAGTCCAACATCGTAGTGTCTACAACGCGTAGCGTCTGATGGTCAGTACGTACTCGAGGATGCCCTTTGCTCCCTGCACAATACCTTAGTGTTTTTCTCAGCACCGAAGTGCCTACATTAGGACGCAACTGCTAAGTGACTCTATGGATACTTCACACTAGTACTTGGGCAATTTATTTCCTTATAGATCAATCATCATTGTTCATATAATAGGGAAATTCACATCCCATATTTCATCTTCAATATCCAATTCATCAAAACTATCAACCATAATTCGATAATGGGCATTTGATACCCAAAATCGGAAATCCGATTTATCTTAGATAAATCATTATTCCATATCCATGTATCACATATGCCATTTAATATTTCTTTGATCAACATACATTTTAATTATTATCAAAGTTGACTTATTGCAAGTCCTATTCACATCATATATATATATATAAATGCATTCATTCATCTCACATGTATAATAAATAAATAAAATACACTCACCTGGGCTATTTATTAGCATGCCTCACTAAATTCTACTCGATCCTTTCCTTCATAGTTCCTCGAATCTTCTTTTGATTCGGATTTGACTTGGTTAACCACATGAATATTAAAAAACATTTGTTAAATTCACTTCGAACAATATTTCAATCAAGCTATCTAATCATTTAACATAGAAATTTCCATAATTTTCCTTCTTTCCTTATACTGTCCAAAACAAATTCATTTTGGTCCTTAATGACCATTTTGAACTTCCAATAACCATTTTCAATCTTACTAATTAACCTTAGATACAAAATGTATCAATTCTTATTTTTTGGCAGATTGAACTACCTTCAAAGAAATATTTCTATAAAATAATTTACAACTCAGAATTCGATTCCACTTATTCTGAAAGAAACTAGATTCAATAAGCTTTTCAACCATATAAATTAATATCCCAAATTCAACTTGTACAATTTATGGCAAATTTTCAAAGTCAATTACAATGCTGGAATTCATAATAGAATGGTGCTTTGTTTTCTGACCTTTCGTCATTTAAAAATTCATATCTTTTGACTCGAAACTCGAAATTAGTTTCCTTTTGTTGGAAACGAAACTAGACGAACAAATATTTGCATCGGTATAAAATTTACCATCTAAACATTTTTGTAGAATTTATGGTGAATTTTCAAACTTACTGCCATAATCCAGTTTTCTACACAACTTCCATAATTAACTTCAACTTTTATACTAACTTATCCTTACTTCTATACTTGTCAATTTAGTCCCATTATTTGCTTTAAACCACCAACTTATCACCTTATTCATCAAATAATTATTCACAATAGCTCCCTCTAATTTTCCTTCTTTATCGAATGGTCACTAATAATGCAAAGGTAAGGATCCAAATTTCTTAACTTTGCAAATTAGTCCTCAATTCAACATTACCACCTTAATTCCATCATTACAACTAAAATTCAGATCTAGTCCTTATCCAAAACCTCATTTCTGAATTGGTCACTTAACTTTTACAAATTTTCAAAATGGTCACTAATTCAATTTAACGTCGGTTTAGCATTCTAACATCAATTTCACATCTCCAACATCCTTAATAACATAAATACACACCAATTCCATACAAATTCAGATTTGGTCCTCTAACTTTTAAGATTGCCGAATTGGTCCATATCAAATTAACTTAGGGTCTTGCTTCCAAACAACAAATCAAGCTTACTAAATTATTAATTCAACATCACAAACCCTAAATTAAACTTGAATCCATAAAACCTAACCATCTTCATAATAATCAAAACATGTAGAACTTAAATCCCAACTCAATACATTTTAACATCATACTAGCTTGATTTCAACTTGAATTCAATCATGGAATCATAAAATCTCAAATGCCCCAATTTGATCCATAAACCCTAATTTCTTTCTCATGTAAATTCTCACCAATCAAGCATGGATTCCATGAATTATTGATATTAAAAGATAGAGCTTGAAGAGTAGAACAACTTTGTAGTTGAAGAAATTACCTGAAAATCGAGTTTCGGGGCTTGAATCGAGCTTGAAAAAATTTTCTCTTTATTTCCCTAGCATCTCACCTTTTTGGCTGGAAAGATGAACAATCTGTTCATCTTTTCACTATTATTGTACAACTATTAAATGAATATTAAATTCATTTAATAGTGAAATTACAATTTTGCCATTAAAATCTAACGGTTGAGATTAATCTTATCATCATTGGCCAAGATTAAATCTCCCATTTCCTCTTTCAAAAATTACCCTTATAACTTTTTAAATATTTCAAAAATGCCATTAGGGCAAAATGACCAATTTGCCCTCCAACTAGTTTTTATTTACTAGTTTTCCATTCTTGTAAAAATTCAACTAAATCTAGTCGGAAACCAATCAACTATAATAAAATATTCACAAAATAGTATTTTATGACTTTTCCATGGCTTTTGGATCAGCCTCTAAACTTCCAGTTCGATCCAATTTCCCGATATTCATAAAATACTTCGACTGCGATTTTAGCTTTTCTGAGCTATTGGATTTATTCCGAAAATTCTATATTTCCATATTCGGGAAATAAAATCTATTATCCCATAAAAAACGTCCTTTTCCATGGACTTAGACTGAATTTTCCTAACTCAGTCTATTATTCCGATAATTATCGAAAATCTTCATAGAATAAAATTTCTCATAGAATTCCTTTATCGATAATCCATCTGAATTTTATTAACTTGAGCTAATTTATTTTTATCAGTCTCAATTACTGACATGAGACCTTCCCAATAGGTCACCCATCCTATGTCTTGAGCACGCTTAACTTTGCAGTTCGATCTAAATTCAATATCTTATACTGTATTTTTATTCCCGTAATCTATATTAGATTTTTCTCCATGATCTGTTTAATCTATGTACAGGATAAAATAATTACTGATCAATTGTTCAACACTTGGAAATAAATTTTATAACCTTTTCTATCATATGGTAAAATTTCAAAATTTTTCAGTTCGATTTGGGTATCCAAATTCTACTTAAACTTTGACTACGATTTTCCCAATAATCGAAATATCGGATCAAACAGTAATTCTTCATTCGATCCACACCTATAGATGCTCTATCTATAAAATAAAACACCTAATTTTTGGGAAATTACTACTTTGGTCCTTCATCTTTTCATATTTCTACTTCTATCACCCCAAGTTTTAAAACTTATCATTTTGGTCACTAAACTTTAACCTTGAGTTCCCATTCCAATTTCCTTGGATTTAACCAAACTTAGCGAGTATTCTATTTGACTCGTTCTCTATCACATGACACCTTAAAACCTCAGAAACTTCTTTTCTACGGTCCATAATTGAGAAAATCCTAACTTTTGCATTTTTGTCATTTTAGTCACTAAGTAAGCTTTTAAGTCTTTATCTTAGTAATAAATGACCGTAAATTACCATAGCAAATTTTGCGGTATTACATGGTGACTTGCTTCAAAAACTTCCTTGCTCTGATCCTCGATCTAATAAACATTTAACCTGAAAATGCATGGAAATGTGATGCATTAGGCTTACTTAGCCTAGTGAGGTAGTCAATAACAATAACATGAATATCAATAATATCATGAACATGTATAATGATATAAGTTCATCTCAAATCATGTTTAACAATCTTTACAATACTTGTTTATTTTCGTTGGATCGACATGTAATGTGGATACGCGAATTCCCAGCCAACATCGCCAGCAATAAATGGTCAATATCCTCCAACATTGCAAATAAGACCAACACTAACATATCCCACCAATATCGCCAAATAGAGTCTTAGATCAAGGACCGTAGTCCACCCCGTACCAATGAGCTCATGAATTCTATGGCAAGCCAATTGTATCCCCATGTCCATTCGTATCCAAGGATTCAATACTTAGGCCAATATCATTAACAATAACAATAACAATAACAATGACAATAGCGGTAGCAATAACGATAATGATATAGCATGATCAATATGGCCTTTCTCAATGTTTAAATGATATCTATGACAATACAATGAATCAATAATTAACTTGATCTATGACAGTATGAACCAATGATACCTTTAACAAGGTTTTTCTTATATTCATACCTTGATCAATGATGATGATGCAATAATCAATATCAACGCATTCGGGAAAGGCACCTCGCCAATCCCTAGACTCCGACTACACTCACCGATACTTTCAAGGCTTCCGGATGACAACTCCTTTATTCTTGAGCTTGGTAGAATTGAAAGGATTTGGTGATTCTTCACCTTGATTTTCTTGAGCTACAATGAAATAGGAATTACAAGGATTTCAATATCGATTATAGATTCATAGTAACTTATTAGCTATGAAAAAAATAACACATAAGCTATGATATCCCTAGAGAATTTCTAGGGTTCCTTGATTCTTAAACTTTGGAATTAAACATGAATTTAGTCATGGACTCGATGAATTGATGGATGATTTTGCTTACCCGATCGATAGCAATACTATAGCATAAATAAATTAAAAGAAAGCAAAGCTTGGACAGCTCTCCAATGGAGGTGCTTGCTTAGGGGAAGAAGATGAAGACGGTGAGGTGCATGCTTAAAGTTTTACCGGGTAAGCTTTCATTACCTTAACTTTATTTTAGCTTTAGTTTTTCCTTTGGGTGAAGAAACCTCACCCCAATTATCCACGCCGATGGTGACTAACATTGAATAAGGGCTAATTGCAAGGTTAGTCCCTAAACTCTTCAATCTTTATACTTTTGCCCCTTAACTTTCAATTTTCTCAATTTAATTACTAAAACAGGTTTCAAAGTTTACAGTGGGATCCTTAATCGATATCAATGCTTAATTGGAAATATCTATATCACCCCGGTTTTGGGCCTAGCGGATTTGAAATTTATTAGACGGTATGGTGGACTGGGTTAGAGATTCGAGTCAGATTCGGGACCGTATATTTTTTGGTAAGATAAAAATATGGAAAAATAGTTAAAAATCATCTTTTAATATATATTGATTTTTGGTGGAATCAATTTTAAGAAAAGGAATTTGGAAATATGACATTTTGGGTTAGTGACCAAAATGCGTTTTTTAGAAAACTGCTTTTAAGTGAATAAAATCAAAATGGTCAAATCCTTAGAATCCGCAAGGAGATAATTTACCAAGTGTTTTCTGGTGGTTTCTCCCTTCAATTAAATCATTTTAAACACGTGTTTTAAAAGAGTTTTAATAAGGATTAAATATCTAAAGTTAGTTATTAGCTTTTAAAAGATATTCACGTAACTTTTTCCTAAACCTTTTTCTCTTAACTTCTTTTCTTCCAAACACTCATAACCTCATCAAATCCAGAGGTAAGGAACTTTTTTCACTCAGATTATTGATTTTAATTTGTTTCTTTAACTTTGTTTTACAAAATCTCATTGAAATCTTGTATTTTCTTAGCTTTAAACAAGCCAATTGATGGAGAAATCACATAACCGGGGTAAGTTCCATGATCTCCTCTGTTAAATGGTTCTTTATTGATATTCCCAAGTATTTGATCCTTGATTTATAAGTTGTAATGTGGTTTTAATGTTTTATCCATGTTTAATTGAGTTATTTTGGAAATATTGATGAAACATGGTGATTTTTGAAGTGGATTTGATTTCTAGTAATTGAGATTGATTTAATATAGGTTTCTAGTAATTGAGATTTGATTTCTAGTAATTGAGATTGGTTTAATATAGGTTTTGGATGTGTTTTGATGTTAATAAGTTGTTTTTATCAATAGAATCCCGAAACTCTTAAATCTCTAATTATTTAGGTTGCTAGTTCTAAGTTGTTGCGGAGATAATCGAGTTTTATCTTTGTTGGAGGTAAAAGGATGTTAGGAAAGGGTTTTTGGATGTTATTAGATGTTGGTTGAAGGCTTGAATTGTTGTTTTATGGATGGGTTAAGTTTCGGAAATGTTTGATGTTGATTTTGATATGTTTCAGATGGTTTTCGAGTGGGCAACTTGGGAGTTGTAGGAGATTGCTGTTAGGCAATGGTTTGAATGCATTTTAATGCATTTATCCTCTAGTTTAAAACAGGGGATAATCAAGGCGACGAAGCTTGAAGTTGTTTGGTTTCTTGCCCGGAGCTTGTTTTGTGTTGGTAAGGAAGGCGAGGTGTATCAGTGAGTGGAAACCAGTTTTAAATGCTTTACAAAGGTTTGTAAAGATTGTTGGGAGTTTAGGGTAAGCGTGAGACACTTACCTAAGCTCGGAAGTAAGTCTCCCTTATTTTTCTCTTGAATATCGACTTAGATATGAGCATGATGTTTGCATGTTTTGGTGATAAACATGGTATGATTTACTTACTGGTAATGCATGATTTTGAGTACATATGCAAGGGTTTGAAAGTATATTAAACGCTATTGAGCGTTGGTTTTCTTTCCGGTTGGGAATGGTGTTATTGCATTGGCAATGGGATTTGTATATGTGGTGTTTTTATGAAATGCATTGTAAAACAGTAAGTAAATGGTTTTGTAAATGATATATTGGCTATGTGACAAGGTGAGAAAACAATCAGATATAGTTGGCATGTCATAGGATTAAAAGTGCACTATAAAATATAAACAAAATCGATCGTAGCCATGGGTCCTTGAGGTATGGTGGTGTAACAAAGCCACTTGGACTTTTGGGGACCTTATTTGGGACTTGCGGATTAACTAGGCAACCCAAATTGATGGTGATCTTGTGGATTAAGTAGGAAAGGTCGGTACACTTGCGGTTTAACTAGGCAAGGGTGAGATCTCGCGGTTTAACTAGACGATGGTATCAAAGCTTGCTGTTTAACTAGGCAAAGTATAGGATATCATGCGGTTTAACTAGGCATGGTATGAGAGATTCGTGTATCCAATATGTGTATAGGATAGGGGTAGTCTATCGGGTCACTATAAATGCCAATATATGAGAAAGTTCATGTGTTGAACCTTGTTTGTAATGCTTTGGGATTTAAGCATGGTTTGTTTAAATGTTTTGGGATTTAAGCAAGGATTTCATATGATGTTATATAAAGGTTATTATGTTTTGATTTGGTTGGAATCATGGGAAAATGCTTAGGTTGTAAGCATGTTTTGTGAAAAGCAAGCATGTGTTTTTTAAATGGTTTATAGTGCATCATTTTTTATGAGCATCCTCACTAAGCATGTGTGCTTATACTATATTTTTCCTAATGATGCAGAGCATTAAAGTTCGAGGCAGTGAAGGAAAGGTTTGCAAGGATTCAAAAGATAAACTACTTTTAAGTATGAACTCGGTTTACGTTTCTGGTTAATAAGGTAATGTGTTCACCATGGTTTTTGGGAGTTGTAATCCTGATTTCTTACGGATTTTAAGTATGTTTCTATGCTAGGTTTTGAGGATGGTTTGATGTTGTTAAGCTTGATGTTAATGCTTGCTTGTAGTTGTGGTTGAATGGTTGTTTAAGTATGCATATAGAGCTTCCTTGATGATTGCCTTGTTGTGATGGTTTGAGTAAGTTTATTATGCTGTGTGGGTTGTGTTGTTATGATGCATATGCTGAGATTAGCCTATTTGTGTATTTTGGGGTGTTTGGCAAAGTGATTTTGGGAAGTATGCCTTTAGAATATCATGGGTTGTATGAATGCTAATTGGTTGCTGAACCTATGATGTTTAGGCTATTGTTGCATCTTGGTAGTGTTGTATGAGAGTGTGTAGCATGCTGAAATGGTTTAGTTTTGGTATAAGCATGTTAAACCAGTCATTTGTGACCATTCAGGTCCAGGCATACCGGTACGCGTATTCACATATCGGTACGGAAAGCTATTTTGGGCTTGTGGTTTCAGTACGGGGGTTAGGCGTATCGATACAGAAATGCTTTTTAAGAGTAGCGTACCGATACTCGGGTTTGCCTATCGGTACGGGAAGGCTGAGTTTGGCATAGGGTTTCGGTACACGAGTTTGAGGATCGGTACGATTCTTTGGTTCCGATACACAGAAATGCAAAGGGCGTACCGATACTCAAGTGTGTGTACCGATACTCGAGGCAGCTAAGTTAGTTAATGGCTTTAGCGAAGTTCTATTTTTTTCATTTTGGTCCTTGATTGACGTGGGCTCAATTGTGTGAGTTTGGAATGTCTATTTGAGCTAATTTTTGACATATAAGCTTGAAATATACTTAATTAAACGCTGGTAACTTTAAAATTAGAAAATTCCTTGTTAAAACTACATTTTGGTCCCTATTTAGTGTTTGTGGCCAATTGGATATCGTTATGATGCCCGATTAAGACGAGTGCTCACCTTTGAACAGTATGACCATGTAGGAAAGCATAAATGCATCTAGATAAGATAAAAGGAAAAAATGGACGTGTCTTAGGTTTAATCTTTTCGGTTTACTTCGGTAAACCTAATGTAGCTTGCTCGGTTTGGTCTTGCGACTGGGTCGGGTCGAGGGGGTTACAATATCCTTTCGTAGAAGTTTGGTTAATGGTGCTACTATTATAGAAAATCCTTTGACGAATCTTCTGTAATAACAGGAAGATCGAGAAAACCGTGAACTTCACTGAGATTCTTTGGTGGTCTCCACTCTACTATAGCTTGAATCTTCTTTGGATCTACTTGAATACCTTCTACAGATATCACATGTCCTAGAAATGAATCTTGAGTGAGCCAGAACTCAAACTTACTAAACTTGGCATATAATTGCTTCTTCCGGAGGGTTTAGAGTACAACACGAAGATGGTCACGATGCTCAACTCGATTTTTGAAATAGATCAATATTTCATCTATAAACACCACTACAAACTTGTCAAGGTAGGGTCCAAAAACCCAATTCATGAGATCCATAAAGGCATCTGGTGCATTGGTTAACCCAAAGGGCATAACCAAGAATTCGTAGTGGCCATACCTTGTACGGAAGGCTGTCTTGGGCACATCGTATTCTTTAACTCTCATTTGATAGTACCCAGACCTTAGATCAATCTTAGAAAAGAGGGTTGCATCCTTAAGCTGATCAAATAGCTCGTCAATTCGTGGTGAGGGATATTTATTCTTGATGGTGAGCTTGCTTAATTATCGATAATCAATATAAAGACGCATTGATCCATCCTTTTTCCTGACAAAAAGAACCGGGGCTCCCTAGGGTGAGGAACTTGGTCGAATGAAAACTTTATTTAACATGACTTGAATCTAAACTTTAAGGTTGGTGAGTTCAACCGGTGCCATACGATAAGGTGAAATAGAAACCAAGGTGGTTCCCAGTTGCACTTCAATCCCAAATTTATCTTCACAGGTGGGTGGTAAACCCGGAAGCTCATCAGGGAAAACACCAAAAACCTCTTGCACGATATCGATATCTTGCAACTGTGGTTCCTCCTTGCTTGCTGCAGCATATATCAATGATTTCTTGCCCCTAGAGTCCATAAGGGTTACACTCAATTTGCCGAGACCTCTAAGGTACAATTTCTTGTTCGAACAGTCCACCCAAGCTTGATATTCTCCGAGCCAATCAAGCCCCAAAATCACATCAAACTCGTGAATAAGGAGGGCCATGAGATTGGCCGAGAAAGGTATCCCTTGTATCATGAGGGGACAATTCTTACATATTAATCCAACTACAACACTACCCCCTAAAGAATTGGTTATAGTGATTTTTAAAGCTAGAGGCTCGAATGTTAGCTTAAATCTTTTAATCAACGCAATACTTATAAAGGAATGAGTGGATCCATGATCAATCAAAGCATAAATAGGGTGAGTATACAGTTTAATAGTACCTGCTATAATGTCTGGATCCTCATCCTCCTCCCTGTTCCTCACGTGATAAACTTTGGCTGAAGCTTTAGATTCTTGTCAGTTAGGAGTTCTTGTAAAGCCATCGGGTCTCCCAAAAGCTCCTGATGCAACTTGTTTCTGCTCCTTACCCTTGAAAAACTAAGCAGGGGATGCAGGAATTATCGGTGTAGAAGACTTAGAAGCATTCATTGGACAATCTTTGATGTAGTGAGGGTTGTTCTAAAGCTTTTGGGAGCTTTTGGGACATAACTTGTTTTTCAAGATGACTTGTTTTTGGGACAATCATTGGACAATCTTTGATGATACTGTTGGTGACTCTCAATCAACTTGTTTCTGCTCCTTACCCTTACCCGAGATAATTCTCGCCCACTCCTTACCCTTGCAAGATGACTTCTCAAATAGAAATTACAAATAGGGTATTGTGACTCTCGGCCCGAACCTCTGGTAGTCTCAATAGAGGTTGTTCTTGCAATAGATTGAGACATAACTTGTGGCTTAGCAAAATTACTTGATTGAGAGGGTTGTTGGTGATACTATTGCTTGAATCCCTATTGTTTTCCTTTCTTATATGGAAAGAGTGGGCGAGAATTATCTCGGGACCTCATTTCGGATCCAGTCAGCTCACTAAACCTCTGTGACCTCTGGGCAGCTTCAGTAGAGATTGCTCGATTCATAAACCCTTGGAAATCTATTAATCCCAAGGCAGTGAACAAGGATCGAAGTTCATCACTTAGCCCAGCTACGAACATTTTACACTTCTCTTCTTCTTTCTTGATATACTCGGCTCTGTACTTTCAATACTTGAAGAAATCTTAGATGTACTGCTCCACCGGCCTCCTACCTTGATTAAGGTGCAGAAAAATATCCCGCCATTAAGCTAGATAGCATTCGCTGATGTACTTCTTCGTGAACTCACGCGGGAAGAAATCCCAGGTTACAGCTTCCTTGGGAGCGGTAAGTATTGTGGTTTTTCCCCAATGCAAAGCCTCGTCTGCCAAAACATTCAAGCTTATGCTCATTTGAACACTGTAATTGCTTGGTTAGAATTCTTATTGTATTGTCCAGTCAATATTTTGCTGCTTCAGGATCTTCACCAGCCTTGCCTGTAAAGGTAGTGGCTCGGTAATGAGCTAATTTATCGATAGGGGCTCGGGACGAAGAACTAGCAGCTACAGAAGATTGTGCAGACTGTTCGGACTTCAGGGTGGCCATAAACTGCTTGAACATTTCAGTCATGTTCTTGTAACATTCGAATTGAGTAGTATGTAATATGGGTTCAGGGTTTGATGGTTCTTGTAGAGGAATTTGTGGATTCGGAAGGTTTTCCCCCTTTTCTCCTCACCATTTATTAATGAGCCTGTAGTATGCTCAACCTCTTCGTGAGCTTTATCGGAGTCAGACATCGTATACTTTAAAAGGAAAAAGGATCAGATTACTCGCAAGTCACAATATATACAAAAATAAACGCATAGGTGGCATATGCAATGCAATGACAATACAATGAACTTTAGTTTAGTCCTAGAATCGACTAAACTCTAGCTCTAATACCATAAATATAACACCCTCTTCCCGATCTAGTAGGATTCTAGGTTGAAAAGTATTACCAGTGAACAATACGGTGATCAGTTTACAAAATTGATGACTTGGGTTATAAACAGTGAATTAAAAACAATGTTTTGATGCAGTGCTTGACTGTGGTCAATGCAAACTCATTCAAATTATGATCATGGACCAATTAATGACTTGTACAAGTTTAAAGACTAACTTGTAATTCTTGCAAGTTTTAGGTACTTATCAATAATTATGCTTGCCAATGTGGAATTCCATATCTGATTACCTTGTATATAAAATTCTATAGGTTTTGGAGTACATATAGACTTTCAATTAAACCATATTCGAAACAGTGACCATTTTGCAAAATTTCAAAACTAGTTAACTAACTTACTTGTTTCGGTACCAGTACTCAAGAGGCCGTACCAGTATGCCCTTAAGAATATCTTCTTTTTAACCTAAATCTCGTATCAGTACGCAATATACAGTACCGGTACGAGGATTTAGTGCCTTCGTATCGGTATGAGACCATTACCGTATCGGTACACAATCCTTAATTCCCAAATTGAATCGTTAATGGGTATTGGTACGCCACCACCCATACCGATACTCGAGCTACAGTAAAATTTTAGCGTTGATTTAGCATATCGATACCCCTATAGCCGTATCGGCATGCCTCAATGCCTTATAACAATTTTTACATGCATGTATCGGTATGACATCAGTCGTACCGGTACTCACAGATGAATATTGCCCAAAATGACCTATTAGTACCGGTACGACACCACTCGTACTGGTACGTATGTGTCTTTAATGTCATAATTGCCCAAATTTTACCCGCAAGCTTGCACACCATAAATCTACATGCATGTCAAATTTTACACCAAAACGAATCTATTTACTAAGTTTTCCTTTATAAGTGCATATAGGACCATTTTACCAATTCTATCAAAAAACAACATACCAGATTTCATGCTATACCCCATTCAACATAGTGGACCACCTGTACATACAAAATGGGCTAAACTAATTTGTCTAGACCCTATGCCACCTTTCTAGGAGTTTAAGGATAAACTTTACATTACATGCAACTTGGTGGCTTGCTTCAAAAACATCCTTGCTCTGATCCTCGGTCCAACAAACTTTTAACCTGAAAATACATGGAAATGTGATGCATTAAGCTTACTTAGCCTAGTAAGTTTGTCAATAACAATAACATGAATATCAATAATATCATGAACATGTATAACGATATAAGTGCATCTCAAATCATGCTTAACAATATTTACAATACTTGTTTATTTTCTGTGGATCGACATGAAATGTGGATACGCAAATTCCCAACCAACGTCGCCAGCAATAAATGGTCAATATCCTCCAACATTGCCTATAAGACCAACACTAACACATCCTGCCAACATCGCCAAATAGAGCATTAGCTCAAGGACTGTAGTCCACTCCGTACCAATGAGCTCATGAATTCTATGGCATGCCAATTGTATCTCATATCCATTCGTATCCAATGATTCAATACTTAGGCCAATATCATTAACAATAACAATAACAATAGCAATAACGATAATGATATAGCATGATCAGTATGGCCTTTCTCAATGTTTGAACTATATCTATGACAATACAATGATTCAATAATTAACTTGACAATGTAATAAGCTTACCAAAGCATACCAATGATACCTTTAACAAGGTTTTTTCTTATATTCATACATTGATCAATGATGATGATATAATCAATATCAATGCATTTGGGAAAGGCACCTAGCCAATCCCTAGACTCTGACTGCACTCACCGATACTTTTGAGACTTTTAAGGCTCCGAGATCACAACTCCTTTATTTTTGAGCTTGGTAGAATTGGAAAGATTTGATGATTCTTCACCTTGATTTTCTTGAGCTACAAAGAAATAGGAATTACAAGGATTTCAATAATGATTATAGATTCACAGCAACTTACTAGCTATGAAAACAATAACACATAAGCTATGATATCCCTAGAGAATTTCTAAGGTTCCTTGATTCTTAAACTTTGGAATTAAACATGAATTTGGTCATGGAATCGATGAACTGATGGAGGCTTTTGCTTACCCGATCAATAGAAATACTATAGCATAAAGAAATTAAAAGAAAGCAAAGCTTGGATAGCTCTCCAATGGAGGTGCTTGCTTAGGGGAAAAGGATGAAGACGGTGAGGTGCTTGCTTAAAGTTTTACCGAGTAAGCTTTCCTTTCCTTTCCTTTCCATTACTCTTTCTTTTAGCTTTAGTTTTATTTGGGTGAAGAAACCTCATCCCAATTATCCACGTAGATGGTCACTAACATTGAGGAGGAGCTAATCGCAAGGTTAGTCCCTCAACTCTTCAATATTTATACTTTTGCCCCTAACTTTTAATTTTCTCAATTTAATCACTAAAACATTTTTCAAAGTTTACAATGGGATCCTTGATCGATATCAATGCTTAACTGGGATTCAATAGACCAAAAATTGACCACTTTGTCAAAGGTCAATACTATAAATTGACTTTCTGATGCAACATTTTTGGTTGCCGAAACAGGTATCGATATGCCTACATTAGAAAATAGCCGTTGGAGGCTAAAATAAAGTAAGGTTATCGGTACGCGTAAGGGTGTATCGATACAACCCCTTCGTATCAGTATGGCTGAGCCTATAGTGGTACGTGTTTTCATTACTGAAAAATCACTGTAGTTGAAACCCTCACTCGTATCGGTACAGCTAATATTGTATCGGTACGAGGCTTTAAAAATGGCTAGTTTGGCTATTTAAAAGCATTCAAAGACATGCCAAAAGTCGAAGAAAACATTTCAAACCTATTTTCAAGTTGTTTGGACTTTAAATCATTTTTGCAATCTTTTCAATTTAGTCCAAAACTATTTTTCAATTATTAAATTAAAACAAAATCCTAACAATCTCCCATTTTTTTGATATAATAAAAACAAGTTGAAAATTTGTTTTAGTGATTCTCCCTCTTTGTAAAATAATTTTTGAATCAGACAATATTGATTCAAAAGAGTTAAAAGCTCCCCCTTATTCATTTGAAAATTCAATTTTTTAAAAATTCTCCCCTTTTTGTTTTTATCAAAAAGGATTCAAACTAAGTTTGAAAACTTTTAAAGTATCATAACGTTAGAGAGTTAACATTTTTTTGACAAAATAAGAATTTTGTTTTAAAATGGCTCCCCCTTACTCAAGCATCAAATAGAGTGTTAGTCCAACAATTCATGATTAAAGAAAATTGAATTTCAATAGAAAATAAATAAATTAAATAAAAATACAAAGAAATTCAATTTAACTTTACCACTTGAATCAAAGGTAGGAAGTTAAGCCTTCCTTCTTCAAGTGTTCTTCCTTGTGTGTATAGAGCTCCCTCTTAATTTCATCATTTGTTGATCATGCTCGATTACTCCTAAAACAAGAAAATCAAGTAATTTTTGGTATCCAAATTGCTTTGGATCCAATGGCATTAGTCCCAAAAAATTTAGTGTAACCCCCTTAACTCGGTCTAGCCCAAACCGAGCTAAAAGGACTACATTAGGTTTGTCGAAGCAAACCCGAACTAATAGCCTAAATTGGGTCCATTTTTTATTTTTATCTTGTCTACATGCATCGATTTGATCCTAAGGTGAACATACATCAGCTGATACGTTAACGTTGCAATAAGATTTCCAAAACATAGTTCAATTGCTCAAACACGCACTTCAGTGACTAAAATGTAATTTTCACAAATTACAATGACTTCATTGAATTCCAAATTACCAATGTTTCATCAATCCAATTTCATGCTCACATGTCAAATTCCAAATTAAAATAGTCATCCAAACTCGTTTAATTGCATACATAACCTTCAGGGACTAAAATGCACAATTTCAAACTTCAACAGGCAAAAGACTAAAGAAATACATTGTGTACCGAAGCGGATAGAGCCATATCAATACGGTTCAACTAACATAACGGATATGCATACCAATACTGATAACCCTGTATCGATACGATGTGTCGAGCAAACCCCTATCGATACGTTTCCACCCCAGTACCGATCTCTTAAGGATTATTTTTAAAAACCAGATTCTAGTAGCTAAAGAGCATACCGATACAGGAGCCCGTGTACCGAAACCAGTGTAAATTTTACTCTAGGCATACTAATACGGTGGCTAAGCGTACTGATATTCGTTGTATTTTTTTATTATTTGAGCCTTCCTAGACCCCGCGTACCGAAACTAGGGAACCTGTACCGGTATGCGAAGGCCTGTAATGACCTCTAGGTCTAACATGTGACACTTTGGCTCATTCTAATCATTGCCAAACCTTATCCAATCAACATAAATCATCAAGGGCGTACTTAATACATTTATTCAATCAAATTAAATTACTCAAACAAGCATGATCCAATCCTTCACAACATCTAAGGCATGCTTCCTACTCAACATTCAAAACTTTGTTCTAAACCATTCACAAGAATTTAAAGCCTCATTCAAGTCCATATAAACGTTTAAAACTTGCACAAACAGGGAGTTTAACAAAACAACCCCCCAAATGACAATTAACCACATTGCCTTTATTACTACAAGTCTAAATTGAAACCATACTTTTGAAGAACAAGTCCTTATATTCCTCCTTGCTTTCCCGTTGCCTCCCAACCTTTAATACTATGCATTGATGGAAAAAAGAGAGCATAAGCACACTAGGCTTAGTGAGGAGTGCCCTAAAACAACCCACCATCAATGCATTTAAAATCGTGTAACATTCCACTTTGAAAACCACTTTTAAAATACCTTTTAAATCATCATCAACATCATCAAGCATTGCATAAACCATGCTCTTAACATTTCCAAAACATGCATATTAAACCATATGCTACATGAATCATGGATTAACAGTAAAATACCATTTGCTACACTCAATTTAAGCTTTCCCATGCATAACTACCAAATGCAAGGCTTAAAGAGTAAAACATGTATAAACTAATATTATACAACATAATCCATCACATGATTCATCATCAATTATATTGGCTTAAAAGTGATCATTAACCAAGTTCCACTTTACAAAATATTACATCGGATACACGGATTCAATAATCGTCCTCTCAAAACTTCATATAATCTCAATTGGAATCATACAAAGTCCACCAACAGGAGTTTTCAGTACACATAAACCCCTCCACTATTGTGGTACCCGTGGTGGAGTTTTTGGTACACATAAACCCCTTAACACCACTCATCGACTAGATGTATAATCCACTAATGAGAGTTTTTGGTACCGTATAACCCCTCAACAGCTAGAGTACTTGAATGGAGTTTTCGGTACACATAAACCCCTCAACATCCAAGGCGACTTTTTATAGTGCACTATCAATCCTATGGCTGGCCAAAAATATTCGATAAAATTTTAAACCACATCACTTGCCAATATAATTCATTTCATTAACATTAACTCACTGTTTACATATGCATCACTCAAAACCATTTACCCAATGTATTCAACCATGCATTAACCAATGTTCAAAAACATTATCAAAACATGCATTACATCCAAATGCATCATCATCTTTATATAACCATTTTCCAGCATTAAACCATGATTAAATCATGGGAAATCAAATCATCAAAACAAGTGCATCAAAACCAATTGCCAACTGAAAACGAGGGAGAAATCACCCTTTACTCACTTCCGAGCTTAGACCAGCGTTTCAAGCTTAGTCTAAACTCCCAAGCACAACTTTCAAACCTTTGAAATGCTGTAAACCACATTCTCACTCACTGACTACGCAAAACTTTGATCGCCGACGCATATCCAAGCCTCAAAGGCTTCCAAAACCTCACTTCAAGCATGGGGATCAACGTCCCCTGCTTTAACCACACAAAAATAGAGGATTCGATGCATCAAAATACATTCAACAACCCAACAACATCAATTCACACAAATCCTCAACAAATCCTAACCAATTTTCCTCTACAACAACCGAAAACAACATCAAACACCTTCCAAACTTAACCCAACCAAAACCTAATGGTTTAATCCAACAATTATCATCAATTACCATCCAAAAACACCTTTTCATCATCCTTATATCTCCAGCATTCATTAAACATCCACAACTCCTCAAAAACTCATAACTAACAACCTAGAAAATTAGAGATTCACCTAGTTTCGGGATTCCAATGATAAAATCAACTTATTAACATTATAAAACATCAAAATCATGTTCTGATCTAATCAATAACATAGAAACACAGATCCAATATGAAAATCAATCAATCTCATCAATTAAACATTGATTTAACCAATTTCAATAATTAAATCATTAAAACTCATTAGAAAACATTTATAAAGGATCAATAACTTGGGAATTTCAGTAACGAACCATTCATTAGAGGAGAAGAATGAAGCTCACTTCTAATGCTAACTTTTCCCCTTATTTGGATGGATTTACATGATAAAACAAGATTAAAACAATAAGGTTTTGATAGGAAATCATAGGAAACTCATTTGAAATCAAAAGATTGAAGAAATCAAGAGATTACCTGAGGATTTTGAAGAAGAAAAGAGTGTTTGGCTGAAGAGAATTTGAGAGAAAATCTTTTAGAGAAAAGTTAGTTACGTAAAGTTGTTTTAGAAATTAATTATAAAATTAATTCTCCAAGCCTATTTATACCCTTTAAAGCCTTTTTAAAATAGACAATTAAGGAGAAAAGTTTGATATAAAACTTTGGCCAAATAGTTCCATATTTTTTTCTCACTCAAAAAATATTTATTTCATATTAATCCTGAAACTGACTCAAATCCTCTAATCTGGTCCACTGGACTGTCTAATCAACCTTGAAAACTCCTAGGCCCAAAACAGAGGCAATATAACTCCCCTCCACTTAAGAAATTTTTTCCTCAAAATTTACCTGATAGAAATAGATGTGGAACAGCTCCTTCATGTTTGACTTACTCTCCCACATGGCCTCTTCAACACTGTGATGTCACCACAACACCTTAACAAGCTCAATCGTCTTGCCACGAAGAACTTTACTACTAGAGTCAATGATCTCCACTAGTTACTCATCATAGGATAAATCTAGTCACAACTCAACATCCTCCACAGGCATCACATGCGGATCTGAAAGATACCTACGCAACATGGATACATGAAACACATCATGAATCTTCTCCAACTCAAGAGGAAAACTCAACCAGTAAGCCACAAGACTTACGCGTTCCAACACCTTGTATGGTCCAATAAACCTCAAATTTAATTTTCCCTTGCGCACAAAGCGCAACACTTTCTTCCAAGGTAAGACTTTCAAGAAAACCTTTTCGCCAACCACGTACTCAACTTACCTATACTTCAAATCCGTGTACGATTTCTGTCTATCCGAGGTCGCTTTCAAACAATCACAAATAAGCTTCACCTTTATATTCGTATCTTTCAACACTTTAGGCATGGAAATATACTTTTCCACAGCCTAGGCCCAACACAAGGGGGTACAACAATTCCTTCCATACAAGGCTTCATACGGTGCCATCTTTGTACATGCCTAATAACTATTATTTTTTCAAACTCCACCAAAGGCAATTGTCTTTCCCAAGTTCCTTGGAACTCAATGATACAACACCTCAACATATCCTCAAAGATCTGAATCACACGCTCAAACTGACCATCCATCTGAGAATGATACGAAGTATTGAAATTCAAGCGAGTACACAACGCTCAATGCAAACACACCCAAAACCTTAATGTAAATTGTGGATCCCTATTCGAAACTATCGACATGGGCACCTCATGCAACCTCACAATTTCAGCAACATAAAGATCTGCCAACCTATCCAAGGTATACGTCGTATGCACTGGCAAAAAATATGCACACTTCGTAAATCGATCAACAATCACCTAGATGTAATTCTTCTTAGTTGGTGTCAAAGGTAACCCCGACACAAAATCCATAGTGATTCTCTCTCATTTCCACTATAAAATCCTCAACGGTTGCAACAACTCAAAAAGAAACTGATGCTCAGCCTTAACATGCTGCCGCACCATACATCTAACAACAAAATCAGCCACATCCTTTTCAAACCCACCCAACAGTACTCTTCTTTTAGATCTTGATACATCTTGGTACTACAGAGAAGCATAGCAAAAGGACTAGCATGAGCTTTAGTCAAAATAGTTTTCCTCAACACATCATCTTTAGGTACCACTATCCGATCTTTAAAACATAACACCCCATCATCATTAAAGTGAAAATTCATAAGATTTCTATCCATGATATACTTAACATGCGGTACCAAAGCCTCATCATAAGGTTGCTTTTCCATAATCAACTGCGACAAAGATGGCTTTACTTGCAACTCGACCAACAAACCCCCATCACGCATCACATTTAACCTTGCAAACATGGCCCTTAACTCAACAACTACTTTTTTACTCAAAGCATCAGCCATAACATTCGCCTTGCACAGATGATACTCGATTGTCAAACCATAATCCTTGAGCAACTCCAACCATCTACGTTGCCTAAGGTTCAACTCCTTTTGCGTCATCAAATACTTCAAACTCTTATGATCCGTGTTCACAATACATTTCTCACCATATAGATAATGCCTCAAAATCTTCAATGCAAACACCACCGCGGCAAGCTCCAAATCATATGTAGGATAATTGCGCTCGTGCACCTTTAACTGCCTAGATGCATAGGCTACAACTTTTTGTCTTGCATCAACACACACTCTAATCCAACGTAGGATGCGTCGCTATAAACCACATGCGTCAAAGCTTCCTTCAACTTCTCAAAAGCTTGTTGTCTAGCCTCCGTCTATTCAAAACATGCATCCTTTTGTAACAACTTGGTTAACGGAGCAGCAATCCTTGAGAACCCGTCCACAAAGCAACGGTAATAACCTGCCAACCCCAAGAAACTATGGACCTCCGTCACTGACTTAGGTATCTTCCAATTCACAATCACCTTAGTCTTTTGCGGATCCACCCGGATACCTTCCACCGAACAACATGACCAAGAAAGACCATTTCTTTAATCCAAAACTCACACTTGCTCAACTTAGCATATAGCTGATTATCCAAGAAGGTTTGCAACACAATTTGCAAGTGCCGGTCATAATCCTCCTCAGTATGAGAGTACACGATAATATCATCAATGAATACTACTACTAATTGATCTAAGAATTTATAGAACACCCGATTCATCATGTCCATGAATGTTATAGGTGCATTTGTTACCCAAGCGACATAACCAGAAACTCATAATGCCCATATCTCGTACAAAAAGTAGTCTTTGACACGTCCTTATCCTTAACCTTCAACTGATAGTATCCAAATCTCAAACCAATCGTAGAAAACACCGTAGCACCTCAGAAATTGATCGAATAAGTCATCAATTCAAGACAAAGGATACTCATTCTTAATCGTCAACTTGTTCAGTTGTCGATAATCAATGCACATCCTCAAAGTGCCATCCTTCTTTTTCACAAACAACATCGGTGCTCCCCACGGTGAAACACTAGGTCAGATAAAACCACGGTCTAACAACTCTTGCAGCTGCATCTTTAACTCCTTCTACTCTTTCAGTGCCATATGATATGATGCAATTGACACTGGTGTCGTATCTGTATATGTCTTAATATAAAACTCCACCTCTTTATCAAGTGACAATTTAGGCAGCTCTTTCAGAAACACCCCTATAAAATCACAAACGGTACGAATATCCTAAACACGCATCTCCTTTATATCTGGTTCATAACATAAGCTAGATATGCTTGACACCTACACTCCAACAACTTTTGCGCTTCTAACGCCAATGCCATATTGGATAAGAACCTAACACTCTCACCCACAACCACCACTTCATAATCATCAGCAAGTTTTAATGAAACTCGCCTGGATATAAATTCGACCATAGCCCCATGCTCAGTCAACCAATCCATACCTAAGATCACATCAAAACTATAAAACAATAGCTCCATCAAATTAGCCACAAACACGTGACCTTGCACCATCAAAGGATATCTCATATACAACATCCTCATGATAACAGTTGATAAGTGTTCAAAAGTACTATTTTTTTACCCTTTTTACTCATATTATTGTTAGACTTAGGCTCATATTAGTTGCATAATTAGCCATTCATGCATTAATCCATGTTTCCTTCCATCGTTGAGCTTGATTACATAACTTGGTAGTTTTGTGGGAAAAGGTGCTGCTTTGGTGTGTTTTGTGTGTATGTATAGGATCACTTGCCAAAGCAAGGCTAGAGCTAGTTGCCAGGGCAATGCATGAAGGAAATGCCGAGCTAGTTGTCAGGGCAATGCATGAAGGAGATGCTGAGCCAGTTGCCAGGGCAATTGTCGACAAAGAACAAGGTGATATGGTAGTCGAAATTAATGACTAGACAAGCCCAAGATGACGTGGAGCAAAGCTAAATCCCAAAGGAATTTGATTTCTTGAAGAGATTAAAGAAGAATTAAATTCCAAGAAGATAGGAGAAGTTCTAGTAGGAATATAATTATAATAAAGAATTATATTCTTTAAGGATAATTTAATTCCGACTTAACTTCCTCCTCAAAGAAGGACTTTGACCTAGCCCTATAAATTAGAGGGGAATTTCGACAACTCAAAGGAGAGCAAGAGGAGAGAATTTTTGACAAGCTTCTAGGGCAAGGAGATTTCGACAAGCTTCAATTCTTCATCTTTTTCTTCCTTGTTCAATTAGGTTCATGCTAGGGATTATTTATCTTGTGTTTCTTTGGAACCTAGCCATGAACTAAATCTATTTGGCTATGGTTATTGTGTTTTGTGGTTGTGAGAAACTATTAGATTTTGTTTAGGTAATAAGAGTTTGCACTTTTCTATTCAAGGTTTATCCATTCTTGGTTCTTATTCTTGTTTGCGAGTGAATTGGGAGAGGATCTCGTAAATTTATCTATTTATCTAATATCGGGAGAGTTAGATTCAAGAAACGAATGAATATGATCTTTATTCAATCTATTGATGGTGAAGATTAATCCGGCTTAGAAATAAGTCAAGGATTTCAACGGCTAAGAGGAGCGCAAGATTGGTTGTTGTTCACCCTTGATTCACGCAGGGATGTATTATCAAGGCATACACAAGTAGCTAGAGTTTTGACTTAGGGATAAGAAGAAACCATTGAAGAACGCTCTGCCGAACCTTGAAGGTTGCTGCCCAGACGCCCAAGTAGTTGCCCAACTAGTCGCCCAGGCAACCATCGATTAGTTGCCAAGGCAACCCCGTTGTGCAAGTTGCCACGGCAACTGAGTTGCCCGTGCACTCTTTTTCCAAGACGATCCAATCGGCTATCACACCTCAACTCAAGATAACCTGGCCTATCTCTCTCATTTGATCTCATCTATTCATTTACTTTATTGCTTTCTAGATTAGTTATTAGTTAAAACTCTTATAATCTTCTATTTGTGTTTTTACTTTTTACAGTGCAAGAGACTAGATTCTTGAAGTGGCACCAATCCCTGTGGAGACGATATCTTTTATACTATAACTTGCAACGTGTATAGTTGCACAATTGCGTAGCACTTATTACGCGCAACAAGTTTTTGGCACCGTTGCCAGGGATTGGCAATAGCAACTTTGTTTTTATTTTCTTGCACTTTCTTTTTACATTTCTTGTTTAAGATTCGAAAGGGCTAACAAACTTTGGTTTTGCATTGGTATATGACCAGGGCGAGACCAACTACACCAGAATATCCCTTTGATCCAGAAATCGAACGAACCTTATAAAGACTTAGACGAAGGATAAGAGTAGCAATGGCTAATCAAGACGGCAATATGAATCAAGATGTTCCAGCAGGAGGAGGAGTGATTCTTGCACGAAACAGAACTATTCGAGACTATCTTGAAGAAGATCTTGATGGACTTAATCCAGGAGTTGTCGCACCTGAAATTGAAGCCGACCACTTTGAGTTAAAACCGATAATGTTTAATATGATCAACACAATTGGTCAATTTGGCGGCTCAGCAACTGAATATGCATGGCAACATCTGAAATCTTTCCTCGAGATTTACAACTCGTTCAAAATACACGGAGTCACCCCTGATGTCTTACGATTAAGATTATTCCCCTATTCACTGAGGGATAGGGCGAAAGCATGGTTGAATAGAATTCCTGCCGGATCAATAGCATCTTGGACCGATCTATGTCGTGATTTCCTTGCTCGGTTTAATCCTACAAATTTGACTGATAAGATTCGTAACGACATTACTTCTTTTGGCAGGCAGCTGATGAATCCATGTACGAGGCTTGGGAGCGATATAGAGAACTTCTACACAAATGCCCCCTACACTGATTCCCGGTGTGGATTCAAGTAACAATGTTTTACGACGCCGTGAATACACCAACAAGGATGATGCTAGATGCCTCGGCAAACGACATACTCCTAGATAAGTCACCGGAGGAAGCAATGCAAATTCTAAACAGGCTGGCCAAGAATGATTATCAATTCCCATCTACTAGAAGAGGAGGAGTTAGACGCCAAGCCACAATACACGAACTAGGATCATCATATTCAATTTTGGCACAATTGGCCACTTTAACCAAGATGGTCCAGAACATGCAAAAACCAAACAACACACATGAAGTCAAGGTAATGGATTATTTTTGTGCGTTATGTGGTGATAACCATGATTCTTCTGAATGTATGCAGAATCCGGAATCCAGATTCTATGTGGGGAATTACAATCAGAACAACAATGTGATGTCCAATACATACAATCCAGCTTGGAAGAAGCACCCAAATTTTTCATGGAGTAATCCCAACAATGCTCTAAACCAGAACAATCAAAATGCACAAGCATCAGGATTCCAGCATAATATGCCACGGTAACAGTTACCACAGCAACAACCGACAACATCTAGTTCTTTGGAAAATTCTCTAAATGCTTTTATGATGAAAACTGAATCTTATATGGCTGAGAATAGTAACTTCATAAAAAGAACTGATGCTTTTATTAACAGGACCGAGATGAGATTGCAAAACCAAGAGGCGGCAATCAAATCATTGGAAAATCAAGTCGGACAGTTTGCTCAAAATCTGAATACTAGACCGCAAGGAGGTTTACCTAGCAATACTGAAGTCGCAAGAGGAACTGGCCATGAGCAATGTAAGGCAATCACCACTAGAAGTTGCCAACAACTTAGAGAGGCTCAAACCCGCTCATCAAACAAAACTCCACAAAAGATCAAGACGAACCAGGAATTGCCGCGGCAACCGGCAATAAGAATACCTCGGCAACCGATGATAAGGATGTTTCGGCAACTTGTGATAAGCATGCATCGACAACCCCAATTGATAATACCTCGGTAACTCCAGTTGTCCCGATAATACCGTCAATCAGGTTCCAAACCAATGAAAAGATTGAAGATATCCGACTTCCACCACCATTCCCACAAAGGTTGAAGCGACAAAAGCAAAAATACCAATTCAAGAAGTTTCTTGATATCCTAAAGCAAGTCCACATCAACTTGTCATTGGTGGAAGCAATTGAACAAATGCCAAACTATGCCAAGTTTCTTAAAGACATTGTGTCCAAGAGAACAAGGCTAGGAGAGTTTGAAACAGTTGCCGCAACAGAGGGATGCATGGCAATGTTGCACAACCGTATGCCACCCAAGTTGAAGGATCCCGGAAGTTTCACAATACCCTGTTCCATTGGAAATCGCTATGTCGGGAAAGCATTATGCGACCTTGGGGCTAGCATAAACTTGATGCCTAAATCGATTTTCAAGAAACTAGGAATCAGGAAGGCAAGACCTACAACAATTATGCTACAGCTAGCCGGAAGATCCTATGTGCATCCAGAGGGAAAAATCTAGGACATACTGGTAAAAGTTTATAAATTTATTTTCCCGCTGACTTTATTGTTTTGGATTGTGAAGCAGATGAGCATGCACCTATCATTCTAAGAAGACCATTCCTAGCAATAGGGAGAACCTTGATCGATGTTGAAAAGGGAGAACTCACAATGAGGGTGAATGACCAGTAAGTTAAACTAAATGTGTTCCAAACACTAAGGTATGTCGATGATCCAGAAGAATGCCAACTTTTTCATGCCACGACAGAGTTTAACTTCGACGAGGAATTTAGTTGCCTCGGCAACTACATTACCAATCAAGAGGAACCTGAGGAGTATGAAGAACCGGTCAATGAGGAACAACAAGAAGAGGCAAATTGGCTAGTCAATCGACTAGGTACATACTTTGAACCACTGGATTACTCAGGTAAGGAAGGTAAACTCGAAAAACCCTCTATTGAACAACCACCGATTCTTGAGTTGAAACAATTGCCAGAGCAACTAAAATATGCATACTTAGGAACCGATAATACATTGTCTGTAATTATTTCTTCTAAGTTACAGCCTGAGCAGGAAAAGAAGCTGATCAAGATGTTGAAGCCACACAAAAAGGCAATAGGGTAGACAATTGCCGACTTGAAGGGAATTAGCCCGACACTGTGCATGCATAAGATTTTGTTGGAAGATGATTACAAACCTTCAATTGAGGCCCAAAGGAGACTGAATCATGCCATGAAAGGGGCTGTAATGAAAGAAATCATCAAGTGGCTTGACGCCGGCATTATATACCCTAGCTCTGATAGTACATGGGTAAGTCTGCTACAATGTGTACCGAAAAAGAGAGGTATAACGGTGGTAAGTAATGAAAACAATGAACTCATTCCAACCAGGACTGTGACCGGTTGGAGGGTTTTTATGGATTATCAAAAGCTAAACAAAGCCACCAGGAAAGATCACTTCCGAGTACCCTTTATTGATCAAATGCTTGTCCGTCTTGCAGGTAAACCCTTTTATTGTTTTCTTGATGGTTATTCAGGTTACAATCAAATTGCCATAGCACCAGAAGATCAAGAAAAGACAACCTTCACATGCCCATACGGTACTTATGCCTTCCGAATGATGCCGTTCTGATTGTGTAACGCCCCGGTAACCTTCCAAAGATGCAAGATGGCACTCTTTTCAGACATGGTCGAAGACTTCCTTGAGATATTCATGGATGATTTTTCTATTTTTGGTAATGACTTCGACAGCTGTCTCGGCAATTTAGAGAGGGTGTTGGCAAGATGTGAAGAAACTGATTTAGTCCTCAATTGGGAGAAATGCCATTTTATGGTAGATGAAGGAATAGTGCTCAGCCACAAGATTTCATCCAAGGGAATTAAAGTAGACAAAGCCAAGGTGGACGTGATCGAGAGATTACCCCCACCAAGTTCGGTTAAAGGAATTCGAAGTTTTCTTGGACATGCATGTTTTTACAAGAGGTTCATTCATAATTTTTCTAAAATCACTAAACCCTTGTGCAATTTGCCTGAACAGGATAAAGTCTTCGATTTTGATGATTCTTGCACCCAGGCATTCGAAACCCTAAAGAAAAAGCTTGCCTCAACACCTATTGTCGTTCCACCTGATTGGACGCTACCTTTTGAGCTCATGTGTGATGCAAGTGATTTCACGGTAGGAGCAGTCCTAGGCCAACGTATAGGTAAGACCTTCCATGTAAGACCTTCCATGTGATATACTACGCTAGTAAAACTCTTAATAGTGCTCAAGTGAATTACACAACAATGGAGAAAGAGTTACTAGCTGCAGTTTTCGCATTTGACAAGTTCCGATCCTATTTGATTGGTACAAAGGTAATTGTTCATACGGACCATTCGGCAATCAAATATCTATTTGCTAAAAAGGATGCCAAACCTCGTTTGATTCGTTGGATATTACATTTACAAGAATTTGATATTGAAATTAAGGACAGGAAAGGAACAGAAAATCAAGTGGCCGATCACTTATCACGTTTAGAATGCAATAGGGAGGAGGACGCGGATCTAGAGATATGCAATGCATTCCCGGATGAACAAATTTTTGTTGCCTCGACAACCATGGACGCGCATGCCTCGGTAACCCTTGACGCCTCGACAACCATGGATGCACACGCCTCGGCAACTCTCGACGCCACAACAGCCCTTGACGCGCACGCCTCGGCAATTTTGGGAGCAGTCGCCATGGTAGCACATGCCTCGGCAATACCCTGGTACGCAAATTTAGTTAGTTTCCTTGTTTGTGGTATTTTACCTTATGGCCTTACTCACCAAGGGAAGAAGCGGTTCCGCCATGATGCTAAGCATTACTTTTGGGATGAGCCTCTTTTGTTTAAATAATGTGCAGATCAGGTTATATGCCGATGTGTCCCTGAAGAAGAGCAACAGAATGTACTCCAGCAAAGTAATTCTTCACCCTATGCAGGACATTTTGGAGGAACTCGTACCGCGGCCAAAGTTTTGCAATCCGGTTTGTATTGGCCAACATTGTACAAAGATGCCCAAGACTTTTACAACATGAGATGCCGCTCTAGAACATCATCGAGGTGGAATTGTTCGATGTGTGGGGGATCAATTTTATGGGACCTTTCCCATTTTCATTCGGCAACCTCTACATTCTACTTGTCGTCGACTACGTGTCTAAATGGATGGAGGCAGCTGCAGTTCCCAACAACGATTCCAAGACCGTGCAACGATTCTTGCAGAAAAACATATTTACACAGTTTGGGATGCCGAGAGCAATTATCAGTGACGAAGGCAAGCATTTTGACAACATACTAATTGCCAAGATGTTGCAACGCTTCGGTATATCACACAAGATCGCCACGGCATATCACCCACAAACCAACGGACAAACAGAAATTTCCAACTGGGAATTGAAGGGTATACTCGAGAAAGTTGTAAATCCCTCTAGGAAGGATTGGTCATTAAGACTAGATGACGCACTTTGGGCATATCGCACTGCATTCAAAACACCCCTAGGTATGTCCCCCTTCCGACTTGTCTATGGCAAAACATGCCATCTACCAGTGGAAATCGAACACAAGGCATACTGGGCAATCAAGATTGTGAATATGGATTGGGAAAGTGCTGGACAAAAGCGTTTGTTGGACCTCAATGAGATAGAAGAATTTTGTGCACTCGCCTATAACAATGCACGAATCAACAAGGAGAAAACAAAGCAATGGCATGACAAAAAGTTATTGCCACAGAAATTCACGCCAGGGCAACTAGTTCTCCTATTCAATTCTCTGCTAAAACTTTTCCCGGGAAAGCTGAAATCAAGATGGTCGAAACCATTCGAAGTCGTCAAACCATTCTCCCATGGTGCCGTGATAATCAAGTCCATCACTGACAAACATGAATTCAAAGTTAATGGACAAAGATTGAAACACTACAATGGTTCCCATGTGGAACGTAACAAAGAAGTGGTCAACTTAGGAGATGCATGAGCATGCTCTCCCTTTGATATATATATATATATATATATATATATATATTTATTTCCGATTAATATTTTTTTATTTTTTTTATTTTTCGAACTTATTATTATTATTATTTATTATTTCTGACTATTATTATTTTTTAGGATAGATTTTTTTTATCTTTTTAAGTTTAAGAATCCCTTTATACATCTTTATTTATTTTCTTTTATTAGTTTATCTTTAATTTTAATCCTTATTTGATTTGTCTTTGAATTGTAGGAAAACAGTTCAAGATAAAGAGGAATTTTAATCCAAGAAGGAAAACATCTTCAACAAGGAAACTAATGGGCTGAATCTAAGGCTTATATAAAGCCTCCAATTTACCCTAATCAAACCCCCCTTGCCGTCACCCTCTCCCTAAACAAAAACCCTTTTTTTTCGTTTTCCTCTAATCCCACTCACCATATTTACCACCTATCTTTTCTATAAAACCCATCACCCTTAACCTATTCCTACTTTTTATCTTGCAACTTTTTAGTTTCTTTTCTTTTATTTATTTTTACAAAACTCACAACCAAGATCATCTATGGCATCCAAGATTAAATTTTTAGTTCATCCAAGTTCCTCCAAAGAACCAAGATACAAGAAGTTTGCTACACCGGTGGTTCAAGAAAGATTTCACTCCAAGTTTGAAAGCCGGAAGATTCATGACGAACAAGGCTTTGAATACTCCAACTCTCATCAAGATTTCGGCCTTGAACCATTCATCTTCGAGAGGATTGCACATCAAAAGTGGCAAATCTTTTGCCATCAACCGGAACCGGGAAACATCTCATGGATAAGAGAATTCTATGCTCACTCACCTAACCCGGATAATCCTTATGTTTTTGTTCGTGACAAGGCCATACTCATAAGTCCCGAAAATGTCAACACCTTTTACGGGCTTTACATTGAGAAGGACGAGCATCAAGCCTTCGTTGATCAAATCACGCCCAAGCAACTCGACAAGGTGCTTCAAGAACTCACTCAACCGGGAACTCCTTAGAACGACGGTAAACACAAGGGCATGGTAAATCGCCTTCGGCTTAAACCCGAGTCAAAACTATGGAATAAGTTTGTTAAAAATTCTTTAATGCCCACCACACACAATACTACTATTGATATACCACGTCTTTTGCTCATACATTCTATTTTGCATAATCGCATCATTAACATTGGAAAAATTATTTGTGATGAGATTTTGTATGTAGCTCAAAAGATAAGGGTTCTCTTTTCTTCCCTTGCTTAATTTCTAATCTTTGCAAGGAGATGCATGTCCCAAGTGAGTCCACCTATTAAAAAGCCCTACCAAAGTCCGGTTGGAATCGAGCACAATTCCAAAAGCTAATGGGAGAGGCACCGGGAAAATCTTCAAGGCCTCCAATTGCCGCAGAAACTCTTGCCGCCCCGGCAATCCCTAATGCCTAAGCACCTAACGCCCGGGCAACTCAGCCATCAACCCCGGGACACTTTGAAGCACTCTTACAACCATTGGCAAGCCACCTAAGGCAAATTGAAGACCGGAAACTAATGTTCATTCGGTACATGAAGGAGCACAATAATGCCATCACCCAAGTCATCCTAGAAAAGTACTCAGACAGTCGCGTGTCGTTCCCAATCTTTCACGCCGAGATCCTTGCCCCGACACCCAATGAAGTAGTCACCACGGCAACTACAATAGATGATGTCGTGGCAACCTACATCGTGCCTGCACAAGTTGATGCCACGGCAACCAACCCTGAAGATGCCACGGAAACCAAAGCTAAAGACGTCCCGACAACCACTACAAAAGCCAAAGGTAAAGCACCTATGCCCGAATCAACTCCTACGGAATCATTTTCTAATTTTTCAGATTCGAACGAGTCCTCCATTGTACCAACAAAGACCGCATTAATTGAATCCTCCAAGCGAAAAGCCAATGACACTGATGAAGAGGACGATGAGGACAACCCCGTACGAGGATCGATTCCACCACCGGCAACAAGGAAACAACCATCGCGTTCAAGAAAGAGAATCAAGACACTGACCAAAAGGAAACTAATCATCCACGATGACGAACTCTCGGAGTAATTCCTCGTATGCATTTTATTTTTCGTTATTTTTATTTTCCTTTAATGCATGCATTGAGGACAACGCCTCACTCGAGCTTGGGGGGGATTGTTATTAGTAGTTACCATGTTTAGTTACATTCAGGATACATAAATTGCTTGTCATGCCTTTAGTTGGAACAAGAATTGCTTAGATTTGATGAATATCCGATGATGACTTTGCCAATGCACTTAATTGATAGAATTTTTATTCTAGGATAACCATGGAAAAACTTAGAATTTTACTATGATGCTAAATTTGATGAAACATTGTTGTGGTTTGATTGATTTAAGGAATTCTAGTGAACTTAGGTTGATAATTAACAAATTGGGGGATTAGAATAAAAATTGGATGAATTCTAGAGGTGCCCGAAATTGGCTCTAGCATGTGCTAAAAAATTGATCGCTAGAGGTGCCCAAAATCGGCTCTAGTCGAATAAAACTAAAAATAAAACACTAGAGGTGCCCGAAACCGGCTCTAGTCGAATAAAACTAAAAACAAAACACTAGAGGTACCCAAAACTGGCTCTAGTTAAAACATGTTAAAAATAACCCAATGAAGTAATTTGAAAACCTCTTGTTTGCATAGAATCCAAAAAATCAACTTCCACACAACTCCGCACACACTCACAAGCATTATAGTTTGATTCCGAGTAACTCCTAATTTTTCTGAAAAATGAAAAGCCAATCGTACTTTGTGCCCCGGTCTGAGAATTGAAATCAAGTTCAAAGCTAAGTTTGTGAAAATTGAATTCTTGGCAGGTAATTGTTAGTTTGCATTGGTTGAGGACAAGCAATAGTTCGAGTTTGGGTGTGTGATAAGTGTTCAAAAGTACTATTTTTCTTACCCTTTTTACTCATATTATTGTTAGACTTAGGCTCATATTAGTTGCATAATTAGCTATTCATGCATTAATCCATATTTCCTTCCATCATTGAGCTTGATTACATAACTTGGTAGTTTTTGTGGGAAACGATGCTGCTTTGGTGTGTTTTGTGTGTATGTACAGGATCACTTGCCAAAGCAAGGCTAGAGCTAGTTGCCATGGCAATGCATGAAGGAAATGTCAAGCTAGTTGCCAGGGCAATGCATGAAGGAGACGCCGAGCCAGTTGCCAGGGCAATTGTCGACAAAGAACAATGTGATATGGTAGTCGAAATTGATGACTAGACAAGCCCAAGATGACGTGGAGCAAAGCTAAATCCCAAAGGAATTTGATTTCCATGAAGAGATTAAAGAAGAATTAAATTCCAAGAAGATAGGAGAAGTTCTAGTAGGAATATAAATATAATAAAGAATTATATTCTTTAAAGATAATTTAATTCCAACTTAATTTCCTCCTCAAAGAAGGACTTTAACCTAGCCCTATAAATTAGAGGGAAATTTCGACAACTCAAAGGAGAGCAAGAGGAGAGAATTTTTGACAAGCTTCTAGGGCAAGGAGATTTCGACAAGCTTCAATTCTTCATCTTTTTCTTCCTTGTTCAATTAGGTTCATGCTAGGGATTATTTATCTTGTGTTTCTTTGGAACCTAGCCATGAACTAAATCTATTTGGCTATGGTTATTGTGTTTTGTGGTTGTGAGAAACTATTGGATTTTGTTTAGGTAATAAGAGTTTGCACTTTTCTATTCAAGGTTTATTCATTCTTGGTTCTTATTCTTGTTTGCGAGTGAATTGGGAGAGGATCTCGTAACTTCATCTATTTATCTAATATCAGGAGATTTAGATTCAAGAAACGAATGAATATGATCTTTATTCAATCTATTGATGGTGAAGATTAATCCGACTTAGGAATAAGTCAAGGATTTTAACAGCTAACAGGAGCGCAAGATTGGTTGTTGTTCACCCTTGATTCACGCAGGGATGTATTATCAAGGCATGCACAAGTAGCTAGAGTTTTGACTTAGGGATAAGAAGAAACCATTGAAGAACGCTCTGCCGAACCTTGAAGGTTGCTGCCCAGACGCCCAAGTAGTTGCCCAACTAGTCGCCCAGGCAACCATCGATTAGTTGCCAAGGCAACCCCGTTCTGCAAGTTGCCACGGCAACTGAGTTGCAGTGCACTCTTTTACCAAGACGATCCAATCGGCTATCACACCTCAACTCACGATAACGTGGCCTATCTCTCTCATTTGATCTCATCTATTATTTTACTTTATTGCTTTCTAGATTAGTTATTAGTTAAAACTCCTATAATCTTCTATTTGTGTTTTTACTTTTTACAGTGCAAGAGACTAGATTCTTGAAGTGGCAGCAATCCTTGTGGAGACGATATCTTTTATACTATAACTTGCAACGTGTATACTTGCACAATTGCGTAGCACTTATTACACGCAACAACAGTCTCTTCAAAAGAACTTGTTACTTGAATACACACATTTAACACTTCTACCAGTATATTAAGTAAATGTGCATGCTCATGCAAAATATATGAATGCATAGAACAAGAATCTATCAGAGAAAGTAATCATAGACTGCAAGGTAAAAATACTTGCTATCACATTAGTATTATTCCTCCCCTCGCGATGCGCATAAAACCTCGCGAGTCTACCACCCTTAGGTTAAATTGCCATTATATGTGCAACAGTCATGTCCTTTCTTCTTTCGATAGAAACTACCTCGACTGTGTCCACGACCTCTTTGCAGTTCAACAACAGGTGCAAGTGTCTACCTACCTCTAGCCAATAATGGACAATCACATCTCAAATGATCCCTAAAACTACAACTCCAGCAATGGATAGCAACAACAGCCGATGGATCATGTCCCTCCTAGCCAAACGTAGATCGTCTTGCCTTATGTGATCTCACAATCCACATACCCAACAGGTATTATGTAATGCTCTAACCTGGGTACTCTGGCCCTACAACCCATGCCCAGCATTATCTCCACCTTGTCTCTACTCAGGGCAATACCTCCTATCATGGTGTCTCTTAGAATGACCACCACTAGAACCAAAATCTACAACTCTTTTCCCAGAGTCAGAACCTCCCGAAAAAAAAAGACAAACCCAGGCTCTGCTCGATGTCCTTCACTCATGTAACCAACACATCCATATAGTTAGTGGCTAACATATATGTCTTCACATCCTATACCAATCCATAATAGAATTGATCACAGTGATGCCTCTCATCCGGCACCAGCTCAGACGCACACTGACTCAGCCTCACAAACTATACCTTGTACTTAGATACTAACATATTGCCCTAAACCATGGCCATAAACTCACATTTCCTTTTATCCAAGTATCTAACTCTCATATACTTCCTTTTAAAGGTAGCTTGAAAGAACCCCTATGTTACATCACCGAGTTCTATGCCCGTGATCACGATAGTCCACCAACTATAAGCATTACCCTGCAATAGGGATACCGAACATCCTAGTTTATAGACATCATTGTACCCTATCTGATCTAGAATCTGATCCGTACTGGTAACCCACTCCTAGAATGCCTCAGATGTTAACTCTTTGAAGTTAACACTTTCTAGACTGTGCAAACGCTCTGACGATAACCCTGGATTAGCAGCGGTAGCAGGTTCCAGTGTAGGTATATGAACTCCAACCATAATAGCTTGAAACGCATTAGTCATTACTTTTATAAAAAGTGTCATATCATCTTACACTGGACTAGGAGGTTCATGTGGTACTTGCTCCAATCTCTTAGAAGGATTACGTGGAGGAGGTGGCAACCCCTCAGGATGCACTATCTCACCCTTAACTCTCTACCCTCCGGTAGTAGCACTCGTAACTTAAAACGCTCTAGTCATTACCTGTACCAAAAGTGTCATATCATCGTACACCAGACTAAGTGGTGGAGGTGGTACTTGTTCTACTCCCTCAGAAGGATTAGGTGGAAGAGGTGGCAACCCCTCAGGATGCGATATCTCACCCTTAACTCCTTGCCTCTGGCAGCAACACTCGGGCTCGATCTTAATTCTCTCCTCGGTGGCATCATGTAAAAATGTATCTAAGGCATGATAGTTACATCAAAATAAAAATAATCAGGCCAACTTCATGCAAGGATCCAAGACTTCTGTTGCGCGTAATAAGTGCTTCGTAATTGTGCAAGTGTACACGTCGCAAGTTATAGTATAAAAGATATCGTCTCCACAGGGATTGGTGCCATTTCAAGAATCTAATTTCTTGCACTGTAAAAAGTAAAAACACAAGTAGGTGATTGTAGGAGTTTAACTAACAACTAAAGTAGAAAGCAAATAAGTAAAAGAAGATGTAATTAAATGAGAGAGAATAGGCCAGGTTATCGTGAGTTGAGGTGTGATAGCCGATTGGATCATCTTGGTAAAAGAGTGCAAGGGCAACTCAGTTGCCGTGGCAACTTGCACAGCGGGGTTGCCTTGGCAACTAATCGATGGTTTCCTAGGCGACTAGCTGGGCAACTACTTGGGCGGCTGGTAAGCAACTTCAAGGTTCGGCGGAGCGTTCTTCAATGGTTTCTTCTTATCACTCAGTCAAAACTCTAGCTATTTGTGCATGACTTAATAATACATCCCTGCATGAATCAAGGGTGAACAACAACCAATCTTGCGCTCTTCTTAGCCGTTGAAATCCTTAACTTATCCCTAAGCCGGATTAATCTTCACCATCAATAGATTGAATAAAGACCATACTCATTCGTTTCTTGAATCTAACTCTCCCGATATTAGATAAATAGATGAAGTTACGAGATCCTCTCCCAATTCACTCGTAAATAAGAATAAGAACCAAGAATAAGTAAACCTTGAATTGAAAGTGCAAACTCTTATTACCTAAACAAAATCCAATTATTTCTCACAACCACAAGGCACAATAACCTTAGCCAAATAGATTTAGTTCATGGCTAGGTTCCAAAGAAACACAAGATAAAGAATTCCTAGCATAAACCTAATTGAACAAGAAAGAAAAATATGAAGAATGGTTAAAGCCTCTTTGTCGAAATCTCCCCCTTTGATCTTGTCGAAATTTCTCTCCTCTCTCCCCTCTTGGAGTTGACGGCTTGATCCTTAATTTATAGGGCTAGGTCAAAGTCTTTTTTGAGGAGGAAGTTAAGTTGGATTTAAATATCTTTAAAGAATATAATTCTTTATTATATTTAAATTCCTTCTAGAACTTCTTCTATCTTCTTGGGATTTAATTTCTCTTTAACCTCTTCATGGAAATCAAACTCATTTGGAATTTAGCTTTGCTCCACGTCATCTTGTGCTTATCTAGTCATCAATTTCGACTACCATATCATCTTATCCCTTGTAAAAAATTACCCTGGCAACTAGCTCGACATCTCCTTCATGCATTACCCTGGCAACTAGCTCGGCAACTCCTTCATGCATTGCCATGGTAACTGGTTCCAGCCTTGCTTTGGCAAGTGATTCTACACACACACAAAAACACACCAAAGCAGTATCTTTTTCCACAAAATTGAGTAATATATGAAATCAAGCTTGTCCACCAAGGAAACAATGCAAGCATGCATGAATGACTAATAATGCAACTAATATGAGCCTAAGTCTAGCAATAATAAGAATAAAAAGGGTAATAAAAATAGTACTTTTGAACACTTAACACACCCCTAAACTCTAACTATTGCTTGTCCTCAAGCAATGCAAACTAATAATTACCCGCCAAGACTTCAATTTTCACAAACTTAGCTTTGAACTTGATTTCAATTCTCAGAACCGGGGCACAAAGTATGATTATCTTTTCATTTTTTCGGAAAACTTAGGAGTTACTCGGAATCAAACTATAATGCTTGTGAGTGTATGCGGAGTTGTGTGCAAGTTGATTTTTTAGATTCTATACAAACAAGAGGTTTTCAAATTACTTCCTTGGGTTCTTTTAATATGTTTTACCTAGAGCCAGTTTCGGGCACCTCTAGTGTTTTGTTTTTACTTTTTTTAAGTTAATTAATTTATTCAACTAGAGCCGGTTTTGGGCACCTCTAGCTATCAATTTTTAGCACATACTAGAGCCAATTTCGGGAACCTCTAGCGACCAATTTTTTTAGCACATACTAGAGCCAATTTTAGGCACCTCTAGCATTCATCCGATTTTTATTCTAATCCCCCAATTTTTTAACTATCAACCTAAGTTCGCTAGAATTCCTTGAATCAATCAAGCCACAATAGTGTTTCATCAAGTTTAGCATCATAGTACGATTCTAAGTGTTTCCACGTTTACCATAGAATAAAAAGTTCTATCAATTAAGTACATTGGCAAAGTCATCATCGGATATTCATCAAATCTAGGCAATTCTTGTTCCAACTAAAGGCATGACAAGCAATTTATGTATCTTAAATGCAATACTAAGATGAATGCAACTAAACATGATAACTAACTAATAACAATTCCCCCCAAACTCGAGTGAGGCATTGTCCTCAATGCATGCAACAAAGAAAAGTAAAAATAAAGAAAAGTAAAATGGAAACGAGGACTTACTCTGAGAGTTCATCGTCGTGGATGATTAGTTTCCTTTTGGTCGGTGTCTTGATTCTTTTGCTTGAACGTGGTGGTTGCTTCCTTGTTGCCAATGGTGGAATCGATCCTCGGACGGGGTTGTCCTCATCGTCCTCTTCATCAATGTCATTGGCTTTTCGCTTGGGCTTGGAGGATTCGATTGGTGCGGTATTTGTTGGTGCAATGGAGGACTCATCCGAATCTAAAAAATTAGACAATGATTCAATACGAGTTGATTCGGGCATAGGTGCTTTACCTTTGGCTTTTGCAGTGGTTACCGGGGTGTCTTTAGCTTTGGTTACCATGACATCTTCAGCGTTGGTTGCCGTGGTAACTACTTGGGCAGGCGTAGTGTAGGTTGTCGCGGCATCATCTGTTGCGGTTCCCGGGGCAACTGCTTCATTGGTTGCCGTGGCAAGGATTTCGGCAGGAAATATTGGGAACGACACGCCGCTGTCCGGGTACTTTTTGAGGATGACTTGGGTGATGGCATTATTGTGATCCTTCATGTACCGCATGAACATTAGTTGTCGGTCTTCAATTTGCCTAAGGCGGTTCACCAACGGTTGTAAGAGTGCTTCAAGTTGTCCCGGGATTGCTGTCCGAGTTGCCCGGGCATCAGTTGCTTGGGCATTAGGAGTTGCCGAGGAGGCAGGAGTTGCTGCGGCAATTGAAGGCGTTGGGGATTTTACCGCTGCCTCTCCCATTAGCTTTCAAAATTGTGCTCGATTCCAACCGGACTTTGGTAGGGCCTTTTCATCAGTGGACTCACTTGGGGCATGCATCTCCATGCAAATATTGGAAATTAAGCAAGGTTAGAAAAGAGAACCCTTGTCTTTTCTGCTACATACAAAAATCTCATCAAAAATAATTTTTCCAATGTTAATGATGCGATTATGCAAGATAGAATGTATGAGCAAAAGATGAGGTGTATCAACGATGGTATTGTGTGTTGTGGGCATTAAAGAAGTTTTAACAAACTTATTCCATAATTATGCCTCGGGTTTAAGCCAAAGGCAATTTACCATGCCCTTGTATTTACCATCGTTCCAATGAGTTCCCGGTAGAGTGAGTTCTTGAAGCACCATGTCGAGTTGCTTGGGCTTGAGTTGATCAACAAAGGCTTGATGCTCGTCCTTCTCAATGTAGAGCCCGTAAAAGGTGTTGATGTTTTTGGGGCTTATGAGTATAGCCTTGTCATGAACAAAAACATAAGGATTATCCGGGTTAGGTGAGTGAGCATAGAATTCTCTTACCCATGAGATGTTACCCGGTTTCGATTGATGGCAAAAGATTTGCCACTTTTGATGTACAATCCTTTCGAAGATGAATGGTTCAAGGCCAAAATCTTGATGAGAGTTTGAGTATTCAAAGCCTTGTTCTTCGCAAATCTTTTGGCCTTCAAACTTGGAGTGAAATCTTTCTTGAACCACTGGTGTAGCAAACTTCTTGTATCTTGGTTCTTTGGAGGAACCAAAAATTCGATTTTGGATGTCATGGATGATCTTGGTTGTGAGTTTGATAAAAACAAAGAAAAGAGAGAAAAAAAAACTAAAGAGTTTCAAGATGAAAAGTAGGAATATGTTTCTTGGAAGTTAAGGGTGATAGGTTAAATAGAAAATAAAGGTAGTAAATATGGTGGGTATGATTAATTTTGGAATAAAGAAAGAAAAAGGGTTTCGATTTAGGGGTAGATGATGGTTAGGGGGTTTATTTAGGGTAAATTGGAGGCTTAATATAAGCCTTAGATTCAGCCCATTAATTTCCTTGTTGAAGAAATTTCCTTCTTGAATCAAATTTCCTCTTTATCTTGAACTCTTTTCCTACAATTCAAAAACAAATAAAATAAGGATTAAAATTAAAGATAAACTAATAAAAGAAAATAAATAAAGATGTGCAAAGAAATTCTTAAACTTAAAAAGATAAATATGAAAGAAAGATATAGTTTTAATCTTAAAGAAAATAAATAAATCTATCCTAAAAAGAATAAATAACCGAAATTAAATAATAAAAAATAGTTCAAAAAGAAAAAAAATAAAATTGAAAATAAAAAGAAAAAGAAAAATAAAATATTGAAAGGAAAGCATGCTCATGCATCTCCTAAGGTGACCACTTCTTTGTTACATTCCACATGGGCACCATTGTAGTGCTTCAATCTTTGTCCATTAACTTTGAATTCATGTTTGTCAGTGATGAACTTGATTATCACGGCACCATGGGAGAATGGTTTGACAACTTCGAATGGTCCCGACCATCTTGATTTCAGTTTTCCCGGGAAAAGTTTTAGCCGAGAATTGAATAAGAGAACTAGTTACCCTGGCATGAATTGTCGCGGCAATAGTTTCTTGTCATACCATTGCTTTGTTTTCTCCTTGTAGATTTGTGCATTGTTATTGGCGAGTGCACAGAATTCTTCTATCTCGTTGAGGTCCAACAAACGCTTTTGTACGGCACTTTCCCAATCCATATTCACGGTCTTGATTGCCCAATATGCCTTGTGTTTGATTTCCACCGGTAGATGGCATGTTTTGCCATAAACAAGTCAGAAGGGGGACATACCTAAGGGTGTTTTGAATGCAGCGCGGTATGCCTAAAGTGCGTCATCTAGTCTTACTGACCAATCCTTCCTAGAGGGATTTACAACTTTCTCGAGTATACCCTTCAATTCTCGGTTGGAAATTTCTGCTTGCCCATTGGTTTGTGGATGATATGCCATAGCAATCTTGTGTGATACGCCGAAGCGTTGCAACATCTTGGCAATAAGTCTGTTGTCAAAATGCTTGCCTTCATCACTGATAATTGCTCTCGGCATCCTAAACTATGTAAATATGTTTTTTTGCAAGAATCATTGCACGGTCTTGGAATCGTTGTTGGGAACTGTAGCTGCCTCAGCCCATTTAGACACGTAGTTGACGGCAAGTAGAATGTAGAGGTTACCGAAAGAAGATGGTAAAGGTCCCATAAAATCAATCCCCCATACATCGAACAATTCCACCTCAATGATGTTTTGGAGCGGCATCTCATATCGTCTAGAGATATTGCCCGTCCTCTGGCAATGATCACATTGCTTGTAAAATTCTTGGGCATCTTTGTATAGTGTTGGCCAATACAAACCGAATTGCAAAACTTTGGCCGCGGTACGTGTTCCTCCAAAATGTCCTCCATAGGGTGAAGAATGGCATTGCAAGAGTACATTTTGCTGCTCCTCTTTAGGGATACATCGGCGTATAACCTGATCTACACATTGTTTAAACAAAAGAGGCTCATCCCAAAAGTAATGCTTAGCATCATGGCGGAACCTCTTCTTCCCTTGGTGAGTAAGGCCATAAGGTAAAATACCACAAACAAGGAAATTAACTAAATCCGCATACCAGGGTATTGCCGAGGCATGTGCTGCTGTGGCGACTACTCCCAAGATTTCTGAGGCGTGTGCGTCTAGAGTTGCCTAGGCATACGCGCCCATGGTTGCCGAGGTGTGCGTATCAGTGGTTGTCGCGACGTGCGTATCAGTGGTTGTCGAGGCGTACGCGTTTGGAGTTACCGAGGCATGCGCGTCAAGAGTTGCTGAAGCGTCGAGGGTTGCCGAGGCATGCGCATCCATGGTTGTTGAGGCGTCAGGGGTTGCCAAGGTGTGTGCATCCATTGTTGCCGAGGCAACTAACAGTTGCTCATCCGGGAATGCATCGCATATCTCTAAATCCGCGTCCTCTTCCCTATTGCATTCTAAGCGTGATAAGTGATCAACCACTTGATTTTTTGTTCATTTCTTGTCCTTAATTTCAATGTCAAAGTCTTGTAAAAGCAGTATCCAATGAATCAAATGAGGTTTGGCATCCTTTTTAGCAAATAGATACTTAATTGCCGAATGGTCCGTATGAACAATTACCTTTGTACCAATCAAATAGGATCGAAACTTGTCAAATGCGAAAACTACGGCTAGTAACTCTTTCTCCGTCATTGTGTAATTCACTTGAGCACTATTAAGAGTTTTATTAGTGTAGTATATCACATGAAAGGTCTTACCTCTGCGTTAGCCTAGGACTGTTCCTACTGCGAAATCACTTGCATCATACATGAGTTCAAAAGGTAGAATCCAATCTGGTGGAACGAAAATGGGTGTCGAGGTAAGCTTTTCCTTTAGGGTTTCGAATGCTTGGGCACAAGAATCATCAAAATTGAAGACTTTATCTTGTTCAAGCAAATTGCACAAGGGTTTAGTAATTTTAGAAAAATTATGAATGAACCTCCTGTAAAAACCTGCATGTCCAAGGAAGCTTCGGATTTCTTTAATCGAACTTGGTAAGGGTAATCTCTCGATCACGTCCACCTTGGCTTTGTCTACTTCAATTCCCTTGGATGAAATCTCGTGGTTGAGCACTATTCCTTCATCTACCATAAAATGGCACTTTTCCCATTTAAGGACTAAATCGGTTTCTTCACATCTTGCCAACACCTTCTCTAAATTGTCGAGGCAGCTGCTAAAGTCATTACCAAAAATGGAAAAATCATCCATGAATATCTCAAGGAAGTCTTCGACCATGTCTGTAAAGAGTGCCATCATGCATCGTTAGAAGGTTGCCAGGGTGTTACATAATCCAAACGACATCCTTCGAAAAGCATAAGTATCGTATGGGCATGTGATGGTTGTCTTTTCTTGATCTTCTGGTGCTATGGCAATTTGATTCTAACCTGAATAACCATCAAGAAAACAATAAAAGGGTTTACCTGTAAGACGGTAAGCATTTGATCAATAAAGGGTAATGGGGAGTGATCTTTCCTAGTGGCTTTGTTTAGCTTTCAATAATCCATACAAACCCTCTAACCGGTCACAGTCCTGGTTGGAATGAGTTCATTGTTTTCATTACTTACCACCGTTATACCTCCCTTTTTCGGTACACATTGTACCAGACTTGCCCATGTACTATCAGAGATAGGGTATATGATGCCGGCGTCAAGCCACTTGATGATTTCTTTCATTACAACCCCTTTCATGGCATGATTCAGTCTCTTATGGGCCTCAATCGAAGGTTTGTGATCATCTTCCAACAAAATCTTGTGCATGCACACTGCCGGGCTAATTCCCTTCAAGTCTGCAATTGTCCACCCTATTGCCTTCTTGTGTAGCATCAACATTTTGATCAGCTTCTTTTCCTGGTCAGGCTATAACTTAGAGGAAATAATTACAGGCAATATATTGTTGGCTCCTAAGTAAGACTATTTTAGTTGCCCTGGCAATTGTTTCAACTCAAGAATCGGTGGTTGTTCAATGGAGGGCTTTCGATTTTACCTTCCTTACCTGAGTAATCTAGTGGTTCAAAGTATGTACCTGGTCGATTAACTAACCAATTTGCCTCTTCTTGTTGTTCTTCATCGATCGGTTCTTCATACTCCTCAGGTTCCTCTTGATTGGCAATGTAGTTGCCGAGGCAACTAAATTCCTCGTCGAAGTTAAAATCTACCGTGGCATGAAGAAGTTGGCATTCTTCTGGATCATCAGCATGCCTTAGTGTTTGGAACACATTTGGTTTAACTTGCTGGTCATTCACCCTCATTGTGAGTTCTCCAGTTTCAACATCGGTCAAGGTTCTCCTTGTTGCTGGGAAGGGTCTCCCGAGAATGATAGGTGCATGCTCATCTGCTTCACAATCCAAAACAATAAAGTCAGTGAGAAAAATAAATTAATCAACTTTTACCAGTATGTCTTCGATTTTTCCCTCTGGATGCACATAGAATCTGTCGGCTAGCTGTAGCATAACTGTTGTAGGTCTTGCCTTCCCGATTCCTAGTTTCTAAAAAACCAATTTAGGCATCAAGTTTATGCTTGCTCCGAGGTCAACATAATGCTTTCCTGACATAGTGGTTTCCAATGGAACAGGGTATTGTGAAACTTCTGGGATCCTTCAACTTGGGTGGCATGCGATTGTGCAACATGTCCATGCATCCCTCAGTTGCATCAACTATTTCAAACTCTCCTAGCCTTTTTCTCTTGGACACAATGTCTTTAAGAAACTTGGCATAGTTCGACATTTGTTTAATTGCTTCAACCAATGGCAAGTTGATGTGGACTTGCTTTAGGATATCAAGAAACTTCTTGAATTGATATTCTTGCTTTTGTCGCTTCAACCTCTGTGGGAATGGTGGTGGAAGTCGGATATCTTCGATCCTTTCATTGGTCTGGAACCTGATTGATGGCATTGTTGGGGCAACTAGAGTTGCCGAGGCATTGTTAACTGGGGTTGCCGAGGCATCCTTATCGCCGGTTGCCGCGGCAATTCCTGGTTCAACATCAGAGGCTTTGCCACTGAGTTCGTCTTGATCTTTTTGTGGAGTTTTTTTTGATGAGCGAGCTTGAGCCTCTTTAAGTTGTTGGCCACTTCTAGTGGTGATCGCCTTACATTGCTCATGGCCAGTTCCTCTTGCGACTTCAGTATCGCTAGGTAAACCTCGATGCGGTGTAGTATTCAGGTTTTGAGCAAATTGTCCGACTTGATTTTCCAATGATTTGATTGCCGCCTCTTGGTTTTGCAATATCATCTCGGTCCTGTTAATAAAAGCATCAGTTCTTTTTATGAAGTTACTATTCTCAGCCATATAAGATTCAGTTTTCAACATAAAAGCATTGAGAGAATTTTCCAATGAACTAGATGTTGTCAGTTGTTGCTGCGGCAACTGTTGCCATGGCATATTCTGTTGGAATCCCGATGCTTGTGCGTTATGATTGTTCTAGTTTAGAGCATTGTTGGGATTACTCCATGAAAACTTCGGGTGCTTCTTCCAAGCTGGATTATATGTATTGGACATCACATTGTTGTTCCGGTTGTAATTCCCCACATAAAAGATGGATTCTGGATTCTGCATACATTCAGAAGAATCATGGTTACCACCACATAACTCACAAAAGGAATCCATTACCTTGACCTCTTGTGTGTTGTTTGGTTTCTGCATGTTCTGGACCATCTTAGTTAGAGTGGCCAATTGTGCCAAAATTGAGTCTGATGATCCCAGTTCATATATTGTGGCTTGGCATCTAACTCCTCCTCTTCTAGCAGATGGGAATTGATAATCATTCTTGGAAAGCCTGTTTAGAATTTGCATTGCTTCCTCCAGCCACTTATCTAGGAGTATGCCGCTTGCCGAGGCATCTATCATCATCCTTGTTGGTGTATTCACAGCGCTGTAAAACATTGTTACTTATGTCCACACTGGGAATCCGTATAGGGGGCATTTGTGTAGAAGTTATCTATATCGCTCCCAAGCCTCGTACATGGATTCATCATCTGCCTACCGAAAAGAAGTAATTTCGTTATGAAGCTTATCAGTCAAATTTGTAGGATTAAATTGAGCAAGAAAATCACGACAAAGATTGGTCCAAGATCCTATTGATCCGGCATGAATACTATTCAACCATGATTTCTCTCTATCCCTCAGTGAATAGGGGAATAATCTTAGTCGTAAAACATCGGGGGTGACTTCTTGTATTTTGAATGAATTACAAATCTCGAGGAAAGATTTAAGATGTTGTTGTGCATCTTCAGTTGCTGAGCCGCCAAATTGACCAATTGTGTTGATCATATTAAACATCATCGGTTTTAACTCTAAGTGGTCGGCTTCAATTTCAGGTGTAACAACTCCTGGATTAAGTCCTTCAAGATCTTCTTCAAGATAGTCTCGAATAGTTCTGTTTCGTGCAAGAATCACTCCTCCTCCTGCTGGAACATCTTGATTCATATTACCGTCTTGATTAGCCATTGGTACTCTTAACCTTCGTCCGAGTCCTTGCAAGCTTCGTTCGATTTCTGGATCAAAGGGATATTCTGGTGTAATCGGTCTCACCCTAGTCATATACCAATGCAAAACCAAAGTTTGTTAACCCTTTGAATTTTAAACAAGAAAAATAAAAAGTGAAAGAAAATAAAAACAAAGTTGCTATTGCCAATCCTCGGCAACGGCGCCAAAAACTTGTTGCACGTAATAAGTGCTCCGCAATTGTGCAAGTGTACACGTCGCAAGTTATAGTATAAAAGATATCGTCTCCACAGGGATTGGTGCCACTTCAAGAATCTAATTTCTTGCACTGTAAAAAGTAAAAACACAAGTAGGTGATTGTAGGAGTTTAACTAACAACTAAACTAGAAAGCAAATAAGTAAAAGAAGATGTAATTAAATGAGAGAGAATAGGCTAGGTTATCGTGAGTTGAGGTGTGATAGTTGGATCGCTTGGTAAAAGAGTGCAAGGGCAACTCAGTTGTCGTGGCAACTTGCACGGCCGGGTTGCCTTGGCAACTAATCGATGGTTGCCTGGGTGACTGGCTGGGCAACAACTTCAAGGTTCGGCGGAGCGTTCTTCAATGGTTTCTTCTTATCCCTAAGTCGAAACTCTAGCTATTTGTGCATGCCTTGATAATACATCCCTGTGTGAATCAAGGGTGAACAACAACCAATCTTGCACTCTTCTTAGCCGTTGAAATCCTTAACTTATCCGTAAGCCGGATTAATTTTCACCATCAATAGATTGAATAAAGACCATACTCATTCGTTTCTTGAATCTAACTCTCCCGATATTAGATAAATAGATGAAGTTACGAGATCCTCTCCCAATTCACTCGCAAACAAGAATAAGAACCAAGAATGAGTAAACCTTGAATTGTAAGTGCAAACTCTTATTACCTAAACAAAATCCAATTGTTTCTCACAACCACAAGACACAATAACCTTAGCCAAATAGATTTAGTTCATGGCTAGGTTCCAAAGAAACACAAGATAAAGAATTCCTACCATAAACCTAATTGAACAAGAAAGAAAAATATGAAGAATGGTTGAAGCCTCTTTGTCGAAATCTCCCCCTTTGATCTTGCCAAAATTTCTCTCCTCTCTCCCCTCTTGGATTTGACGGCTTGATCCTTAATTTATAGGGCTAGGTCAAAGTCTTTTTTGAGGAGGAAGTTAAGTTGGAATTAAAAATCTTTAAAGAATAAAATTCTTTATTATATTTAAATTTCTTCTAGAACTTCTCTTATCTTCTTGGGATTTAATTTCTCTTTAACCTCTTAATGGAAATCAAACTCCTTTGGGATTTAGCTTTGCTCCACATTATCTTGGGCTTATCTAGTCATCAATTTTGACTACCATATCATCTTATCCCTTGTCAAAAATTGCCCTGGCAACTAGCTCGGTATCTCCTTCATGCATTGCCCTGGCAACTAGTTCCAACCTTGCTTTGGCAAGTGATTCTACACACACACACAAAAACACACTAAAGCAATATCTTTTTCCACAAAATTGAGCAAAATATGAAATCAAGCTTGTCCACCAAGTAAACGATGCAAACATGCATGAATGACTAATAATGCAACTAATATGAGCCTAAGTCTAGCAATAATAAGAATAAAAAGGGTATTAAAAATAGTACTTTTGAACACTTAACAACTTCCATTTCAAACCAAAATCATTTTTTAACCGTAGTAATAAGGCAATGAGCCCCAAAAATACCCATACATATAAAAAATCATCGTGTATAACAAATAGCAATGAACAATTATCAACAACATCCCAATTTTTTGTAAAACTGGCTCTGATACCAACAAATGTAACCCCCTTAACCGATCTAACCAAAACTGAGCTAAAAAGACTATATTAGGTTTGCCAAAGCAAACCCTTACTAATAACCAAAATCAGGTCCATTTTTCTTTTTATCTTGTCTACATTCATTGATTTTATCGTAAGTTGAACATGCATCAATGGCTACGTTAACATTGTGATCAAATTTCCAAAATAGGGTTCAATTGCTCAAACATGCACTTTAGGGACCAAAATGTAATTTTCAAAAATTACAAGGACTTCATTGTATTCCAAATTACCAATCTTTCATTAATCCAATTTCATGCTCACATGTCAAATTTCAGATTAAAACAGTCAACCAAACTCATTTAATTGCACACATAACATTAAGGGGCTAAAATGCACAATTTCAAACTTCAATTGGAAAACGTCTAAAGAAATACACTGCATACCAATACGGGAATAGGTGTATTGATACGTTTCAAATAATATAATGGCTATGCATACCGATACTAATAACCCCGTATCGATGCGGTGTGTCAAGCAAACCCGTACAGGTACGGTTCTACCCACTTACCAATCCCTTAAGGATTATTTTCAAAATCTAGATTCCAGTAGCTAAAGGGTGTACTAGTACATGAGCTTGTTTACCAACACTAGTGTTAATTTTCCTCTAGGTATACTGATACAGAGGCTAAGCATACCGATACCCGTTGTAAATTTTTTATGATATGAGCTTTCCTAGACCCTGCGTGCCGAAACCAAGGGACTCGTACGTGAAGGCTTGTAATGACCTCTAGGTCTAACATATGACACTTTGGCTCACTCTAATCATTATCAAACTGTAACACCCTGAAATCGGGCCTATTCAAAATTTAATTCCAGCAATCGAAGACTTTGCACTGGAAAGTCAAATTGTAGTGTTGACCATTGACCAAGTGGTCAATTATTGGATTGTTAAACACCAATTAAGTATTGATATTGATTAAGGATCCCATTGTAAACTTTGGAACCTGTTTTAGTGACCAAATTAAGAAAATGGAAAGTTTAGGGGCAAAAGTATAGAAAGTAAAGAGTTGAGGGACTAATATTGAGAATAGCTCTTCTTCAAGCCTAATCACCACATACGTGGGATGTTAAGCTTGGTTTCATTCACAGAAAGGAAAGCTTTGGCCCTTGGAAAATTAAAAAGAAAGAAATTAAGGATAGAAAGCTAACATGTGAATGTTCTATCATCTACAGTATCATCATTTTCTTCCTCTAACCACACACCTCAATCAAGCATCTCCATTGGAGAGTTATCCAAGCTTTGCTTTCTTTCAATTTCTTTATGCTATAGTGTTGTTATCGAACGGGTTAGCAAAAGCCCTCCATTGATCCATTGATTCCATGACCAAAACTAAGTCAAAGTCTAAATTTAAGAAGCTATGAACCCTAGAATTTCCTAGGGATAGTAAGGCTTAATCTTTATTACTTTTCATAGCTATTAAGTTGCTATGAATCTATTATCGATACTAAAATCCTTGTTTTCTTGTAGATCAAGAGAACCAAGGTGAAGAATCACCAAATCCCTCTAATTCCACGAAGCTCAAGAACAAAATAATTGTCATCAGGGAGCCTTGAAGCCTCGAAAGTATCGATGAGTGCAGTCGGAGTCTCAAGATTGGCTAGGTGCCTATATCGATTTCATTGTATTGGTCCATTGCATTTCTATCATTCAAATCAAGGTATGGATATATGAAAATCTTGTTAAATGTGTCATTGGTAAGCTTTGGTAAGCCTATTACATTGTCAGGTTGATTATTGAATCATAGCGTTGTTATTGATATCATTGAAACATTGAGAAAGGTCATATTGATCATAGTATATTGTTAATGCTATTTTCATGGATACCGTTATTGTTATTGGTATTGATATTGTTATTGATACTGGCCTAAGTATTGAATCCTTGGATACAAATGGACATGGGATACAATTGACATGTTATAGAATTCATGAGCTCATTAGTACGAAGTGGACTACGGTCTTTGAGCTAAGGCACTATATGGCGATGTTGGTGGGATAAGTTGGTTTTGGTCTTATTGGTGATGTTGGAGGATATTGGCCACTTATTGTTGGTGTTGTTGGTTGGGAATTCGCGTATCCACATTTGCATGTCGATCCAAGGAAATAAGTTATTGTAATATTGTTGAATATGATTTGAGATGCACTTATGAAGATATACATGTTATTGATGTCTTTGTTATTCCTTCCATTATTGTTGACTACCTCACTAGGTTATATAAGCCTAATGCATCTCATTTCCACACATTTTCAGGTTAAAGACGTGTCGGAACAAGGATCGAAGCTAGGCGAGTTTTTAAGTAAGTCACATAAGTCAAAGTAACGTAAACCTAGCCCTTGAACTCCAAGTATGGTGGCATAGAGTCTAGACAAGTTAGTTTAGCCCCATTTTGTATGTACATAAGGTTCACCATGTTGAATGAGTTAAGACTTGAAATATGGTATGGTAGTGTTTTGACAAATTGGGGAAAATGGCCTATAATGCACCAATAAGTGAAATCATGGTAAATGGATTCGAAAAGGCATGAAATTTGACATGTGCATAGATTAAGTGGTTAAAAACTTGCTTGTAAAATTTTTTAATATTTGAACAAAGTTAAGGTGCCTAAATTGGTTAAAACTAGATAAAATCCGTCATTTCAGGCCTTGTCGTACTGATATGGGTGGTGGCGTATCGGTATGGCCTTGTATATTTGGTCGGAGTAGCATTGGCGTATCAATATGCAACTAGGTGTATCGGTACGGGTCTTAGCCACTAAAAAAATTATTGCAACACCGTATCGACACCGTACAGATCCTGAGAGTTCACCTTATAAGCATTGACTATGCGTGCCGATACCTAGTATGGGTACAAGCTTAAAGACAATAACCGTTTAACGGTCAAGGTATGCATACCGATACGACCTTAGGCATTTCTATACAGTTGGTCGGTTCTGGAATTTGAGTCCTACATAGTGTACCGATACGGATGAACCCGTACCAGTATGATCCCTAATAATTATAACTAATTTAATAAATATGATGTAGGTGTACCGATACGGTCTCCTTGAGTATCGGGCCATATCGGTACGAAGGCAAGTAAGTTAGTTAAAACGGGAATTAAGAAGTTTATAAATGTTGAAATTTGGTCACTAAATTTTATAAGGCTCAATTGAGGGCACAAATGAACTTTGATTGTTATGAAAAATTGCATACAAGATATCCTTGCACTGAATTTTATATTAATAATCCTAATTTAAGTCAATTCCCTATAATTTTCTAAAATTACAGTTTAGTCCCTAAATTTGTATAACGTACCAAATGATCCTTTAATTGCAATTTGATTAAGTTTACATTGACCCTAGTCATTCATTGTATCGAATTGGTATCGTCGATCTATTGTTTATCGTACAAGTAACCATAAATCGTAAATCAATCACCGTATTATTCACCGGTAATGCTTTCCGGCTTGGATTCCTACCAGACCGAGAAAGGGATATTGCATAAACCTTATCCAATCATCATAAATAATCAAGGGCATACTTAATACATTTATTCAAGCAAATTAAACTACTCAAACAAGCATGATCCAATCCTTCACAACATCTATAGGCATGCTTCCTACTCAACATTCAAAACTTAGTTCTAAACCATTCACAAGCATTAAAAGCCTCATTCAAGTACAAATCAACGTTTAAAACTTGCACAAATAGGGAGTTTAACAAAACAACCCTCTCAAATGACAATTAACCATATTGCCTTTATTACTACAAGTCTAAATCGAAACTATACTTTTGAAGAACAAGTCCTTGGATTCCTCCTTGCTTTCTCCCTGCTTCTCAACCTTTAATACTCTGTATTGATGGAAAAAAGAGAACGTAAGCACACTACGCTTAGTGAGGAGTGCCCTAAAACAACCCACCATCAATGTATTTAAAACCGTTTAACATTCCACTTTGAAAACCACTTTTAAATCATTACGAACATCATCATGCCTTGTATAAACCATGCACTTAACATTTCCAAAACATTCATATTAAACCATTTGCTACATGAATCATGGATTAACATCAAAATCCCATTTGCTACACTCAATTTAAGCTTTCCCATGCATAACTACCAAATGCAAGGCTTAAATAGTAAAACATGTATAAACCAACATTATACAACATAATCCATCACATGATTCATCATCAATTATATTGGCTTACAAGTGATCACCAACCAAGTTCCACTTTACAAAATATTACATCGGATACAGAGATTCAACAAGTGTCCTCTCAACACTTCATACAATCTCAACCAGAATCATCCAAAGTCCATCAAAGGGAGTTTTCAATACACATAAACCCCTCTACCATTGTGGTACCCGTAGTGGAGTTTTTGGTACATATAAACCCCTCAACACCACTCATCGGCTAGATGTATAATCCATTAAGGGGAGTTTTCGGTACTGTACAACCCCTCAACTATTAGGGTACTTGGATGGATTTTTCGGTACACATAAACCCCTCAACATCCAAGGTGAATTTTTATAGTACACTATCAATCCTATGGCTAGTCAACTATATCTGATAATAATTTAAACCACATCACTTGCCAATATAATTCATTTTATTAACATTAACTCATTGTTTTCATATGCATCAATCAAAACCATTTACCCAATAATTCAACCATGAATTAACCAATGTTCAAAAACATTATCAAAACATGCATTACTTCCAAATGCATCATCATCTTTATATAACCATTTTCTAGCATTAAATCATGCTCAAATCATGCATATAACAGTGGGAAATCAAATCATCAAAACAAATGCATCAAAACCAATTGTCAAACCGAGAACGATGGAGAAATCATCCTTTACTTACTTCTGAGCTTAGACCAATGTTTCAATCTTAGTATAAAATCCCAAACACAACTTTCAAACCTTTGAAAAGATATAAACCACATTCTCACTCGCTGACTACGCAAAACTTTAATCGTCGACGTGTATCCAAGCCTCCAAGGCTTCCGAAACCTCACTTCAAGCTTAAGGACCAACCTCCTCTACTTTAACCACACAAAAATAGAGGATTTAATGCATCAAAATGCATGTAACATCCCGCAGCATAAATTCACACAAAACCTCAACAAATCCTAACCTATTTCCCTCCACAACAACCGAAAACAACATCAAACGCCTTCCAAACTTAACTCAGCCAAAACCTAATGGTTTAATCCAACAAGTATCATCAATTAGTATCCAAAAACTCATTTGCATCATCCTTATACCTCCAGCATTCATTAAACATCCACAACTCCTCAAAAACTCATCACTAACAACCTAGAAAATTAGAGATTCGCCTAGCTTCGGGATTCCAGCAGAAAAAATCAACTTATTAACACTATAAAACATCAAAATCATGTTCTAATCTAATCAAGAACATAATATCCAATGCAAAAATCAGTCAATCTCATCAATTAAACCTTGAATTAACCAATTTTCCATAATTAATTATTAAAACTTATTAGAAAATTTTTATAAAGGATCAACAACTTGGGAATATCAGTAAAGAACCATTTATTAGAGGAGAAGAATGAAGCTCACCTCCAATGATGACTTTTCCACTTAATTGGATGGATTTACATGAGAAAACAAGATTAAAAGAATAAGGTTTTGATAGGAAATCATAGGAAACTCATTTGAAATCAAAAGATTGAAGAAATCAAGAGATTACATGAGGATTTGAAGAAGAAAAGAGTGTTTGGCTGGAGAGAATTTGAGAGAAAATCTTTTAGAGAAAAGTTAGTTGCGTAAAGTTGTTTTTAGAAATTAATTATAAAATTAATTCTCCAAGCCTATTTATACACCTTTAAAGCCTTTTTAAAATAGGAAATTAAGGAGAAAATTCTGATATTAGACTTTGGCCAAATAAATCCTTAAAGATTCTAAGTTTTGACCCCTTTACAAAACAATCACTAAAACAGTTTTCATTCTTTACATTTTGATCACTAGCCCAAATTTTGAAATTCCATTTTACAAAATTGATTTTATAAAAACCATCTAAATATTAAATAATGATTTTAGGATATTTTCCCATATTTTTCCCTTACTCAAAAATATTTATTTCAAATTAATCCTGAAATCGACTCGAATCCTCGATTCCAGTCCACCAGACCATCTAATTAACATTGAAAACTCCTAGTCCCAAAACTGAGGCATTACATTTAGTCCCCTTAGGAATCCATTTTTCAATTTCATCCTTTTTCTTTGAAACAATAAGTCTTTTGGGACCCAAATGCTTCTAAGACATTTACCATTTAAAAATCTAGGGGCACTAGATTGTCTTTGATAAAAATTTGATTTGTTAGAATCATTTTTCTTTTCAATTTTTTACAAATCAAATCTTTTTTCTTTCTTAAGATCATCCAATTCTTTTTTGTGATATTTTTCCATCTTTTGAAGAAAATTTTGCAAATTTAAAATTTGTAGCTCAAAATCTTTAATTTTGGCTTCAAATTCAAAATTGGTTTTAGAAAGCAAATCAGTTTCAATTTTTAATTTTGAAATCATCTTTTTATTTTTCAAAAGTGAAGCCTTGAATTCAAAAACCAATTCATCATAGGCTTCTTGTAACTTGTAACCCCCTCGACCTGGCCTAGTCGCATGACCGAACCGAGCGAGCGACATTAGGTTTATCGAAGTAAACTGAGAAGATTAAACCCAAAACATATCCACTTTTTTCCTTTTATCTTTTCTAGATACATTATTATTATCATATATGTTCATACTGACCTCCGGTGAAAACCCAACTCAATCGGGCGCCGAATTGACATACAATTGATCATATCTGCAATTTAGGGACCAAATTGCAAATTTGGAAAAACTTGCATGGTCTTAGTACATTTTTATGTTACCAATCTTTAATTAAGTAGGTTTCATGCTTACATGTTAAAAATCAAGTAAAAAAGATCATCCAAACTCATTTAATTGCATCCACAACATTCGAGGACCAAAACATAAGAAAATAGAACTTAAGAAGATTCCAAATAATCAAATTAGCTACCACCGTACTGGTACGGTCAAGGGTGTTTCGATATGCCTTCACTATTTTAAAACCCCAGAATTCCAGTAGCCAATTTCCATTTCGATGTGCCCCCACGTATCGAAACGCCCTTCATGAAAACATTGTACCGTATCGAAACCCATCCCTAAGTACCGAAAAATTGGCCATTTTTGCCTAGTCCCATACCGAAACAGTTTTTTGTGTACCAGTACGCTAAGCCTGGAATGGCTTACTCGTACCGAAACAAGAACACCTATACCGGTACGCATGGGCCTGTAATGTCCGTTTTTGTTGGTTTAACATGATTTTTGAACATTCCAAAACATCCTAACATGCCCCTAACACACATCCAACATATTCAAGGATCAAACCACATCAAGCCAACCTAATTTCTACATCAAATCATGGCATCATACTTCAATTGTAAATCTAGAGGCATGCTTCCTAGAAAACCAATCAAGCAAAGCATGAAACTTCAAACCAACACCACAAACAATCATTAATGGCCATTTACAACCCAACAGCAACAAAACAAACTTGCTCAAACATGGAGTTTAACAAAACATCTCCCAAAACAACAACAGAACCCCTATTGCCCTTATTACTTATAGTCTATATCGAAAACATACTTTGGCTACCAAGTCTTGTTATGATCCCTTGCTTCCCGCTGCCTTCCAAGCTTTTAATTCTCTGCATTGATGGACAAAGAGAGCGTAAGCACAATAGGCTTAATGAGGAGTGCTCAAAAATAGCACACCATCAATGCATTAAAACCATTACTTGACATTACATTGAAATCCCATTTTAATCATCTTTTAAAACATTATCATGCCTTTAAAACCATGCACTTAATATCTTTAAAAACCAGCATATTAACCCATATGCAACATGTATCATTAACCAACAGCAAATCCCATTGCTAAACCTCAATTTAAGGCTTCCTATGCATAACGACCATATGCAAAACTTAAAGAGTAAACATGTATAAATTCCATTATACAACATAAACAATTGCAATGATACATCAACAATTATATTGGCTTACAAGTGATCATAACCAAATTCCTTTACCAAAATAGTTCATTGGATACAAAGATTCAAGCAAGTGTTCTTCCAACACTTCAAGCCATCTCAACCGAAAATAGCGATACAATCACAATCGCGGTACCTAAACAATCGGGTACACTTTCAACCCACGGGGACACCAACCCCTTACATCGGTTAGATGCTTAACCCACTAATGGGAGTTTATGGTACTATATAACCCCTCTACCATTAGGGTACTATATAACCCTTCAACCTAACCTTTATATCATTAAACCATAGATCAACAATCATAAAATCTCCATCAATATCTTTCTGAAAATCTATTGTGTCAGAACTCTCAATTGTTTTGCAATCTATGCCTAAGCAGGCTAATCCATGATCTCATCAAATGTCTCGAATAAAAATCTTAATCCAGAACATACACATTATGTTACCCTGGTGCCTCTGCACCATGCTAAACTGAGGGTAGAATATTATCATTAACCTTAGCATGCTCGTGAATCTCTTATTGATTCACTCGCCTTAGCACCTGAATCAATTCTTTTACCCTCACATATTGAAATTTAACATTATTATCATAATGAAGTAAGCAATTGCATCCATTCCAACAAGTAAAATCATCAGTAATTTTGACATCCTAGTGGCATGTATACACTTTTGGCCTTTACTATACTTCGTTTAACTCCAGAACCGGCTAAACATGTAGCTTTGATACCAATAAATGTAACACCTCCTTCCCGTATCCGTACACCGAATACGAGTCAAAATGTTATGACTTCTTTATTCAAAGATCAGGGTAATTTAAAATTTTTCAGAAAACTTCCCGATAGTCACCCATCCTAAAATTTCTCTAGCCCAAGCATGCTTAACCTTATTTAAAACCAGCATAAATGATTTATTCGAGCTTCAATTCATAAATCACTTATCGTAGCATGCAACTCATCACCTAAGGTTATTCTTAACCTTAAATCTTTCCAGAAACGCCTATTATCTTGAAACCATAACAGCTTTAAAGGCCAATCAGAAGTTCATTGTTTGTAGTAAGTATACATGCCACTATAAAAACCAAGTCTTAATTAGGATGTCATTACTGTGATTACCTGTTGATCTTTCCAGTATTAACGCAATGCTCCTCTCGCTCTCAGCTTGATTTACCTACGTGTGAAAAATCAACACAGGTTAAGTACGAACTTAGTGAGGCATAAGATGAGAACATAAATAAAATTCTTTGTAATGCATGATACTTTCAAAAGAATGATAATCATTAAATCATATAATCTGTAATGCAGGAATATCTATGAAAGAAATCATACTATGATCATTATGTACTATATAAAAATATATAGTCATTATGTGAAATCATATAGCCCAAGGTAAATATCAAGTGTCTAATATTCGAGTCGCGTACTTGAAAAATACTATCCGTGACATACTTTTAAGACACAATCAAGTGTCTATAACTTTATAATACACATTCAAGTGACTGTTAATTTATAACAAACTTGAAGTGTCAATAACTGTATAATACTCTTAATGGTATACCACAATATTATCCTACCCGACATTTTATTACCAAGGGCAAACTTGAAAAACAATTCTTGCAAATAATGGCAAGTAAACCAAATTCCATACATATATCATGTAAAACATCTTCATAATGGATCAGTTCATACTCCAATATGCTTTATAACATTCATGGTATACTGCTATTTAAAAATTGTATCAAATAACTTGTTCATATATATATCATGCTATAAACCATATGTGATCATAAAATATGCCACAATCTTTAAATCAGTAAAATAAAGTGTCATGCCAAAAAAACTTACTTTGTTGTTTATAAAAATTCTTTACCATTTTGGGTGACTTATCGCAAGTCTCCCTTTAGTATGTTAATAAACATACATTTAAAAACATGTATGCACTCACCTGGGCCATTTATTAGCTTGCCTCACTAAATTCTACTCGATCCTTTTCCTTTATAGAACCTCGAACATTCTTTGATTCGAACTTAACTTCATTAATCACATAAATAAGATAAAAATATTTGTTAGATTCAAATCTAACATCACCATAAACATGTTGTCTTAATATAATCATTCAAATATAAGATTTCCAAATATTTTTCCTTTCTTCCTTGTACTGTTCAGAAACTCATTATGGTCCCTAGTGACCAATTTGAACTTCCAATAATTCTTTCGGGCTTGCTAACTAACATTTAAACACAAAATGTTTCAAATTTCATTTTCAGACTACTTGCACTACCTCAAAAGATCTACTTATACCGGGCAGAATACATAGTAGATCTTAATTTCCTTTATACTGGAAAAACTAGATTAGATAACGGTTCTAATGGTAAAAGCCACATAAATTAATAAAATTTACAAAAATTATGAAAATTCTTCAAACTCCCGTCACAGACTGTCCAGGCCCAAAACTGCTATGTAAATTTTCTGACCTTTATTCGATTAAAAATTCATATCTTTTAACTCGAAGCTCGAAATCAGTTTTCGTTTGTTGGAAACAAAACTAGACGAACAAATCTTTACAACAATATAAAGTTCATCATCTAACCATTTTTGTAGAATTTATGGTGATTTTCAAAGTCACTGCCAGAATTCAATCCTCTTCATAGCTTTCCATAATAAACTTCTAATTTATACTAACTTCTTCTTATTTTCCTACTTGTCAATTTAGTCCCATCACTTGCTTCAAACCACCAATTAATCATCTTTTTCATCAAAAAATTATTCAAAATAATTCCTTCTAATTTTCTTTCTTTGCCAAAATAGTCACTAAAATGCAAAGGTAAGGATTCAAACTTCTTATCTTTGCAATTTAGTCCTCTAATCACCATTACTACCTTAATTCTATCATTTTAACCAAAAATCAGATTTACTCCCCATCCAAGAATTTATTTCCTATTTGGTCACTTGATTTTGACAAATTGTCAAAATAGTCACTAATTCGATTCAACATCCGTTTAGCATTCTAACATAAATTTCACATCTCTAACATCATTAATTACATAAATACACCCCAATTTCATAAAATTCAGATTCGGTCCCTTAACTTTGAAGCTTGCCGAATTGGTCCCTAGACATTTAACTTAGGGTTTTGCTTCCAAACAACAATTCAAGCTTACTAGATCATCAATTCAACATGACAAACCCTAAATTAAACTTGAATCCATAAACCCTAATCATCTTCATAAAAATCAAAACATGTAGAACTTAAATCCCAACTCAATATCATGATTTTAACATCACACTAGCTTGATTTCAACTTGAGTTCAATCATGGAATCATACAATCTCAAAAGCCCCAATTTGATCCATAAACCCTAATTTCTTTCTCATGTAAATTCTCATCAATAAACATGGATTCCGTGAATTATTGATATCAACATATAGAGCTTGAAGAGTAGAACAACTTTGTAGTTCAAAAGATTACCTAAAAATTGAGTTTCGGGGCTTGAATCGAGCTTGGATAATCTTTCTCTTTCTTTCCCTAGCTCTCATGTTTTTTGGCTGGAAAGGATGAACATTTGGTTCATCTTTCCACCATTACTTTACACATATATCTATTAAATGAATATTAAATTCATTTAATAGTGAAATTACAATTTTGCCCTTTTATCCAACGGTTAAGATTGATTTTATCATCAATCAAGGGCCAAGATTTAATCTTCAAATTTATTCTTCCAAAAATAACCTTTGTAACTTCAAATATTTCAAAATTGCCATACTTTCCAAATGACCAATTTGCCCTTCAACTAGTCTTTATTTACTAGTTGGTTTCAAAATTGTCATTCCATTAAAATATAACTAAGTTCCTTCTCAACTGGCCACATGTCAATTTATTCATCCAATGGTAAAAAATAAACCAATAAGTTGGTAGTTACCAACTTTACCCTTGTAATTTTTCCAAAATTACGATCTTGCCATTTTTCTTCCAACGGCTCATATTTAACATGGAAAATCAACTTAAATCTAAGGGTTCATATTCTTCCAACACAAAGAAAATATCTTAGACATATAAAATGACATAATCAACCTTGTCTTATTATCCTTCAACTTATCTTGGATATTCGATTCGATCCGATTATCCGAATATTCCTCCAAACTTTATCGCTTTAGAGCCAAAAATAAAGCTCCGTATGAAAATTTTGAGTAATACGGAAAGGTCACTCTTGGGGGTGAACTATTCATTTACGGGGTCAATTGCGTAACTTTTGAAAATTATACTTAGGTCCCTAAACTTTTCCACAACGCTCGCATGATTGGTTTTGTGATTTTCCTGAATTTCCAACATTAACTATAAAGGTCAAAGAGTTCTTGATTTTCCTTGTCCCGATCTCTTAGCGAAACTATATAATAAATTCAGCTTGATATCTTTGTCGGGAATTTTCACCACTTTTTAGAAGTGGTGAAATACATAATGATTCACTATTCCTCTTTACTAAATGTGACCTCTATTTGGATATTTTCTCATTCTGAATCCTTTGCATTGCATTCATCATAATTTACTACTTCTTAGAATTTTGAAATACATAGGGCAGTCAATACTTCTTTGTACCTGACCACTAACCCTCTACGAGCTGTCATAACATGCTCTCTTTCTGTTTGTAGGAAGCAGTTTAAAAGCAAAGCAACTCAGTTTATTAAACTTACACTCATATTCGTAATAATCCAATTGCCCTAATTAGGATGCAAGAAACTCCATTGCATCTCTAGAATAAACTTTGTTACGGAACACTCAAAGAAAGAACTTCTAGTTAACAGACTTTTGAGTATATACCGTAACATTACTTTATCAAATACGGGTCTAATCCTTTCAGATGAAATACTACTTTACTTTTAGTTTTCTTTGATCATCAATACAGAGTCCCTTCAACCTAACCTTTATATCATTAAACCATAGATCAACAATCGTAAAATCTCCATCAATATCTTTCTAAAAATCTATTGTGTCAGAACTCTCAATTGTTTTGCAATCTATGCCTAAGCAGGCTAATCCATGATCTCATCTAATGTCTGGAATAAAAATCTTAATCAGAACATACACATTATGTTACCCTGGTGCATCTGCACCAAGCTAAACTGAGGGTAGAATATTATTATTAACCTTATCATACTCGTGAATCTCTTATCGATTCACTCGCCTTAGCACCTGCCCCGATTCTTTTACCCTCACGTATTGAAATTTAACATTATTATCATAATGAAGTAAGCAATTTCATCTATTCCAACAAGTAAAATCATCAGTAATTCTGACATCCTAGTGGCATGTATACACTTTTGGCCTTTACCATACTTCGTTTAACTCTAGAACTGGCTAAACCTGTAGCTCTGATACTAATAAATGTAACACCCCCTTCCCGTATCCGTACACCGGATACGAGTCAAAAATGTTATGACTTCTTTATTCAAAGATCGGGGTAATTTAAAATTTTTCGAAAAGCTTCCTAATAGTCACCCATCCTAAAATTTCTCTAGCCCAAGCACGCTTAACTTTATTTAAAACCGCCATAAATGAATTATTCGAGCTTCAATTCATAAATCACTTATCATAGCATGCAACTCATCACCTAAAGTTATTCTTAACCTTAAATCTTTCTAGAAATGCCAATTATCTTGAAACCATAACAGCTTTAAAGGTCAATCAGAAGTCCATTATGTGTAGTAAGTATACATGCCACTATAAAAACCAAATCTTAATTAGGTTGTCATTACTGTGATTAATTTCCTAGTGACCAATTTGAACTTCCAATAATTCTTTCAGGATTTCTAACTAACATTTAAACACAAAATGTTTCAAATTTCATTTTCAGACTACTTGCTCTACCTCAAAAGATTTACTTATACTGGGCAGAATACATAGTGGATCTTAATTTCCTTTATACTGGAAAAACTAGATTCGATAACGGTTCTAACGGTATAATCCACATAAATTATTAAAATATACAAAAATTATGAAAATTCTGCAAACTCCTGTCACAGACTGTCCTGACCCAAAATTGCTCTGTAAATTTTTTTACCTTTATTCGATTAAAAATTCATATCTTTTAACTTGGAGCTCGAAATAAATTTTCGTTTGCTGGAAACAAAACTAGACGAACAAATCTTTACAACGGTATAAAATTCATCATCTAACCATTTTTTTAGAATTTATGGTGATTTTTCAGAGTCATTGCCAGAACTCAATCCTCTTCATAGCTATCCATAATAAACTTCTAATTTATACTAACTTCTTCTTATGTTCCTACTTGTCAATTTAGTCTCGTCGCTTGCTTCAAACCGTCAATTCAACATCTTCTTCATCAAATAATTATTCAAAATAATTCCTTCTAATTTTCTTTCTTTGCCAAAATAGTCACTAAAATGCATAGGTAAGGATTCAAACTTTTTATCTTTGCAATTTAGTCCTCTAATCACCATTACTACCTTAATTCTATTATTTTAACCAAAAAACAGATTTACACCCCATCCAAAAATTTATTTCCTAATTGGTCACTTGATTTTGGCAAATTGTCAAAATAGTCACTAATTCGATTCAACATTGGTTTAGCATTCTAACATCAATTTCACATCTCCAACATCATTAATTACATAAATACACCCCAATTCATAAAATTCAAATTCGGTCCCTTAACTTTGAAGCTTTCCGAATTGGTCCCTATACATTTAACTTAGGGTTTTGCTTCCAAACAACAATTCAAGCTTACTAGATCATTAATTCAACATCACAAACCCTAAATTAAACTTGAATCCATAAACCTTACTCATCTTCATAAAAATCAAAACATGTAGAGCTTAAATCCCTACTCAATATCATGATTTTAACATCATACTAGCTCGATTTCAACTTGAATTCAATCATGGAATCATACAATCTCAAAAGCCCCAATTTGATCTATAAACCCTAATTTATTTCACATGTAAATTCTCATCATAAAGCATAGATTCCATGAATTATTGATATCAACAGATAGAGCTTGAAGAGTAGAACAACTTTGTAGTTCGAAAGATTACCTGAAAATCGAGTTTCGGGGATTGAATCGAGCTTGGAAAATTTTTCTCTTTCTTTCGCTAGATCTCATGTTTTTGGGCTGGAAAAGATGAACATTTTGTTCATCTTTCCACCAATACTTTACACATATATCTATTAAATGAATATTAAATTCATTTTATAGTGAAATTATAATTTTGCCCTTTTTATCCAACGGTTAGGATTGATTTTATCATCAATCAGGGGCCAAGATTTAATCTTCAAATTTCTTCTTCCAAAAATAACCCTTGTAACTTCAAATATTTCAAAATTGCCATCCTTTCCAAATGACCAATTTGCCCTCCAACTAGTCTTTATTTACTAGTTGGTTTCAAAATTGCCATTCCATTAAAATCTAACTAAGTTCCTTCTCAACCGGCCACATGTCAATTTATTCATCCAATGGTCAAAAATAAACCAATAATTTGGTAGTTACCAACTTTACCCTTGTAATTTTTCCAAAATTGCGATCTTGACATTTTTCATCCAACGGCTCATATTTAACATGGAAAATCAACTTAAATGCAATGGTTCATATTCTTCCAACACAAAGAAAATATCTTAGACATATAAATGACATAATCAACCTTGGCTTATTGTCCTTCAAATTATCCTGGATATTTGATTCGTTCTGATTATCCGAATATTCTTCCAAACTTTATCGATGTATAGCCAAAAATAAAGCTTCGTACGAAAAATCTAAGTAACACGGAAAGGTCACTCTTGGGGGGGAACTATTCATTTACGGGGTAAACTACACAACTTTTGAAAATTATACTTTGGTCCTTAAACTTTTCCAAAGTTTACACTTTAACCTTTAAACTTTCAAAATTTTCATTTTGGTCGCTGGCCAAAAATTGGGATATTACAATTCACCCCCTTAAGAAAATTCGTCCTCGAATTTTCAACACATACCTGATTCAAAACAATGAGGAAATTGTTTTCTCATAACTTTTTCTCTTTCCCAGATCACTTTTTCGACTTCATGATTTTGCCGAAGAACTTTAACAAGAATAATTATCTTATTCCTTATTTATTTGAATCCATATGCCATAATCTTTACCAATTCTTCCTCGTGATTCAAATTCGAATGAATCTCTATTCCCTCTGAGGTAATGATCTGTAAAGGATCTGGTCGATACTTATTGAGCATCGATACATGAAATATATTGTAAATCTTGTCCATTTTCGGAGGCAAGACTAGCTAATAAATCATCAGATCAACTCTTTCCACAATCTTATATGGTCCAAAAGATCTCAGACTCAACTTCCCTTTTTTTCCAAACCATAACACCTTCCTCTAAGGTGAAACTTTTACGAAATACTTTATTCTTAACTTCATTTAAATATCTTTTCTTTCAAGACCAGTATATAATATCCATCATTCTAAAGCAATCCTAAATTGCTTCAAACCATTCTTACTTTATTCTTCGTAATCCTGAAATAAATCAGATTCAGAATCCTTACTATATTCATACTGCACTAATACTAGTGCTACCATCAAATCTTATTTTACTGGTAATAATATAATCGAAATTTAACCTTAGAAGAATATTACTACTTATTTGACTAACTCACTGGAGCATCCCAACATGATATACCGTGTCGTATAAAACCTCAATCTAATGACCCTTGTAACTAGGTCTTTAGCTTCCTCAATCTAGTAAGAATCATTCTATAGAGTATAATCAATATGGGTGCAATATTGGATTAAATCTAATCCTAAACTTAGCCTCTTGATTAAGCATCAAGTCTGAAGGCTCCGCTTTGGGAAATCCATTTAAATTTCACAAATAATAGGAATACTCTCCCAGCTTACCCTTGATGCTCAGTATCCATAGCATAAATTAAATAATTTTCACATTGGTAACAAATTCCAATAAAACTTTGCATGCTCATGAATGATAGTTATCACAACGCTCACATGATTGGTTTTGTGATTTTCTTGAATTTCCAACATTAACTATAAAGGTAAAAGAGTTCTAGATTTTCCTTGTCCCGATCTCTTAGCGGAACTATATAATAAATTCAGCTTGATATCTTTGTCAGGAATTTTCACCACTTTTTAGAAGTGGTGAAATACATAATGATTCACTATCCCTCTTTACTAACTATGACCTCTATTTAGATATTTTCTCATTCTGAATCATTTGCATTGCATTCAGCATAATTTATTACTTCCTAGAATTTTGAAATACATAGGGCAGTCAATACTTCTTTGTACCTGACCTCTAACCCTTTATGAGCTGTCATAACATGCTCGCTTTCTATTTGTAGGAAGCAGTTTAAAAGCAAAGCAACTCAGATTATTGAACTTGCACTCATATCTGTAATAATCCAATTGCCCTAATTAGGATGCAAGAAACTCTATTGCATCTCTAGAATAAACTTTGTTACGGAACACTCAGAGAAAGAACTTCTAGTTAACAGACTTTTGAGTATATATCGTAACATTAATTTATCAAATACGGGTCTAATCCTTTCAGATGAAATACTACTTTACTTTTAGTCTTCACTGATCATCAATACAGAGTCCCTTCAACCTAACCTTTATGTCATTAAACCATAGATCAACAATCGTAAAATCTCCATCAATATCTTTCTGAAAATCTATTGTGTTAGAACTCTCAATTCTTTTGCAATCTATGCCTAAGAAGGCTAATCCATGATCTCATCTAATGTCTGGAATAAAAATCTTAATCCAGAACATACACAATATGTTACCCTGGTACCTCTGCACCATGCTAAACTAAGGGTAGAATATTATCATTAACCTTATCATGCTCGTGAATCTCTTATTGATTCAGTCGCCTTAGCACCTGACCCGATTCTTATACCCTCACATATTGAAATTTAACATTATTATCATAATGAAGTAAGCAATTTTATCCATTCCAACAAGTAAAATCATCAGTAATTCTGACATCCTAGTGGCATGTATACACTTTTGGCCTTTACCATGCTTCATTTAACTCCAAAACCAGCTAAACCTGTAGCTCTAATACCAATAAATGTAACACCTCCTTCTCGTATCCCTACACCAGATATGAGTTGGAAATGTTATGACTTCTGTATTCAAAGATCAGGGTAATTTAAAATTTTTCAGAAAACTTCCCGATAGTCACCCATCCTAAAACTTCTCTAGCCCAAACACGCTTAACTTTATTTAAAAACACCATAAATGATTTATTCAAGCTTCAGTTCATAAATCACTTATCATAGCATGCAACTCATCACCTAAGGTTATTCTTAACCTTAAATCTTTCCAGAAATGCCAATTATCTTGAAACCATAACAGCTTTAAAGGCCAATCAGAAGTCCATTGTGTGTAGTAAGTATACATGCCACTATAAAAACCAAATCTTAATTAGGATGTCATTACTGTGATTACATGTTGAGCTTTCCAATATTAATGCAATGCTCATCTCACTCTCAGCTTGGTTTACCTACGTGTGCAAAATTAACACATGCTAAGTACGAACTTAGTGAGGCATAAGATGAGAACATAAATAAAATTCTTTGTAATGCATGATACTTTCAAAAGCATGATAATCATTACATCATATAATATGTAATGCATGAATATCTATGAAAGAAATCATATTGTGATCATTATGTACTATATAAAAATATAGTCATTCTGTGAAATCATATAGCCCTAGGTAAATATCAAGTGTCTAATATTCAAGTCGCGTACTTGAAAAGTACTATCCTTGACATACTTGTAAGACACAATCAAGTGCCTATAACTTTATAATAAACATTCAAGTGTCTGTTACTTTATAATACACTTGAAGTGTCAATAACTTTATAATACTCTTAATGGTATACCACAATATTATCCTACTCGACATTTTATTACCAAGGGCAAACTTGGAAAACAATTCTAGCAAATAATGGCAAGTAAACCAAATTCCATACATATATACATATATCATGTAAAAATCTTCATACTGGATCAGTTCATACTCCAATATGCTTTATAACATTCATGGTATACTGCCATTTAAAAATCATATCAAATAACTTTTTCATATATATATATATATATATATATATATATATATATCATGCTATAAGCCATATGTGATCATAAAATATGTCACAATCTTTAAAACAGTAAAATAAAGTATCATGCAAAAAAAATTTGTTGTTTATAAAAATTCTTTACCTTTTTGGGTGACTTATCGCAAGTCTCCCTTTAGTATGTTAATAAACATACATTTAAAAACATGTATGCACTCAACTGGGCCATTTATTAGCTTGCCTCACTAAATTCTACTCGATCTTTTTCCTTTATAGAATCTCGAACCTTCTTTGATTCGAACTTGACTTCATTAATCACATAAATAAGATAAAAATATTTGTTAGATTCAAATCTAACATCACCATAAACATGTTGTCTTAATATAATCATTCAAATATAAGATTTCCAAATATTTTTCCTTTCTTCCTTGTACTGTTCAGAAACTCATTATGGTCCCTAGTGACCAATTTGAACTTCCAATAATTCTTCCGGGCTTGCTAACTAACATTTAAACACAAAATGTTTCAAATTTCATTTTCAGACTACTTGCACTACCTCAAAAGATCTACTTATACCGGGCAGAATACATAGTAGATCTTAATTTCCTTTATACTGGAAAAACTAGATTAGATAACGGTTCTAATGGTAAAAGCCACATAAATTAATAAAATTTACAAAAATTATGAAAATTCTTCAAACTCCCGTCACAGACTGTCCAGGCCCAAAACTGCTATGTAAATTTTCTGACCTTTATTCGATTAAAAATTCATATCTTTTAACTCGAAGCTCGAAATCAGTTTCCGTTTGTTGGAAACAAAACTAGACGAACAAATCTTTACAACAATATAAAGTTCATCATCTAACCATTTTTGTAGAATTTATGGTGATTTTCAAAGTCACTGCCAGAATTCAATCCTCTTCATAGCTTTCCATAATAAACTTCTAATTTATACTAACTTCTTATTTTCCTACTTGTCAATTTAGTCCCATCACTTGCTTCAAACCACCAATTCATCATCTTCTTCATCAAATAATTATTCAAAATAATTCCTTCTAATTTTCTTTCTTTGCCAAAATAGTCACTAAAATGCAAAGGTAAGGATTCAAACTTCTTATAGTCCTCTAATCACCATTACTACCTTAATTCTATTATTTTAACAAAAAATCAGATTTACTCCACATCCAAGAATTTATTTCCTATTTGGTCACTTGATTTTGACAAATTGTCAAAATAGTCACTAATTCGATTCAACATCGATTTAGCATTCTAACATCAATTTCACATCTCCAGTATCATTAATTACATAAATACACCCCAATTTCATAAAATTTAGATTAAGTCCCTTAACTTTGAAGCTTTCTGAATTGGTCCCTATACATTTAACTTAGGGTTTTGCTTCCAAACAACAATTCAAGCTTACTAGATCATTAATTCAACATCACAAACCCTAAATTAAACTTGAATCCATAAACCCTAATCATCTTCATAAAAATCAAAACATTTAGAACTTAAATCCCTACTCAATATCATGATTTTAACATCATACTAGCTTGATTTCGAATTGAATTCAATCATGGAATCATACAATCTCAAAAGCCCCAATTTGATCCATAAACCCTAATTTTCTTTCTCATGTAAATTATCATCAATCAAGCATGGATTCCATGAATTATTGATATCGACAGATAGAGCTTGAAGAGTAGAACAACTTTGTAGTTCGAAAGATTACCTGAAAATCGAGTTTCGGGGCTTGAATCGAGCTTGGAAAATTTTTCTCTTTCTTTCCCTATCTCTCATGTTTTTGGGCTGGAAAAGATTAATATTTTGTTCATCTTTCCACCATTACACATATATCTATTAAATGAATATTAAATTCATTTAATAGTGAATTTATAATTTTGCCCTTTTTATCCAACGATTAAGATTGATTTTATAATCAATCAAGGGCCAAGATTTAATCTTCAAATTTCTTCTTCCAAAAATAACCCTTTTAACTTCAAATATTTCAAATTTGCCATCCTTGCCAAATAACTAATTTGCCTCAAACTAGTCTTTATTTTCTAGTTGGTTTCAAAATTGTCATTCCATTAAAATCTAACTTAGTTCCTTCTCAACCGGCCAGATGCCAATTTATTCATCCAATGGTCAAAAATAAACCAATAAGTTGGTAGTTACCAACTTTACACTTGTAATTTTTCCAAAATTACGATCTTGCCATTTTTCATCAAACGGCTCATATTTAACATGAAAAATCAACTTAAATCTAAGGGTTCATATTCTTCCAACACAAAAAAAATATCTTAGACATGTAAAATGACATAATCAACCTTGGCTTATTATCCTTCAAAATATCCTAGATATTTGATTCGATCTGATTATCCGAATATTCTTCCAAACTTTATCGCTTTATAGCCAAAAATGCAAGCTTCGTACGAAAAATCTGAGTAACACGAAAAGGTCACTCTTGGGGCTGAAATATTCATTTACGGGGTCTACTACAAAACCTTTGAAATTACACTTTTGTCCCTAAACTTTTCCAAAGTTTACACTTTAACCCCTAAACTTTCAAAAAATTTATTTTGGTCACTGACCAAAAATTGGGATATTATAATCTGATAACAATTTTAAAACCACATCACTTGCCAATATAACTAACCATTTACCTCATTGTTTTTAACAAGCATTCACCAAACCAATTTTCCAAAGCAACAACCATGCTTTAAAACACAAGTATAAACCATATACTTACAAGGATCACTTGCCATCTGCATCCTTCAGCATTTCATGCTTAAAACCAGTATCTCAAAACTCTAAATCATGCATAAAAATCATTTTACACTAGCACGACCGAGAGAGAAAACCACATTTTACTTACTTATGAGTTTAAACCAGCGTTTCAAGCTCAGTTTAACCTCCCATAAACCACCTTTAAAACATTCCAAAGCTGGAATCCTCGTTCTCACTCATCGGTACATGAAACCTCGATTCGCGGATGCAAAATCAAGCATCCGAAGCCTCCAAAGCTTCACCGATCACTTTCGGATCCAAAGGCTCGATAATCATCAATTAACACTTAAAAACGTGATTAACTCATCCAAATACTTCCACCAATTAAACAACCACCACAACTCCACAAAAATACAAATCTAACAACCTTAACAACTAGAGATTCAAGAGTTTCGGGATTCCATTGTTAAAATCAACACTATAATACATCCAAAATGTGATTATAATCAACCTCAACAATGGAAAAACAGATCCAATACAAATATTTCACTTTTTCATCAACTAACCCAATTAAATCAATACAAAAACACAAAACCATATTATAAACTATAAATCAAGGATCAGATACTTGGGAATATCAATAAATAACCATTCAATAGAGGAGATCACGAACCTTACCTCTATTGTGTGATTTCCTCCTTCAATTGATTGTTTAAAGCTAGGAAAACACAAGATTTCAATGAGGTTTTTTAAAATCAAAGTTAAAGAATCAATTACAAATTAATAATATAAGTAAAAATATCTCTCACCTCTGGATTTTGATGAAAATAATAGTGTTTGGAAGAAAAGAAGTGGAGAGAAAAGTTGAGAGAAAAGTGACGTCAAATTTCTTTTAATCCAATAACTAACTTTTTATTATCAAAACTCTTTTAATTATTTATAAACCACATGTTTAAAATGACTTAATTGAAGGGAGAAACCATCAGCCAAAAAATGGTAATATATCTCCTTAAGGATTCTAAGAATTTGATCATTTTCATTTTAGTCACCTTTAAAAATAGTTTTCAAAAATTACATTTTGGTCACTTACCAAAATGTCACCCTCCCAAACCTTATTTTCCAAAATTGATTTCACCAATATTTTTCATATATTATAATATGATTTTTAACCATTTTCCATATTTTTATCTTACAAAAAAATATTTACTTCCGAATCCAACTCAAATCCCTAACCTAGTCCACAAGACCGTCCAATAAACCTCAAAGCTGCTAGGACCAAAACCGGGGCGTTACATAACTCATCAAAAGTATAAGAATTTAAACTAATTAGTTAGAAGTTACCTCACCCTCTTGGAGGGCCATAAAGCGTAAGTGGGCTACCTCATTATAGGTGGAGTCTTCTTCATCACTCCATGTTGCCACATATGCCTTCTTTGAAGATGATCCCTTTTTGTTGAATCGAGGGCAATCGTATTTGGTGTGTCCTTACTTCTTGCATTCAAAGAACTTGAGGGGACCCTTCATTTTCTTCTTCGATTCATGTCTTGAAGATTGTTCCATTTCATTCTTCATGAACCGAGTGAATTTCTTGAAGAGATGGACCATCTCTTTACTTTTAATTTCCTTATCACTAAAATCTTCTTGATGACGTATAGAGGATTGAAGAGCAACTATGTTTATTTCTTCTATTCTTTGCTCTTTGATTTTTTTCTCCTTCTCTTTCATTCTCCCTTCGGACATTATTTCATGAGTGAGCAAAGATCTAATAAGCTCATAAAGCTTGAGCTCTTTGAAGTTCTTTACTTTTATAATTACCGTCTTTTTGGACTCTCATAACTCGAAAACTAAATAAATCAACTTCTGAATGAGCTTGTCTTCTAAAATCTCCTCTCCAAAACCTTTAAGTTCATTGACGATGGTGGAGAACCGATCAAACATGCTATTGATGTTCTCTTTCTGACTCATCTTAAAGTTTTCATATCTGAGGTTGAGTAAACTGATCTTTGTCTCCCTTACCTCATTCGTTCCTTCATACGTCACTTCAAGATTGTCCCAAAACTCCTAAGCACTCTCACAAGAATAGACTTTGGCATACTCCTCCAGTCATAATTCACAAAATAAAATGTGCAAAGCCTTTGAGTTTAGCTCTATCTTTTTCTTGCCATCCACAATCTAATCTTGTCTTCTTTGTTGTGAAATGAACGGTCTTTCTTCAACAATGTCTCAAAGACGGTAGTCGATGGCCTTGATGAAGTACATTATCATATTCTTCCAATAAGCATAATGTTCACCGTTAAAGAATGGTGGCTTGTCGATTGATTGTGCTATGAACACCGATTGATTTATCGATAGATCAAGCTTTTCAGGATTGCCTCAATAGGATGTTAAGACTCTTGATTGAGTCTCGCTCTGATACCAATTGTGAGACTTGATGCATTCAACCGAATTGCTCGCCAAGTGGTGGAAAAGTGGTAAATGGGTGATTTGTGTGCGAAACAAAAAGATAGAAAAATGGACACAAGGATTTAGAGTGGATCAACTTCTAAACTAAGCCTACGTCCACTACCCTAGATTCCCACTAAGAATTTTCCAATTCACTAAGAATTCTTCCCTTTCTCCCGGGATCAAGAGGCAACCCGTTACAAACACTAGACTTATAACCCAAAGTCTAGCAAACCCTCTTTTACAAGGAAATGAAAGCAAACAAGAAATCCTCTCTAGGCTGAATGTTTGCACAATTAAGCTCACTCGCCCAAACCTAAAATACTTGAGCAAATTTAACAATACAAGCTCACAAGTGTTGTCTAGTGAAAAATGTGAAAATTAAGCACTAAGACACTTTTACAACCATAAGAATGTTGGCTTTGAGATCATTAGCTTCTTCATATGCTTCTTGAGGTCTTTTATACTTCTAATTGAGTTTCTAGCCGTTGGTGACCATTGGTATTGAATTGGAGCCGTTGGAGATCATTTTCCAAGCTAAATTTCCCTTTCTAGACGTCTCGATATCGATACGCGTGGAACAGGTATCGGTACACCTACATTGGGAAATAGCCATTAGAGGCTAAAATAAAGTAGGAGTATCGGTACACGTAAGGGCGTATTGGTACAACCCCCTCCATATCGGTATGACGGAACCTGTACCGATACGTGTTTTCAACACTAAAAAATCACTATAGTTGAAACCCTCACTCGTATCGGTACGGCTAATACCGTATCAGTATGAGGCTTTAAAAATGACTAGTTTACTATTTAAAAACATTCAAAGACATGCCAAAAGTATAAGAAAACATTTCGAATCTATTTTTAAGTTGTTTGGACTTTAAATCATTTTTGCAATCTTTTCAATTTAGTCCAAAACTATTTTTCAATTATTATATCAAAATAAAAATCCTAACAATACTAGATCGATCGGACGATACACGAGCTCAGGTACCGGTACACTACCCAATGTATCGATACCAAAACTAGTTACTAGAACCTACAAAACCCTCGAGTAACGGTATAGGTCGACTTGTACCGATACCGCTTGAGTGTCATATCGATATTTCTTGAATGTTGTACCGGTACGCAATATTCAATTCGTCTGAGTTTAACAAATTAGCAAGGGATACCGATACAGCTTCTTGTGTACCGGTATTGAAGCCCTGAATTTACCTTTTAAGGCCACATATTTCAACTCAAATCCCCCAAATCTGAACCACCCAACTAGTTTCATGTTTCCTAAAGTCTATTAGGATTTTATTAACATAATTACGCCTCTTTAACATACTTTTTACATCAAAGCAACATAGAGATCAACCAATGGCCAACATACTCCAACACCCAAATACATCATGCTTAATGTAAAGCAATTACCATTATGAAAAGCAAGAAACACTTCAAAGTTAGAGATGTACTAACCTTAAGCATAGACTCCAAGGGAGATTAATGACCAATTCTCTACAACTTTTCTCTTCTCCCTTGGTGATAGAAAACTTTCCAATTCTTTCACTAAGTCAACAAGTTTAAAAACGAATTATTATCTTTCCAAAAGATTAATTAAGGACACTAAATAATTTAATTAATCAACTAAACTTGAACCCTTCTTAAAATCAATCCTTTAAAAAGTCACAACAAGATCCTCTAAGAATATTTGTGAAACACTTTAGGGTTTATCCAAAACCCAACTCAAATACTCATTTTCTTTCATAATACACCCTCAATTTATATTTTGCCTATCATAACCCAAACTTTCTCACTCTAGGGTTTCCATGAAATTTAGGATTTACTTAGCCTAATTAATAACCTTCAGTAATACACTCAACTTGTAGAAAATGAAGAGATATGCATTTTCTCATCTCACAACCTTACCCAAAATCCAACTAAATAAAGAAGAATTTGAAGAACACAGTTTACATCTTTACCTTCATTTTTCTTCTAACTTGTCATCCACCTTTATGGGAGAAGAGGGAGATTTGACCCATCAATATTATGCTCAAATGAAAGAGAATAAGGCAAGGATCAATTTCAAATTTCACAAACCAAATCAAAATTTATGTAGATTTAAAGAAAAATGACAGGAAATAAACTTATCCAATATTTCTTTTTTTTTTCTCACAGTGGTGGACAATGGTGGGGGAGAAGATGACATTGCTTCATCTTTTCTCTCTCTCCTTACCCATTATAATAAGCCTTTTCAATTAAAATAAATTATAATATTCCAATATATTCAAGTGTTCAAAATAAAGATGTAAAACTCATCCCAACCCAATGGTCTAAAACACTTACTTGTAAAAGCTTTTATGATTACTTTAGGTAAATTTTATCATAAAGATTTTATCTCCCTCCTTGTTTTCACTTTAGGCACAAAACTTAAATCATTATTCACTCTAGTTCTCATTTCCATTAAATGAGCTTCTAAAATTTAAATTATTCAAATTAAATCCTTAATATCAAGATACCCATACCCAGATTCAATATTCAAATTATTAACCCGAAATTCAGGTCGTTACAAAGATGCTAAAAGATGTAGAAGAATAAAAAAGTTAAATAAAGGAAAACTAATAATTAAAAACGAATGAAAATTAAAAAACCCGAAAAAACTCTAAAATTTGTAGCTACTTGCCTACTCATTAATCTTTAATAGGGGTTGTTTTTTAAATAATTTTCATGAAAAAATATTCATTTAATTTTATCATTTCTCGAAGATGAGGTGGGTAAATATGTTAAATAAGTCTTAAAAATGTTAAATATTGTATATGTGTTTAAAAATGTATAAATTAAAATTAGGTTTTTAAGGTGAAAAATTAAAATCATTAGATGATACTATTTGTGGATGAGTTTGCAGTTGAGATGGTGGTGGGTGATGTCATCTGCATTTACTGTAAGAACCAGATCGGGTCTTGAAACAAGTGGGTCCCACCCACAACTCTTTTTTTTGTTTAAAGGAACTTTTTTCTTTTTCAGTTGTTGTTTTGTTGCAGCGATGCACTGAAGTCTGAGGCATCCAGTCGTACATAGAAGAACAATTTGAATTTAACTCAAAATGTTTTATTTTTTTCTCTGCAGATATGCTAAATTAGGAAAAAAGTAAAAAAAGGTAAAGTACATAAATAATCCCTCAATAATAGAGTATTATTTTATTAAGTTCTCCGACTATAAAAAAATATAAATTGATTCCTTAACTTAAAAACATAAAAAGTTAGTCTCGTGTCGTTAAAATTTTACACTTTATTTTAATTTGATATTAATTCTATAAAAACATCCTAACATTTTAATGATGACAAGGCACCATTAACTTTTTGTCAATACGTAAATCTCGAAAAGTTAAATAGTTTAAAAGAATCGTCTCGATCAAACACTCAAACTAAAAGTTATGACATTCTAAAGTTTTAGACTATAAAATCACTCTTTCTGAAAATTCTCTTTCTAGTCCCCATTCTCTCATTCCCTTACATTTTGGTCTCCAAAATTTGAAGAAAAAAAGAAGAAGCAAAGTCATCGGCAGTTGCCTGCAACTTTGCCAAAACCGTCCTCAGCTTTATCGTTTATAGTAAAAAAACAACCTATTTCCCTAAATAATCTACAATATATGCTATTTACCTAATTAAATATTTTAACCTTTTCCCCTAATTAGCCTAGTACACATTTCAATAACATATTATGTGAACCAGAACAAATAGTACATCATAGGGAAGATTATAATTTAATTTTCCCACTCTATATGTGTGTCAATGTCCTAATAACCATATATCAAATAAAAATATATGTACATGAATTCATAGCTAACCATTGTCTTAGCTTTTCACCAACAAAAGATAATGACCACCACCATGATATTCTTTCTCTTTACCACTAATGAAAGGCGAGTATAAGGCACATCAGCCTAATTTAAGGATAAAAGCAGTACAATCGAAATGTTAAAAAATACGAACCTAAAATATTACCACACAATTTAAAATGTTATAATTTTCGATAACATTTTAGGTTGGTGATTTTATGACAAGTTTCTATACTTGTCGTGAAGACACAAAACCTAAAATGTTATAAAAAAACTATTAACATTTTGGTTGTGTGATAACATTTTAGGTTACAATTTTTTTAGCCTTAAATTAAAGCGCCGCACCCTAGACTCAACTTTAATCAAATAATTGTGACTTAAGAATGAAAATCAGGGAATATGAGTGTTGCCCCTAGAAAACGAGTAGAAATCCTCGGCCCTTTTTTGGTGCACCTATTTATGCCTTCATAGTAAAAAAATTAGGTTTGAAATTTAGGGTTAAAGTTTAGGGTTAGTGCTTATGGTTTAGCGAATTAGGTGTATGATGTATTTTTAAGGGTTTAGAGTTTAAGATTTAGAATTTAGGATTATGACTTAAAATTTAATTTTTTTGTATTGGGGCATAAAAAGGCACCGAAAATGAGCAAAAGATTTTTGTTCTTAAAACACTGCATTTTTTATCAACTTAAATGAGGTAGAAAATAATCAAATCCAGCATTTTCAAACTAAACAAAGAAACCCAGAATTGATAAACAGAAGAAATAAAGAGGATAAAATTACTCAAAATCTTCATTTCTTGACAAACATTCACATAAAACAAGCACAACATCCCTTTAGAGGACAGGAATTTTCTCATGTTATGTAAAGATTGTACCCATTAAAATTGCAGGTAAGCATCATCCTAGCTAACTATAGTTTTGAGTTCGAGCTATATAAATCTTGATTACATAGGAACAAACTGGGTCTTTTTCTGGCTGTAATTCTGCATAAATTCCAAGATTAATCTGGCAACAAAATCTGGCTTTTCTACATGAGGAAGATGGCCGCAATCTGGTATTTGACTTATAATCGCGTCCGGCAGTTCACAGTGCAATCTCAGCAATATGCAATTGAATAAATTAATTTTTAGTTTTGCTACTGTATCAGGAGTGTTCATGTAGTTCAAAGTTTTAGTAAAAATAACACTGGAGCTTCGATTCGTATATTCTTGTTATTATTATTTCTCAACCGAGTCCCAGAAATAATCAAAATCAGCTCAGCCACTTCTTGACAGTATTGTGATGCCTATATAGAGCAAAAGTTTGAGTTGCTAACCACTGCTAGCTTGTTGCTGATAATCGGATCATATTCACCCCATATGATAAGTGTTTTCTGCTTCACTGTACATCAAATTTACAAGTTGCATGAAAATCTACACTTTTTAATGCACTTATATCTGAAATAAAGCATACAAGCTTCTGCTTAAAATACTTGAAATGAAGAAAACTCATTTTTATTTTATTTTTTTTATGTTTGTGAAATGAATGTAAGAATGTATAGGACTTACAGAAGCATCCGACAAACCCATGACTCGGAGTCTGTTTCAGATCGTATCTTAATAGTAAAAAATGTGCCTAATCTATACCTTTTTTCTAGTTTGATGTCTAACGTTTCATTCCGTAACTCAAATTGGAGTTTTTTGTGACGAACGTTAAAAATTTTCTTTTACCCAATAAAAATACGACATGTGGCAAATTCTGTTATTTTCTTTAATTTTTATTTTTCTAAAAATCAGAAAATCTTTAATTTTATAAAAAAATCTAAAATATTTAATTTCTCTGAAACCCAAAACCCAAACCCTAGATCCCTAATTTCCTCTCCTCCCACCACCGATTCAACCACCATCTACCACCTTTGCCTTCTTAGACCCCACGACTGAAAGTCCCATGATTCCGTTGTCGAAAACCGGCAAATGAATTATCGATTGCTCTATCGACGAACATCTAGAATGAAGAAAAAAGAGACCGATTGGGCTTCTAACCGACGGCTAGAGGGTGGGGTATGTTGAACGCTGAGGTACCCAACGCTTGGGTGGTGAACGGTGAACCGCCGGCGTGTGGAGATGTCAGACGGTGAGGGAGATGTGATTTGAAAGTTTATTTGAAAGAAATTAGAACTTTAAGTTTTTTTTAAGAAATACATAATTTTAAATTAATTAAAAAAAATAAATAAATAAATAAAACGTGCCACGTGTCATGCTATAATTGGTTAACGGAAAATTTTTAACGGCCGTTGACGAAAAAACCCAATTTGAGTTACAAAATGAAATGTTAGGCACCAAACTGAAAAATGGTATAGGTTGGGAACCTTTTTGACTATTAAGCCATTTTTTTGGGAAAAAAAGTTTTTCAGGTATTTGAAGATTTCTAGGAGAGTCATATCCTAAAGTGTTATATTTAACTACGTGCCAAAGATTGACATTAAAAGAAAAATAGTCTGAGCAATATAAAAACCATAACAAGGAGAGCCAATACATAGTAAAAAAAATGGCATGATGGACTTCCCCAGCATAATTTTCCCTTCATTACTGTTGTAATTATACGCTTCACAGTTGATGAATCAAATGCATCCATCCTTTGCAAGGTAAACTTACTTGGGAAAAAAGCTACAATTATTTTAGCCTTCATTTATTTATTAGAGTATTTTCTGAAGTAAGCCACATTTCATGTCTGCTGCTCAACATTCCCTCCTGGAAATCAGTTGAAAATTGTCAAAATGAAATAATAGAATTCAAAATTAGTAGCAATCTGTCAGCACCCCAAATCTAGCTCATTGCTTATCTTCAAGTAATGCAACTAAAAATTAGAAAAAATATAAAATAAAATAAAGTACCTCGGCAAATTTTTTCTAATTATCAACACGGACTAGCAAGCAAAATATGGTCTTAGTTCCGTCCTCAGATATCTCGAAGCAGTAATGCCAAGCAGATCAACAAATTCCAATGCAACAATATAACACTAGCCTAGGGTCATCAAGTTTGCATGAAGTGCAGACAATATGTATCAAGTATCTTTTAACTCCATTAGCAACACTTTAACATCCAAACTTAGAAATATATATATATATATATATATATATATTATTTGCCAAGGGTTTCTTTTAGCTAGCATTAAATTAGGGTTCATGTCGTGACGCTGTTTGGTGTGAGAAATAAGGGGAGCAAACCACGAATCCCCACATTAATCCAGACTACACCACTAAGCTAACCCAATACACTCATACCCTAAAGTTTTGTTGGCTTGAGGACTAAGAGGGAGCAAACCACGAAGCCCCAAGTTACTCATTGTCTCTAAGGCAGAGGAGTGTTCTAAAAAATTTTACTTGTCTTTGGCAAAACATTGTTGCCTTATTTTTCACTTTTACCCTGTCATTGTTTTTTTTTCTTATTCTGAGCTCAGTTTCAAGAATCCTAAGTTTGTTTTGGGAACTAGATGCATATCACGTGTTTAAGTGAGACTAAATTTACCTAAGCTAGAGATCAATTGCCAAGCAACCTGGCATTACTAATCTGCTAGCTCATGCTAACTAAAGATTCTAAATTCATCATCGGACATGGCGTACTAGTACAAATTCTAACTATGCTAGCAAAAGTGTTGGCAAAATTATCAGATCAAAAATATGCCGTAAAACTATTTTTTTAATTGTCTGGTATGCATGATCTATCTAATCTACATCACAACAGAATGCATATGGCAACAGAAACATGCATGAATGTCATGGCAATAAATGCGAGGCAACACACACCCCCAAACCAAAGGTGTGCATTATCCTCAATGCATTAAAACATATATAGACAAATTAAATGTAGGAAAACACATATATACAAAATGAAATGCATGCGAAAAATGAAAAAAAATATGAACGTAAGGAGTTAAAGGGAAGAAGACTCCCCTTCAGAATGTTCTAGACGTGAGACGCGATTCTTTCTCTTGGCAAAGCTCTCTCAATTTGGAGCCACGTGCTTCTTACTTTTCTTTGAAACAGCAGTGGAGGCCTTCACATCATGAAGGACCTCCTCAATGATTTGCACAGGCTTGGATGCAGTAGGGACAACAAAAATTGCGGAAGAGGCATGTGAAACTAGTGGTACATCAGTCTTAGCAGGGGCTTTTTCATCATATTCTTGTAAAGTCTCGGTCTTGGCAGATTCAACTTGGACAGGCAAAATAGGGACAGTGGCATCGAATTTCTGGGTAGGAGTATGAATAGATCAGGGGCTGAGAGGTATTCTTTCGGGTACATAAAGCTCTGGTGAGAACTCTGGAAATGTTGGCAAAGGATTGGTGGCAATACCCTCAAGAGTTGTCTTTAGGGCTCGATCTTTAGCACCAGTATATTGCCAAAGCACCAAATTCTGCTCCTTAGCCTTCTCTAATTTTTTTAGAATGAGTTATTGTCGCTGATAAATCTGGGAAAGTAATGCCAAGATGCTAATTGGCATTTGCGTAATAGGTTCTACTTTAGGAAATTTGGCAGTAGATAACGGCTCAATAGCCTTTCCTTTTCCCTTCTCCTTTGCCTCTCTGGCAATTAATTGGCTCCACAACGTAGGGGTAATTACTCCCTTGCATTTTTGGGTGTTGTCAGAATCAAGCTTTGGTACCTTATACAACCTGCAAATTTTAGAAATTAATGAAGAAAAAACCAGACTACCGCTTCCCTTACTGGCATATTTGTAGGTCTTATCCACGATCAAACGTCCCACGTTAATTTTTTCCTAACATGATAGAATGCAGCAGAGCCATACGCTCCTCTAAAACAATTTCATTGTGCGTGGTTGGCATAAGATTTTTCTTGAAGAAGTGATTTCATCCCCTTGGTTGTGGCTTCAATGCCAACCGTTTCACAGTCCATTTTCCTTTGGATGAAACAATCCATTTTGTGCCAGGTTCGTACAAGTCTTTCAAAATCATCTTTCTCTTGGTATCGTCCAAAGATTCAGCGAATGCCGAATGTTCTTCTCCTGCACCCTCCAATTTTAACAATCCATTAACACACCCTTCATCAAATCGAGCACATGTACCTCGTACAAGTAGAAAAGGTAAATCTTTTGTAGTGAGATGGGCGTAGAATTCGCAAATAATGGTGGAATCAACCTCTCTTGGTTGTTGGCAAAAGGTCCCCCACTTGTTCTTCTTGAAAATAGCAACTACTTCCGATGAAAATCCTAAGTTAGGTTCATTATTAAATTTGAACCCTTTCTCGTAACAAAAGGTTCGAGCTGTAAAATTCTCTTCGTATTTCTTCTTGATTTCTTAATTAAAGAAAATCTGAAATAGTGCTGAAGAAGATGCCATAGAAAGAAATTGAGAAAAAGTGCAAAAGATGGAGGAAAATATTATTTCTTGCTTTTCTTTGCCATGCAAGAGAATAAAGAGAGTAAACGTTTTGTTTAAGGGAAAATGAGGCTTAAATAAAAGGAAGGGGAAATGGTTGAGTTGGTTTAATGGTGAGGTTAGTGGAGGTAATGATGGAACGACAATTATACGTGTATGGGGAAGTGGGGTGTTGATGGGTTTTGGAGTAAATAGAGGTGACTGCACAGGAAAAGAAAATGGGTAAAAAGTTAGGATAAAAATTCAATGTTTGAAGGTTTAACATAAGCGGCTAGGGTTTTCCAGCTTCAACCAACAAACTACTCTATCTTGGGCTTGATCTTGCATAGGGTCTGCATGTTATCCAATCTTGTGATAAAGGGGTCTCCAAATGTCGGCATGTCTTGGCATACTACCCTAGCATTTTGTCATGGAAAAATTTCTTGTACTAACACTCACAAAAAAAAACCTTTTTCAAAGCATAAAAAGAAAATAAAAATAAAGAAACTAAAATGCCAAAAAGAAAAATAACTAACCTAACTATTTACAATGATCAACAGATGGTGACAAAATTACTCAATCTTTTTTAGGAGAATGGTCTATGTGGCATTACTTTGACTTTATTACCGATAATGCTTTAGTCTTTGGCCGTTCACCTTGAATATTGTTCCTGTTTCAAGTCTTTGATGTCTACTGCTCTATGAGCATAAGGCTTGACAACTTCAAATGGTCCCGACCATCAGGATTTGAGTTTACCTGGAAATAACTTAAGCCTTGAATTGAACAATCAATAGAACTTTTTGCCCTACTTCAAATTGTCTTGGCAAAATTCTGTTGTCATGCCACTTATTTGTTCTTTCTTTATAAAGCATGGCATTTTCACAGGCTTGTTCTTGAAACTCCCCCAACTCATTTAAGTCTAACAACCGTTTCTTACCTGCATCCTTCCTTTCCATGTTCAACTACTTGGTTGCCCAATAAGGTCGATGTTCTAACTCCACTGGCAAATGGCATGACTTCCCAAACACAAGCTTGTATGGGAAAGTTCCTAAGGGAGTTTTGAAAGCTGTTCTATATGCCCACAAGGAATCATCTAGCCTCAAAGACCAGTCATTCCGTGTTGGGTTCACAGTCTTCTCCAAAATATTCTTAATTTCTTTGTTTGAAATTTCTTCCTGGCCATTTGTTTGAGGATGGTAGGCAGTGGTAATTCTTTGCTGGATTTTGTACATGTAAAGAGCTCTCCTAATAATTGGCAACTAAAATGAGTACCTTCATCGTGAATGATGGCTCTGGGGGCATCGAATATGGTAAAGACGTGCTTGTGTAGGAATTTGGTAACAACTTTGGCATCATTGGATGGGAGAGAAATAGCTTCAACCCACTTCAAGACGTAGCATACTGCCACAAGTATGCATAAATTGCCAAATGATGAGGGAAATAGACCCAAAAGTCTATCCCTTACACATCAAATAACTATATAGGTATGGTATTCTAAAGTGGCAATTGATGTCTGTTGGAAATGTTTCCAGTACGTTGGCATCTATCACATGCCTTGGCAAAATAATAAGCATCTTTGAATAGTATGGGCCAGAAAAATCCTAACTGCAGCACCTTGGCCGTGGTCTTCATTCCAGCAAAGTGGCCTCTATATGGCGCTGCATGGAAGAGTTAAAGAATATTTTGTTGTTCATCCTCTGGCAAAAATAGCTTCTTGGCATTACTTGCCAAGTCTGCTGACAAACCAAGTAGTTAACTATGTCAGAATGGCATGGCATGGTATTGATTGCAAGCAAGTATTCATCAGGAAACTCATCTCTAATGGCGGCAACATTGCCATCCTCATGGTAGTGCTCCAATCGAGACAAATGTCAGCTACCAAGTTTTCACTTCCCTTCTTATCTCGTATCCCGAGGTTGAATTCTTGTAACAAAAGTGTCCATTGGATAAGTTTGGGCTTGGCATCTTTCTTTGCCAAGAGATACTTGAGTGCTAAATGGTTTGTGTATACCACAACTTTACTACCCACTAGGTAAGATTTAAATTTGTTAAATGTAAAGACAACTACAAGGAACTCATTCTCAGTTGTTGTGTAGTTAAGTTGGGTCCCATTCAATTTTTGTCTGGCATAATAGATGGTATAGAAAATTTTGCTACGCCTCTATCCTAATACAACTCTGACAGCATAGTCGCTGGCATGACACATGAGCTCGAATGGCTTAGTCCAATCTGGTGCCACGACTATGGGGGGGCATTAATTAACTTGTCTTTTAATTCCTAAAAAGCTTTCAAACAAGAATTGTCAAACGCAAAAGGAGTATTATGTTCCAAAAGTAAGCATAAAGGTTTAGAAATTTTTGAAAAATCTTTAATAAAACAACGATAAAAACCTGCATGTCCCAAGAATTGTTTGATTACCTCTACCTTTGCTTTGTCAACCTCTAGTCCATTCTTTGTTACTTTGTGTTCAAGAACTATGCCCTTCATCACCATGAAGTGGCATTTCTCCCAGTTCAGGACCAGGTTGGTTTCAATGCATCTCTGGAGAACAAGTTCCAAACTCTGAAGAAATTCCTTGAATGTTTTGCGAAACACCTAGAAATCATCTATGAAGACTTCTAAGTTATTCTCAATCATGTCTGAGAAAATCGACATCATGCAATGTTGAAACATTGCTAGGGCATTGTACAATCCAAATGACATTCTTCTAAAAGCGAATGTCCCATATGGACACGTGAATGTAGTTTTCTCTTACGATGGCAATCTGACTATAGCCTGAGTAGTCATCCTAGAAGCAATAAAATGCCTTCTCTATCAATCTATCCAACATCTAGTCGATACAAGGCAGTGGAAAGTGATCATTATTTTGCTTACTGTAGTCCATGTACACTTTCCAGCCCGTCACAGTACTCGAAGGGATCAGTTCATTTTTATTGTTCTGGACCACGACCATTCCTCCCTTTTTGGCATGCACTGCACCGGGCTGACCCAAGAGCTATTAAAAATAGGATAAATTATCCCAACATCCAACCATTTTATGACTTCTTTCTAAATTACCTCTTTCATGCTGGGATTCAATCTCCTTTGTGCCTCGATTGTTTTGCCATGGTAATCTTCCAGAATAATTTTGTGCATGCAAATTGTTGGGCTTATACCTCGGACATTAGCCAAGGTCCACCCTAAGGCTTGCTTGTGATTGCCTGATGTCTCCAACAATCTTTCCTCTTTGTCATCAGTCAAATTGGAGGCAATGATCACTGGCAAAGTTGAGTCATCACCCAAATAAGCATATTTGAGGTGGTTTGGCAAAGGTTTCAGTTCTAATTCTAGTGGCTCCACAATATATGGTTTAGGTGCCTTGATTTCTCTGCCAGCCAATTCAAGTGGCTTAGGTCTCTCGAAATAACTTATGACCTCATTCAGCATGGTTGGTCCTTCAAATTCTTCACTAGTCGTATCCTCATCATCCTGCTCCATGGCATCACCATCTTTATCTTGGCAAAACTTTGCTATCTACACATTAGAAATCAACTCCATCATCACAGGTTCATCTGCACACTTAAGAGCTCGAAATACGTTAAACGTAACATGTTGATCATGTATATGCATAGTAAGCTCGCCTTTATGAACACCAATTAAAGTCCTACCCGTGGCAAGAAATGGTCTTCCCCAAATTATTGGGACATTAACATCAGCTTCATTTTCTAAAATAATAAAATCAGATGGGAATATAAATTGATCTACCTTTACCAACACATCCTCAATCTTACCCTTGGGAAGTGCATAAGATCGATCTGCCAGCTGGAGTGCTACTGTGGTAGGCCTTGCTTCAATGCCAAGTTTTTTGAAAACTAACATTGTCATGAGATTGATTGTAATGCCCCAAATTTGGGCATAGATGTTAGCTTGACAGATTAGACGGTTCGGATGAACCTAATTAGGTGATTCGAACTAGTTTCATGAATTAATTCATAATAAATTGTTTTTCGCTAAAATATGAAAAAATATTAGAAAATGTTTAATTAGGATATTAAGGGTTTTGGAAAACTAAATTTGAAGAAATAAACTTGTATTAAATAACATTTTGGTCTGGTGACTAAAATGTAAAGTTTTCAAAACTGTTTTGGTGTCTAAATCGTAAAAGGGTCAAAACTTAGAATCGTTAAGGAGATAATTTACCAATGTTATTAATCAGACTTTTCCCTTAATTTAGGCTATTTTTAAAGGGTTTTAAAAGAGTTGTTAATTAAAAATAAAATAGATTTACTTAAAAAGATTTCTAAAAGCTAATTCATTTTCTAACGTAACTACTTTTTATCTCAACATTTTCTTTCAACTTTCTTAGCATCAAAACTACCAATTTTAATCTAAAATGATCATGAATTATCTTTTTTTTTATTTCCTTTTGATTTCTTAATTGATTTATTTGATTTCTACGTCAAATCCTACCTGCTTTCTGGGAGATTTTTTTCAAATCATGTAATTAAGGGAGAAGTCAGCTATTATAGGTTATTTTCATTTCTCTCCTCTAACCAAAGGTTCTTTACTAAAATTTCCAAGTTCTTGATCCTTTACAATTGATTTTTGTTATGTTTTAATGAATAAATCATGATTAAAAGGTTTTAATTGAGTTTTGATAAGAAATTTGATGGATCTTGGTGATATATCTGATTATGGTTGGTTTTAATTGATATAGATCATATTTAAGATATGTTTTAATGTTATGAGAAGAGATTTGTAAAAGAAATCCCGAAACTAATTGAATTGCTAATTTTCTATGTTGTAAATAGTTAGATTTTGAAGTGTTCTTGGTGTTAAAAGGTTGCTGGAGATATAAGGTGGTTTTATTAGTTTTTTATGTTAATTGATGTTGATTAGATGTTAAAATCGTTAGGTTATGGCTGGGCTTTATTTAGGTTGTGTTTGGTGATGTTTTTGGTTGTTATTGGAAGGCGTTTGATGGTTTTTAATGAGGCGAAGTTGAGAATAGATGTTGCTGGGAGTAGAGATGCATAGTAATGCATTAATCCTCTGTTTTTGTGTGGGTAAAACAGGGGAGATGGATTTTTTAGCATTTAGAGAGGTTTCGGAGGCTTCGAAAGCTTGATTTTTCATCGACAAGTGGAGCTTTGGGTTGTCGATGAGTGGAAATGAGGTTTACTGCTTAATAAAGGTTTGAAAGTGATTTTGGAATTTTAGAATAAGTTTGAAACACTTGTCTAAGCTCGAAAGTAAGTAATGGACATTCTCGCTCTTGTTTTTGGTTTTGCAAAATACAATCCCATGCATTTGTTTATGATTTGGATTACCTATTGTTATATGCATGTTTTGAAATGAAATATGATATAAATGATATATGTTTATGTTGTAACGCCCCTTTCCGTATCTATTACTAAATACGAGTCAGAGATGTCACATGACACTTTATAAAACAATTCACTCTTAAAAATTGGTAAAATCTTGTTTCTAATAAATTAAAACACAAAATCGGAGCTCGCTTTACCTTTCAAAAATAACAAAATGACTATTCAATAAATAATAGACTCTAAACCAAAATAGACAATTTCATTTCATTTATACATGCCACTAAAGTTAATCAAAAACCTCAAGCAGGATGTCATTACTGTGGTGGCTTAATGAAATTCTCTGAACTTGATGCAACACCTTGCTTACTCCAATATCTTGAACCACCTATGTGTGCCAAATCAAACACACGCTAAGTACAAACTTAGTAAGACAATTAAACATATTTAATTAAAAACATGCAATACAGTATATCATATGGAAGTGCAATACAGTCCCTGCAAAATGGCAAGCGATCCTAGTAAATACGATAGACTTATTTTAATGAGAAACTAACTTTATCAGTAGTAAATACGATAGACTTACTGGCCTATGCACATGCATAAAATCATTTCATGAATTATAGACCAAAGTACAATTTCATGTGAACCTATGGCATACGAGTCATCATAACGACACTGTAGTGTCTACAACGCCGTAGCGTCTGATGATGAGTACGTACTCGAGGACGCCCTTTGCTCCTCATTATCGCACCTTTTGTGCTAGTTGACACCGAAGTGTCTAAACAACACCGTAGTGTCTGAAGTCAACACATAAGTGTCTGGAACGCACTGTAGTGATGGAACGCAGCTGCTAAGACTCTATGGATATCCAATTATACCAAAGACTCTCACACTAGTACTCGGGCATAACAATATAATATTTTCACATTCAATATCCAATCCATCAATACTATCATCCATAATTTGATAATGGGCAGTTCATACCCAAAATCTAAAAGTTTGTTTTATCTTAGATAAATCTATAAACTATGAAAATGTATCATACATGTCACGTTATTAATTCATAAAATTCATACAATTATTAATTAACATGCATTTTAATTAATATCAAGGTCGACTTGTTGCAAGTCGTCCTATTTGTAACATGCCATACATGCATATAATACACTCACCTTGGACACTTAACAAAATGCCTCATTAAGTCCTAGTTCGACCCTTTCTTTCATAGTACCTCGAACCTTCTTTGATTTGGACTTGACTTCATTAATCACATGAATACAACAAAATATTTGTTGGATTCAAATCTATCAATACCTTAAACATGTTGTCTAATACAATCATTCGAATATAAAATATCTAAATATTTTCCCTTTCTTCCTTGTACTGTTCAAAAACTCATTATGGTCCTTAGTGACCAATTTGAACTTCCAATAATTCTTTCGAGCTTGCTAACTAACATTTAAATACAAAATGTTTCAAATTCCATTTTCTAACAGCTTGCGCTACCTTCAAATATTTACTTATATAGGGCAGAATACATACTAGATTTTAATTTCCTTTATACTGGAGAAACTAGATTCGATAACGGTTCTAACGGTATATGCCACATAAATTAGAAAAATCTAACAAAATTATAAAAATTCTTTACATTCACGTCACAGAGCTATCCAGGTAGAAATTGCTGCGTAATTTTTCTGACCTTCTTTCGAATAAAAATCCATATCTTTTAACACCAAACTCAAAATCAGTTTTCGTTTGATCGAAACGAAACTAGACTAAAAAATCTTTACAAAGGTATAAAATTCATCATTTAACCATTTTTTTAGAATTTATAGCGAATTTTTAAACATAATGCCATAATTCAAATTCCAACACAACTTTCCATAAATAACTTCTAATTTACACCAATTGCTCCTTATTTCTTTACTTGTCAATTTAGTCTCATCACTTCACTTCAAATGACTATAATAAAGCTTGTATTCATATGTTCTCTTTACATCCTTCATCAAAATAGGCTTAAGCCTTTACTTCTCTAATTTCTCTTGATTTGTCGAGGTGGTCACCAAAATTTCAAATATAAGGATTCAAGCTTCTTAACTTTGCAAATTAGTCCTCCAATCAACATTACTACATTAATTCCATCATTTTAACTAAAATTCAGATTTACTCCTGCATATCCTCTTTGCCAAATAGGCCATTCAAGTTTGACAATTTGTCAAAATGGTCACTAATGTGATTAATCGTCGGTTTAGCATTCTAACTTCATTTTCATGTCTCTAACATCATTAATAATATAAATACACATCAAATTCATAAAAATCAGATCTGGTCCTTTAATTTTGAAGCTTGTCGAAATGGTCCATATGTATTTAACTTAGGGTTTTGCTTCCAGACAACAAATCAAGCTTACTAGATCATTAATCCAACATCACAAACCCTAAGTTAGACTTGAATCCATAAACCCTAATCTTCTCTATACAAACCAAAATATGTAGGTTTTAAATTCCAACTCAATAACATGATTCTAACATCATACAAGCATGATTCTAACTTAAAATCAACCATGGATTCATAAAATCATAAAAGCCCCAATTTGTTCATAAACCCTAATTTCTTCCTCATATCAAATCTCATCAACCAATCAAGTATTCTATGAATTATTTACATCAAAAGATAGAGCTCAAAGAGTAGAACAACTTTGTAGTTCGAAAGATTACCTGAAAATCGAGATTCGGGCTTAAATCGAGCTTGTATTTTTTTCTCTTCTTTTTCTCTTCACCAACGTTTTGGAGAGTATTTTTGCAGATAATTCCTTCATATTTCATATATTTAAGACACTTGTATCATTAAAAATGAATTTTTTATTCAATAAATTCCACTTTTCAAAAATACCCTCCAACTAGATTTATATTTCTAATTTGCCATTTTGTAACATTCCAACTAGACTTAGTTGGATTCTAATCAGCCACTATTGATTCATAAAAGAAATCTCAAAATTCCCGCCATGTCCCTTTTGGGCAAAATGCCCTTTATTGATCAACTTACTCACAAAATTACCATTCCATGTCATTTCGATCAATTTAAAATTTTCCCGATCTTTTTAACATCAAAATATCCATAAAATGATATTTTATGATTCTTCTAAGGTCCATGGAACTATCTCTGAAATTTTAGCTCGATCTGATTATTCGAATATTTTTTTCAAACTTTATTACTTTATAGCCATTAATACAAACTCCGTACGAAAATTCGGGTGACACGGAAACTTCATTCTTGGGGGTAAACTATTCACTTATGGGGTTTAAAATACATAAATTTTGAAAATTACACTTTGATCCCTAAAGTTTTAAAAAGTTTATACTTTAGCCACAAAACTTTCAAAATTTACATTTTCATCACTAGCCAAAAATTGGGATATTACAATTCTCCCCCCTTAAGAAAACTTGTCCTCAAATTTTCAACATGTACCTGGTTTAAAAAGGTAAGGAAACTGCTTTCTTGTATGTTCTTTTTTCCCAAGTCGTTTCCTTAATTTTATAATTTCGCTAAAGAACTTTAACAAGCGGAATCGACTTATTCCTTCATTTTTTTGACTCCATGTGCTAGTATCTTTACCGGTTCTTCTTCGCAAGTCAAATCTGGTTGAATCTCTATTTCCTCTAGGATAATGACATGTAAAGAATCTAATCGATACTTCCCGAGCATTGATAAATGGAATACATTGTGAATCTTGTCCATTTCCGGAGGTAAAGCTAGTTGATAAGCTTTCAGGCCAACTCTTTTCAAAATCTTATATGGTCCAATAATTCTCTGACTCAGCTTCCCTTTTCGCCCAAATCATAACAACTTCTTCCAAGGTGAAACTTTTAAGAAATACTTTATCCTTAACTTCATATTAAATATCTTTTCTTTCAAGATCAGCATATAATTTTAATCATTCTAAAGCAATTCTAAGATTGCTTCGAACCATTCTTATTTTATTCTCTGCTTCCCAAAATAAATCAGATCCAATCACCTTTTAGTTCTCTTTTTAGCTCATTATCATCGGGGATATAAATTACCCCTTGATAATATGAACATCCTTTAGACTTAACATCAAAATCTTTTGTTTTCCCTTTTCACCTTACTAAATTATTTTCAGGTATAACTTATCTCTCATCTGTAAATATTTGATCCAATTTGTAAATGTATACTTGAGCTGAAGCTGTGTAATCAATACACTATCTTCTTCCAAAGATAATTGGGCATTCAATGCTTATAATGCAAAGAATGACATTCAGCAAGATACATCAACTACTACTTTAGCCTTATTACATCAATATACATCCCAACCTATTATGGGATGTATCATTAAATAACATAGAATACTTATTAACTTCAGATTGTATTAATGCTAGTATTATCATCTTAATTTCTTAGGATCTACTTAGATCCTCTTTGTTGAGACAATGTGCCTGGAAATGCAACTTGATATAATCAAATTCACATAAGTAACTTTGCATACAACTACCTTTCCCACAAGGCTTATATCACTATTTGTATATTTTTATCAAAATCGTCTTTTATACTACACTTTTGATAAAACCATCTTTATACTGAATTGATAGCTGTTATTGTAAGAAATTTCATCTAGTGGCACATGCTTTTCCCAAAAGCCTTCAAACTCAATCAAATAGAAACTATACATATCATTCAAAATCTGAATTAATCTTTCAGATTGTTCGTCCTTCTATGAGTGCAAAGAAATGATGAAATTATGTCGAGTCTCTAAAGTCTTATGCAAGGAACCCCAAAATCTAGAGATAATCTTGGATCTTAATCACACACAATGAAAATAGATATATCAAGTCACTTTACAATACTTTAGATTTATCGCTCAACATATTTATTCATTACCAATTGATTCAATCTGTCCACAATTACCCAAATCGAATCATCTTTAATCGGTATCATTTGTAACCTAGTTATGAAATCCATCATAATTCTTTTCCACTTCCACTAGGGGAATGGAAATATGTTACCACATTTCTAGAGGTACTTGATGTTTCGCTTATAGTTGCTAGCCTGTCAAGCATGTAGCCATAAATTCAGTTGCTGTATTTTTTATTTTTGGACAACAATATTTGCTCTTCAGACCTAGATTCCTCCTATTCCTTTCTGGATGCATCGTCAAGAACATAATATTTTTCTCAAACATCCAACATATTTAACTTTGAAGTCTTTATTTTCACCATTTTTAATTTTTTCTAATCTTGGCAACATTTTTCATCATTCAAATGAAAATCTTTAATTCGACCTAAATGAATAGGTCTAAACTAAAGTTTTGTAATTAATATACCAATCTTTTTCCAATACAGTTGCACATTCATTGCTCTTAAAGTAAAGAATATCTTCCAACTAAGTGCATTGGTTACTATATTGGCTTTTTCAAGATAGTAGTCAATCACAACATCATAATCCTTAAGAAGTTCGATCCACCTTCTTTGCCTCATATTCACCTCCTTTTGAGTTAGCAGATACTTTAAACTTTTATGATCTGTGTAAATGTAGCATCGTTCACCATATAGATAATGACGCCATATCTTTTAAGAAAATACAACTGCTACTAACTCTAAATCATTAGTAGGATAATTCCTCTCATGCGTCTTAAGTTGCCTTGAAGCATATGCCACCACTTTTCCTTATTGCATAAGTACGCATCCCAAACCATTATGAGAAGCATCGCTATAAACCACATAATCTCTGCCCGATTCTGGTTGTACTAGCACCAGGGCTTCTATTAAGATCATTTTTAATGTCTCAAAAATTTCTTGGCACTTATCCGTCCAAATAAATGGTACATCTTTCCTCAATAGCTTGGTCAGTGGGGAGACAATTATTGAGAATTTCTTTACAAACCTTCGATAATAACCAGCAAGTCCCAAGAAACTTCAAACCTCAAAAACATTCTTCAGATTTTTTCATTCAACTATAGCTTGTGTTGAAACCACGTGGCCAAGAAAAGCAACTTCCGGCAACCGAAATTCACACTTTGACAACTTAGCATACAACTTATTTTCTCGAAGGGTCTGAAGAACAATGCGAAAGTGGGCATTATGTTCTTCCTTTGTCTTTGAATAAACTAAAATATCATCGATGAATACCACCAAAAATTGATCCAAGTAAGGTTGAAATACTCGGTTCATCAGATCTATGAATGCCGCAGGAGCATTTCTCAAACCAAACTACATCACTACAAACTCATAGTGTCCATACCGAGTTCGAAAATCTATCTTCGGAATATCTTCTTCCTTGATCTTTAACTAATGATACCCCGATCAGAGATCAATCGTAAAAAATATAGTTGTGCCTTTTAACTTATCAGAAAGATCATCAATCTTCGGAAGAAGATACTTATTCTTTACTATCACCTTATTTAACCGTCGGTAATCTATGCATAATCGCATGGATCCATTTTTTTCACAAATAACACTGGTGCGCCCCAGGTGACATACTTGGCCTTATAAAACCTCGATCTAACAATTCTTGCAATTTTACCTTTAACTCTGAAACTAGGTTGGAGCCATTCTATATGGGGCCATCGATATAGCTGCAGTACCTGGTAACACTTCTATTTTGAATTCCACCTCTCGATCTGGAGGAAATATTGGTAACTCATCTGGGAATATATCTAGATACTCTTGGACGGCTAGAATATCTTCCAATTTAACCTCAAAAACTCGAGTATCCTCTACATTTGCTAATAAAGCTTAGCAACCTTACAGCAACAGTTTCTTGGCAGAAACAACTGCAATTACATTGGATAAGGGATTTACACTTTCACCAACTACTATTATCTCTGTGCCTTCCGAGTTCCTTAATATTAATCGCTTTAAGCGACAATCCACAAATGGCATGGTAGGAATATAACCAATTCATGCCCCCAATAATCACAATTCATAAAAGGCAACTCCATTAAGCTTACCAAAAATTTGATTTTATTGAATTACTATTAAGTAATTCTTATAAATTTGACTTACCCTTGTGCTATGTCCCAAGGGATAAGTTACCATCATATTGAGCTTTTTTTTCCTGATAATCACAACAAAGCCCTTCTATAATCATCTTATATTTGTTAAACCAATAGTCTATCGACATTGGTTTTCTTTCAATATCCTACCTGAAGTCCAACACTTCAAGACTTCCTAGCTCTCTAGTAATAAAAGTCTAAGGAACTTAGGATTGATTTTTCCTCTAAAATCATATCCAGGGTTCGAAATAATAAACCTTGATTTAACTAAGCATTTCTAACTTTACCAACACTTTAAGATCATATTGAGTGGAAAGTGGTTAATATCTAACCTTGTTACTACTTTTATGGGCATCATTATTACCCAACTGTTTAATCGCTAAACACAATCTCTCAACTTCGAACATTTATAACTTTATACAATCAAATCAACAAGCAGTTGCACCAAGTCACTCAAGCATTAAAACAATAATAATGACATCCTAGTGGCATGTATACACCTACTGACTGACAACAAGCTCAGTTAGATCCATAACCGGCTAAACTTGTAGCTCTGATACTAATAAATGTAACACCCCCTTTCCGTATCCATTACCGAATACGAGTCATAGATGTCACATGACACTTTATAAAACAATTCACTCTTAAAATTAGTAAAATTTTGTTTTCTAATAAATTAAAACACAAAATCGGAGCGCCCTTTACCTTTCAAAAATAACAAAATGACTATTCAACAAATAATAGACTCTAAACCAAAATAGACAATTTCATTTCATTTATACATGCCGCTAAAATTAATCAAAAACCTCAAGTAGGATGTCATTATTGTGGTAGCTTGATTAAATTCTCTGAACTTGATGCAACGCCTTGCTTCCTTCAATATCTTAAACCACCTACGTGTGCAAAATCAAACACACCTAAGTACGAACTTAGTGAGGCAATTAAACCTATTTAATTAAAAACATGTAATAATGCATTACAGTATATCATATGGAAGTGCAATACAGTCTCTGCAAAATGGCAAGCGATCCAGTACAGTTTAAAACATTTCATCATTTATCATAGTAAATGAGAAACTAACTTATTTCAATGAATCATAATTGTATGTATATATCCAAAGTCATAATATCATTCTTACTTTATCAGTAGAAAATACGATAGACTTACTGGCCTATCCACCTGCATAAAAGAATTTCATAAATTATAGCCCAAAGTACAATTTAATGTGAACCAATGGTATACGAGTCATCATAACGACATCGTAGTGTCTGCAACGCCGTAGCGTCTGATGATGCATACGTACTTAAAGATGCCCTTTGCTCCTCATTATCACACCTTTTGTGCTAGTTGACACCAAAGTCTCTAAACAACACCGTAGTGTCTGAAGTCAACATCGAAGTGTCTGGAATGCACCGTAGTGCTGGAACACAGCTGCTAAGACTCTATGAATATCCAATTATACCAAAGACTCTCACACTAGTACTCGGGCATAACAATATAATATTTTCACATTCAATATCCAATCCATCAATACTATCATCCATAATTCGATAATGGACAGTTCATACCCAAAATCTAAAATTTTGATTTATCTTAGATAAATCTATAAACTATGACAATGTATCATACATGTCACATTATTAATTCATAACATTCATACAATTATTAATTAACATGCATTTTAATTAATATCAATGTCGACCTGTCGCTAGTCGTTTTATTTGTAACATGTCATACACGCATATAATGAATTCACCTTGGCCACTTAGCACAATGCCTCATTAAGTCATAGTTCGATCCTTTCTTTCATATTACCTCGAACCTTCTTTGATTCGGACTTGACTTCATTAATCACATGAATACAACAAAATATTTGTTAGATTCAAATCTGTCAATACCTTAAACATGATGTCTAATATAACCATCCGAATATAAAATTTGTAAATATTTTTTCCTTTCTTCCTTGTACTGTTCAAAAAATCATTGTGGTCCTTAGTGACCAATATGAACTTCTAATAATTCTTCCCAGCTTACTAACTAACATTTAAATACAAAATGTTTCCAATTCCAAATTTCTGACAGCTTGCGCTACCTTCAAATATTTACTTATACAGGGTAGAATATATACTGAATTTTAATTTCCTTTATACTAGAGAAACTAGATTCGATAACGGTTCTAACGGTATAAGCCACATAAATTAGCAAAATCTACCAAAATTATAAAAAAATTATTACGTCACAGAGCTATCCAGGAAAAAATTGCTGTGTAATTTTTCTGACCTTCTTTCAAATAAAAGTCCATATCTTTCACACCAAACTCGAAATCAGTTTCCGTTTGTTGGAAACAAAACTAGACTAACAAATCTTTAAAGCGGTATAGAATTCATCATTTAACCATTTTTTTAGAATTTATGGCAAATTTTTAAACTTACTACCATAATTCAAATTCTAACAAAACATTCCAAAAATAACTTCTAATTTACACCAACTGCTCCTTATTTCTTTAATTGTCAATTTAGTCCTATCAATTTACTTCAAATGACTAGAATAAAGCTTTATATGCTTACGCTCTCCTTTCTCATCAATGTAGAAAAGTAAGCATTCAGACAATGAGTAAGCAAGAAGCAATCCAAGGGTTGAGCTATTTCAAGTACGGTTTTATAAATACTACGTAATAATAAAAGAGTAATTTGACCAAGCTGTAATTGGGAGAATTATGTTAACTCCCCAAAAGTACTAATTTTTATGCTATTTCACAATGCTTTTGCTTGCCTTTAAGTAGATATGTTTGCATTTAGTTGTTAAATTCATGCATTTGCATAAGGAGTTAGGAGCTATTATGTTCCAGTGTGAAGGGTTATTTTGTTGGTTTTGATGCAGGACACGGGTAGGCAGGCATAAGAGAGAGGCGCTGGTAGAGAATGTAGGAAAGGAAGTAAGAGAATTACCGAGTAGCAGTTGGCATAGATGGACAAAATAATGCCAAGCTCGGCTGGGAAAGGATTGACGTCCGATGATCGGTCAAGGTAGCCGTTGGAACTTATACACGTCAGCCATAAGATTCAAATCAGGATAAAAGGATAACCCATCTTATCCCTTTGCACATTTAAAATTCAAACCAAAAGCCTATCTTATGGTTTCCACGCAAGCCTATTTAAAGGAGCTCAAGCCACCACTTGAGAAGGGGATTGAAGAGAGGCGACATTGTGGTGAACTTAGAGGTGACGTGGTTCGACTAGCTAAGACCGAGAGCTCTGGAGCATTCGAAGGCCTACATCGACGGATCACTTTCTTGCTCATTCTCTTACTCTTATTTGTTTTTATTTTGAATGATGATGAGAAACGATAATGTTTTGTGGATGGACCCCAACCATAAACTAAGCTTTTACAATTGGTTGGGGGATGTTTGCGATTAACGCTGGTTTTATGTTTGGTTTTTAATAATCTAATTGCCTTGGCATTATTTTCTATCTGCTAGTACTTAATTTTCTCAAATCCTTTGCCATACGAGAGTTAGCGTAGTGTGCTTATTGCACCTTAATATCTTAACAGACTTAAGGGGAAATGATCAGTTGCCAGATACTAAGACGAGAAGCTTCGACAGAATATGTTCAAGTATATGAACTTACTTTGGAAGTAAGTCTACCCCTTAGGAGTAAAGGTTGACACTTAATCGAGTTAATTAATGAAAAGCTTCACTATATACATATAGGGGTTTTATCATGGTTAACTTAGGGTATTGCCATCGCTAAAGGCAATACTACCTTTAATCTGCTCAAAAATAAAACCAAGGCAGGATATTATTAAAAGCTGGTATAAGTAGCGTGAAATCCAGGCATCCCTTGCCAACACTCAACATTCATTCAGATACACTTTTGTTGCCAGATTGTTTCCATTTTCACTACTTTGTTTTCGCTATCTTTTAAATAAAAAATCCAAATCATTTCAAACACTTTTATTTTCTTACAAACAAATAAACATTAAGCAAATAAGTTCTTGATCAATCCCTGTAGATTTGATACTCAGCTTACTGTTGTATTCCTTGCTGACCGTGTATACTTGCACGCATAAGACCCACATTGGCATTATTTTTTTGCACTTTTACACTAAATATTCAATCGTTTGCCAAGCGTTAGCAATAGTCGACCAGTTTTTGGTGCCGTTTTCGAGGAATGCAAAAAAATATTGTTTTGATTTTTACTTGTCATGTTTTTTATTATTATTTCATTTTATTTATTTATTTTAACTGCTGTATGACCAAAAACCACCATTTGGTGAAAGATTGGCCATACGACCTAGAAATTGAAAGAACCCTATGAAGGATAAAAAGAAAAGCTCGAGAGATGGCACATTAAGGCAATGGAGGAGCCGATGGTAACCCAAACAATCAGGGAAATCCACCAATCCACAATAGGATACCGGCTGCACCTACTACCCCATCTATTAATGTGGTAGAAGAGAGACCTATCCAAGAGCACTCGGCACTGAACATAGACAATTTGATGCTAGGACTGATTGGTCCAGACGTAAATACACTGAATTTTGAACTTAAATCGTTGATGATACAAACGATTTTGAATGTAGGACAATTTGATAGAGCACCTACTAGAGACCCGAGGCAACACTTGAAGCAATTCATGGAACTTCGCCAAGTATTTCAGCAACTTGGAGTATCGGAAGATACAATGCAACTGAATATGTTCACATTTTCCCTGAGAGATAGAGCAAAAGCATGGCTTAGTTCTTTGCCACCTAGTTCTGTCACCTCATGGGGAGATCTATGCCAGAATTTTTTACTGTGATTCCAGCCACCTAAACTCATTGCCAAGCTGAGGAATGAGATCATTATGTTTAGGCAGGCTGATGATGAGACCCTATATGATGCCCGAGAGAGATTCAAGGACCTGTTGAGGAGGTCTCCCATGCATGGGTTCCCAAATTGGACCCAGATGGAGACCTTATACAATGGACTCAATGCTTATGCCAGGATTACTGTTGATGCTTCGACAAATGGTTCGCTACTTGACAAGAACTATACAGAGGCAGTTGGCATCCTTGAGAGGATCTCAACTAATGATTTCGAGTATTTTACTACTAGACTAGGGACCAAAACTAAAACTGGTGGGAAATTAGTGCTAGATAAACTAACATCCATCTATGTTGAGATTTCCAATCTCACTAGCATGGTGAGAACTTCGCAAAAGAATAAAGAATTTCAAGAGGTCAAGGCATTAGGCCCATTCCGCACAATATATGGAGAGGACAATTACATAGAAGATTGCCTTGCTAACCCTGAGTCAGTAAATTTTGTTGGCAATTGCAATCGTAATTATAATGCAAATTCCAATACTTACAATATAGGATGGAGGAAACACCCAAATTTAGCATGGAGAAATCAAAGAGGTAATCAATATAATGCCCAGCAGTAGAACAACAATGCCCAACGTTAGAATAAAAATGCTCAGCAAGGTTTCAACCAAAATGCCACGCCACAGAGGGCACAAAGAAATTTTTATACAGGACAAAGGAACAACCAAGGGACTTTGATAGAATATATAGAGAGGAATGATGCAACTGTTTAGAGTTTGGCAGCATCTATGTAGAACTTGGAGATTCAGATCGGACAAATTGCCAATGCATTCAGCAATCAACCCTAGAGAGCTTTGCCAAGTGATACAGAAGATGCTCGTTGGAGGGGCAATGAACAATGCAAAGCTGTATGTCACACCTCAAAAACTAGTCTAGTCAAAATTTGGTTCCGGCGATCAGAAATTTTGTATTAGATTTGTCTAGCTAATGTAATAGCTCAAACTTTGTACTCAATTTCAATGAAATGAATCCAATTTGAGCCTAATTGATGATTTTGGACCTTATTGAAAGAATTGAAAGCCTTTTAGTGACCAAATTTTTACCTCGTAATTATCCATTTTTAGGAATGAATCACCACCTTGCTTGAGCTTTCCCACGTGAATTCCTTGTGCAATTATAAGAAGAAATGACAAAAATATTGATAACAATTATGGCTATCCATTTGTTGGGAAATTAAAAATGTAAAATTGGCTTGCCCAACCTTAGAGGAAACCATATAATTGGATATGGTTAAGGTGGTAAAACAATTAAAATAAGTTTACCCTTGGATGAAGGAAACCTTAGGTTGTTTTAAAAAAAGGTTGATAGTGAGAATACTTTCAAAAAGATAACCGAGACCTTTTACTATCTTTCATATTTTCTTAAGCACACACCTCCATTGTTGTCTTCAACCTAAGCTCAAACTAGCACCTCCCTTGAATCCTCAAGTTTTTCTTGATTTTGATATACCGTTTGATAGCCACCGTATTGGTAAGCAAAAGCCCTCTAACAATTACAAGAGCCCATGGAAGATTCAAGCTTAATTTGTGATTTGAAGTTAATGCGCTTAGTGCTAAATCTTTGATCCTTCAGTCCAAATATCGATTCTAATACTTTCCTTGTTGTTACCTAGCTCAAGAATTGGAGGAAGCTAACCCACCATCGCCACCAAAAGCTACGAATAAGGGGATCGTAATCTGACAGTAGTAGGAGCTTTAGATTTGAGGAGAGTGTAGTTGAGTCTCAGGAATGGCTAGGTGCCATTCCGGTTGCATTTGATTATGTTTTCTATAATGCATTTATGTTAGGAAGGCTCAAGTAGAGCACACATGAGAGGATTTCATTTGGTAAGTATGGTAAAGTAACCATGTTGGTTTTCATGCTTGATGATGATTTATGTGTTATATGATGCATGTTAATATGGAATTTTACTAAAATGATACATACATGTAAAACATGCGTTTAAGGTTAATTTGGTATTCCATGTAACTTGATGTGATGTTAAATGATCTCATATGACATATGGAGCTAAGGCTCACCATGTAAATTGATAATGTTTTATGTCCTAAGGGCACATGATGGTAAGTAATGAAAATACACTCCTTGGACACTTGTGGACTTTGGATACAACTGGCATGCCATAGGATTATTTGAGCTCATCATGTAAGGGATTGGACTACGGTCCGGGCTATGGCCTATATGTGGTGTAAAGGTTGGATTGTGTAAGGGATTCGAACTATGGTTCAAGGCTAAGTCCTATATGTGATATAATTTGGTGCTTGGGTTAATCCACGTATCTATGGGTTGTTATGTCCAAGGGAATGATGTTTATGATTTAATATAAAGTTTAATGCATTAATGTTATGAAATGATGATTGTACGTTAACGAATTGTACATTTCCTATTTACATGTTTACATTCTCATTTATGCACTTGTCGATTAACTACCTCACTAGGCTATGTAAGCTTAACATATGTGTGTCTCATGCATTTCAAGACTTTGAAGGATTCTTAGCTCGATCGTGTTGTTGGAGTTGCAAGTCACACCAAGTAAGCCATATGTATGCTATATGTTGTCCTTAAACTCTAAGTAAGGTGGCATAGGGCATGAAAAAGTCTATTTAGCCCTCTTTTGTATATATATGTCAGCCCCTAGGTTAAAGAAGTTAAGACTTAAATTTTGAGTATGTATGCAAATGGGTAAAACTAGTTAAAATGGGCTTTAAGGCACGAAAAGGTAAAATGTTAGTAAACGAATTCGAAATGCTGCGAGATTTGACATGCTATTAAAAATGGCTAAGAATGACTTGCTGGTTAATTTTTGTGACTTTTGGATATGAGTTGATAGGCTAATTTGATGAAAAACCATAAGAAAAATGTCATTATAGACCCAACCATACCGGTACGGGTGATGGCGTATCGGTACGGGCTCTCCATAAGGAACCTGGAAAAAAGGGGCGTACTAATACTGAATAGTTCATATCAGTACATAAAATGGTCACTAGAATTTTAATGTAGCAGCCGTACCGATACGGCCACGTATGTACTGGTACGATATATCGAGTCTAAAATTAAATTAATTCTCTGGCTATGCGTATTGATATAGGGTATCAATACGGCTTTAACTACTTTAAAAATATTGATAGGTGTATCGATACGTTGTGATTGCGTACCAATACAGGAAGTTAACCACTGAACCTTTTGACCTCAATCCCTGTCCGCGTACCGATACGGGGTGATTGTGTACCTGTACGGTACCCTTGCCCTAATAGAATTACCTACCTTCTGGTGTCACTGTACCGATACGGGCAGTAGGTGTATCGGTACAGGAGTCTGTTAAGTTAGTTAAAAGCTGTAAAAAAGAACTTTCAATTTCTACAATTTAGTCCTTGATTAATTAAAGATAAAATCGAGTGGGTAAACGATCATTAATTGTAATGAATTTCACTGGTATAATAGGGATGTGTTTAATTTCGAATATGTATAAGAAGATTTGAATAAGGATCCCTAATTTGTGAAATTTATGTTTTAGTCCTTAAATCTATAAATGTTTTAATTTGTCCCCCAAGTTGAGTAATTTGATAATGAATTGATCCAGTAAACTCTCTAAGACATTAAAATATTATTTTAAACACTATTCTAATCTCTGAGTTAGCCTCCGGTAACACATTCTGACCCAATTCTCTACCAGACCGAGAAGGGGGTGTTACATTTGTGGTATCAGAGCTAGAGTTTAGTCGATTCTAGGACTAAACTGAGGTTCATCATGAGTCTGCATATGCATATGCCACCTAAGAGTTTATTTGTATATGTTATCTGTGACTTGCAACTAAAACAATATGTTATTCCTTTCTGATTAGGTTTAGAATGTTTGAGTCCAACGCTAGACGTGAGAGGTTAGAGCTACACTCAGATACCTCTTCAACTCAGGGGAATAGAGTTGAAAATAAAACTCGACCTGAACTAGTAGGACAGAATACCCACCTAATCCTCCACTGATGCCACCTGCTCAGCAGGAATATCTCGTATCAATGGCCGAGATGACTAAGCAGATGGTTGTCTCTCTTAGCCAAGAGCAGCAGCCCCAACCTGCCATTGTAGCATCCTCCTCCATTACTCGAGCCCCGATAGACAAACTCATTCAATATCTGGCTTATACGTTTATTGATTAAGACCAAGATAATCTTGAGGTAGCTAAATACTGGCTCGAGAAGACTCTGAAGATCCTAAACAAATAGCTAAAATGTCCAGATGAGCACAAGCTGGAGTGTGCATTAGCGTTGATCGCTGAAAAGGCTCAAGTTGGTGGGACACGGTGACACTCACTGCACCATAGCGTATGGTTACATGAGATTTCTTCCTTAAGGAATTCCACAAAAAGTACATCAGTGATTATTATATTGCTGAGAGGCGTAAGAAGTTTGTCCATCTTCGGTAAGGAGGGAGACCAGTGGAGTAGTACATCCACGATTTCTGTAAGTATGCGAGGTACGGTGCAGAGATCATATATTCCAAGAAAGAGAAGTGTCGTATGTTTATAGACGGCCTCTGTGATGAACTACGTCCTCTTTTTACTGCTCTGGAACTAGAGAACTTTTAAAACCTGGTTAATAGGGTGATTGCCACTGAAGCCTCTCAGAAGGCTTATGAAAAAAGGAAGGGGAATTAAGCTAGGTCTGATAAAAGGTTTAGAGATGAGTCCAAGCCTCCCCTACCTTAGAAGAAGGGACGACAGTATGACCAAAAATCTGGTTTTCTACCTCAATCATCAAAGATGAGGTTTATGCCATGGTCTCAGTCAACTGGGACACCTACTGCTCGTACAACTTCTGTTGACAGTATGGGCGATTCATGATGAAGTTTTCAGATTCCTTTATGCAATTTCTGTTAGAAGAAACATTTTGGGCCTTGTCGTAACCAATCTGGAACCTACTATCTGTGTGGTGAGATGGGCCACTTTATTCGTCAATGCCCACAGAATCCTAATGCTCCTGGTTCAGTAGCATCTCAAAGTAACCCTGCTAAGGGGAAAGGGATCAAGCAAGTGCAGCCTGGAACCATGGTGAGACCTCGTAATGTCAGTACTCCATCTGGTGGATGCGATTCGCAAGCTTCAGTATAGATGTACCATGTTAGAAGACGAGAGCAAGAAGATGATCCGGATGTGATTGCAGGTATGGTGGAACTGTGCTCTGATCATGTATATGCTTTAATAGACCCAGGTTCTACGTATTCTTTTATTAGTGCACATTTAATTGAGAAGTATGCCTTGAGACATGAACCCGTTGCTTCAAAAATAGTCATCTATAATCTTTTAGGAGATAGTGAGGTTATACGTTTGATATCAAAGCAAGTCCTTTGACGATCGAAGGGATACCGTTTCCTACCAATTTGATCGCCCTACCCTTCCATGAATTTGATCTCATCCTAGGCCTCGATTGGATTACGGAGCATCAAGCCAAGTAATTTGTTCTAAAAAGAAATTGTATCTTCAAGGACTCGGAAAGGAGAGCATAACCTTGTTAAAAATCGAGTATGAGCCTAGTAGATCTGCCTTGTATGCAATTGAAGTGAAAAAAGATCCTAAGATCGAGAATGTGCTTGTAGTGATGGAATTCTTTGATGTGTTCCCTAATGACCTTTCGGGACTTCCTCTGACTCAAGAAGTAGAGTTCAAAATCGAAGTGCAACCGGGGACTGCACCAGTCTCCATTGCTCCGTATAGAATGGCTCATGTTGAGTTAAAGGAGTTAAAGGCCCAAATCCAAGACCTCTTAGATAAGGGGTTTATCCGACTGAGTTCCTCACCTTGGGGAGACCTGATTTTGTTTGTCAAGAAGAAATATGGATAGATACGCCTTTGCATTGACTATCGGCAGTTGAATAAAGTTACCATAAAAAATAAGTACCCGTTACTGCGGATCGATGACCTCTTCGATCAGTTGAAGGGAGCTTCAGTGTTTTCCAAGATAGACCTATGATCCAGGTACTATCAAATGTTGGTGAAGGAATCTGATGTTCCAAAGACTGTCTTTCAGAGTAGATATGGCCACTATAAATTCCTAGTAATGCCTTTTAAGCTTACGAATACACCGACAACCTTCATAAACCTAATGAATCGAGTATTCCAGCCTTGTCTAAATAAGTTTGTGGTTGTGTTCATAGACGATATCTTAATCTATTCCAAAGATACCACCACTCATGAAGAACACCTCTGAATTATGCTTTAGACTCTTAGAGAAAATAGCTATATGCCAAATTCAGTAAGTGTGAGTTCTAGTTGTCCGAAGTCTTTTTTTCTGGGCCATGTGATTTCTTCTGCGGGCATTCAAGTTGACCCAAAGAAGATCCAAGCCATCCTTGATTGGATTCTTCCCAAAAATTAGCTTTCTAGGCCTTGCTGGCTACTATCGTAGGTTCGTTAAAGAGTTCTCTATGATTGTTGCACCTTTAACGAAGCTCCTTTGAAAGGAGGTTCCATTTACCTAGACGGAGGTACAACAAAAGGGTTTTGACCAACTCAACTAGGTCTTAACTCATGCTCCTGTTTTAGTATAGCCTAAATTCGGCAAAGACTTCACTGTATACAGTGATGCGTCCTATTTGGGACTAGGCTGTGTCCTAATACAAGAAAGAAAGGTCATAGCCTATGCTTCCCGAAAACTTAAGCCACATAAACTAAACTATCTGACTCATGACATGGAGCTAGCCGCTGTTGTGTTCGCTTTAAAGATCTGGAGACATTACCTATACGGTGAAAAGTGTTATTTGTTTACTGACCACAAGAGTTTGAAGTATCTCTTAAATCAGACAGAGTTGAACCTCCCCCGACATCGGTGGATGGACTCTTGAAAGATACGACTTGGTTATCGATTACCATCCCAATAAAGCCAATGTCGTAGCTGATGCTCTCAGTCGGAAGCCCTCCCATTCTCTGAGTTCTTTGAATGCTCATTTCTGGCTCAAAAAGCATGACAAGTTGGTGGCTGAGGTTCGAGTTCAATTATCTATTATGTTGTGAATCAAATCACTACAATATTCTGATCAGGAGTTGCAAGCTAGTGCAGCTTGAATAAAAATGAACCAGATCCAAATTTTGCCATGAATGCTGATGGGTTATTATGTTTCTGGAACTGGATCAGTGTTCTCAATGATGATGACCTTCGGAATCAGATCCTTAGTGAGGCTCATTGTAGCTCTTTCTCTATTCATCCTTGAGCCATCAAGATGTATAAAGATTTAAAGGAGTTGTATTGGTGGTCTGGCATGAAACATGAAGTAACGGACTTTGTGGCTAAATGTCTAACTTGCCAAAAAGTGAAAGCTGAACACAAAGTGACTACCGGTCTTTTGCAACCCATTGAGCTACCACAATGGAAATGGGAACGTATTACAATGGACTTTGTAAGTGGTATTCCAATGACACTAAAGAAGAATAATGCCATTTGGGTCATTGTAGATAGATTCACCAAATCTGCTCACTTCCTTCCAGTGAGAATGGACTTTAGCTTGCCTAGACTTGCTGGGTTATACATTCGAGAAGTAATACGTTTGCATGGATTCGCCACATCCATCATTTCTGACCTTGATCCATGTTTTTCATCTCGATTTTAGAGAACCTTGCATGAGGCTTTGGGAACTCGAGTGCACTTAAGCACTGCTTTCCATCCTCAAACCGATGGCAATCTGAAAGAGTTATTTAGGTAACTCGTGTTCTTCCCATTAATATATAAAAATATCCTATACCTATATCGATTCTTCCTTGTAGATTCTGGATGATATGTTACGAGCTTGTGCTATCGATTTTGGAAATGCGTGGGAATAGTCCTAACCATTGGTGGAGTTTTCCTATAATAATAGTTATCAAGCTTCGATTAAGATGGCCCCTTATGAAGCTATCGATGGGAGAAGGTGTAGAACTCCTCTATTTTGGTCCGAGCTCGGTGAAAGCAAGGTGTTAGGCCCTGACTTACTTCGAGAAACCGAAGAGAAGGTATCTATCATCTATAATCGACTTAAGGTAGCCTTTGATCAGAAAAAGGCTTATGCGAATCTAAGAAGGAGGGACATTCAATATGATATCTTTGAGAAGGCCTTCCTTAAGGTATCAACTTGGAAGAAAATCCTTCGTCTTGGAAAAAGGGGGAAACTCAGTCCTCATTTTATTGGCCCATTTGAGGTAATCGAAAGGATGGACCTGTTGCTTACAAACCAGATCTCCTCAGAGAGTTAAATAGTATACATAATGTCTTCCACGTGTCCATGCTACAAAAATATCGGTATGATCCTTCCCATGTGATCGAGCCCGAGTCTGTGGAGATTCAGTCTAATTTGTTTGGTTAAGGTACTTTGGAGGAGTCATTCGGTAGAAGAAGCTACGTGGGAACCAGAAGAAACTATGTAGAAACAATATCCCCACCTTTTCAGTTTAGGTGAAAATTCAAGGACGATTTTTTCTTAGGGGAGAGTTGTCACACACTAAAAACTGGTTTAGTCAGAATTCAGTTCCGGTGATCGAAAATTTGTATCAAATTTGTCTAACTAATGTAATAGCTCAAACTTTGTAATCAATTTCAATGAAATGAATCCTATTTAAGCCTAATTGATGATTTTAGACCTTATTGAAAGAATTGAAAGCCTTTTCGTGACCAAATTGTAAAAATTGGAAGTTTGGAGGCAAAGTACAAACTTGGAAAAGTTGAAGGACTAACCTCATAATTATACCTTTCTAGGAATGAATCACCACCTTGCTTGAGCTTTCCCACGTGAATTCCTTGTGCAATTGTAAGAAGAAATAACAAAAAGATTGATAGCAATTATGGCTATCCATTTGTTGGGAAATTAAAAATGTAAAAAAGGCTTACCCAACCTTAGAGGAAACCATATGATTGGATATGGTTAAGGTGGTAAAACAATTAAAATAAGCTTGGTTGAAGGAAACCTTAGGTTGTTTTAAAAAAAGTTTGATAGTGAGAATACTTTTAAAAAGTTAACCGAGACCTTTTGCTATCTTCCATCTTTCCTTAAGCACACACCTCCATTGTTGTCTTCAACCTAAGCTCAAGCTAGCACCTCCCTTGAATCCTCAAGTTTTTCTTGATTTTGATATACCGTTTGATAGCCACCGTATTGGTAAGAAAAATCCCTCTAATAATTACAAGAGCTCATGGAAGATTCAAGCTTAATTTTTAATTTGAAGTTAAGGAGCTTAGATCTTAATCTTTGATCCTTCAATCCAAATATCGATTCTAATACTTTCCTTGTTGTTACCTAGCTCAAGAATTGGAGGAAACTAACCCACCATCTCCACCAAAAGCTAGGAAAAAGGGGATTGTAATCCAAGAGTAATAGGAGCTTCGAATTTGAGGGAGTGTAGTTGAGTCTCGAGAATGGCTACGTGCCATCCCGGTTGCATTTGATTTGTTTTCTATAATGCATTTATGTTAGAAAAGCTCAAGTAAATCACACATGAGAGGATTTCATTTGGTAAGTATGGTAAAGTTGCCATGTTGGTTTTCATGCTTGATGATGATTTTTGTGTTATATGAAGCATGTTAATATGGACTTTTACTAAAACGATACATATATGTGAAACATGATTTTAAGGTTAATTTGGTATTCCATGTAGCTTGATGTGATGTTAAATGATCTCATATGACATACGAAGCCAAGGCTAACATGTAAATTGATAATGTTTTATGGCCTAAGGGCAGAATGATGGTAAAGAATGAAAATACCCTCCTTGGACACTTGTGGACTTTGGATACAATTGGTATGCCATAAGATTATTTGAGCTCACCATGTAAGGGATTGGACTACGGTCTGGGCTATGGCCTATATGAGGTGTAAAGGTTGGATTGTGTAAGGGATTCAAACTACGGTTCAAGGCTAAGGCCTATATGTGATATGATTTGGTGCTTGGGGTAATCCGCGTATCCATGGGTTGCTATGTCCAAGGGAATGATGTTTATTATTTAATACAAAGTTTAATGCATTAATGTTATGAAATGATGATCATACATTAACAAATTGTATATGGCCTATTTACAAGTCTACATTCTTATTTTTGCCATATGAATCCCATTTATGCACTTGTCGACTAACTACCTCACTAGGCTATGTAAGCCTAACATATGTGTGTCCCATGCATTTTAGGACTTTGAAGGATTCTTAGCTCGATCGTGTTGTTGGAGTTGCAAGTCACACCAAGCAAGCCATATATGCTATCTTTTGTCATTAAACTCCTAGTAAGGTGGCATAGGGCATGAACTAGTCTATTTAGCCCTCTTTTGTATGTATATATCAGCCCCTAAGTTAAAGAAGTTAAGACTTAAATTTTGAGTATGTATGCAAGTGGGTAAAACTAGTTATATGGGCTTTAAGGCACAAAAAGTTAAAAAGTTAGTAAACGAATTCAAAATGCTACGAGATTTGACATGATATTAAAAATGGCTAAGAATGACTTGCTGGTAAATTTTCATGACTTTTGGATATGATTTGATAGGCTAATTTGATGAAAAACCAGAAGAAAACTGTTATTACAGACCCAGCCGTACCGGTACGGGTGATGGCGTATCGGTATGGGCTCTCCATAAGGAACCTGGAAAAAAGGGGCGTACCAATACTGAATTGTGCATATCGGTACAGAAAATGGTCACTAGAATTTTATTGTAGTGGCAGTACCGTTACGGCCAAGCCTGTACCGGTATGATATATCGAGTCTAAAATTGAATTAATTCCCTGGCTATGCGTATCGATACAGGGTATCGATATGGATTTTATCATTTTAACGACCTTGATAAGCGTACCGATGCGTTGTGATTGCGTACCGGTACGGGGAGTCAACCACTAAACCCTTTAACCTCAATCTATATTCGCGTACCGATACAGGGTGATTGCGTACCGGTACAGTACCCTTGCCCTAATAGAATTACCTACCTTCTGGTGTCACCTTACCAATATGGGTAGTAGGTGTATCAGTACGAGAATTTGTTAAGTTTGTTAAAAGTTGTAAAAAAATAACTTTCAATTTCTGCAATTTAGTCCTTGATTAATTAAAGATAAAATCGAGTGGGTAAACGATCATTAATCGTAATGAAATTTCACTGGTATAATAAGGATGTGTTTAATTTCTAATAGGTATAAGAAGATTTGAATATGGACTCCTAATTTGTGAAATTTATGTTTTAGTCCTTAAATTTAAAAATGTTTTAATTTGACCCCCAAGTTGAGTAATTTGATAATGAATTGATCCATAAACTCTCTAAGACACTAAAATATTATTTTAAACACTATTATGATCTCCGAGTTAGCCTCCAGTAACACATTCTGACCTGGTTCTCTACCATGCCAAGAAGGGGGTGTTACACTGTAACTCTTTAGAGTGGCAAACAATGCGAGGCTGAGATGCCTGTCAAGCAACCAGTTAATTGCCAGGAGAAAGAGAAGGGACTAGTAGATGAACCAAAAGAAAAATATAAGAAAAAAGTAGACATAAGCGATGCCAGACCTTAGTCTAATGTCAGCAAACCCTTGGCAAAAACGGAAGAGTCAACATTTGCTTACCCATCTCCACCATTTCCACAAAGACTACAGAAGCGCAAGCAGGATCAGCTATTTAAGCACTTCTTAGAAGTTCTTAAGTAGTTGCAGATCAACATACAATTAGTATAAGCTATTGAGCATATGCCCAACTATGTTAAATTCATGAAGGATATTTTTTCCAAAGAGAGGAAATTAGGTGATTTCGCGATTGTAGCTCTCACTGAGGGATGCAATGCAATGGTACTCAATCGATTTCCACTAATGCTGAAAGATTCGAGAAGTTTTACTATTCCCTATACCACTGGCAATCGATTCATGATTAAGGCACTATGTGACCTAGGAGCCTGTATTATTTGATTCCAATGATTGTTTTCAAAACGCTCGACATCGAAGTAAGGCTTGCCACTGTAACACTTCAGTTGGCTAGACCGATCTTGTGCACATCCTAAGGGTAAGATTGAGGATGTTTTGGTAAAGGTAGATAAATTTATATTTCTATTAGATTATCATTTTAGATTATGAGGCAGATATGAATATCCCAATTACATTGGACATGCAGTTTCTTGCCACATGTAGAGCCTTAATTGATGTTCATAATGTGAACTTACTATGCGCATGAATGGCCAACGTGTTACATTTAATGTGTTTCAAGCTCTTAAATGCACAGATAAAACCTGAGGAATGCCAAGTTGATGAGATGATGGAGTCTATTTTCACTATGGACGTGGCACAATTGTGCCAAGAAGCAGATGATGATGCTAGAGAACTGGATGATGAAATTGAGATGAGTGAAGACACTGAAGGACTAACCTTGGAGAATGAATTTGTTAATTACTTTACACAACCAGAGCCATTGAAGTTGGCTGGCAGAGAAATCAAGGCACCTAAACTATCTATTGAGGAGCCACCAAAATTGGAACTGAAATCGTTACCAGACCACCTCAAGTATGCCTATTTAGGTAAACACTCAACTTTTCCAATGATCATTGCAGCTGATCTAACTAATGATCAGGAGAAAAGATTGCCGAAAATTTTAAGCAATTATAAGCAAGCTTGAGATGGACCTGAGCTGATATCCGAGGAATAAGCCTAACTATTTGTATGCACAAAATAATCTTGAAGAAATATCATGGAAAAACAATTGAGGGCTAGAGAAGATTGAACCTAAGCATGAAAGAGGTAGTTAAAAAAAGAAATTATCAAGTGGCTAGATGCCGGGATAATCTATCCCATTTTCGATAGCTCGTGGGTCAGCCCTGTGCAATGTGTTCTAAAGAAAGATGGCATGATCATGGTTCAAAATAGCGAAGATGAGTTGATTCTTTCCAGAACTATTACCGGTTGGAGAGTGTGCATGGAATATACAAAGTTGGATAATGCCACCAGGAAAGACCACTTCCCACTACCCTTCATCGATCAGATGTTGGACAGATTGGTAGGTAAATCATTCTATTGCTTCCTAGATGGCTATTCGGGATATAATCAGATTGCCATAGCTCTGGAAGATCAATAGAAGAGCACATTCACTTGTCCATGTGGGACCTTCGCTTTTAGAAGAATGCCCTTTGGACTGTGTAATGCTCCAACAACGTTTCAACATTGCATGATGCCTATTTTCTGGGACATGATTGAGAACACCTTAGAAGTTTTTATGGATGACTTCTCAGTGTTTGGCAGAACATTTGAGGAATGTATTCAGAGTTTAGAGCTTGTTTTGAGGAGATGTATTGAGACTAACCTAGTATTGAATTGGAAAAATGCCACTTCATGGTGAAGGAAGGAATAGTTCTCAGTCATAAAGTAACCAAGAGAGGCCTGGAAGTAGACAAGACAAAAGTGGAGGTAATCAAATAGCTGACACCTCCTACAAGTGTAAATGGTATCAGAAGTTTTTTGGGACTTATAGTTTTCTATCTCCATTTCATTAAAGATTTCTCAAAAATTTCTAAACCTTTATGCTTGCTTTTAGAAAAAATACCACTTTTGCATTTGATGACTCTTGCTTGAAAGCGTTTCAAGAACTTAAGGACAGATTGATTAATACCCCCATAGTCGTGGCACCATATTTGAGTGAGCATTTTGAGCTCATGTGTGATGCAAGCGATTATGCCATTAGAGCTTTGTTGGGACAGAGGCGTGGCAAGATTTTTCATACCATTTACTATGCCAGTCGGACATTAAATGAATCCCAACTCAAGTACACTACAATCAAAAAGGAATTTCTCGCGGTTGTATTTGCATTTGACAAGTTCAGATATTACTTGGTAGGTAACAAAGTGGTGCTATATACAGATCACTCGGCATTGAAATGTCTCTTGGAAAAGAAGGATGCCAAGCCTAGACTAATTCTATAGACGCCCTTGTTGCAAGAATTTGATCTCGATATTCGAGACAAGAAGGGGGTGAGAACTTGGTGGCTGACCATTTATCACGATTAGAGCATCTCCTACAGGAATGTGGAGCCACTAACAATAGAGATGAATTCCTCGATGAATACTACTTGCAGTCGATTCTATGCCATGGTATGCCGACATAGTCAATTTCCTGGTAAGCAATATTTTACCGCCGAATTTGGCGAGTAATGCCAGGAGACGTTTTCTGCGAGATGTTTGGCAATATTATTGGGAATGAGCCAATTTTTTTCAAAAAATGTGCCGACCAAGTGATCTGCTGATGTGTGCCAGAAGATGACCAGAACAACATTTTATAGTTATGCCATGCAGCACTGTGTGGAGGACACTTCACTGGAATGAAGACTGCTGCCAAGGTGTTGTAGTCCAGATTTTTTGGCATACGCTATTTAAAGACGCTCATTACTTTTCCAAGGCATGTGATCGATGCCCGTGGATGGGTAACATCTCTAGCAAAATCAACTGTCGCTCCAGAATATTATACCAATAGAGCTATTTGACGTATAAGGAATAGACTTCATGGGTCCTTTTCCCCCATCATTTGAGAACCTATATATCCTTGCGACTATTGACTACGTTTCAAAATTGGTAGAGGCAGTGGCTTTGCCAACAAACGATACCAAGATTATTACCAAGTTCCTTTATAAGTATATCCTTACAAGATTTGGTGCCCCCAGAGCCATCATTCATGATGAAGAAACACATTTTAAGTGCAATTTAATCTCTAGAGCTTTGTGCAGGTACAAAATCCAATAACGTATTACCACATCTTACCATTCCCAAACAAATGGCCACGTGGTGATCTCAAACAAAGAAATCAAGAATATTCTGGAAAAAATTGTGAATCCAACGATGAAGGACTAGTCCTTGAGACTAGATGATTCCTTGTGGGCTTATAGAATAGCCTTTAAGACTCTGTTGGGAACTTTTCCTTATAGGCTCGTTTTTGGAAAGGCATGCCACTTGCTAGTAGAATTGGAACATATAGCTTATTGGGTAATCAAAAAGCTCAATATGAAGTGGAAAGCTGCTGGTACAAAACGCTTATTGGACATAAATGAGTTAGAGGAATTCAGAATGCAAACTTATGAGAATGCCAGACTCTACAAGGAAAGAACAAAAAGATGGCATGACAATAAGATATTGCCAAGGCAATTCGAGGTAGGCCAATGTGTTTTGTTATGTAACTCGAGGCTAAAGTTGTTTTCAGGGAAGCTCAAGTCGAGATGATCGGGCACCTTTGAAGTTATAAAGCCATGTGCTCATAGAGAAGTGGACATCAAGGATTTCAAGACATGAACAATTTTCAAGTTAAGTGGCCAAAGATTGAAACGCTATTTGGAAGGCGCTCAAAAGCATGCCAAAGAGATTATCCTCATGGCAGAAGTCCCGTGATCATGATCAGCATTGTTTGATTTGTGTATATAGTAGGGTAGATGTTTTTATTTTTGGTATTTTTCATTTATTTATCTTTCTTTCATTTTTATATTTCCTTTACTGCATTGAAAGGTTTTTGTTGAGTGAATGCATGATTTTCTTGTCAGGTAGAATGCCAAGGCAGAGGGCTGGCATGGGGTAATAAAAAATGGAGAAGGAAATTTACCATAGCCACCCAAGGCTTGATAGAGCTCGGCCCAAGAGAGAATGAAATTTTTTGCTAAGTGTTGAATTTTACCCTAGCCGCTCAAGGTGAAAAGTTGAAATTCAAATTTAACCTAATCTCATTATCACTTTATCTTTCCCCGCGTCGTCTTATCACTTTACCCCTTATCACATCATTTTTATCCTCCCCAAACACGCTAAACCTTTATCATTATCCCTACTCAATCGGCCAAATTAAAAACACCATTTAAAATACTTAAACGCTTAACCCCTTCATCTACTTAAGCCCTATTCAACTCTTAGCTAAAGACTTTTCACACTTCCTTCTATTGTCTTTATCAAAAAAGAAAAACAAGATTTACTTCTCTTTCTTCACAAAAAAACCATTCGAGCTTTCAAAAGATTTTCATGGCATCTTTTTCAACACCCTTCAAGATCCTTTTTAATAAAGAGATTCGCAAAAAGTATGAAGATTATTTAGCATCAAGAACCCTCTGCTATGAGAAAGGTTTCAAGTTCAAGAACAAGCCAAAGTTGGGTTATTCCCTAAAGTTTTTCACGGTGATAAAGACACACAAGTGGGAGAAATTCTGCCAGCCACCAGGGGAAGTCCATGCTAACATCGTTCGATAATTCTATGCTTATTTTACGACCAAAGACTCACCCTTCTTGATGGTGCAAGGTAAGTGCCATCAAAAGGCCACCAAACTGTGAAACAGTTGGCACTAAAGTCTTAGCCGTGGGGTTTGAAGTACTTCTTGAAGGCAAACCTTACGACCACCCACAATGAGACAGTTTCAGAAGTAAGAATGCCCTACCACACTTGATCATGACTAGCCGCAAGATTAATGTTGGACGGGTCATTGTTGACGAGACGTTTAAGTGTTCTGGTAAGACCAATGGAAGTTTACTTTTTTCTTCTCTGATTTCTACTATCTATTTATAGTACAGTTTTCCATAACTCAATTTAGACAACATTTAAAAGAATAAGGGGACCATCATAACCCCTGCCCTGTAGAGGTAGTTGACTGCCATAGAGGCAAAGGAGAAGAGCAAGCAAAAGACTATTGAGTCTGTGCCAAAGGCCAAGGTTCCAAAGGAAGAACCTGTGACTCTGATGCCAACTAGATCAGTGGCAATGCTTTCCCAACTCTACCAACGCCAAGGGATCATCCTCTAAAAGATAGAGAAAGTCAAGGATTAGAACTCTATGTTCTTGCAGTATGTTCATGCCAGGGACTGCGCCATGAAGAAAACACTTAAAGGCATGTCTGCACAAACATTTCTAGTGTTTCATGAGTTCCCTATTTACCTCCTTGCCAAAGACGATATGCCAGTCAATCTTTATTCTGTCCACTCTTACACAATCTGATGCCACCGTCCCAGTCTCTCCAGTACAAGTTGAATCTGCTAGAACTGACATACCACCTGAATCTGAAGATGAAAGAATCCAAAGCCAAACCAAGGTTGCTGCCACACCTGCAAAACCTACCTTATCTACTGCCGGTGAAGTCTTGATTTCTTCTGAGCTGATGAAAATTGTTGAGAAAGTTCTTGTAACACCCCTTTCTCGTACCCGTACACCGGGTACGAGTCAAAAATATTACTAGTTAATAGTTGAGAAAGTTCTTGTAACACCCCTCATATCCTCATACTTTATCCAATGATCTAGACTTAATCTTGAGTTAATAGTTTACCAACTTTGCCCTTGTGATTTTCCAAAATTACGATCCTACCATTTTTATCCAACGACTCATATTTAGCATGGAAAGTCAACTTGAATCCAAGGGTTCATATTCTTCCAACACAAAGAAAATATCTTAGACATGTAAAATGACATAATCAACCTTGGCTTATCATCCTTCAAAATATTCTGAATATTCGATTTGATCCAATTATCCGAATATTTTTCTGAACTTTATCGCTTTATAGCCATTAATACAAACTCCGTACGAAAAATTCGGGTAACACGAAAATGTGACTCTTGGGGGTAAACTATTCATTTACGGGATCAAAATACATAACTTTTGAAAATTACACTTTGGTCCCTAAACTTTTACAAAGTTTACACTTTAACCACAAACTTTCAAAATTCTCATTTTGGTCACTAGCCAAAATTTGGGATATTACAATTCTCCCCTTAAGAAAATTCATCCTCGAATTTTCAACACATACATGGTCCAGAAACAATGATGAAACTGTTTTCTCAAATCTTTTTTCTCTTTCCCATATCGTTTTTTGACTTCATACTTTCACCAAAGAACTTTAACAAGCGAGATCATCTTATTTCTTAGTCCCTTGACTTCATGTGCCAAAATCTTTACCGATTCTTCCTCATAAATCAAATCTAGTTGAATCTCTATTCCCTCCAAGGTAATGATATGTAAAGGATCTGATCGAAACTTCTTGAGCGTCGATACATGGAATATATTGTGAATCTTGCCCATTTCCGGAGGTAAGGCTAACTAATAAACCATTAGATCAACTCTTTTCACAATCTTATAAGGCCCAATAAATCTCGGACTCAACTTCCTTTTTTTCCAAACCATAACACCTTCTTCTAAGGTGAAACTTTTACGGAATACTTTATCCTTAACTTCATATAAATATCTTTTCTTTCAAGATCAATAGATAATATCCATCATTCTAAAGCAATTCTATATTGCTTCGAACCATTCTTACTTTATTCTCTATATCCTAAACCGAATCAAATCAGATTAAATCACCTCTTAGTTCTCTTTTCATCATCATCTGGAATATAAATTATCTCATCATAACATGAACATCCTTTAGACTTAACACATAAATCTTAAATTTTCCCTTTTCACCTTACTAAATTCCTTCCGAATATATCTTATCTTTCATATGTAAATCTTTGATCTGATTTGTCAAAGTAGATTTGAGCTAAAGCTATGTAATCAATATACTATTTTCTTCCAAAGGTAATTGGGCATTTAATGCTTATAAGCCAACTTACTGGTAATAATATAATCGTAATTTAATCTTAGAGGAATATTACTGCTTCTTTGACTAACCTCATCGGAGCTTCCTAGCATGATATATCGAGTCGTATAAAACCTCAATCTAATGACCCTTGTAACTAGGTCTTTGGCTTTTTCAATCTAGTAAGAGTCATTCTGTAGAGTATAATCAAGATAGGTCCAATATTGGATTAAATCCAATCCTAAACTTAGCCTCTCGATTAAACAAGCCTAAAGGCTCCTCTTGGGCAACCCATTTAAATCTCACAAACAATAGGAATACTCTCCCAACTTACCCTTGATGCTAGATGTCCATAGCATAAGTTAACTAATTTTCACATTGGTAACAAATTCCAATAAAAACTCTACATGCTCATGCATGCCAATTATCACAACACTCATATTATTGGTTTTGTGGTTTTCTTGAATCTCCAACATTAATTATAAATTCCAGAGAGTTCTTAATTTTCCTTGTCCCGATCTCTTAGCGAAACCATATAATAAATTCAGCTTGATATCTTTTTCGGGAATCTCACCATTTTTTAGAAGTGGTGAAATGAATAATGATTTACTGTTCCTCTTTACGAGCTGTGACCTCTGTTTAGATATTTTCTCATTCTGAACCCCTTTGCATTACATTTGGCATAATTTACTACTTCATGAAATTTTAAAATACATAGGGTAGACAGTACTTCTTTGTACCTGACCTCTAGCCCTCTATGAGCTCTCATAACAGGCTCTTTTTTCTGTCTGTAGGAAGCAGTTTAGAAGTAAAGAAGCTTAGTTTATTAAACTTGCACTCATATCTGTAATAATCCATTTGCCCAAATTAAGATGCAAAAACTTTGTTGCATCTCTAAGATAAAATGTGTGACGGAACCCTCAAAGAAAGAACTTCTAGCTAATAGACTTTTGAGTATGTACTGTAACATTACTTTATCAAATACGGGTTTAATCCTTTCAGATGAAATACTACTTTATTTTAGTCCCCACTGATCATTAATACAAAGTTCCTTCAACCTAGCCTTTATATCCTTAAACCATAGATTAACAATCACAGGATCTCCATCAATGTTTCTCTAAAAATCTAGTGTGTCAGAGCTCTCAATTCTTTTGCAATCGGTGCCTAAGCAGGCTGATTCATGATCGCATCTAATTTCTGGAAGAAAAACTCTTAATCCAGAACATGCATATCATGTTACTCTGGTGCCTCTACACCATGCTAAGCTGAGGGTAGAATATTATCATTAACCTTATCATGCTTATGAATCTCTTATAGATCCACTCGTCTAAACACCTGACGCGATTCTTTTATCCTCACACATTAAAATTTAACATTATTATCATAATGAAGTAAGCAATTGCATTCATTCAAACAAGTAAAATCATCAGTAATTCTGACATCCTAGTGGTATGTATACACTTTTGACCTTTACCATACTTCGTTTAACTCTAGAACCGGCTAAACCTATAGCTCTGATACCAATAAATGTAACACCTCTTTCCCGTATCCGTACATAAGGTACGAATAGGAAATGTTTCTTCTTTAATCAAAAATTAGGGTAATTTAAAATTTTTAGAAAAACTTCTCAATGGTCACCCATCCTCAAATTTCTCTAGCCCAAGCACGCTTAACTTTATTTAAAACCGACATAAATTATTTATTCGAGTTCCAATCATAAATCAATTATCTTAGCATGCAACTTATCACCAAAGGTTATTCTTAACCTTGAATCTTTCTCGAAATGCCAATTATCTTGAAACCATAACGAACTTTAAAGGCCAATCACAACTCAAATAGGTTTAGCAAGTATACATGCCACTATAATAATTAAACCTTAATTAGGATGTCATTACTGTGATTACCTGTTGAGCTTTCTAATTCTGATGCAATACTCTCCTCACTCTCATCTTGATTTACCTACGTGAGTACAATCAAACACACGCTAAGTACGAACTTAGTGAGGCAATAAATGAAGTAATAACAATTATTTAAACTTAATTCAATTTCATGGCTACATTTATATAGCATGATATATGCTAATGCATCAACTTTCACATTGTATTAGTAATTATTTACTATATGCCAATGTCATAAGATTTTCATGCTTGTCTATTTAACAAAATATGCCTTACATGCATAAATGCATCGTGATCACTAGATAAGTATACCTTCATATTAATCATATATCAACATAATATAAACCAGATATAAATTTCTTACTGATATACTTGCCATATGTTCCGAGAGTTCACATACTCCTAACCTGTTTACCATTTATTATCCATTTACTTATAGCCCAAACTAAACCTTGAGGACCTTAGATACGCGAGTCAAATATGCACCGAAGTGCTAATAGACAGAAGGTCGTCCCCACCATCCGTACATTTATAAGGCTGTGCTAACCATCTGCACGTTTATAAGGTCGTGCTAACCATACACTAAGTGTCATTTATATACACTATAGTGCTATCCCGGATGCCCAAATATGCAGCGTGCTGCTAGACTCTATGGCATGCCAACTATACCCTATCCCTCAATGACCGTATTTATTCCATCCATGGCAACATATATCAATATAATTGAACATTGGCCTGTTCATACCCGAAATAACATTCATAGTATACCATTATATATAACTAGTGATCCATGCATTTGTGTTCAACCTTTGACATATTTAAAATATGTCAAATATATGATCAATGACATAAATATCATGCCAATATATAAACCAGGTAGACTTATCGCAAGTCTTAACAATGATGTATAAAACATCCATGTATCATGTTATGTATGCATTGCACTCACCTAGGCCATTTATTAGCATGCCTCACTAAATTCTACTCGATCCTTTCCTTTATAGAACCTCGAACCTTGTTTGATTTGGACTTGACTTCATTAATCACATGAATAAGATAAAATATTTGTTAGATTCAAATCTAACAATACCTTAACCATGTTGTCTAATATAATCATTCGAATATACAATTTTCAATTATTTTTCCTTTCTTCCTTGTACTGTTCAAAAACTCATTATAGTCCTTAGTGACCAATTTGAACTTCCAATAATTCTTCCGAGCTTGCTAACTAACATTTAAATACAAAATGTTTCAAATTCCATTTTCTGACAGCTTGCGCTACCTTCAAAGATTTACTTATACCGGGCAGAATACATATTGGATTGTAATTTCCTTTCTATTGGAGAAAATAGATTCGATAATGGTTCTAACGGTATAAGCCACATAAATTAATAAAATCTAAAAAAATTATGAAAATTATTTAAACTCCCGTCACAGAGTTGTCCTGACCGAAACTGCTCTTTAAATTTTCTGACCTTCATTCGATTAAAAATTCATATCTTTTAACTCGGAACTCGAAATCAGTTACCGTTTGTTGGAAACGAAACTAGACAAACTAATATTTGTAATGGTAGAAAATTCATCATCTAACCATTTTTTTAGAATATATGGTGAATTTTCGAATTCGCTGCCAAAATTCAATCTTCTACATAGCTTTCCATAATAAACTTCTAATTTATACTAACTTCTTCTTATTTTTTTTACTTGTCAATTTATTCCCATTACTTGCTTCAAACCACCAATTCATCATCTTCTTCATCAACTAATTATTCAAAAATATTTCCCTCTAATTTTCTTCCTTCGCCAAAATAGTCACTAAAATGCAAAGGTAAGTATTCAACATCGGTTTAGCATTCTAACATCAATTTCACATCTCTAACATAATTAATTACATAAATACACTCTAATTTCATAAAATTCAGATTCGTCCCTTAAATTTGAAGCTTGCTGAATTGGACCCTATATATTTAACTTAGGATTTTGCTTCTAAACAACAAATCAAGCTTACTAGATCATTAATCAAACACCACAAACCCTAAGTTAGACTTAGATCCATAAACCTAATATTCTCCATACAAACCAAAATATGTAGGGTTTAAATCCTAACTCAATAACATGATTTTAACATCATATAAGCTTGATTCCAACTTAAATTCAACCAGGGAATCATAATATTTCAAAAGCCCCAATTTTGTTCATAAAACCTAATTTCCTTCTCATGCAAAATTTTCATCAATCAATCATGTATTCCACGAGTTAATAATATCAAAAGATAGAGATTGAAGAGTAGAACAACTCTGTAGTTTGAAAGATTACCTAAAAATCGAGTTTCGGGGCTTGAATTAAACTTGGAATTTTTCTTCCTTTTTCCCCCAAATTTCAAAAGTTGAAAGATGAAGAAGGCTTCATCTTTTTGGCCTTTCAATTTTGAATTACTCCAATTATGCCACTTGTATTATATAAATGAATTTTAAATTCATTCAAATAGGAAAATTACAAAAGTGCCCTTTTATCCAACAGTTGATATTGATCTTATCATCAATCAAGAGCCAAGATTTAATTTTTAATTTTCTTCTTCCAAAAATGTCCTTTGTAACTTTAAATATTTCAAAATTGCCATCCCTGCCAAATGACCAAGTTTCCCTCCAACTAGTCTTTATTTACTAGTTTGTTTCAAAATTGCCATTCCATTATAATCTAACTAAATTAGTTCCTTCTCAACCGGCCACTATTCCATAAATATCATTTTATGATTTTCCATGGTTTATGGAATAGCCTATGAATTTTCAATTCGATCTGATTTCCCAATATTCACAAAATACTTCTACTACGATTTTACCTTTATCTAGCTATCGGATCTATTCTGAAAATTCTATGTTTCCATAATGTTCCTCATATCCTCATCCTTCATCCAATGATATACATTTAATCTTGAGTTAATAGTTTACCAATTTTGCCCTTGTGGTTTTCCAAAATTATAATCTTGCCATTTTTCATCCAACGGCTCGTATTTAGCATGGAAAATCAACTTGAATCCAAGGGTTCATATTCCTCCAACACAAATAAAATATCTTAGACATGTAAAATGACATAATCAACCTTGTCTTATCATCCTTCAAAATATTCTGAATATTTGATTCGATCCAATTATCCAAATATTTTTCTTAACTTTATCGCTTTATAGCCATTAATAAAAACTTTGTACGAAAAACCTGGGTAACATGGAAATGTCACTTTTGGGAGTAAACTATTCATTTACGGGATCAAGATACATAACTTTTGAAAATTACACTTTGGTCCTTGAACTTTTCCAAAGTTTACACTTTAACCACAAAACTTTTAAAATTCTCATTTTCCTCACTAGCCAAAAATTGGGATATTACAATTCTCCCCTTACAAAAATTCATCCTCGAATTTTCAAGACATACTTGGTTCAAAAACAATGAGGAAACTATTTTCTCAAATCTTTTTCTCTTTCCCATATCGTTGTTAGACTTCATAACTTCACCAAAGAACTTTAACAAGCGAGATCATCTTATTTCTAAGTATTTTGACTTCATGTGCCAAAATCTTTACCGATTCTTCCTCATAAATCAAATCTGATTGAATCTCTATTCCCTCATTGGTAATGATATGTAAAGGATCTGATCGATACTTCTTGAGCATAGATACATGCAATACATTGTGAATTTTGTCCATTTTCGGAAGTCAGGCTAACTAATAAACCACAGGATCAACTCTTTTCACAATCTTATAAGGCCCAATAAATCTCGGACTCAACTTCCCTTTTTGTTCAAACCATAACACCTTCTTCTAAGGTGAAACTTTTACAGAATACTTTATCCTTAACTTCATATAAATATCTTTTCTTTCAAGATCAGTAGATAATATCCATCATTCTAAAGCAATTCTAGATTGCTTCGAACCATTCTTACTTCATTCTCCAAATCGTGAACTGAATCAAATCAGATTCAATCACCTCTTAATTCTCTTTTCATCATCATCTAGAATATAAATTACCTCTTAATAACATGAACATTCTTTAGACTTAACACCAAAATCTTAAATTTTCCTTTTTCACCTTACTGAATTCCTTCCAAATATATCTTATCTTTCATCTATAAATCTTTGATCCGATTTGTCAAAGTAGATTTGAGCTGAAGCTCTGTAATCAAAATACTATTTTCTTCCAAAGGTAATTGGGCATTTAATGCTTATACGCCAAAGAATGACTTACTGGTAATAATATAATCGTAATTTAATCTTAGAGGAATATTACTGCTTCTTTGACTAACCTCACCGGAGCTTCCCAACATGATATACTGAGTCGTATAAAACCTCAATCTAATGACCCTTGCAACTAGGTCTTTAGCTTTTTCAATCTAGTAAGAGTCATTCTGTAGAGTATAATCAGGATAGGTCTAATATTGGATTAAATCCAATCCTAAACTTAGCCTCTCGATTAAACATCAAGCCTAATGACTCCTCTTGGGCAACCCATTTAAATCTCAAAAACAATAGGAATACTCTCCCTGAGTACCCTTGATGCTCGGTATCCATAGCATCAGTTAAATAATTTTCACATTGGTAACAAATTCCAAAAAAAACTCTACATGCTCATGCATGCCAATTATCACAACACTCGTATGATTAGTTTTATGGTTTTCTTGAATCTCCAACATTAATTATAAATTTTAGAGAGTTCTTAATTTTCCTTGTCCCGATCCTTAGCGAAACTATGTAATAAATTCAGCTTGATATCTTTTTCGGGAATCTTCACCATTTTTTAGAAGTGGTGAAATGAATAATGATTTACTGATCCTCTTTACGAGCTGTGACCTCTGTTTAGATATCTTCTCATTCTAAACCCCTTTGCATTGCATTTGGCATAATTTACTACTTCATGATATTTTAAAATACGTAGGGTAGTTAGTACTTCTTTATACCTGACCTCTAGCCCTCTACGAGCTCTCATAACATGCTCTTTTTACTGTATGTAGGAAGCAGTTTAGAAGCAAAGTAGCTCAGTTTATTAAAGTTTCACTGTAATAATCCAATTGCCCAAATTAAGATGCAAGAACTCCGTTGCATTTCTAAGATAAACTGTTACGGAACCCTCAAAGAAAGAACTTCTAGCTAACAGACTTTTGAGAATGTACTGTAACATTACTTTATCAAATATGGGTCTAATCCTTTCAGATGAAATACTACTTTATTTTTAGTCTCTTCTGACCATCAGTACAAAGTTCCTTCAACCTAACCTTTATATCCTTAAACCATAGATTAACAATCATAGGATCTCCATCAATGTTTCTCTGAAAATCTAGTGTGTCAAAACTCGCAATTCTTTTGCAACCGGTGCCTAAGCAGGCAAATTCATGATCACATCTAATGTCTGGAAGAAAAACTCATAATCCAGAACTTGCATATCATGTTACTTTGGTGCCTCTGCACCATGCTAAGTTGAGGGTTTTGCTTAGGGTTTTGCATATCATATTCGTTCCCTTAACTTTAAAGCTTGCTGAATTGGACCCTATATATTTAACTTAGGGTTTTGCTTTTAAACAACAAATCAAGCTTACTAGATCATTAATCAAACACCACAAACCCTAAGTTAAACTTAAATCCATAAACCCTAATCTTCTCCATACAAACCAAAATATGTAGGGTTTAGATCCTAACTCAATAACATGATTTTAACATCATATAAGCTTGATTCCAACTTAAATTCAACCATGGAATCATAATATTTCAAAAGCCCCAATTTTTTTCATAAAACCTAATTTCCTTCTCATGCAAAATTTTCATCAATCAAGCATGTATTCCATGAGTTAATATCAAAAGATAGAGCTTGAAGAGTAGAACAACTTTGCAGTCCGAAAGATTACCTAAAAATTGAGTTTCAGGGCACGAATCAAACTTGGAAAATTTTCTTCCTTTTTCCCCCAAATTTCGAAAGTTGAAAGATGAAGAAGGCTTCGTCTTTTTGGCCTTTCAATTTTGAATTACTCCAATTATGCCACTTGTATTATATAAATGAATTTTAAATTCATTCAAATAGGAAAATTACAAAAATGCCCTTTTATCCAACGGTTGAGATTGATCTTATCATCAATCAAGAGCCAAGATTTATTTTTTAATTTTCTTCTTCCAAAAATGGCCTTTGTAACTTCAAATATTTCAAAATTGCTATCCCTACCAAATGACCAATTTGCCCTCCAACTACTCTTTATTTACTAGATTGTTTCAAAATTGTCATTCCATTATAATCTAACTAAATTAGTTCCTTCTCAACCGGCCACTATTCCATAAATATCATTTAATGATTTTCCATGGTTTATGGAACAGCCTCTGAATTTTCAATTCAATCTGATTTCCCAATATTCACAAAATACTTCTACTACGATTTTACCTTTACCGAGCTATCAGATCTATTCCGAAAATTCTATATTTCCATAATGTTCCTCATATCCTCATCCTTCATCCAGTGATCTAGATTTAATCTTGAGTTAATAGTTTACCAACTTTGCCTTTCTGATTTTCCAAAATTACGATCTTGCCATTTTTTATCCAACGGCTCATATTTACCATGGAAAATCAACTTGAATCCAAGGGTTCATATTCTTCAAACAAAAAGAAAATAACTTAGACATGTAAAATGACATAATCAACCTTGGCTTATCATCCTTCAAAATATCCTGGCTATTGGATTCGATCTGATTATCTGAATATTTTTCTGAACTTTATCGCTTTATAGCCATTAATACAAACTCCGTACGAAAAATCTGGGTAACACGGAAATGTCACTCTTGAGGTTAAACTATTCATTTACGGGATCAAAATACATAACTTTCAAAAATTACACTTTGTTCCCTAAAATTTTCCAAAGTTTACACTTTATCTACAAAACTTTCAAAATTCTTATTTTGGTCACTAGCCAAAAATTTGGATATTACAATTCTCCCCTAAAGAAAATTCATCCTCGAATTTTCAACACATACCTGGTTCAAAAACAATGAGGAAACTATTTTCTCAAATCTTTTTCTCTTTCCCAGATCATTTTTTGACTTCATAATTTCACCAAAGAACTTTAACAAGCGAGATCATCTTATTTCTTAGTCCTTTGACTTCATGTGCCAAAATCTTTATTGATTCTTCCTCATAATTCAAATCCGGTTGAATCTCTATTCCCTTTGAGGTAATGATATGAAAAGGATCTAATCGATACTTCTTGAGCATAGATACATAGAATACATTGTGAATCGTGTCCATTTCTGGAGGTAAGGCTAACTAATAAACCACCGGATCAACTCTTTTCACAATCTTATAAGGCCCAATAAATCTCAGACTCAACTTCCCTTTTTGTCCAAACCATAACACCTTCTTCTAAGGTGAAACTTTTACGGAATACTTTATCCTTAACTTCATATAAATATCTTTTGTTTCAAGATAAATAGATAATATCCATCATTCTAAAGCAATTCTAGATTGCTTTGAACCATTCTTACTTTATTCTCCACATCCTAAACTGAATCAAATCAGATTCAATCACCTATTAGTTCTCTTTTCATCATCATCTAGAATATAAATTACCTCTTGATAACATGAACATCCATTAGACTTAACACCAAAATCTTAAATTTTCCTTTTTCACCTTACTGAATTCCTTCCAAATATATCTTATCTTTCATCTGTAAATCATTGATCTAATTTGTCAAAGTAGATTTGAGCAGAAGCTCTGTAATCAATATACTATTTTCTTCCAAAGGTAATTGGTCATTTAATGCTTATAAGCCAAAGAATGACTTACTAGTAATAATATAATCGTAAGTTAATCTTAGAAGAATATTATTGCTTTTTTGACTAACCTCACAGGAGCTTCCCAGCATGATATACCGAGTCGTCCATTGCAACTAGGTCTTTAGCTTTCTCAATCTAGTAAGAGTCATTCTGTAGATTATATTCAAGATGGGTCCAGTATTGAATTAAATCCAATCCTAAACTTAGCCTCTCGATTAAACATCAAGCCTAACAGCTCCTCTTGGGCAACCCATTTAAATCTCACAAACAATAGGAATGCTCTCCCAACTTACCCTTGATGCTCGGCATCCATAGCATAAGTTAAATAATTTTCACATTGGTAACAAATTCCAATAAAAACTCTGCATGCTCATGCATGCCAATTATCACAACACTCATATGATTGGATTTTGTGTTTCCTTGAATCTCCAACATTAATTATAAATTTTAGAGAGTTCTTAATTTTCCTTGTCCCGATCTCTTAGCGAAACTATGTAATAAATTCAGCTTGATATCTTTGTCGGGAATCCTCACCATTTTTTAGAAGTGGTGAAATGAATAACGATTTACTATTCCTCTTTATGAGCTGTGACCTCTGTTTAGATATTTTCTCATTCTGAACCCTTTGCATTACATTTGGCATAATTTACTACTTCATGAAATTTTAAAATACGTAGGGTAGTCAGTACTTCTTTGTACCTGACCTCTAGCCCTCTATGAGCTCTCATAACATGGTCTTTTTTCTGTCTGTAGGAAGCAATTTAGAAGCAAAGTAGCTCAGTTTATTAAACTTGCACTCATATCTGTAATAATCCAACTGCCCAAATTAAGATGTAAGGACTATGTTGCATCTCTAAGATAAAATGTTACGGAACCCTCAAAGAAAGAACTTATAGCTAACAAGCTTTTCAGTATGTACTGTAACATTACTTTATCAAATACGAGTCTAATCCTTTCAGATGAAATACTACTTTATTTTTAGTCTCCTCTAATCATCAATACAAAGTTCCTTCAACCTAACCTTTATATCCTTAAACTATAGATTAACAATCATAGGATCTTTATCAATGTTTCTCTGAAAATCTAGTGTGTCAGAACTATCAATTCTTTTGCAATCGGTGCCTAAGCTGGCTAATTCATGATTGCATCTAATGTCTGGAAGAAAAACTCTTAATCCAGAACATGCATATCATGTTACTCCAGTGCCTCTACACCATGCTAAGCTGAGGGTAGAATATTATCATCAACCTTATCATGCTTATGAATCTCTTATTTATCCACTCGTCTAAACACCTGACACGATTCTTTTACCCTCACACATTAAAAATTTAACATTATTATCATAATGAAGTAAGCAATTGCATCCATTCAAACAAGTAAAATCATTAGTAATTCTGACATCCTAGTGGCATGTATACACTTTTGACCTTTACCATACTTCGTTTAACTCCAAAACTGGCTAAACCTATAGCTCTGATACCAATAAATGTAACACCCTTTTTTCGTATCTGTACACCGGGTACGAGTTGGAAATGTTACTTCTTTAATATAAAAAATTAGGGTAATTTAAAATTTTAGAAAAACTTCTCAATGGTCACCCATCCTCAAATTTCTCTAGCCCAAGCACGCTTAACTTTATTTAAAACAGACATAAATTATTTATTCGAGTTCCAATCATAAATCAATTACCTTAGCATTCAACTCATCATTAAAGAATATTCTTAACCTTGAATCTTTCCAGAAAGGCCAATTATCTTGAAACCATAACGAACTTTAAAGGCCAATCACAACTCAAATAGGTTTAGCAAGTATACATGCCACTATAATAATTAAACCTTAATTAGGATGTTATTATTGTGATTACCTGTTGAGTTTTCCAATTTTGATGCAATACTCTTCTCACTCTCATCTTGATTTACCTACGTGTGTACAATCAAACACACGCTAAGTACGAACTTAGTGAGGCAATAAAGGAAGTAATAACAATTATTTAAACTTTATTCAATTTCATGGCTACATTTATATAGCATGATATATGTCAATGCATCAACTTTCACATTGCATTAGTAATTATTTACTATATGCCAATGTCATAAGATTTTCATGCTTGTCCGTTTATCATAATATGCCTTATATGCATAAATGCATCACGATCACTAGATAAGTATACCTTCATATTAATCATATATCAACATAATATAAACCAGATATAAATTTCTTACCGATATACTTGCCATATGTTCTGAGAGTTCACATACTCCCTAACCTGTTTACCATTTATTATCCATTTAATTATAGCCCAAACTAAACCTTGAGGACCTAGGTACGCGAGTCAAATAAGCACCGAAGTGCTAATAGACATAAGGTCTTCCCCACCATCCGTACATTTATAAGGCTGTGCTAACCATCCACACGTTTATAAGGCCATGCTAACCATACACTAAGTGTCCTTTATATAAACTATATTGCTATCTTGGATACCCGAATATGCAGCGTGCTGCTGGACTCTATGGCATGCCAACTATACCCTGTCCCTCAATGACTTATTTGGGAATAATTTCCGTATTTATTCCATCCAAGGAAACATATATCAATATAATTGAACATTATGTAGTTCATACCCGAAATAACATTCATAGTATACCATTATATATAACTAGTGATCCTTGCATTTGTGTTCAACCTTTGACATATTTAAAATATGTCAAATATATGATAAATTACATAAATATCATGCCAATATATAAACAAGGTAGACTTATCGCAAGTCTTACCAATGATGTATAAAACATTCATGTATCATGTTACGTATGCATTGCACTCACCTGGGCCATTTATTAGCATGTCTCACTAAATTCTACTCGATCCTTTCCTTTATAGAACCTTGAACCTTCTTTGATTCAGACTTGACTTCATTAATCACATGAATAAGATAAAATATTTGTTAGATTCAAATCTAACAATAACTTAACCATGTTGTCTAATATAATCATTCGAATATAAAATTTCCAATTATTTTTTCCTTTCATCCTTTTACTGTTCAAAAACTCATTATAGTCCTTAGTGACCAATTTGAACTTCCAATAATTCTTCCGAGCTCGCTAACTAACATTTAAATACAAAAATGTTTCAGATTCCATTTTCCGACAGCTTGCGCTACCTTCAAAGATTTACTTACACCCAGCAGAATACATACTGGATCGTAATTTCCTTTCTCCTAGAGAAACTAGATTCGATAAAAGTTCTAACGGTGTAAACCACATAAATTAATAAAAACTACAAAAATTATGAAAATTCTTCAAACTCCCGTCACAGAATTTTCTTGACCGAAACTGCTCTGTAAATTTTCTGACCTTCATTCTATTAAAAATTCATATCTTTTAACTCGGAACTCGAAATCAGTTTTCGTTTGCTGGAAACAAAACTAGACGAACAAATCTTTACAAGGGTATAAAATTCTTCATCTAACCATTTTTATAGAATTTATGGTGATTTTTCGAAGACGCTGCCAAAATTCAATCTTCTACATAGCTTTCCATAATAAACTTCTAATTTATACTAACTTCTTCCTAGTTTTTTTACTTGTCAATTTAGTCCCATCACTTGCTTCAAACCACCAATTCATCATCTTCTTCATCAATTAATTATTCAAAAATAATTCCCTCTAATTTTCGTTCTTTGCCAAAATAGTCACTAAAATGCAAAGGTAAGGATTCAACATCGGTTTAGCATTCTAACATCAATTTCACATCTCCAACATCATTAATTACATAAAAACAGTCCAATTTCATAAAATGGTCCCTTAAATTTGAAGCTTGCCGAATTGGACCCTATATATTTAACTTAGCGTTTTGCTTTCAAACAACAAATCGAGCTTACTAGATCATTAATCAAACACCACAAACCCTAAGTTAGACTTAAATCTATAAACCATAATCTTCTCCATACAAACCAAAATATGTAGGGTTTAAATCCTAACTCAATAACATGATTTTAACATCATATAAGCTTGATTCCAACTTAAATTCAACTATGGAATCATAAAATTTCAAAAGCCCCAATTTTGTTCATAAAACCTAATTTCCTTCTCATGTAAAATTTTATTCAATCAAGCATGTATTCCATGAATTAATAACATCAAAAATAGAGCTTGAAGAGTAGAACGACTTTGTAATTCGAAAGATAACATAAAAATCGACTTTTGGGGCTTAAATCCAACTTGGAAAATTTTCTTCCATTTTCCCCCCAAATTTTGAAAGCTGAAAGATGAGGAAGGCTTCATCTTTTTGGCCTTTCAATTTTGAATTACTCCAATTATGCCACTTGTATTATATAAATGAATTTTAAATTCATTCAAATAGGAAATTACAAAAGTGCCCTTTTATCCAACGGTTGAGATTTAATCTATTCCAAAAATTATATATTTCCATAATGTTCCTCATATCCTCATCCTTAATCCAATCATGTATATTTAATCTTGATTTAATAGTTTACCAACTTTTCCCTTGTGATTTTCCAAAATTACGATCTTGCCATTTTTCATCCAACGGCTCATATTTAGCATGGAAAATCAACTTGAATCTCAGGGTTCATATTCTTCCAACATAAAGAAAATATCTTAGACATGTAAAATGACATAATCAACCTTGACTTATCATCCTTCAAAATATCCTAAATATTCGATTTGATCTGATTATCTGAATATTTTTCTGAACTTTATCACTTTATAGCCATTAATACAAACTCCGTACGAAAAATTCGGGTACCACGGAAATGTCACTCTTGGGGGTAAATATTCATTTACGGGATAAAAATACATAACTTTTGAAAATTACACTTTGGTCCTTGAACTTTTCCAAAGCTTACACTTTAACCACAAAACTTTCAAAATTCTCATTTTGGTCACTAGCCAAAAATTGGGATATTACAGTTCTTCCCGACCTTGGAGCTCCACATTCACATTAAAACCCAACCTGGAGTGGAAGAAGCATGTGGCTCCCAGCCGATGGAGATTTATCAAAAGAAAGACCCGCGTATCAAGGCCGAAAAGCTCTGAAGGGGAGTCCTCTTCATGCTAAACTCCTTTACATTTTATTTCATTTCATTTCACATGATCATGCATTTTTCTATTTTTTTTACATATGTTGTTTGCATGCATTGAGGAAAATGTACACCTTTGGTATGAGGGTGTGTATCCTCACATTAAATTTGCCATGTCATTCATGTTTAAATTTCAATTGCCACGCAGATTAGTTTGCCATGTAGGATTAAAATTTGCATACCAAACCACTAAAAAAATTTGCCTCAGTCAATTTTGTACTTATAATTTTTGCCAACACTACTAGTTTAGGAGAATTTGTACTAGATTATCTATCCAATAAAGAAACTGGAATTTAGAACTTCTATGCCATCAGGTTAGCATTGCCAAGTAGCTTGGCAATTGAACTCTAGTTTAGAGAACTTTAGTTTCACTCTACACGAGGTATGCATCTAGTATGTGAAACAAACTTAGGTTCACTTGAAACTAAACTAAAAAACCATGCCAAGGTAGAAAGAAAGAATAAGGCAACAATGTTTTGCCAAAAGCTGAAAAAGCTTGAGAACACTCCTCTGCCTTAAGGAAAATAATTAACTTGGTTCTTCATGGTTTGCTGCCTCTTAGTTCTCAATCCAACATAACTTTAGGGTATGAGTGTAATGGGTTACTTAGTGATGTAATATGGATTAACGTGGGTTTTTGTTGTTTGCTCCCTCTTATGCCTCACACCAAAAAGTACATGATGCGACCCTACCAGCATAAAAATACCCTTGGCAAATAAAGAAAAAATATTTATATAAAAATAAAAATTCAGAGTTTGGGTAGTAAAGTTGACTAAGGGAGTCGAGTAAATTTGATGCATATTGCCCACACTTCATGCACACTTAATGACCTTAGACTAGAACCATATTGATGTACTTGAATTTGCTCATTTGTTTTGCATTGAGACACTGAATATCCGAGGACAGACCTAGGATAACATTTTGCTAGCTGGTAGGTGGTGGGAACCATGACAATTTTTGCCGAGGTATTTTTCCTGCTTTTCTATTTTTATAGATTTTAGTTGCATTACTTGAGGACAAGCAATGAGCTAGGTTTAGGGGTGTGTAACTCCTCAAAAGTAATGATTTTTTATGCTATTCCATAATGCTTTTTCTTGCCTTTAAGTAGATATTTTTGCATTTAGTTGTTAAATTCATGCATTTGCATAAAGAGTTAGGAGCTATTCTATTTCCAGTTTGAAGGGTTATTTTGCTGGTTATGATGCAGGACATAGGCATGCAAGCATGACAAAGAGGCGCTGGTAGAGAATACAAGAAAGGAAGCAAGAGAATTGTCGAGTAGAAATTGGCACAGATGGACCAAACAATGCCAAGCTCGACTGGCAAAGGATTGACGTCTGATGATCGGTCAAGGTAGCCGTTGGACCTTGTACACGTCAGCCCTAGGATTCAAATCGGGATAAGAGGATAACGCGTCTTATCCCTTTGCACATTCAAAATTCAAACTCAAAAGCTTATCCTAGGGTTTCTACACAAGCCTATTTAAGGGAGCTCAAGCCATCACTTGAGAACGGGGATTAAAGAGAGGCTGCACCATGGTGAACCGAGAGGTGACGTGGTTTGACCAGATAAGGCCGAGAGCTCTGGAGCATTCAAAGGGATGTATCAACGGATCTCCTTCTTGCCTATTATCATAGTCTTATTTGTTTTTATTTTGAAATGATGATGAGAAACGGTGATGTTTGTGGATGGACCCCCAACCATGAACTAATCTTTTATAGTTGGTTGGGGATGTTTGTAATTAACAATGATTTTATGTTTGGTTTTTAATAATCTAAATGCCTTGGTATTATTTTCTATCTGCTAGTACTTAATTTTCTCAAATCCTTTGCCATACGACAATTGGCACAATGTGCTTATTGCTCCTTAATATCTTAACAGACTTAAGGGGCAACAATCAGTTGCCAGATACTAAGGTGAGAAGCTTCGACAGAAGATTTTCAAGTAGATGAACTTACTTCGGAAGTGATTCTACCCCTTAGGAGTAAAGGTTGACACTTAATAGAGTTAATTAATGAAAAGTTCACTATAGACATACAGGGGTTTTATCATGGTTAACTTAGGGTATTGCCATTAACAGAGGCAATACTAGCTTTAATCTACTCAATAATAAAACCAAGGCATGATATTATTAAAGGCTAGAATAAGTAGCGTGAAATCCAGGCATCCCTTGCCAAAGCTCAACATTCATTCGAATACACTTTCGTTGCCATACTGGTTCCATTTTCACTGCTTTGTTTTTGCTATCTTTTAAATAAAAAATCCAAAACATTTCAAACACTTTTATTTTATTACAAACAAGTAAACATTAAGAAAATAAGTTCTTGGTCAATCCATGTGGATTCAATACTCGCTTATTGTTGTATTACTTGCTGACCGTGTATACTTGCATGCATAAGACTCACCTTGGCATTATTTTCTTACACTTTTAAACTAAATATTTAATCGCCTGCCAAGTGTTAGCAATAGTCGACAGGTTGCTTTGGTTACTCCCTGTTTGGACATGTTTCATTTGGTATTTTGGTCTTTTATGAGGTTATATGTTTTGTTTTGAGGGATTGGGATATGAATTGCATGCTTGGGTAGATACCATGCCTATAGGATCTTTGATTTGATTGCTATGGTTTATTTATTCATCTAGCAAGCCTATGTGGTTGTGGAAATGTTGCGCGACATGTTATATGATGTTTGTGTGATGTTTGAAGTATGATAGATTGAGCCTAGGTGTCATATGTTTGACCAATAGGTCATTATAGACCCTGCTGTACCGATACAGGTTCTCAGAGATCAGTACGCAGGGTCTGTCTCAGCTCAGAAGTGTACAAAATTGCACAGGGGTATCAGTATGCCTAGCTTCGTATTGGTACACCCCTAAAAAATACATTAGGTATCAGTATATGGGGAATCGTACCGGTATGCATTTAGCTACTGGAATCCCTTATTTTGATATCGAAACACTAGTATCGGTACACATGAGGACTGTATCGATACCTTTCATAAAACAAAACCCATATCGATACTAGTACACTGCATATTGGTACCTAGACCGTTATTTTTAGTAATATGCTTGTTGAAGTTTGAATCTTTGCAGTTCAACCCCAATTTCTTGTACATGCAATTAAATAAGTTTGGATGATTATTTTAAATTGAGTTGTAATCTGATTGTATATATCCTGACTAATTAAGGTTTGGTCGCTTTAGATTTAAGTAAGTCTCCTTAGTTTTCCAAAATTGCAATTTGGTCCTTAGAGTGTGTCCTCGATCATTTGGATGTCGAATTAACGTCTGATTTAATGGTGAAGTTTATCTGCTGCCAGCATGATCACCTTAGGACCTAATTATGCATTTAGACAAGATTAAATAAAAATGGATTGTTTTCTAAGTAATCGTTCGGGTTTGCCTCAGCAAACCCAATGTAGCTCGTTTAGTTCGGTCTAGCGTCTAGGCCGAGTCAAGGGGGTTACATTGATATTGGCTCCCATATTGTACAGTGACTTACCTATAAATATATTGCCAATCGTACAAGGAATTGTGAAGCTTCCCAGATCTTTTAGTTTTGGTGGCAATTTATTGGTGATCATTGCAATGCATCCTTTAGTAAGAGCACCCATTTCAAAATCACCCAACTTTCACCTTTTGGAAAAGATTTCTTTCATGAATTTGACATAGTTGGGCATTTGTTTGAGAGCTTCTATTAATGGCATGTTGATCTGCACTGTTTAATAACTTCCAAGAAATGCTTAAATTGTTGGTCTTGCTTGTGCTTCTAGAGCCGTTGTTAAAGAGGTGGTGGCGGATAAGTGAATGTTGGTTCTGTTGGTTTTGTTGGTTTTGCCAAAGTGGTGCTAGTATCAGATTGAGGTCTAACATTGTCAGAGATTACCTCCTTCTTCTCTGTTTCTTTGGGTTTATCTGCTGACTTCCATTTCTCGTCCTAGCAATTAGTTGACTGTCTAACATGTGTCCCATTCTCACATTGTTTGCCACTCTAAAGAGTTATTGCCTTGCATTATTTTCTACCTTTTATCTAGCATCCTTCGTATCGACTGGTAAATTTTCTTAGGGTCTATTACTGAGTGCATTGGCAATTTGCCCCAATTAAACTTCCAAGTTTCGTATAGATGTTGCTAGACTCTAGACAGTTTGCATCATTTTGCTCCATATACTCGGTTAGAGTATTCCCCTGGTAGATCTCTACCCTTGATGAAAATTGCTCTGTGCTCTCTGTGGTATCACATTTTGATTAAATCTTGGCAATACATTGTCGTTCTAACATTGGGAATTATGTGTTACCGCCTTGATTCGTCCAAGAAAAGTTTAGATGCTGCTTCCAACCTGCATTATAAGTATTGGAATATAGGTTAAAATTGCGATTGAAATTGCCAACAAAATTTATCGATCCAGGGTTTCTGGGCATCCTTCCAAATTATGATCATCTCCACAAATAGTGTAGAACGGTTCTAATGCCTTTACTTCTTGGACTTTAGTAGGTTTTTGCATTGACTTCATTATATTAGTGATATTGGAAATTTAAGCATTGATAGATGGCAATGCACTAAACTCTAATTTTCTAGTAATTTTTGTTCCGTTTCCCAGTCTGATAGTAGGATATTGGATGTAACGCCCTTAAATTGGGCCTAGATGTGGGCCAGATCGAGTTAAGGGTTCAAGAGAACTAGTTTAGGCAATTCGAATAGTTTCGAGAAAATAAATTTATAAAATTGATTTTGGGATGAAATAAAATATGAGAAAATGTTTAGATTACTTAATTAATATTTTAAGTAATTTGGTAAAGTCAATTTGGATAATTAAATCTGATTTTATGACATTTTGGTCTAGTGACTAAATTGAAAGTTTTCAAATTTATTTTGTGACTAAATTGAAAGAGGATCAAAACTTAGAATCTTTAAGGAGCTATTTGACCAAAGTTTTTATCAGATTTCTCTCTTGATTTGGGTTATTTTAAATTGTTTTAAATGTGGTTTTATAAACAATTAAAAAGGATTTAATAAAAAGAAATTTTGGTTAACTAATTCATTTTCTTATGTAACCACTTTTCATTCAACCATTTTCTCTCTACTTTCTTAGCAACCAAACTATCAAAACCTTTCTAAAAATTCAAGGAATCAATCTCTTTTGATTTCTCATTTGATTCCTTTGATTTCCTCAACTAAATTAACTTGGATTTCATCAAAGCTTTGCCAAACAAGGAATAAATCAACAATTAGAGGTGATTTTCATTTCTCTCCTCTAATTAAGGGTTCTTTACTGAAATTCCCAAGTTCTTGTTCCTTTATTGTTGATTAATGTTAAGAAATTATGATTTTAATATAGATTTATTGGTTAAATTGAGTTTTATTGGAAATTTGTTGGAAACTGAATTGGATCTATTTTGGTGATGGATGTAATTTATTTATATCTCAATTTGGGTGTATTTTAATTTTGAAAGAGTTGATTAATCAATGTAATCCCAAAACTATGTGAATTGCTAGTTTTCTAGGTTGTGTATAGTTGGTTTTTGGCGTGATCTTGTTGTTGTAGTGTTGTTGGAGGTGTAAGGACGTGTTTAAAGTGTTTTTGGATGTTAATTGATGTTTTTAATGTGTTAGAATCATTAGATGTTGGCTATGCTTTGTTTAGGTAAGGTTTGGTGGTGTTATTGATGGTTTTAGGAGGGGGTTGAGTGGATTCTTGTGAGGCGATGTTGTGTTTGTTGGTTGCTGGAGGTTTGAGGTACAGAGATGTGTTTTAGTCCTCTATTTTTGGTTGGGTAAAATAGGGGAGTTGAGTCTTTGGCTTTTGAAGAGGCGCGGAAGCTTGATTCGCGCATTGGCAAGCAAGCGTTGGATTGTTGGTGAGTGAAAAAGTGTTTTACTGCTGTTAAAAGGTTTGAAAAGGAGTTGACAGTTTAGATAAAGTTTGACACACTTATCTAAGCTCGAAGGTAAGTATCGGTTGAGTTTCTCTTGATTTTGGCTTCTGTAAAATGAAATCTCGTGCACATGTTATGGTTTTGATTACTCACTATATTATACATGTTTAGAAATGATTTATGATGCAAATGATCATTGATGATTACTTTTGGGAATAGCATACGATTTATGCAAGTATTTTGAGAATATGAAAATACATGGTTTAATGTATTTGTGGAAGATTGATTTAATTCATATGTAAAATAGTGAAGTAATGTTGTTTTTTGAATATATTGGCAAGTGGATGTGTTTAAAATGATATCAGATATATTTGGCATGCCATAGGGTTTAGAGTGCACTATAAAAAGTCACCTCATGTTTATCGAGGGGTGTTAAGAGTCCGTAATATCCAACATGAGAACTACAGTGGTTGAGGTGGGTAAATGTTCCATTTACTCCCGCTGGTGGATTATACATCCAACTGTAGAGGTGGGCAAGTGTGTCGTTACTTCAGTTTGACCGTTGAGGTGGGAAAGTGAGCCGTTACTCCGGTTGAGGTATGTATGTGAAGTGGGTGTGGGAACCCCTTGAGAAATTCGTGTATCTGATAAGTTCTGTGAAATGTAATGTTGCCGGTTTTAAGTCACTTGAAAGCCAATATATGAGATAATGTATCATGTGAAATGAATAATGTTTGTATAATGAGACTTATACATGTGTTACTCTTTAAACTTGTTATAAAGGTGGTGTGGTGTGAAGCTTAAATTGAGGTAGAGATTGAATCCATGATACATATGTTGAAAATGATTTAAAAGTGCATATTTGAGATGTTAAGAAAAACATGAGATGTTTTGCCATAAGATAATTACATGTGATTTGATAGAAATGGTTTTAAATGATTTGATGAATGATTTGCGATTTCCCTCACTAAACTTATAGCTTACGCTTTCTTTTCCTTATCAATGCAAAGAAATATCTTCTTGAGAAAGGGAAGATCCAAGGAACATTTTGATTCAAAGTATGGTTTCATATACGTTAAGTAGTAATAAGAAGGCAATGTGACCAGGTTGTTTTGGGATATGTGTTTTGAGATACTCCCTGTTGTAATAGTTTGTATTAATGCTTTGGTTTGGTATGATGCTATTATATGTGGTTTTGAGGGGTTGCGAGACATTAAGCATGATAGGGTAGAAATCATGATCATAGGTGATTGCTTGAGTATGCCATGTTTAGTATAACTTCAATCTATGTTGATGTATTTGATGATTGAATTTTTATGATGTCTTATGATGTTTAGAGATTGAAAGGAAAGTGTTGGAGTGAGCCAAAGTGTCATATGTTGGACCTAGAGGTCAATACATGTCGCCCCGTACCAGTACAGATCCCTCAAGTTTCGGTACGTGGGGACTCGTCCAGGCTCAAAGTGTTCAAAATAGCCTAGGCGTACCGATACGCCTGGGTAACTTTATCGGTACGCATAGTGTTGGAACAGTGCTCGTTTTGGTACACAGGTTACCGTATCGATACGGTGTCTAGCTACTGGAATCTGGATTTTCAAAATATACAAGCCCGTACCGATACGCCTAGGGACCGTATCGGTACGTCATTTTCTTTTTGTGCCGTATCGAAATGCATGTCACCCGTACTGGTACGCAAACCGTTAAGTCTGTTGAGATGCTATCTGAAGTTTTAAATCTTTGCATTTTGGTCCCTGCTTCTTAAATGTGCTATTAAATGAATCTGAATGATTATTTTGGGCTGAGATTCAACATGAAGGAATGTAACATGACTAATTGAGGATTCGTAACTTAAATTTAAGAAAGTCCTCTTAAATATTTGAAAATACGTTTTGATCCCTATAATATGTTTACGAGCAATTGGATGTCGAGATGACGCCCGATTGAGCTATAATTTTATCCATAACTTGTATGAACATCTTAGGACCTATTAATGCATTTAGATAAGATAAAAGAAAAAAATGAACCGATGTAGTTGTATTCTCTTTGGGGCTTATTTTGGTAAACCCTAATGTCCTCGCTCGGTTTGGTCTTTTGGCTAGACCAAGTCAAGGGGGTTACATTGGAGATCATTGGTGGAAATTCTTTCAAGGATGTCAAATGCCTCTGTGTAATTTTTGTCTAGCAATGAACCGTTTGTCGAAGCATCAACCACTGTCCTGACATGAGCATTGAGTTCGTTATAAAAAGTCTCAATTTGGGCCTAAGTAGGAAATCCATGCTTAGGACATCTTCTCAACAGGTCCTTAAAATGCTCCTATGCATCATATAAAGTCTCATCATTAGCCTGGCTAAATGTGATGATATCACCCGGCAGCTTGGCATTAAATTTATGTGGCAAAAATCTCAAAAGGAACTTCTGGCACAATTTTGTGCATGAATTAACTTAACCAAGTGGCAAAAAACTTAGCCATGTTTTTTGCAACCCCCTTAACCTGGCCTAGCCGTAATCGAGCTAAAAGGATCACATTAGGTTTGCCGAAGCAAACTCGATCTAACAACCTAAACCGATCCATTTTTTCTCTTTTTATCTTATCTAGATGCATCAATTTAGTTCATATGGTGTGCAAACAGCAGTGGAAACGTTACATTGAAATCATATTCCAAAATAGAGTTCAATTGATCAAATGCGCACATTGGGCTCCATAGATTATATAGCATAATTTGAAGTTAAGATTGCCAATCCTTTATTAGTCCAATTTCATGCTCACATGTTAAATTTCAGCTTAAATTGATCATCCAAGTGCAAGTAATTGTATATATAACATTCAGGGATCAAATTGCACAATTTCCAAACTTCAACAGGCTAGCATGAACAAAAACAATAGGGCGTATCGATACGGGCAAGCCTATACTGATAAGGCTCAACAAACATAACAGTTACTTGTACTGATACACGAACACCAGTATCGACACGATGTGTTGACCCACCCGTACCGATACGGTCTTGACCCCGTACCAATCCCCCTTATGATTTTGCATAACCTAGAATTCCAGTGACCAATTTGCGTACTGATCTGGTACCCCTCGCATTGGTACGACTCTTTAAAAATGTAGGGGGTGTACCGGTACGCAAACCCATGTATTAACACGAGTACAAAAATACCTCAAGGTGTATCGATATAGTGGCTAAGCCTACTGATAACCTTTGTTAATTTTTGGTGAATTGAGCCTTTCCATACCTTGCGTATCGATCCTTGGGTACTCGTACCGGTACGCAATGGCTTCTAATGACCTCTAGGTCCAACATATGACACCTTGGCTCAATGTAAACACATTCAACACATATCTAAACATCATACAACATCAAGAACATGCTTAACACCAACATACCAACATTTTAAACAATCCTAGCAAGCCTAACACCAACACCCATATCATCTAGAGGCATGCTTCCTACTCAACATGTAAAAACCTGAACATAAACTTGCACAACCAGGGAGTTTAGCAAACAACCCTCCCAAACAACAAACGACCACATTGTCGTTATTACTACAAGTCTAAATCAAAGTCATACTTTCGTAAACACAAGTCCTTGGATTTCTTTTTACTTGCTTGTTGCCTCCAACCTTTAATTCTCTGTATTGATGGAAAAAAGAGAGCGTAAGAACATTAGGCTTAGTGAGGAATGCTAAAAAACCACCATCAATGCATTTAAAACCATTTAACAATCCTTTTGAAAAAACACTTTCCAAAACACCTTTCAATCATCATTTCAACATCGTGCCTTATTAAACCATGCACTTAACATTTCCAAAACATGAATATTAAACCATATGCAACATGTATCATGGATTAATATAAAAATCCCATTGCTACCCTCAATTTAAGCTTTCCCATACATACTACCAATGCAAGGCTTAAAAAGTAAAACATGTTTAAACCAACATTAAACAAAATAATTCATCTCATGATACATCACCAACTATATTCACTTACAAGTGATCATTAACAAAATTCCACTTTTCAAAATATAACATCTGATACACAGATTCAACAAGTGTTCCCAACATTTTATTCCATCTCAACCGAAAGTAAAGGTACAATAATTACAACCGAGTACAATCACAACCCAACATCAGTTAGATGTATAACCCACTAACGGGAGTCTTTGGTACTGTAGCACCTTGAATTTGGGCCTAGATGTTCGATGGATTGATTAGACGGTTCGAGAGAACCAAATTAGGCAATTCGAGTTAGTTTTGGGAATTAAATCTTAATAAATTGTTTTTGGCTTAAATAAAATATGGGAAAATGCTAGAAAATACTTAATTAATATTTTAAGTATTTTGGTAAATTCAATTTGAAGAAATTAAATCAGATTTTGGGAAATTTTGTTCTGGTGACTAAAATGTAATGTTTTCAAAACTGTTTTTGGTGACTAAATCGTAAAAGGGTCAAAACTTAGAATCTTTAAGAAGCTAATTAAATAAAGTTTTCCATCATATTTTTACCTTAATTTAGGATATTTTTAATGAGTTTTAATTGGTTTTTATTATTAAAAGAAAATAGATTTAATAAAAAGGACTTTACTTTTACAAATCACTTTCTCACATAACTAACTTTGCTATCACTTTTCTCTCTACTTTCTTAGCAGCCAAACTATCAAATTGTTTCTAAAATTTTCAGGAATCAATCTATTTTAATTTCCTTTTTAGTTGCTACTTGATTTCTTTGATTCCACCAACAAAACCTACTTGATTTCTTGAAGCTTTCATCCTAACTTTGCCAATTAAGGGAAAAATCAGCAATTAGAGGTGATTTTCGTTTCTCTCCTCTAATTAAAGGTTCTTTATTGAAATTCTCAAGTTCTTGATCCTTTACAACTGATTTACGTTATGGAATTATTTTTAAAACGTGAATTGTTGATTAAATTGAGTTTGATGTGGAAATTTGATAGAAACTGTTTTGGATCTGTTTTGCATTGAATCTAATTGATTTAGATACCTATTAATATGTGTTTTAATATTGAAAAAAGTGATTAATTAAAGGAATCCCAAAGCTATGTGAATTGCTAATTTTCTAGGTTGTAAATAGTTAGAATTTGGTGTGATAATGGTGTTGTAGAGTTGCTGGAGGTATAAGGACATTATAGGGATGTTTTTGGATGTTAATTTATGTTGTTAAGATGTTGGAATTAGTAGGTTTTGGCTGGGCTTTGTTTATATGAAGTTTGATGATGATTTTGGTTGTTTTAGAGAGGCATTTGATGGTTTCTTGTGAGGCAAATTTGTGTTTGTTGGTTGCTGGAAATTAGAGATGCATGGAAGTACATTAATCCTCTATTTTTAATTGGTTAAAGTAGGGGAGTTAAATCCTATAGCTTTTGGAGAGTTTTCGGAAGCTTCGGCAACTTAATTCTTGCAACGGCAAGAGAGATTTGGATTGTTTGTGAGTGGAAACATGTTTTTCTGCTTTTAAAAGGTTTGAAGATGGTTGTTGGGAGTTTAGATTAAGTTTGAAACACTTATCTAAGCTCGAAAGTAAGTATTGGTTGAGCTTTCTCTCGTTTTTGGTTTTGCGAAATATAATCACTTGCACATGTTTATATATTTGATTACTTAACGCTATATGCATGTTTTAAAAATGAAAGATGTTGCAAATGACCATGCATGATGAGCTTTAATTATAACAAATTATTTATGAAAGCATGTTAAGAATGCTAGAATACATGGTTTAATGTATTGGAAAATGGTTTGAATTGATACATATGTTAAACAATAAGTTAATGTGGTTTTTACTGAGTATATTGGCAAGTGGCTGAAGTAAATGTTATCGGATATAGTTGGCTAGCCATAGGGTTTAAAGTGCACTATAATAAGTTGCATCATATGTGTCGAGGGGTTAATTGTGCCATTTTATCCACCATGAGAATTGCAGCGGTCGAGGGGTTAATTGTGTCGTATTCTCCCGCTGGAGGATTGAGTATCACAATGGTTGAGGGGTTAAATGTGTCGTTTGCTCCCATTGTAGATAGTATACATCATAACTGTCGAGGGGTTAAATGTGATGTTTGCTCGATTATATGTATGTTAAGTTGTCGAATGAACCACTTGGGAAATTCGTGTATCCGATGTAACCCCCTCGACCCGGCCTAGTCGCAAGACCGAGCCGAACAAGCTACATTAGGTTTATCGAAGTAAACCAGAAAAATTAAACCTAAGACACGTCCATTTTTTCCTTTTATCTTATCTAGATGCATTTATGCTTTCCTACATGGTCATACTGTTCATAGGTGAGCATTCATCTCAATCGGGCATCATAATGATATTCAATTGGCCACAAACACGAGTTAGGGACCAAAATATAATTATAGAAAAAATAAAAGGGCTTTTCCACTTTTTAAGTTACCAACCTTTAATTAGGTTCATTTCATGCTTGTATGTCAAATATCAGCCTCAAACGATCATCCATGCTTAAATAATTGACAAAGCAAGATTCAGGGACTAAAATGAAAGAAAACAGAACTTCACTAAGACCATTAACCAACTAGCTGCCACGTGAATCGGTACGCTCACTTGGGTATCAGTATGTCCTTTCCATTTCGAATTTTGAAAATTCCAGTAGCCAACTTCTGTACCGGTACGACCCTGCATACCGATATGCCTTACCAAAACCAAAGGCCCGTACCGATCCTTAAACCCGTGTACCAAACCCCCAAGCCAAACTCAGCCTTCTTGTACTGATACGTAAACCCGTGTATCGGTACGCTACTCTAAAGATACATTATCGTATCGCAATGCCTAGCCCATATACTGGTACCACAAGCCCGAAATAGCTTCTCATACCGATAAGTGAACACGCATACCGATATGCCTGGACTTGAATGGTCACAAATGGCTGATTTATCGAGCTTATTTCAAAACTAAACCATTACATCATGCCACAAACTCTCAAACAACACTACCTAGATGCAATAGCAACCTAAACATCTAAGCTCAGCAACCAATTGGCATTCATACATCCCATGATATTCTAAAGGCATGCTTCCTAAAAACACTTTGCCAAACATCCCAAACTACATAAATAAGCCATTCTCAGCATAAGCATCATAACAACACAACCCACACCGCATAATAAACTTGCTCAAATCATCTTAACAAGGCAATCATCAAGGAAGCTTTAGAGGCATACCTAATCCACCAATCATCTACAACTACAAACAAGGATTAACATCAAGCTTAGTAACATCAACAATCCACAAAATCCAGCATAGAAACATACTCAAAATCCATAAGAAAACAGAGTTACAACTCCCAAAAACCTTGGCGAACACATTGCCTTATTAACCGGAAACATAAACCGAGTTCATACTCAAAAGTAGTTTATCCCTTGGATCCTTGCAAACCTTGCATTTGCAGCCCGTACTTTAATGCTCTTCATCATTAGGAAAAAGAGTGCGTAAGCACACATGCTTAGTGAGGAGGCTCATAAACAATGATGCATTAAAATTCATTTAAAAACCACATGCTTGCTTTTCCCAATACATGCTTACTACCAAAGCATTTTCTCATGGTTCCAACCGAATCAAAACATAATAATCTCCATATAACATCATAAACATTTCATGCTTAAATCTCAAAGCATTTTAATCAAACCATGCTTAAATCCCGAAGCATTTTAATCAAACCATGCTTAAATCCCAAAGTATTTCATACAAAATTCAACACGTGATCTTTCTCAAATATTGACATTTATAGTGACCCGGATAGACTACCTCTATCCTATACACATATCGGATACACGGATCTCTCATGCCATGCCTAGTTAGATCGCATGATATTCCAAACCTTGCCTAGTTAAACCGTAAGATTTGACATCCTCACCTAGTTAAACCGCGAGATCTCACCCTTTCCTAGTTAAACCGCAAGTATACCAACCTTGCCTAGTTAATCCGCAAGATCACCATCAATTTGGGTTGCCTAGTTAAACCGCAATTCCCCAAACGAGGTTCCTAACAATCCGAGTGGCCTCGTTACACTGCCATACCTCAAGGACACATGGCCATGATCGAATTTGTTTATATTTTATAGTGCACTTTTAATCCTATGGCATGCCAACTATATCTGATTGCTTTCTCATCTTGTCACTAGCCAATATATCATTTACAAAACCATTTACATACTGTTTTACACTGCTTTTCATAAAACACCACATATGCAAATCTCATTCTCAATGCAATAGCACCATTCCTAACCGGAATGAAAACCAATACTCAATAGCAATTAATATAGTTTCAAACCCCCTGCATATGTACTCAAAATCATGCATTATCAGTAAGTAAATCATACCATGTTTATCACCAAAACATGCAAACAACATGCTTATATCTAAGCCGATATTCAAGAGCAAAATAAGGGAAACTTATTTTCGAGCTTAGGTAAGTGTCTCACGCTTACCCTAAACTCCCAACAACCTTTTCAAACCTTTGTAAAGCATTAAAAAACTAGTCTCCACTCACTGATAAGCCTCGCCTTCCTTGCCAACGCAAAACAAGCTCCCGGCAAGCAACCAAACAACTTCAAACTTTTCCGCATTGCCTAACAGCAATCTCCCGCAACTCCCAAGTTGCCTACTCGAGAACCATCTGAAACATACCGAAATCAACATCAAACATTTTCGAAACTTAACCCAGCCATAAAACAACAATTCAAGCCTTCCACCAACATCTAATAACATCCAAAAACCCTTTCCTAACATCCCTTTACCTCCAGCAAAGATTAAACTCGATTATCTCCACAACAACTCAAAACTAGTAACCTAAATAATTAGAGATTCAATAGTTTCAGGATTCTATTGATAAAAAAAAACTTATCAACATCAAAACACATCCAAAACCTATATTAAATCAATCTCAGTTACTGGAAATCAAATACACTTCGAAAATCACCATGTTTCATCAATATTTCCAAAATAACTCAATTAAACATGGAAAAACATTAAAACCACATTACAACTTATAAATCAAGGATCAAATACTTGGGAATATCAATAAAGAGCCATTTAACATAAGAGATCACGGACCTTACCAGTGTTATGTGATTTCTCCCTTAATTAGCTTGTTTAAAGCTAAGAAAATGCAAGATTCCAATGAGATTTTGCAAAACAAAGTTAAAGGAACAAATTAAAATCAACAATTTGAGTGAAAAGAGTTCCTTACCTCTAGATTTGATGAAATTTTGAGTGTTTGGAAGAAAAGAAGTTGAGAGAAAAGGTTTAGGAAAAAGTTACGTGAATTTCTTTTAAAAGCTAATAACTAACTTTAGATATTTAATCCTTAATAACACCCTTTTAAAACACATGCTTAAAATGTTTTAATTGAAGAGAGAAACCACCAGCAAACACTTGGTAGATTAGCTCCTTAAGGATTCTAAGGATTTGACCCTTTTGATTTTAGTCACTTAAAAAATAGTTTTCCAAAAATCGCATTTCGGTCACTAACCCAAAATGTCATATTTCCAAATTCCTTTTCCTAAAATTGATTCCACCAAAAATCAACATATAATAAAAGATGATTTTTAACTATTTTCCATATTTTTATCTTATCGAAAAATATACAGCCCCGAATCCGACTCGAATCTTTAACCTGATCCACTAGACCGTCCAATAAACCTCACAACTGCTAGGCCCAAAATCGAGGTGTTACAACTCTCCCCCACTTAAGAAATTTTGTCCTCAAAATTACCTGGAGGAAACATATGCGAAAATTGCTCCTTCATATCCGCCATGTTTTCCTAAGTAGCTTCCTCAACACCTCGGTGTCGCCACAAGACTTTCACGAGCTCTATCATCTTACAACACAGAACTTTCTTGCTGGTGTCGAGGATCTCTATTGGTTCCTCATCATAGGATAGATTCGGCCTCAACTCCACATCCTCCACTCGCATAACATGCGATGGATCTGATCGATATCTCCTCAACATCGAAACATGGAACACATTATGAATTTTCTCCAACTCGGGAGGCAACCTCAACCGATATGCCACAGGACCCACACACTCAATAACCTCGTATGGTCCAATAAACCTCAGACTAAGCTTACCCTTACGTCCTAATCTCATCACCTTTTTCCATGGTGACACTTTCAAGAATACGCGATCGCCCACCACATATTCAACCTCCTTACGCCTTAAATCCGTATAAGATTTCTGCCGATCCGCAGTCGCTTTCAATCGGTCGCATAAAAGCTTAACCGTCTTGTCTGTGTCTTTCAAAACCTCCGATAGGGTAACATGCTTTTCCCCCACCTCAGCCCAACATAAGGGCGTACGACATCTCCAGCCATATAACGCCTCATAAGGAGCCATATGTATACTTTCCTGGTAACTATTGTTGTAAGCAAACTCAACTAAAGGTAAATGCTTCTCCCAGGTTCCTTGGAACTTTATAACACAGCATCTCAGCATATCCTCCAAAACTTGGATAACTTGCTCATACTGCCCATCCGACTGAGGATGACACGCAGTGCTAAAACTCAACCTCGAACCAAAGGCCTGGTGCAAACTCCTCCAAAACCTTGTCGTAAACCTCAGATCCCTATCTGAAATGATGGATTTAGGTACATCATGCAAGCGTACAATCTCCTCTATATAAAAATCTACCAATTTGTACAAGGTGTACGTTGTATGCACTGGTAGGAAATGTGCACACTTTGTGAACTGGTCAACAATCACCCAAACAAAATCCTTCTTAGCCGGTGTCAACGGCAAACCTGTTACAAAATCCATGGTGATTCTCTCCCATTTCCACTCTAGAATTTTTAGCGGTTGCAACAAACCGGATGGAAATTGATGTCAAGGGGAAAATCATTTATGAGACATTTTTCTCAATGTCAAGGGGAGAAAATAATCAGCTAAATAAAGAAGGAAAATGAATTATCATTATCTAGATCCTCGTATATGAACCAAAAGTTCATAAGATAATTCATGTTATTATATGTCAACTGCCAGACATATTTACCGACCTAATGAGAGTAATCAAGTCTCATATACCAGCTAAAATGCTCTAAATTTGAAATGTTAGAGCGGATGGATGTAAATCATTCTTGGAGCATAATAGTTGAAACTGGTTCCATTGATCAAAATTCTCGTAAATGGAAAGTAATATGAGATGGTCATATATTGGAGGCGGGTGCTCTTGAAAAGACCCAAGACATAACTAATAATAAAACTCTAGAAGAGTTTTAGGTACCTGAAATAAAGATTGAAAAGAGATCTCGATAAGTTATGTCACTGCGAGAAAAGAATAGAACCAAAATAGAAAAAGTTGTCGACAACAATTTTACATAGAATATTTCTATAGAATTAAAGAAAGAAAATAGGGATCGTGTATAGATATCTATCAGAATTATAGTTATTGAATTGGTTAATGTAGAAAGACACTTTAAACTTCCAAAAGTGAAGCTTTTGGACCAGTAGTCCAAACGCCAAAATGTAACACCCTCTTCCCGTATTTGTTACCAAACACGAGTTGATGATGTCACAAAACAAGATTAAACAATTTTCACCATTTGAAACAAAACTAGTAGCTTGCACTCTCTCTAAACAAAAACTTTTATAAATTTTTGTAAGCTTCAAAACTTCATTTGGAAAATTCCTAGTAAACTAGATTCATCGGGCTATTAATCCATATAAATTAGAGTTCTTAACTCATAACACATAAGTGTAGAAAATTCGTTAAACATACACTACAATGCAGATCTACTATCTCGAAATTCTGACCTTTAATCGAAGAAAAATTCATAATGTTTTACACAGAACTCGAAATCAATCACCGTTTGTTTTAAAAGAAACTAGACTCAATTTGTAGTTCATACATATAAGTTTCATTTTCTAATCCAATATATGGAATTTATGGTAATTTTTTAAACTTACTACCTAAAACAGAGTTTCTGAACAGCTTCAACTTATTCCCAATATAAGTTCATTAACTAGTCAAAAATCATTCAAATTCCAAATAAAATAAGATTCATATTAGAGCGGGCTTCACATTTTACTATACATGCCGACTAGTAAATATCAAACAATATGAAAATTATATTACTGATACTAGTGTACCTGTTTTCGATAGATGATGTTCGCTAATGCTCCTTTCTCCCAACACTTCTCTTTTCCTACGCGTGAAACAATCACACGCTAAGTATAACTTAGGGAGGCATAAGATAAGTAACATTTATAAACGCTTAATAATGCATGATACTTTCATATGCATGATAATCAATAATTCATATAACTTGTAATGCAGGAATATTTATGCAATAAAGCATATTGTAATCATTCTTAAACATAAAAGCATATGTTATCTTGTAAAACCATATAGTTATCATATGACACCATATAGCCCATAGTAATTATCAAGTGACTTGTATTATTCTTTTCTTACTCGTAGACACATTGAAATGTCGAGACACAATGAAGTGTCAATATCATGCTCGTAGACACATTAAAGTGCCGAGGCACATAGAAGTGTCGATAACTTACTCGTAGACACAGTAAAGTGTCGAGACACATAAGAGTGTCAATATCTTACTCATAGACACAAGGAAGTGTCGATACACAATAAAGTGTCAATAACTTTATAATACAATATTCAACATTATAATTACCAAGGGCAAACTTTTAAAAACAATTCATGCAATTAATGGCTAGTAACCCAAATTCCATACTTTCAAACATACATATATACATCATGTAAACATCTTTATACTGGAGCAGTTCATACTCTAATATACTTTATAACATTCATGGTATACTGCCACTTAAAATTTTCATCAAATAACTTTGTCATGCATTTTTCATGCTATAAAACATATATAAGCATGAAAATGTATCATAATCTTTAAATTATTAAAATAAAGTATCATGCTAAAATTCATGTCATGCTTTATAAAAATAAATCTTTACCTTTAAAAATGCATAGACATGTACGCACTCACCTGAGCCATTTATTTTCTTGCCTCACTAAGCTTACTCATTTATCTTTTCATTTCCTTGAATACTTGTACCTTCCCCAGTATTTCTTGCAACTGTAGAAATCAATCGAATCTACTTATTACTATAGACTTACTTAATTCGATTCTAACATTGCCAAATAAAATACTAATGTTTGCCATGTATCTCATTTTGGGTCCTTAGTGACCATTTTGAACATTTGGCAACTATTTATGCCTTAATTTTCAATTCTTCCATTTTAATCCCTCACTTTCATATTCTTGCCAAAATGGTCCTTTTTCATCAATTCAAGCTAATTGGATCATAATTTCAACAGTTTACCGATCAGTCTCCCTTCAAAACAAAATTTCCAAAACCATACCCTTATTTCTTCAAATAGCCGAATAGGTCCCTAAACTTTTTCAAATATTCAATTTGGTCCCAAAATGCTAAAATAAGCTTCTAATATCACAGGTCCACTATTTTCATCAACAAAATAATTTCTGACAATTTAATCCCTACTTTCTTTGAATTGTCAAAAAGATCCTTAACTTTTCAAATTTTACATTTTGGTCCTAAATTGTCAATTCAAGCTTGATACATCATTTTCTACTCATTTCCATCATCAAATAAATTTCTCATCACAAATTCATCATTTTCCCTGTCAAACTAAAATTCAAGAATAGTTCTCTTATTTTCCATCATCTTCGAATTGGTCACTAAATTCTCCCAAATATGAATTTTCAATCTAGCATCAAAATCAAGCTTTTTGAATCACCAATACCTCAATTTCATCATTAATTTCCAAATCCATAACAAAACCCTAAATTCAAGATTACATTTTATAACTTCCAACATGAAATTAACTTGATTCAAGCAAAATTACACCTTTATAACATGAATTCTGACATAATCAAGCTTAAATCCTTTCTTTAATCTTCAAACCCTATTTTTTCTCTCTTCAAGAATATAAAAAATTCTTCATAACCCTATGTAAATTTGCTATCAACATGTAGAGAATGAAGAGAAGACCATTTTATCTAACTTAAGCAAAATCAAAATCTAACTAGAAATGATCAAAATAATCAAAATTTGAAAAAACAAACCTTGTTCTTTTCTTCTCCCAAGCTCACGGTAATATGGCTGAAAATGGGATGATTTTTATCATCTTTTATCCTTATTAATACACTTGTAAAATGTATTTGAATATAAAATTCAAATAATGCCAAATTACCAATTTAGCCTCCAACTAAATCTTTAATTTCTAGTTTTCCCTTCTAGTTCAATTCCAGTCAGCCACTATTCACTTTCCATGTAACAATATTCAAAATCCCATTCATGTCCCCTTTAAGTGAAAAGACCAAAATACCCCTTACTATTCAACTTTTCCACAAATTTGCCATTTTACCACCTATATAAAATACTGAATAGAATTGAATTTAAATAAATTAAAAATGATTCAAACTTCAATGTCATGTTTATCGGGTCTTCCTAAGACTGCCTTCAAATTTCCATAACATTCCGAGCTCGACTGATCATCCGAATTCCATTTAAACTTTAACCGTAATTTCCCAATAATAGAAACATCAAATCAAACCATAATTTTTATATTCGATCCACACCCTTAGGTGATCTATTTATTTATAGAACAAAAAAATTATTGGGAAAATTACCATGTTGGTCCTTGAACTTTTCTCAACTTTTCACTTTAGCCACTAAACTTTAAAATTTTATGTTTTAGTCACTAAACTAAAACCACCAACTTTTAATTCTTTACAAAATAGTCACTAACCAAAAATTGGGGTATTACACTAAAGGTGTAATGCAAGTGGGGAACAAATAAATAGTCGTGAGATATAAATACGACTTGGATTGTGATTTATGAAGAATTCTAATTACTTCATGGTGGATGCAATTACTTTGGCAGTTATGAAATATTTTATATGCGTCTAATTATTTTGTGGATCCGTGTATAGTAGAATTATCCTTGAAGGATTAAAAATGCATAAGCATTTGGAAATTTCTGAGAAAAATTATTTAGATATGCCCCTTGAATATTTATATTTTGGCACATTTGGTATAATCGCCTTAGTGAGTACTAATTGAGGAAATACTATAAGAATATCAAATTTCCTTACGTATTTTATAAAGGAGTTTAGATCAAGATTCATTATGATAATTTTAATATCATTAGAACTCCTGAAGAGCTTCAAATTGGAAACTCATGAAGTGCTTTCAAAGCATTTAATGAAAGTATTTGAGAAAAGGAATCGTGAGATAGAATTTTGTCTTGACCTAAAGATCGAGCACTTAAATATGTGTTTTTATCTACGAATGGACATAAGCTGAAAGAATCTTAAAGAAGATTCAATATGGATAAAACATATCTATTTAGTAGCCTAATGATTGTAAGTTTGTTGGATGTGCATAAATTTATCTTCGAAAAAAAGATAAATGAATCCTTGGTGTAATATCCCAATTTTTGGCTAGTGACCAAATTGTAAACTTTGAAAGTTTTGGTGGTTAAAGTATAAAGTTTGGAAAAGTTTAGGGACTAAAGTGTAAATTTCCCCAATAAGTAATTTTATTCAGTATAAGAGTGAATCGGATCGAAATAGGTACCTTGATATCGGTTTTAAGAATTAAGATGCAGTAAAAGGTAATGAATTTGGATTGAATAAAATTGTTAAGCGTGCTCAGGCCAGAGAAATACAAGGATGGGTGACCTTCGGGAAGGTCCCATAAAAGTGTTTCTGATCGATATTATGGACTCAGTAAGAGTAGAGAAAATTCGTATAGATTATTGATAAAGGAATTCTAAGAGGAATTTTATTTTATGAAGATTTTCGATAAGTATCAAGAAAATAGACTGAGTTAAGAAAATTCAGTATTAGTCCTTGGAAAAGGAATTTTTATGGGATAATAGAGTTTATTTCTCGAATATGGAAATATAGAATTTTCAGAATAAATCTAATAGCTCGGAAAAGGTAAAATCATAGTAGAAGTATTTTATGAATATCGAGAAATTCGATCGAACTAGAATTTCAGAGGCTGATCCAAAAGCCATGGAAAAGTCATAAAATACTATTTTATGAATATTTTATTATATTTGGTTGGATTCTAACTAGACTTAGTTGAATTTTTACAAGAATGGCAAACTAGTAAATAAAAACTAGTTTGAGGGCAAATTGGTCATTTGGCCCCAATGGCAATTTTGAAATATTTAAAAAGCTATAAGGGCAATTTTGGAAATAGGAAATGGAAGATTAAATCTTGGCCCCTGATTGATGATAAAATTAATCTCAACCATCAGATAAAAAGGGCAAAATTGTAATTTCACTATTAAATGAATTTAATATTCATTTAATAGATATATGTGTAAAATAATGGTGAAAAGATGAACAAAAGTTCATCTTTTCCGGCCATAAACATGAGAGCTAGGGAAAGAAAGAAAGAAAAAATTTGAAGCTCGATTCAAGCCCCGAAACTCAGTTTTTAGTTAAGTTCGAATCAAGGGAGGTCTGAGGTACAATGAAGGAAGGGATCAAAGAGGACCTAGTGAGGCATATTAATACATGGCCCAGGTGAGTGCATACATGTTTTTGCATGATATATTATTTTACTGATTTTTTTAAGATTATGGTATAATTTTATGTTTACAAATGGTTTATACCATAAAAAGTTGATGAATATATTGGAGTATGAACTACTCCACTATGAAGATATTTAACATGATGTGAAATGTATATGTGGTATTTGTTACATTGTCATACTGTAAGAATTGTTTTAGAGTTACCTTGGAAGTATAATATTGAGAATGACAGTTACGATGCTTTATAGTGTCGAAATCCAACCTTTGAGTTGGCAGTTATGATGATATCTTATTGTGTCGAAATCTAACCTATGAGTTGGCAGTAATGATGCTTTATAGTGTCGAAATCCAACCTTTGAGTTGGTAGTTATGACGATACCTTATGGTGTCGAAATCTACCCTATGAGTTGGCAGTAACGGTGCTTTATAGTGTCAAAGTCCAACCTTTGAGTTGGCAGCTATGATGATACCTTATGGTGTCAAAATCCAACCTATGAGTTGGCAATAACGATGCTTTATAGTGTCGAAATCCAACCTTTCAAGTTGGCAGTTACGATGTTCATAATGAAGAATAGTACTTTTATAGTACAGATATGACTTTTCAAGATGAATATATGCTTTTAAAGTATAAAGTTTACAGTGTGCTTTTATGCATAGACATTCCTGCATAACAGATTATATGTTTAAAAGGATATCATGCTTTTAATAGTATTATACACTGTAAAGTACTTTATTTATTATGCAATTTTATTAAAATTAAAGTGCTTTACTTTGATTTATAAGTTTTGCCTCACTAAGTTTGTACTTAGCGTGTGCTTGTTTCACATGTAGATTAAGATACAAGAATTGAAGAGGAGTCGAGCATGCTGATCAAGCTTCAATCTACAAAACATCAGTAAGATATTCTAGCTTATGATAATCTCTAGTGGGCATGTAATTATTTAATTGCTAGTAGAGTATGATGCTTTAAATTAGACTAAATGATAGATAAGTAATCAGTTTTGATGATTAATCGTATATGGATAAAGCAAAATAAGGCATTAGCATTGTAACAGAATAAAGCTAAGGTAGAAAGGATAATTACTTTGCTAATAAGAATAATCGGTAATCGCGTAAAAATTTTAAAGCCAAGAAATGGCCTAGATAGCGAACCTAGTTTTCACCCTTAATTGAATTGTTGTTTTTAATCATTGCCAAATATGTTTTAAAATAAATAATTCAGGGTTGAAACTAGCTAAGTGCACAGAGGTTGTGTTTTCAATAAAACTGAGAAAGGGTTAGATTTACAAACTAAAATTTTGTAAATACTTGTAAAAATAAATTTATAAGTCAAAATTTCTTTAAACGATTCTGTAACATCTTTATTGTATATTCGATTTACGAGTATACGTTAAGGGTGTTACACTTGGTCTGGAAGCACCATATATTAGTTGGTCCAAAAATATCATCTAAACGCTACAAAGATCATTACCTTTAGATATTCAAACATTAATCGATGTCTCCTCAAATCATATAGAAATCATTGTTATGCATGAGGCAAGCCAAAATGTGTTTGGCTAAGACTATTGATCCAACATATTCAGAAGATATGTGATTTACTTTCACAAGATACGATACAAGCTATCCTATATGGAGATAATGCAAAATTTATATCTCAATCGAAATGTGAATACATCAAAGATGGCAAAATGAAACATGTTACTCCAAATTTTTATCCTCACGATCTTTAGAAAAATAGTATTCTAGATTGAATTATAAAGATTCAAAGATCTTATGTGATGTTTTCATGAGGGAGAGTAAGTACTTGTTGCACTTTTTTTCCTTAACCGAGGTTTTGTCCCAATGAGTTTTCCTGGTAAGGTTTTTAATAAGACAACATGTTATGTGTATCAAAGATGTGTACTCTTTTTCCTTCACTAAAGAAAAAAATTCTCACTGAATTTTTATCTTAGTAAGATTTTAACGAGGCACATTATCTTCATAGACATCCAAGGGGGTGTTATGAATATTTATCTATGTGAATGTCTATCATGATAAGAATTTTATCTAGGAGATTTGATTTACTTTATCAATATAAATATTATCTTCATTAATTAGAGTTTCATGTATTATGTACTTCTTATGCATATAAATAGTTGATTTGATGAAGGCATTGGACACACTTTAATATTTAGAATAATACAAATCTCCCCTTTTTCCCATCTTTTTGTTCTTTGTTCTTATTTTTGTCCTTCTTTATTTTATTCACAACAATATTTAATTTAAGATGATATTTATAAATTTTTTGTAACACCCTTAACGCATACTCATAGACCGAATATACACTAAAGATGTTACATAGTTGTTAAAGAAAACTTGACTTGATTTTTTTTAACTTTACCTTGTAGTCTAACCCTTTTCGGTTTAAAATTAAAAACTACGTTAGTCTATACAGCTAGTTATAACCCTGAATTGTTTTATAAATTTATAAATGTGTTATTGAAATAAAAATACAATCAGGGAGAAAACCCTTTCTTGATTCTAAAATTACTATGCGATTAGGGTTAAACTATACTTAACTATATCAAGAAAATATAATTACTTATAGCAAACCATTTTTCTAAATTCATACATTCGTAATAATGCATAAACACATTATAAACTTAAGTTTACAAAATAGTTTGTCTCTTTAAAACTCACATACATACCTGTACATGCCCACTAAACATCAACCATAATTTAATATGTATGTACCGTGATTACTAATATAAGTTGATTTTCCAATTTAATAGCTCCTTCTTGCTATTCTACACGGGAAAACCTACGTGTGGAATACACACGCTAAGTACGAATTTAGTGAGGCAATTAAACTTAAATATTTACACATGAAGTGATTATATATATATATATTGCTTCATATAAGAATGCATTTCAGATTTCTCTACGACAAGGCAAGTATATCACAATGATCATAATTATCATGTATCTAATATTCGATATATCATTTTCATGATTTTCATCACATATATATATATATATCAACTTTTTTTATATCATGTAACCATTTGTATAGCATGTATCAGCATTTTCATATAATTCATGTAGCATCTATCATATACTGCATGTATCATGTATCACATAGATCGTGCATCATCAATATCATGCGATGCATGTATCCTTATTATCATGTATCACCACTATCATGTGATTCATGTATTATCATTATCATATAAATCTTGTATCATACTATCATATAAGTATGCACCATCTCTAACATGTGAATCATGTGTCATATTGACATATAAGTCATGTATTATCTTTGTCATGTAACATGTAACTACGTAACATCTATATCACGTAAATCATATATCACTTCTATCATATAAATCATGTATCATCATGCAGTCATTTGCATGCTCGGGATATACCATGTAATCATCTTATTATTATTAACATCGTGTCTGGCTAGAGGCCCATGAAAACCCCGTAGCCTATCTGCACCGTAGTGCCTTGTAGAGTACGTACTCGGGAGGACGCTCTTTGCTCCTCATATAAGGACGCTCTTTGCTCCTTATATTAAAAACACCTCGCTAGTGCCATTTGCACCCCAGTGTGTATCTTGTTTCATTTTAATCTTGTAATTATCCAAATTTCATGTAAGCATAATGCATCATCATTTATGCAAACAATAATTCGTACCTGGTATTCCATCAAGCTTTCCATGTCGAGCAATGTATCATATCCTGTATTATAGAGAAATACAATTCCATCTTCAATGTAATGCAAACATTTAGAAATGCACTCACCTGAGCCATGAATAGTATGCCTCACTAAGCTTACTCGAGATTCTTATCTTTCTTTTATCACTGGTCCTCTTTCGATCTCTTTTAAAACTGTACAAGACCAATTTAACACATACATTAGCAATCTCGTATTCGACTTGAATCCAACATTTCTAACTTGATTCTTAAACATAACTATTCGAATATAAAATATCCCAATTTTTGGACTAGTGACTAAAATGTAATTTTTGAAAGTTTAAGGGTTAAAGTGTAAAATTTGAAAATTCACCATAAATTCTAAAAAAATGGTTAGATGATGAATTTTATATCGTTGTAAATATGTGTTCGTCTAATTTTGCCTCCAATAAACGGAAACTGATTTCGAGTTTCGAGTTAAAAGATATGAATTTTTAATCGAATGAAGGTCAGAAAATTTACATAGCAGTTTCTGTCAAAACAGCACTGTGACGGGAGTTTGAGGAATTTTCATAATTTTTTTAGATCTTATTAATTTATGTGGCTTATACTGTTAGAACCGTTATCGAATCTAGCTTTTCCAGCATAAAGGAAATTAAGATCTGATGTGTATTCTGCCCGGTATAAGTAAATATTTGAAGGTAGCGCAAGCAGTCCGAAAATGGATTTTGAAACATTTTGTATTTAAATGTTAGTTAGTAAGCTCGGAAGAATATTTGGAAGTTCAAATTAGTATAAGATAAAATGATACTAGAATAAGGAAAGTAAAACGATAATGAATTTCGTCAGTTGACGAATCTTAGAGGTTAAGAAAGGACCCATAGAGGATATGATACAGTAATTATAAGATACTCGGATACGAAGCAGTAAGAAGAAGAAGTATCTTTACTTTAGAAATATATATGTTTGAAGATAACAATGTCACTAGATGCCGCATATGTAATCTGGCGATATACTCAAAATAAATTAAGGATTGAAGTTATGATGGAAATAACTCAATGGTATCTTATTATAAGATGTTTGTACTGTCAGTACATAAAGGAGAGTTGGAAAGTTAAGTAATGATACTACTGAGATGATTAGAAAAGAAACTAAGAAAGAAATTGATCTGTAAAGAGATTATATTGGAATCTCAAAAAGAAGATGTTAGGTATGAATCAGTCAGAGGTTTTAACTTTCGGCATCTGTATATAATAAAGCATTGACTGTGAAAAAGTTTAAGTTTTGGGAACCTTAAAGGTTATGATGAAAGAGGATTTATAACTGCTTATTTGAAGACGAATAATGACAAAACTTCTATAGAAGATTTGAGATGTATTAATATTGAAAAGTTAGAAGAAGTAATATTGATACAGAGGAGGAAGTTTGGAAAACTTCTTAGAAAAGTGATAAAGAATTGGATATGGTGAATTGTTCATAAGGAAATTATTTCACTAATTTCTGAACTTTGACAAGGTACTCACATTGTTTATGAGAAATAGTGTGAGATCAGTGGGTTAAGCCAATATGTCAAGGGAATGATTTTGAAATCGAGTTAGTAACCATTTTGACAGATTGTCAAAGTTAAGTGACCAATTCAGAAATAAGGTTTTAGAGAAGGATTAAATCTGATTTTTAGTTATAATGATGGAATTAAGATAGTAATGTTGATTTGAGGACTACATTGCAAAGTAAAGAAGCTAGAATCCTTATCTTTGCATTTTAGTGGCTATTTCGGTTAAGAAGGAAAATTAAGGGAAACTATTGTGAATAATTATTTGATGAAGAAGGTGATAAGTTGATGATTTAAAGTAACTAAGGGGACTAAATTGACAAATAGCAAAGTAAGGAGAAATTAGTATAAAGTTTTAAGTTATTTATGGAAATTGTGTAGGAAACTGGATTTGGCAGTAAGTTTGAAAATTCATCATAAATTCTAAAAAAATGGTTAGATAGTGAAATTTATACCGATATAAATATTTGTTCGCCTAGTTTCGCTTCCAACAAACGAAAACTGATTTCGAGTTCTGAATAAAAAGATATGAATTTTTAAGTGGTGAAAGGTCAGAAAACAGTATGGCAGTCTGTTCCGAAATCAGCACTGGAAATTGACTTTGAAAATTCGCCATAAATCGTACAAGTTGAATTTGGGCTATTAATTTATATGGGTAAAAAGCTTATTGAATATAGATTCTTTCAGAGCAAACGTAATCAAATTCCGAGTTTTACATTATTTTATAGAAATAAATCTTTGAAGGTAGTGCAAGCTGCCAGAAAATGGAAATTAAGACATTTGGTATCTAATGGTAGTTACAAGCTTGGAAGAATTATTTGAAGTTCAAAGTGGTCAATTGGGGACCAACATGAATTTTTTGACAGACTAAGGAAGGAAGAAAAAGTTTTGGAAATTTTACATATTCAAATAATTAGATTTGATAGCATATTTAGAATATTGTTAGATTTGAATCTAACAAATGGTATTTATATTTATGGGGTTAATGAAGCCGAACACGAATCAAAGAGGAATCAAGATACTATAAAGAAAAAGATCGAGTAGAATTTAGTGAGGCATATTATTTCATGGCCCATGTGAGTGCAATCCTATTTATTTTAATTATGATACGTGGAAGACTTGTGATAAGTCAACCTCAAATGTTGAAAGAAAAGGATTTGATTTATATTAAATGGTTTTGAATGGTTTTGTGAATGATTTCGGGTATGAACTGCCCTATGCATATTTTTATATGTTAAAATTATTGATTTTGATCCATTGATATTATCGAAATGAATGAAAGGTTCATAATAGTGAATTGTTCAAAAAGCCCATTGTATGATTATTGAGAGTCTTGGTATATTGGCATGCCAAAGAGGTGGAGTATATCGATATAATATTACTGTCAAATTATATTAATGATATAGTTAGTTGTGTTTTACAGCTATGACCTATCGGTTAATACAGCTGTTAAGTTACGACGGTGATACAGTGAGTTGTGTTCTACAACTATGACCTATCGTTATTATTGATGCCGTTAAGTTACTGTAGTGTTTACATTGATACATTGACATTGATACATTGATATCGGTACATGGATATATTGTTTTTTATGGCACAACAAATTGGTTGATGTCAGCACATGTGCATACTCATCATTGACTCGCATGCCATGTATTCTCATCCATAGTACATTGGGCTACATTGAAATTGAAAGTACAATGGATCGTATTGATATAACATGTATTGTACATGTATATGAGATGTTGATTTTTACAGGTTACATGACAGAGGAACGACTTCGATAAGTCATTCTATACGATTTTAAATTCTTATATGTTATATTCAGTATTTTATTTATTATGCAATTTTTATTAAAATTAAAGTGCTTTACTTTGATTTATAAGTTTTGCCTCACTAAGTTCGTACTTAGCGTGTGTTTGTTTCACACGTAGATTAAGATTGAGGATTTGAGGAGGAGTCGAGCATGCTGATCAAGTTTCAATCTGCAAAATATCAGTAAGATATTCTAGCTTATGATAATATCTAGTGGGCATATAATTATTTAATTGCTAGTAGGGTATGATGCATTAAATTAGACTAAATGATAGATAAGTAATCAGTTTTGATGATGAATCGTATATGGATAAAGTTCGTACTTAGCGTGTGTTTTATTTTACACGTACGTTCTCCGAAAATAGACTAGCAAGGAGGAGCTGTTAATTGGGAAGATCAAGTTACTATGTGTAAGTACAGTACGTACATCTTTAACGTAATTTGATAGACTAGTGGGCATGTAATAATTTAAGTGGGTAAACTATTTTGTAAGTTTAAGTTTATAATGTATTTATACATTGTTATGGAAGTATGGACTTAGAGAAATGATTTACTATTAATAACTATGAATTTTGACGTAGTTAAATGTTGTTTAACCATGATCGCATAAAAATTTGAAAATCAAGAATGGGTCTAGGCAGTGTACATAGCTTTCATCCTGAATTATATTTTTAAACCCCAATTTAAATGTTTAGGGACCAATTTAGCAAGTTTAAAAGTTGAAGGATTAAATCTTATTTTTTATGGAAATGGTGTGTATTTACGTTATTAGGGATGTTGAAGATATGAAATTGAAGTTAGAATGCAAAACCGATGTTAAATCGAGTTAGTGACCATTTTGACAAATTGTCAAAGTTAAGTGACCAATTCGGAAATGAGGTTTTAGAAAAGGATTAAATCTGATTTTTAGTTATAATGATGGAATTAAGATAGTAATGTTGATTTGAGGACTAAATTGCAAAGTTAAGAAGCTAGAATCCTTATCTTTGCGGAGGAAAATTAAGGGAAACTATTGCGAATAATTATTTGATGAAGAAGGGGATAAGTTGATGATTTAAAGTAAATAATGTGACTAAATTGACAAATAGCAAAGTAAGGAGAAATTAGTATAAAGTTTGAAGTTATTTATGGAAGTTGTGTAGGAAAACTAGATTTGGCAGTAAGTTTGAAAATTCACCATATATTCTATAAAATGGTTAGATGGTGAATTTTATATTGATGTAAATATTTGTTTGTCTAGTTTCGCCTCCAACAAACGGAAACTGATTTCGAGTTCCGAGTAAAAAGATATGAATTTATAAGTGGTGAAAGGTCAGAAAACAGTATGGCAGTCTGTTCCGAAATTAGCACTGGAAATTGACTTTGAAAATTCACCATAAATCGTACAAGTTGAATTTGGGCTATTAATTTATATGGGTGAAAATATTATTGAATCTAGTTTCTTTCAAAATAAACGGAATCGAATTCTGAGTTTTAGATTATTTTATAGAAATAAATCTTTGAAGGTAGTGCAAGCTGCCAAAAAATGGAAATTGAGACATTTGGTATATAATGGTAGTTAGCAAGCTTGGAAGAATTATTTGAAGTTCAAAGTGGTCAATTGGGGACCAAAATGAATTTTTGGACTGTCTAAGAAAGGAAGAAAAAGTTTTGGAAATTTTACATATTTGAATAATTAGATTTGATAGCATATTTAGAATATTGTTAGATTTGAATCTAACAAATGGTATTTATATTTATGTGGTTAATGAAGCCGAACACGAATTAAAGAGGATTCAAGATAGTATAATGGAAAAGATCAAGTAGAATTTAGTGAGTCATACTATTTCATAGCCCAGGTGAGTGCAATCTTATTTATTTTAATTATGATACGAGGAAGACTTGTGATAAGTCAACCTCAAATGTTGAAAGAAAATGATTTGATTTATATTAAATGGTTTTGAACTGTTTTGTGAATGATTTCAGGTATGAACTGCCCTATGCATATTTTTATATATTAAAATTATTGATTTTGATCCATTGATATTATCGAAATGAATGAAAGGTTCATAATAGTGAATTGTTCAAAAAGCCCATTGTATGATTATTAAGAGTCTTGGTATATTGGCATGCCAAAGAGGTGGAGTATATCGATATAATATTACTGTCAAATTACAGTAATGATACAGTGAGCTATGTTTTACAGCTATGACCTATCGATTAATACCGTTGTTAAGTTACTACGGTGATACAGTGAGTTGTGTTCTACAACTATGACCTATCGTTATTATTGATGCCGTTAAGTTATGGTAGAGTTTACATTGATACATTGACATTGATACATTGATATCGATACATTGATATATTGTTTTATTATGGCACAACAAATTGGTTGATGTCAGCACATGTGCATACTCATCATTGACTCGCATGCCATGTATTCTCATCCATAGTACATTAGGCTATATTGAAATTGAAAGTACAATGGATCGTATTGATATAACATGTATTTTACATATATATGTATATGAGATGTTGTTTTTTACAGGTTACATGACAGAGGAACGACTTCAATAAGTCATTCTATACGATTTTAAATTCTTATATGTTATATTCAGTATTTTATTTATTATGCAATTTTTATTAAAATTAAAGTGCTTTACTTTGATTTATAAGTTTTGTCTCACTAAGTTCGTACTTAGCGTGTGTTTGTTTCAAACGTAGATTAAGATAGAGGATTTGAAGAAGAGTCGAGCATGCTGATCAAGTTTCAATCTTCAAAACATCAGTAAGATATTCTAGCTTATGATAATCTCTAGTGGGCATGTAATTATTTAATTGCTAGTAGAGTATGATGTATTAAATTTTACTAAATGATAGTTAAGTAATCAGTTTTGATGATGAATCGAATATAGATAAAGCAAAATAAGGCATTACCATTGTAACAGAATAAAGCTAAGGTAGAAAGGATAATTACTTTGCTAAAGGATAATTACTTTGCTAAAAAGAATAATCGGAAATCGCGTAAAGATTTTAAAGTCAAGAAAGGGCCTAGATAGCGAATCTAGTTTTCACACTGAATTGAACTATTGTTTTTAATAATTGCCAAATATATTTTAAAATAATTAGTTTAGGGTTGAAACTAGCTAACTGCACATAGGTTGTGTTTTCAAGAAAACCGAGAAAGGGTTAGATTTACAAACTAAAATTTGTAAATACTTGTACAAATATATTTATAAGTCAAGATTTCTTTAAACGACTCTGTAACATTTTTAATGTGTGTCGATAGGATATCTCTTTCGATAGAGATGTTGATGCAACTGCTCCGCTTCTACTTTTAATTACCTACGTGTATAACCAAAATACACGCTAAGTATAACTTAGTGAGGCATAAGATGAGTAACATATATAAAAATAATTAATAAAACATGATATTTTCACAAGCATGATATTCTTTGAATCATATGTTCTGTAATACAAGAAAGCATAACATAATCATTCTTTGACTTAAAAGCATACTTCATTTCATGAAATCATATAGCCCAACGTGAATATCAAGTAATTAAGGTACGAGTCGTGTACTGTAATGTACTATCCTTTACGGGCGACACGAAGTGTCGAATATAGGTGCCACAATAAAGTGACAAATACGGGCGACACAAAATGTCGAATACAGGCGCCACAATAAAGTGACGAATACAAGCGACACGAAGTGTCGAATACAGGGGCCACAATAAAGTGACGAGTACGAGTGACACGAAGTGTCAAATACATCTTAAACTCATAATAGTATACCACAATATAATCCAACTCAATATTCTATTACCAAGGGCAAACTTTAAAACAATTCTTGCAGTAATGGTAGGTAACCCAAATTTCATACATACATATATTTATCATATAAAACATCTTCATAATGGAGTAGTTCATACTCCAATATATCCAATAACTTTTCATGAAGATATCATGCTATAAAATATGTGTAAGCATAAAGAATATGCCACAATCTTTAAATCATCAAAATAAAGTATCATGCTGAAAACATGTTTTGCTTCTATAAAATCATTACCTTTTAGGTCGACTTATCACAAGTCTTCCTATAATAGGTATGTTAACTAACATACAATTTATAACCATGTATGCACTCACCTTAGACTTTCAATATGATTTCTTATTCGATATTAGTCTCGAGTTATATCCTTTCCCGATCTGCTGGTACAATCTTGATTTTTATCAGAATCTGAAAATCGAGTTTCGGGGCTTGAATCGAACTTGGAAAAATTTTCTCCATTTTTCTTTCTCCCCCTCATAGTTCGAAATTTGAAGATGAAGAATGGTCTTCATCTTTTGTTTTTCATCCAATTTGGCCACTTGTCTTGTATAAATAAATTTTAAACTCATTTAGATAGTGAAATTACTAAAATGTCCTTTTAATCCAACGGTTGAGATTAATCTTATCATTAATCAAGGGCCAAGATCTAATCTTCCATTTTATTCTTCCAAAAATGACCCTTGTAACTTTAAATATTTTAAAAATGCCATTGGGGCAAAATGACCAATTTACCCTCCAACTAGTTTTTATTCACTAGTTTGTTCCAAAATTGCCATTCCATTACAATCTAACTAAATCTAGTTAGAATTCAACCAACCATAATAAAATATTCATAAAATGGTATTTTATGAATTTCTCCATGTCCTTTGGATCAGTCTCCAAAATTTCCATTCGATCCAATATACCGATAAATAATCCTTTACTTAGAAATAAACTGTAGGATTCATCTTGAATCAAACTAAAAATATTTCCAACACTTGGAAATGAATTTTATAACCTTTCTCCATCATATGGAAAATTTTCATAATTTTTTAATTCAATCCAGGTATTTGAATTCCACTTAAACTTTAACTGCGATTTTCCCAATAATCAAAATATCAAATCGAACCAATAATTCCACATTCGATTCACTTCCTTATATTCTCTATTTATTTATGAGATAAAAACTCCTAACTTTTGGGAAATTACAACTTTATTCCTTCAATTTTTCATATTTCAACTTATACCATACAAGTTTTGAAAACTTATCATTTTGGTCACTAAACTTTAATATTTAATTCCCATTCCAATCTTCCTTGGATTTTATCCAAATTTTGCGAGTATCCTATTTTACTCGCTCTCTATCACACGACACCTTAAAATCTCAGAAATTTCTTTTCTACAGTCTATAATTGAGAAAGTCCTAACTTTTGCGGTTTTGTCATTTTAGTTACTAAGTAAGCTTTTAAGCAAATATCTAGCACTAAATGACCCTTAAACAGTACTATAAATTTTGGGGTATTACAATTCTTCCTCCTTAAGAAAATTCATCCTCGAATTTTCAAGATGTATCTGTTTCGAATAAATGTGGGTACTACTTTTCCATTGTATCCTTAGCTCCCATGTTGCCCTTTCAATTTTGTGATTGTGTGAAAGGACCTTCACTAACGATATTTGATTGTTCCTTAATTCTTTGACGCAATAAGCTAGTATCTTTACTGGATTCTTTTTGTAAATCAAATTTGATTGCAACTTAATCTTCTCCGGTATAATCACATGTAATGAATCTGGTCTATATCTTTGGAGCATCGAAATATGGAAAATATTATAAATTTTACTCATCTTTGGTGGAAGAACTAGCTGATATGCAACAGGACCAACCTTCTTCAGTATTTCTTATGGTCCAATATATCTGGGACTTAACTTTCCTTTGCGGCCGAATCGCATTATTTTCTTCCAAGGAGAAACTTTCAAGAATATTTTTTCTCCAACATCAAATTGAATGTCCTTTCTTTTCAAAGGTGCATATGACTTCTGTCGATTAGAGGCCTATTTAAGATTGTCTTGTATAATCTTAACTTTTTCCCCCATTTCTTGTAACATATCTAGCTTAATCAACTTACGATCATGTAACTCAAACTAGTTCAATGGCGATCTGCATTTTCGACCATGAAGAGCTTCATAAGGTGCCATTAAAATACTTGCCTGGTAACTATTATTGTAAGCAAATTCTACTAATGGCAAGTACTTTTCTCATGATCCTTCAAATTCAATATTTTTCTTTAACCATTATTTTGGGCTTTACGCTAACCATTATCACTTGACCATCAATCTGCCGACATCGGATCATCATCCGTGTCTCTTGTATACCCATTAGTTTGTAAATCCTTTACTGATAGGGACCCTAAATTCAATTTCTATCTGCAATTACCATTTGTAAGGAGGTATCTTGCATTTTAAACAGCTTTCATTACTATATCAGTCCATTTGCTATTACCCCTTATAAATCGGGTACTAGACTTAGTTAACCTCCTTACTCATTTTTGGAACCTCATAATGTTCCCTCTTTACAAATGGGTTTACTCGAAGACCGAAGTTGAATATGATTATCATCTACGTGGGGTACTATAAATATTAAGAGATAAGTAACTTTATGCCAAGCTTTCTAAATATGAGTTCTGGTTGTCAGGAAAGTTTCAATAGATTTAAAGGAAGTTCGGATTGAAGCACCAGTTCTAAATCAACCAGAACCAAGAAAAGAATATACTTAGTATAATAATGTATCTCTTTATGGTTTAAGTTGGGTGTTGATGCAAGAAGGTCGTATCATAGCTTATGCATCAAAGCAACTCAAAACTTATGAAAAGAACTATTCAATACATGACTTGGAAAAGGCAGTTATGAATTACTTTGAAAATTTGGATGTATTATTTAAATGGATCATGAAAGTCTAATTATTGGATGACACAAAAAGATTTGAATTTGAGACAACGAAGATGGGTTGAATTTTAAAAGGATTATGATGTAGTTATTGATTATCATCCTGGAAAGGCTAATAGTACACTTAGCCGAAAGACATTGTATGTCTTGTGCATGATGAATGCACAATTATCTGAGGGATAAAATGGTTCCTTAATAGTAGAATGTCAATTAAAGCCAACTTTATTGGATCAAATCAAGGATTTGCAGACTATAGATGAAGAATGTCTTGAAAAAAAACAAGCTGAAGCATGAGAAGTACAAGATTATGAGATCAAGCATGCGCAAAGATAAGGATTCAAGCTTCTTAACTTTGCAAATTAGTCCTCAAATCAACATTACTACTTGATTTCTATTATTTCAACTAAAATCAGATTAGTCCTTCTCTAAAACCTCATTTCTGAATTGGTCACTTAGCTTTGACAATTTGTCAAAATGGTCACTAACTCGATTCAACATCGATTTAACATTTTAACTTCAATAATAACATAAATACACTTCAAAATCATAAAAATTCAGATTATTCCTCTAACTTTCATAATTGCCGAAATGGTCCTTATACCTTTAATTTAGGGTTTTGCTTCCAAATAACAAATTCAAGCTTACTAGATTGTTTGTCCAACATCATAAACCCTAAATCAAACTTGAATCCATAAACCCTAATCATCTTCATAATAATCAAAACATGTAGAGTTTAAATCCCAACTCAATAACATGATTTTAACATCACAAAAGCTTGATTTCAACTTGAATTTTAACATGGGTGACCTAATGGGAAGGTCCCATATCCAATATTTTGACTGATAAAAAAAGGTTTCAGTTTGAGTTAGTAGTATTCGTAATGGATTGTTAAGATTAGATTTGTAAGAGGAAATGTCTCCGGTAAAAATTCTCGGTAATTATCAGTATATCAGATCGAATTGAAATTTTAAAGACAGTTCCAAGGATTATGGAAAATTCATAAAATATTATTTATGAATATTTTATTAATGTTGATGGGATTCTAATTAGATTTAGTTAGAATATGATGGAGATGTTATAAAGCTTAAAGGAAGAAAATTTGGAAATCGTATTAAGTAAAAATCAAATATTTGGATCAAATAAATGCCATAAATAAAACTCTAAGATATTTTGGGGCATGGCTAGTTAGATTGGAACCAATTTGGTTCAATTTTAATGGAGTGGCAATTTTTAAGTTTTGATGTAATTAAAGTATAGTTGGAGGGCAAATTGGTCATTTGCCAAGGATGGCATTTTTGAAATATCTTGGAACTTTGAGGGTAAATTTGAAAGGTGAAAAACACATGGATTAAATCTTAGCCATTGATTTTTATGAGATTGAATCATGGCCATTATAATAAAAGGGCAAGATGGTAATTTTACTATTTAAATGAATTAAAATTTCATTTAATCTTTAACATGTGTATGTATTTTAAATAAAGATGAAAACACAATATTTTCATCTTCCTTGTTGTTCGAAACACCCAAAAATAAAAGGGGCTAGTGTTTTCAAATTTTCAAGATCAAAATTCAAGGATCAAAGTTAGATTTCAAGCAAAATTAATTAAGTTTTAAAAGAGATCGAAAGAGAACCAGTGATAAAAAGAAAGATAAGAACCTCGAGTAAGCTTAGTGAGGCATACTATTCATGGCCCAGGTGAGTGCATTTATATGTTTTAAAATGCAATTAGGAAGACTTGCGAGTAGTCGACCTTAAATTAAAATGATATTGCATTTCTATATGACCGCGTTATTTTGAAAATGGCATTGTATTTCTCTATCATACGTGATATAATACATTGCTCGACATGGCAGATCGGTGAAGTACCAGGTACGATTGATTGTTTGCATAAATGATAATGCATTATGCATATATAAGATATGGAAAATAATAAGATTAAAATGAAACAAGTTAAAATCGGACAAGATACACCTAAAAATAATATTGCCTTATATATATATATATATGTTGAGCTACTGCATGTTGTAATAAAGGTAGATTACATGGAATATGCAGTATGAATTATTTTTCTGAGAAATGATGATGATCTATTTTTGTCATGACTATTTATGATGAAATATGAAATATGAAATGTCTATTTATATGATTAATTGTGATGTTAAGTTGATAAAGAAAAAATGCCCAAGTATTGAGTATGAGAGTCCATGGTATAGTTGGCATGCCATAGAGTCTTTAGTAGCTGCACCATCATGTTCAAGTTATCAAAAAGATATTGTGAAAAAATGATTGTGTCACATGCACTCTGGGAATCCATGCCCACTGTTCCCGAGTGCACTATCGAGGTGCTTCATGTTTATGGGGAGCAAAGAGCGTCCCCGAGTACGTACTCATCTTCACGTTCACGTTTGACACTATGGTGTCATTTCAAGATGACTCACGTACCTCGATCTCATATAGCATACTTTGGGCATTGATAAAAGAATCATGTCACGTAAATAAATCATGTCATGTAAATGAATCATGTCATGTAAATGAATCATGTTATGTATATGAAACATGTCATGAATATGAACCATGCTATGTATATGGAATATGTTAAGTACAAGAATCATGCCACGTATATGAATCATGACATGTATATGAATTATGCCAAGTATATGAATCATGCCAAGAACATGCATTATGTCAAGTATACGAAGTATGTCACACTTATAAAAAAATATGATATGCATATGAATTATGACATGTACACGTATCATGTTATGTATATAAATTAAGTCATGAATATGAATGAAAACATATATATGAATCATGTCACATATGAAAATCATGTCATGCAAAAGAAATATGCCATATATGAGAATCATGTTACATAAATGGATCATGCCATGAATATGAATCATGATACTTATATGAACCATGTCATGTATATGAGCTATGTTTTACATATGAATCATGTCAAGCATGTGAACCATGTTGCTTACGTGAATTACATGTATGTGAATTATGCTATGCATACGAAACATATCATGTATATATGACTTACTTGATGATGACAGAACATTAGAACCATGAGCAAGTTAGGAACTTATAACATGCACAATAATATTTAGTGACCATGTATACTTTGATAGTACTATTCTATCGTAAGCAGAGAACTTGATAGGAAATCATACGATACATATTACTTTACTTTATGTTTATTAAATGAGATTATTGCCTCACTAAGTTCGTACTTAGCGTGTGTTATTTCACACGCAGGTTCTCCCAAGTAGAATGGCAAGAATGAGCTATTAAGTTGGAAAATCAAGTTACATTAGTAATCACGGTACGTACATCTTAAATTATGGTTGATATCTAGTGGGTATGTACTTGTATGTATGTGGGATTAAAAGACGTAAAATGTTTTGTAAAATTAAGTTAAATTGTGTTTACGTATTACTACGAGTGTATGGACTTAGAATATGGTTTTACAACAAATGATTATGATTTATGACATAGTTAAATCTAGTTTAACCCTAATCACGTAGAAATTTTAAAAATCAAGAACGGGTCTAGGCAGGGTACATAGTTTTCTCCCTGAATTATATTTTTATTTCAATAACATATTTATAAATTTTCTAAAATAATTTAGGGTCGAAACTAGCTGCTATAGACTGATGTAGTTTTCAATTTAAAACCGAGAAAGGGTTAAACAACATGACAAAGTTTAGTATATAAAAAAATTCTTCAAGTCAAGTTTTCTTAATAATTCAGTATACATTAAAGATGTTACAGAGTCATTGAAAGAAATCTTGACTTGTAAATTTTTTATACCAAAATTCATTTTGCAGTTTAACCCTTTCTCGATTTTGAATTAAAAACTATGTCAGTCTATTGCAGCTAGTTTTGACCCTGAATTGATTTATAAAATTCTTAATTGAGTTGTTGAAATAAAAATATAATTCAGGATGAAAATTATGTACACTGTGTAGACCCTTTCTTGATTTTCAAATTTTTACGCGATCGGGGTTAAACAACATTTAACTACGTCAAAATTCATAGTTATTAATAGCAAATCATTTCTCTAAGTCCATACTTACATAAAATGTATAAATATGTTATAAACTTAAACTTACAAAACAGTTTACCCACTTAAATTATTACATGTCCACTAGTCTATCAAATTAAGTTAAAGATGTGCGTACTGTACTTACAGATAGTAACTTGATCTTCCCAATTAACACCTCCTCCTTGCTAGTATATTTTCGGAGAACCTACGTGTGAAATAAAACAAACGCTAAGTACGAACTTAGTGAGGCAATAATCTTATTTATTAAAACGTAAAATAAAGCAATACATGTTATACATTAACCTAGCATGGTTTATGTCTAAGGTAGTATCGTACTAACAAGGTTTTCATAGTCAGTCAATATTCATGTACAAGTCATAATTTTCTAACTAGTCTAGTTTCCAATACTCCATTATTACCAAGTAAATCATATGCATGGCATAGTTCACATACATGGCATATTTCATACACATGGCATAATTGACATGCATGACATGGTTTATATAAATATGACATAATTCATATACATGACATACTTCATATACATGGCATAATTCATATATATATATGACATGAATTATAAACATGGCGGAATCCATATACGTGTCATAATTCATATACGTGGCATGATTCATATACGTGACATCATTCATATACATGACTTAATTCATATACATAACATGATACGCTACATGGCATAATTCATATACGTAACATAATTTGTATATATGTCATGATTCATATACATAGCATATTTCATAAATATGTAACATTCTTCGTATACATGGCATAATTCATGTACTTGGCATAATTCATATACTTGGCATAATTCATATACATGTCATGATTCATATAAGTGGTTAAATTCATATACATGGCATGTTCCGTATTCATGGCATGCTTCATATACATGACATATTTTATATACATGGCATGGTTCATATTCATGACATGATTCATATACGTAACTTGATTCGTTTACATGACATGATTCTTTTATCATTCCTCAAAGTACGCTATATGAGATCAAGGTACGCGAGTCATCTTGAAATGACACCGTAGTGTCTAACGTAAACGTAAAGATGAGTACGTACTCGGGGACGCTCTTTACTCCCCATAAACATGAAGCACCTCGACAGTGCACTCAAGCACAGTGGGCGTAGATCCACAGGGTGCATGTGACACAATCATTTTGTCACAATATCTGTTTGATAACATGAACATAAGGGTGCAGCTGCTAAAGACTCTATGGCATGCCAACTATACCATGGACTCTCATAAACAATACTTGGGCATTTCTTTCATCATTAACTCAACATCATAATCAATCATACATATAAACATTTCATATTTCATGCTTCATCATAAATATTCATGGTAAACATAGATCATCATTTATGCAAACAATAATTCGTACATGGTATTCCATCAAGCTTGCCATGTCGAGCAATGTATCATATCATGTATTATAGAGAAATGCAATGCCATTTTCAATGTAATGCAAACATTTAAAAATGCATTCACCTTGGCCATTTATTAATATGCCTCACTAAGCTCTATTGATCATTTCCTATATAGTACTTCGAACCTTCTTTTTGATTCGGATCCAACTTCACTTATCACATGAATATAAATAAACATATGTTAGATTCACTTCTAATAATATTTCACTTAAGCTATTTAATCATTCAACATAAAAATTTTCCATAAATTTCTTTCCTTCTTTATATTGTTCACATACCCATTTTTGGTCCCCTAATGACCATTTTGATCTGCTAATAATTCCTCCAAGCTTGCTAACCAACATTAAACACAAATTGTCTCAATTTCCATTTTCTATCAACTTGCACTACCATCAAATATTTACTTTTATAGGGCATATTGAATCTTAGTCTCCTTTATACCGTAGAAACTAGATTCGATAACGGTTCTAACGGTATAAGCCATATAATTTAATAAAATCTACAAAAATTCATCAAACTCACATTTACAGAGCTGTCCTGGCAGAAACTGATCTGTAATTTTTCTAACTTTCATTCGATTAAAAATTAATATCTTTTAACTCAGAACTCGAAATTAGTTTCCGTTTATTGGAAAAGAAACTAGATTCGATAAGCTTTTCAACCATATAAACTAATAACCCATATTCAATTTGTACGATTTATGGCAAATTTTCAAAGTTGAATTCCAATATTGAATTTCGGAACAGACTGCTATTCTGTTTTCTGACCTTTCATCACTTAAAATTCATATCTTTTGATATATGAATCGAAATCAATCAACGTTTGTTTTAAGAGAAACTAGACGAATAAATCTTTACATCGATATAAAATTCACCATCTAACCATTTTTATAGAATTTATGGTAAATTTTCAAACTTACTGCCAAATCCAGTTTTCCTACACAACTTCCACAAATAACTTCAAACTTTATACTAATTTCTCCTTACTTTGCTATTTGTCAATTTGGTCCCCTTACTTGATTCAAACCACTAATGTATCACTTTCTTCATCAAATAATTATTCAAAAATAATTCCTCTAATTTTTCGTTGACTATGCACCTAGGAAGTAATAAGATGTATCAAGATTTGAATATTCGATACTGGTGGCCAGGTATGAAAAGAGCAATCTCAGAATTCGCGGTAAAATGCTTGACATGTCAACAAGTAAAAGCTGAGCATCAAGTACTTTCTGGATTGCTCTAGCCTATCTTTATTCCTCAATGGAAATGGGATTGAATAATGATGGATTTTATATCTGGATTACCAGTTGCGCCAAGTAAAAAGGATTCAATTTGGGTCATTGTGGATCGCTTAACAAAGTCTGCTCATTTTATCCCAGTTCGAATGGATAAATATGCAAAACTTTATGTTTGAGAGATAGTAAGACTATATGGTGTTCCAGTATCGATAGTTTCAGACAGAGATCCAAGGTTTACTTCAAGGTATTGGGGTATGTTATTTGAAGCTTTAGGTACTAGACTAAATTTTAGTACAACTTTTCATCCACAAACAGATGGGCATTTTGAAAGGATCAAACTGATTCTATAAGACGTGTTAAGAGCTTGTGCATTTGAGTTTGCGGGATCATGAGAAATGTACTTGCCTTTAGCTGAATTTGCTTACAACAATAGTTATCAAGCAAGTATCAAGATGGCACCTTGCGAGGCATTATATGGAAGAAAGTGCCGAACTCCTCTTAATTGGTTAAAATTACAAGATCGAAATGTTCAAAATAACTCAGATGTTAGAGGAGTTGACTTAACCCAAGACATGGAAGATAAAGGAATAATTATTCAGCATAATCTCAAGGCCGTAGCAGAAAAAAAGCTTATACGGATAATAAAAGAGAAGGATGTTAAGTACGAAGTTGAGGACAAAGTGTTTTTAAAGGTTTTACCTTAGAAGAAGGTGTTACGCTTTAGTCAAAAAGGAAAGCTTAGTCCCATAATTATTTGGCCATACGGGATTCTAAAGGGAGTTTAACTAATGGTTTATCAACTAGCGTTACTTTCAGATATGAGTAACGATTAGTGAAAATCTTGGCATTTGAAGTTAAAGAATTAAGGAATAAGAAATTTCATTGATTGAAGTTTTGAGGAAAAATAACAAGGTCAAAGAAGCCAATTGGGAGGCTGAGAAGAAAATAGGAAAGTAATATCCGTAAATGTTTGGAATAGGTACACTTTGAAAATTCGAGGACGAATTTTCTTAAGGGGAGGAATTGTAATATCCCAAATTTTGGCCAATGGCCGAAATGTAAATTTTGAAAGTTTTTGGGTTAAAAGTATAAATTTTGGAAAAGTTTGGGGACTAAAGTGTAAATTTCCTTAATAAGTGATTTGATTTAGCATAAGGATAAATCTGATCGAAATAAGAACCTTGATATCAGTTTAGAGAATTAAGATACATTAGAAGATATCGAATTTGGATCAAATAAAATTGTTAAGCATGCTTAGGCTAGGAAAATACTGTGATGGGTGACCTCTGGGAAGGTCTCATAAATCGATATTTTGAACTCAGTAAAATTAAATAATATTCGAATGGATTATCGATAAAGGATTTCTAAGAGAAATTTTATTCTATGGAGATTTTCGATAATTATCGGAATAGTAGACTGAGTTAGGAAAATTCAGTCCAAGTTCTGGGGAAGGAAGTTTTTATGAGATAATAGAGTTTATTTCCCGAATATGGAAATATGGATTTTTTTTTGAAATAGATCTGATAGTTCGGAAAAGGTAAAATTGCAGTAGAAGTATTTTACGAATATCGAGAGATCGGATCGAATCAAAATTTCAAAGGTTGTTCCATAAGCCATGGGAAAGTTATAAAATAATTTTTAAGGTATAGTAACCGGTTGGGAATGAATTATTTTAGTTGAATTGTAATGGAATGGCAGTAAAGCTCAAAGAAAGAAAAATTAGAAATCGTATTGAATGAAATTCGAATATTTGGATCAAATAAATATCATAAATTAAAATTTATGATATTTTGGGAAAGAGGCTAGTTAGAATGGAACCAATTTAGTTTAATTTTTATGGAATGACATTTTTTAGACATATGAGTAAATAAAGTTTAGTTGGATGACAAATTGGTCATTTGCCATGGATGGCATTTTTAAAATATTTAAAAGTTATAAGGGCAATTTTGGAAAGAGGAAATGGAAGATTAAATCTTGGCCTTGATTGATGATAAAATCAATCTCAACCATTGGATAAAAAAGGTAAAATTGTAATTTCACTATTAAATGAATTTAATATTCATTTAATAGTTATATGTGAAAAAAAATGGTGAAAATGTTCATCTTTTCCAGAAAAGAACATGAGAGCTAGGGAAAGAAAGAGAAAAATTTTTCAAGTTCGATTCAAGCCTCGAAACTCGATTTTCAGTTCGAATCAAGGGAAGTTCGAGGTACTATAAAAAATCAAGTTACTATAATAAGTTCAGTAAGTACGTCTTTACCATAATTTGATAGACTAGTGGGCATGTACGTATTGCAAAGTTGAACTGTCTACAGCATAAGTTTACAACGTAATTATATGCTTTTATGGATGGATAAGTTTAGAAATACGAATTGTTAACAATAGCAAAATCTTTGATATGGTTAAAATGTTGTTTAGCCCTAATCGCGTAAAAATTTTAAAATCAAGAAAAGGGTCTAGACAGCTTACGTAGTTTTCACCCTGAATTATATTATTTTATTTTAATAATTCAACTATAAATTTTGTAAACCACTTCATGGTCAAAACTACGTGCACCTAGACGACATAGTTTTAAATTTAAAACCAAAAAAGGGTTAAACTACAAATTAAATTTTGGTATAAAAAAATTTCCAGTAAAGATTTCTTTCAATAATTTCATAACATCTTTGATGTATATTCAGACTACGAGTATAAGTTAAGGGTATTACATTTTTATTATAATTTTAGACATTTTTTCTTTTTAAACTTCTATCAAGAAATCAAATTATAGAAAAATGATGCAATGGAAAATGGAAATAAAACTTTGCTCTAAAGTTGGCTGATTTGCTTGTACGAGTAAGAAACGAATCAAACCCAGTCACCAGTTCTCCAAATACGATCTGCTTAAAGCCTGACCATATATCCATCAACGCCACGTTCTAAGGCTCCACGTGTGAAACATCAACGGCCACCATTGATCTAACCTATAACATCTTAACCACATATAAACGTAATTTCTCATTTCTCATAAAACAGTGATATAACCGTCATGGATCCTCCTCAGCAACAAAGAACCGCTTCCACACCGCCTCCGCCACGGCCTCCTCCAGCTCAAAATGGCGGTTATTTTCCGATCCTCGTAATGTCATTTGCTTTTCTGCTTATCGCCTCCACAGTAAGCGCTTTTTTTTTCTTCTCCGCACTCTGTATGTGTAGTGTACTACGCTGATATCTCTCGGTAATGCCTTTTGATTGCTTCTTGATTCTCGTCGGTTTGTTCATGTTTTAACTTCGTAATTCTTACTTCTTTTCCTTATACCGCTTCGTTTGAATTAAGTTTGAATGTTTTTGAGTGACGATTTGAATTCTTTTATGATCTTTCTAAAGCATTTTGTTTATATGTGCTTTTTTCCGGTTATGTCAAGCAGCTCTTATTTTACTTATTTCTGATTAGCATTCGAAATACTAAAATTTAGACATTCTTGTTGATTTGATCACCTTTTAAGTCTATAATTGCCTTCGATTTATGAATTTGTATTTATGAATTGGATATTATGGATAGTTTCAGCATTGTATAAAAAATATGGTTGCTTAACATTCTCTTCTTCAAGCTTGATGAGAACTGACTTGAATTTGTTTGATTAAACTTTGGGAATTGAAACAACCTGAACAAGTTAAGATCAATGTAAGTTTATATGACAGTCAACAAGTACATTAGGCTCTTCAACCGGAGAATTCTTGCTTCTAAGATTGTAGAAAGCTCTAATGAATTTGCAAAAACCACATTTGCACTGAAATTCACTAGGTGTGATGATGATATTTTTCAGGTAATGTCCCCATCATCTTGAAGATGCCTCTGATAACCCACTATAAGCCTGTTCTAGTTACTCTTTATAAGCCATTTACTTTTGCAAGTTCAAGTGATATTTTGCAAGTACATTATGTTGGTGTGTATTGGACGGGTGGAGCCCTTCTAAAAAGAATAACAGAGCCAGGTAAAGTTATAGTCTTCTTCTTTTTCATTCATAGTAGAGGAGAGAAGTCAGAATTTTTATATTCCATTGAGAAAAACCATATATTTTTTGTTTTGAAGATGCCTTATAAAGTTATAATTACTATATACAGGATCTTGAAGATGCCTCTGATAACCCACTATAAGCCTGTTCTAGTTACTCTTCAAACAGATCTGGTAACCTTTCCCCCAAATTGTAAAAATTGTGTAGAATTCGGCCTTCATTATAGTGGCCTATTTCATTTTATTTATAAAAAAATGTAGGTGAGGGATATTCCATGTGGTACTAAAGGGGGTGTGTAATGATCAACTTTGAAAAGATAGAGTTAAGGCTTAAACTATTCCTAATTCATATTTGTAAGTGCTATTCAAGGTTACTTCCCCCCCCCCCAATGATGCTTGAATTACAAGGTCGTCAATCGGCTTCAAAAAGATTATGTGTATGAAACACTGCTCAACTATGGCGTGCACTATGACAACACATGGATATATGACAAGATTCACCATGAAATCAATCAGTTTTGCAGTTCTCATACACTTCAACAAGTCTATATTGATGTGTTTGATCAGGTAAGAGAAGTTGCAACTTGTAACTAAACCATACATTTGAGGCTAAGGTTGCTAGTTCCATTCGCCCATGCAATACTTGATACATGAAGTTCTATGTTACCCATGTCCAAAAATGTGCCCTATACGGATGTCGGAAGACATTCATAAAATCTGAAGAAACAGAATTGCATAGATAGAGTTTATTCAAACTATAATGGCTTTTTCTTTGACAAATTGATGCAACTTAAAGGTATCATTCATGTAAATCATAATTTCTTCATTTTTAGATTGATGAGAAGATGAAAGAGGCTCTTCAGGGTGATTGTACAAGCTATGCACCAGGAATTGAAATTCTTAGTGTACGTGTTACAAAGCCGACAATACCTGAAAGCATAAGAAGAAATTATGAACAAATGGAAGAGGACCGTACCAAGGTATTAACACAGTAATCTTCTATGGCCACATTAGTTCCTGTTGTGCTTACCCAGTTTTCCCTTCTTTTTTTAATTCATATCAAGCTATAATGTTATTGCGCAGGTTTTAATATCAATTGAGAAACAAAAAGTAGCCGAGAAAGAAGCGGAGACCCAGAAAAAGATGGCTGTTAGTGAAGCTGAGAAGGCTGCCACTGTAAGCAAGATCATGATGGAACAGAAGCTGATGGAGAAAGAGAGTTCCAGGAGACAGCAGGAAATCGAAAACCAAATTTACATTGCTCGTGAAAAGAGTCAGGCGGATTCAGATTTTTACCGGTGAAATTATTGTTCCCTTTTATCATGTCTAACTTACAATATGCAGTAGAGACGTTTAATATTGGTTTTCTTTCTCCATTTTTAGTGTGATGAAAGAAGCTGAAGCAAACAAGTTGAAGCTGACTCCCGAATTTCTTGAGCTCAAATTTATAGAAGCTATTGCTGATAACACAAAAATTTTCTTTGGAGACAAGGTACGCTACACTTACTGTGTCCCTTTTTCTTCCACTATAAACCTAGGCTCATACGTTTCTCTATCCGTTTGTCTTCAATATGAAGCCTGATTACTTCTGCAGGTACCCAATATGGTTTTGGATCAAAGGCTGCTTGGTAACTTCCTTCAGAATATGTCTACCCAAGTGCATGATTAGAGGCAAGTAAAGTCAAATGCTTAAAGTTTTCTGGTAATTGCCATGAAGTGAAACTGAAATACCAATAAACTTATGAATAACAAACAAAAAAAGAAAGTTCAATTGATCTTTTTCTTGATGAATTTTTGGAGAAAGACTTGATTTTGCACTTGTTCGTGATAATTGTATTTCATTTGTGTTGGGAATTAGTTCTATTCTTTTTTGTTCGAATGAATCACTTGAACTTGCAAAAGTAAATGGCTTTGCATCATAGAGTTTTCAACAATATGCAAAATCTATGATAATAAATTTCGTCATTATTCATTAAGCAAATAAAACAGATGTTGCAAATAAATGATTAAAACTTTGTCAAATATAAAAACTCAATGATTTTTCAGTCTCCAACTCATACACCTCAACTCTCCGTAGTTGAACCCGAACTTCCGAATGCCGATTACGGATAAGAAGCTGATGTTGAATTTGATTCTTTTCTGTTGCTGTAATTTAGTCTCCTATAGGACAGCCATGGACATGGCCTCAGTCCGTTTTTTCATCCAATGACCAGTGTGCCTTCCATATGATCGAGTGAGAGAGAAGCCTTTCAGTTTTCCACCCTAATAACTTTAGCTGCAAAACGAAAAAGAATCAACCCATCTTCAGTGAGAAAAGGAGTCCGTAAAATACGGTGTCCGACATGTATTTGGACATAGATTTTCGTCAGTGAGAAAAAGAGTCCGTCAAATACGGTGTCCAACTTGTATCTGGACATAGATTTTCAGTACCTCTCAAGTAGATGAGAAAGACAACTTGAAAAAGTCGAACATATTCATGTCAAACACATCCGTCGCATCAAGCATAATGCATGTCAAGTTAGAAGCACAAATTTCGTAAACATTACCTTGTGAAGGAAACTTTCATAGTGCTTATCCATCCATGATTGACTCTCCAAATGTAGAGATCTTTTCTCATCCATATGATTAACCATAACAAGTGCATGAACATACGACCTCAATATATCTGCACCCGTTGAATCTTTGTGCACGACGACGCTGACGATTCCCTTTCTCTCCACCAGCAAATACTTTGCTAAAACAACACCAAAGCCAGAATTAGCGACAATGTCAATCGTCAATAAAATGGCAGTATTTTAAATGTATATAGTGCATATAAAACGCAAAAATTCCAACCTTTGTTGTAAAATGATCCAGCTGAATCCAAAAAGTTGGCCCTGTTTGAGATTATCATTAACACTAGTCAGTTCAATACAGTTTTAAGGTATCATGTTAACTTATGAACTCCTACACTAATACATGCAGCAATACATTTCTCCGATCAGTCCCTGTACCATTGTCAAAAATGCAATTAAATCACGGAAATATAAAACTGAGTAATTTAATCCTTATATGTTTGATATTGGTGCCATTAAGCAAAAATAAATGGAAAATCGTCTAAATAATGACAGGGACTAAATCAGGAAAAAAAAGCATCTTCTATTAAAAATATATGTTTTGGTCCATGTCAACAGTTAGATGGTTATCCGTTCATAATTTTATCGGTTTTACTTGTTTACATTAGCATCGAACTTTACAATGATTAAATTACTCAATAGCACTGTCTAAATATTAAAGCTATCAAGACAATGTGGATGCTATAGGCAACCATTGCAAACTTAAAATACTCACATTTCTAAGTGATCAAGAGTGGAAACCCTTAATCCTAGTTTTACATTTAGGTGCAAAGGCTTGACAGTCTTTGATGACTTTAAAGTGGTCCACAAGGGCAAAACATGCTCCATAGTTGAGACCTGTTTAGGACAGAGAACTGAAAATGTATTCAGGAATAGGATTAACATCCGCATTTGAAAATATGACGCCAAATAAAATCATTAAGAATTTGGAAATATGCTGAAAGAAAAAGAAAACGGTTCATATTGAGTTTGCAGAAGCAATCACGCTGTATGTGTTATTGGTGAATAACCTATGCAGGTGCAAGCTTCATTTGGACGATATTGTGAATAATTTTGAAGTACTTGTACTTGTTACCAGTATCCGACACATCCGATCATGGGTATGGGAATACAACCTTTCATGGACCTCCAAATACATGGAAAAACTTTAAAATTAAAAAAAAATCCGTGTCGAACACACACCATTGTTCAAGTAACATAGCTTAAAACTATGATAAGACAGCCTTCCAGAACATTTATACCCCGGACCAAAATTCACTTCGCTAAAAGTTGACCTCAAGGGAGTAACAGCAACTCAGATTGTGGTTATTTACCTTGGCCAGATTCTACGAAATGTTGTAGAAGAATCGAGATCCTCTCGAAGTTCAACGAGTCTAAGGCTAGGCACCTGACAGCTTTGTAATTTGCTATGCATAAGGAAAAAGGAAATCACCAATTACTTGTGCAATTAGAGAAAATGAAATAAAAAGAAAAGTCATAATAACATAAAAATCTGGTGAACAATGCCCTAGTTTAGATACTACCGAATGCAAAGAAATAGGTTTAAAATATGCCCGGCCATAAGATAGATTTTACGGCATAATATCATGTATTCAGAGATTATCATATAATCTTGTCCCGGAACAGAAGACCTGTCATTTTCTATGCGATACAGTGGCCAAGATGTTTGAAGTTTAAGCCATATGTATAATGTATGGCTTTTCTAAGATGTTAGCTGTGCATTTAACAATATGGGAGTCTTCACTCCGACCAAACTTACCATACATATGGAACATTGTCAGAGAGAGAAAAGAGAACCAAATGGCGAAGGGGTTTTTGGTAGTAATTCGAGCAAGAAGCATTCCCAATGCCATGCCAATCATTGTTGCCATGGTCTCTTGGCTTCCTTCCTGCCAATATTTTTAAACAAAAAGGAATACTCAGTACTCAAACTTTCCCTTTACACAACAGGTTCTTGCCATTGTCGTCCAAACATCATAATCACTTTTGAGGTACCTTAGCTGATATATCAGCGGCATTGTTTTGGAGGGCAAAATGCTGTGTCAGAGCTGCTCTAGTTGCTCCACTGGCAACACCGGCTCCATTGGGAAATTATGTAGGAAAACACATAATTAGAAGTTCAAAATGAGCCTCCTCCATAACAGAAATTGCTTCATATTTTACATAATAACAAGAAGCTTTGTAGGTATAGAGTGACTATTGCAAAAACCAAATGTGTTTCGCAATGTCCAAATGGCTCAAAAGAACCGATAACTATCATGTCCCAGCAGACCTAGCAGTCATAAGTTCTTAGTTTTAAGGAATTTAGAAACTTACTGAATGACCTCGCCAAGCTTCCTAAGCAAACAATGAAAATAAAGGCCGAAGGGAACAAAGGGGAAAGAAGATCCATCAACATTCCTGCAATAAAACATGGAAGCCCTAGTTGTTATTTGAAGGTAAGAAATTTAGGAGATAATAAGATCACTAATACTCTCCGAACCCGCATAAGTAATCAGAAGTAAGAACAGGTTTCAATGACAAGGATGTCAAAACCAAATTCTAACATGTAAGTTGTAAGTTCAAGAGTTTAGAATAAAGGCATCAACCACACAGGGAGAGCTTGCTATGATTCACCTATATACATGATTTCTAGCTTGACTAAGGAATGTAAAACCCATTACCCGAAAAAACTAATTTTAACAAGCTATGTTACTTGGACTTGGATGCGAACTGTGTAAGTGTCATATATGAGTGCATCTCTAACACGGGTATCCGGCTTATTTTCTAAGTTTTTCCATATATTTGGAGGGTCATAACCCCATACACAACTGAATATGTGTCTGACTCGCGTCTCAGACAAGAATATATTTGGAGGGTCATAACCCCATACACGACCGTATATGTGTCTGCCTAGTGTCTCGGACAATAATACATTTGGAGGGTCATAATCCAATACATGACCGAATATATTTAGAGCAATGTCCACACTTATGTAGAGGGCAGAGAGAAAGATAAAAAAAGTCTGCAGTCATTACTGCAATGCCCATTTCTCTAAAAGAAACATCGACATACCTAAATCATTCATGAGATCTGCAACCAAACGCCATATTTTAGCATTACTATCAAGATTTGAGCCCTAATGCAAAACCATTATGGTGTCAAACTTTAAACAAGAGCTTGAAAACACAGCATTGATAAAGAAGAAACATACAATCAATGAAGTCTCGGTGAGCAAACCTGGTAAAGTGTGAATAATATGCCTCCAATCATTCCCGTTAGATCTCTCAAGAACCACTACAAGAATTAAAATAACCATAACTCAATATCAGAAGGCCTAAACTAACCTCAAGAATTCAAATCATTAGGATTCCATAAAACTCCCAACTATCAAAGATCAAGTATAAGAATACGGAAACGATTGATATAGAATTGTTCATTGGATATTCTACCTGAAAGGTTGCACCGATAATAGTGGCCGATTTCTCACCAACTCCGATAGCACTCAAAAGAGCCTAGGAAATAAGTTAAAGTAAGCAACAACCAAATATCAGAAATCATCAACATATAAAACTGATAAGCAGCTCAATATCAATTGGATTTGAGTTCGACCCTTACTTGTGTAGAAAGCATTGTTCTTATATACGTCGAAAGTCCCTACACGTGTAATGTAAACCGAACAAATTGAAACTTTAGTAAGGATCACTAATTTTTAGCAGTCCATAGTCCACACTCCACAAATGTTCATCAATATTTCTTTTTCTTATACCTGCAAAGAGTCCCATACTTGAAAAGGGACATAATCTGGAGTCACGCTGCCTGGGAACCCCTGCATTCAAACCTGGCTTTTAAGACTTGCAATTGCAACCATCTTCGGGATTTTGGGTATCCAACAAATGAAACAATTTGTGAAAGAAAAACAGTTCTTTTTTATCAAATTTTCATGAAAATAGAAAGACCCAACAAACAAAATATGATTTTTATTGGAAACAAACAGAAAGAAGGAGACTTGCCTCGGGGACAAAGGCATCGAGGAATCGTCTACAGACATGGTTGAAACCATTAACTGATCTGTTTTCAGCCAAATAAAAAAAAATTAAAAGCTTGGATTTTGGAAAGAGAGAGAAGAATTGAGAAGTGAAAAAGAAAGACCTTTGGATTTGCAAAGAAGGGGAGAAAGTGATGGTGGCGGATTTGATAAGCTTGGTAGAGGAAGATCCGTTCCATTCTTCGATTATGAGTTGTTGCTTTGACATCTTTGAGGCTTCGATCGACCGACCATTCAAAAACTACTGAAACATGAAGTAAAGTAATGGCGAAGTTGTGATCTTCTTGTTTATGGGTCAAATTCTGTCTTCAAACTGATGCAATTCAAAGAGTCCCATTACTTAGACCCGAAACTTGACCAAGACCTCAAAATCGAACCGATTTATTTGAACCGAGACTCGAAATCGACTCGAATATAATATTTCAAAATTTGATCCGAAAACGAAACAAACTAAGCTGAACCGAAACCGATCCGAATTTTAGTTGAACCGAAATGAACCCGAACCAATTTTCAATCGAACCGAATGGACCCGAACAAAGGCAAACCGAAATATAAAAAAGATATTAATAGAAAAAAATAAAGATAGGATATGAACAACCGCACAACTCACCAAAAAGTTAAATATATTGACTTTATAAATCTATATATAGGGCGTAAAAAATTGATCGGCCTAAAAACTCGATTAAAACCGTCCGATCTCTCATTGACCTGAAATTGGCCCGAACCGAAATCCACCGAACCAAAAATAACCGAACCGAAAATCAACCGACCCGAAATGACCCGAATCACAATAGACCCGAACTAAAACCGAACCGAATTGAACCGAAACGAAATCAAATTTAAACCGAATAATATCTGACCCAAACTAAAACGAACCAAATGACCCATTTGCCACCTCTAAAACTACCATGGTCACTGACCCCATCTTTCTTATAGAAATAGGTCAAATTACGGATTTTGTGCTCAAATTTAAAAAAAATAACAATAACTTTTAAATTTCACAGAAATACCAGTGAACTTTAAGATCTGATTCGATTATACTTCTGAACTAAAAAATAATATTGTTATACCACTGGATTTTAGTAAAAAGTTTGATTATATCATTGAATTTTAATAAAATGTTCAATTATAACATTAAACTTTAATAAAAGATTCGATTATACCATTTAAACTTTAATAAAGGTTTAATTATCCCCAAAACATCCTAATGGTATAATTGAACATTTTAATGTTTAGTGGTATAATCGGACCTTTTATTAAAATTCAGTGATATAATAGTATCATTTTTTTAGTCCAGTGGCATAATTGAGTCAAATCAAAGTTTTTTTGACAAATAGTCAGATCCTAAAATTAAGTGGTATTTCGTGTAGTTTACAAATATTTTTATAATTGTTAATGTCTATTAATGTAGCATATAATTTAGGGTATAATCACATGACAAATCGTTTGTTACATCAATATAATTTATCGTTTAATGATTGTATTTGTTGTGGCTAAGTTTACGATACAATAAATTATTTTTAAAAAATACGAAATTTAAAATTTTACTCAGGTAACTGAGATATAATACTTTTCTATAATATTTTCGGTCGTAAAATCTTAATGTTATTTCACGGCACAATCAAAATATTATCTCACATACAACTAAAATTATTTTACATGTTAATAACATTTCGATTGAGTCCCTTTTTAGCTGCCTTTAAACTTGCATTTCCTCGTACTCTCCATTTGTTGTAAATAAATGAATTTGTTTGATTAATTTTTTTTTATAAAAGTTTAATTAGATGTAAAATAATATTATTACTTTAGTTATTTTTATTTTTCAATGATGAATTTGTTAGTTGTTACCCTTAGACCCTATTTTTATAATGTTATTTTAGTTAAATCTGATTTTTCTTAAAATACTTCTTAGACCCAGAAAGATTAGGTTAGGGTAATAGTTTGAAGTGGTTGTTTTTTATATGAAAAATCAAACTAATGTTTTAATCTTACTAGTTCATGTTGTTAATTATATTTTTGATACAATAACTATAATATTCAAATTCTTTTTTATTTTTAAATCGAAGAATATTGAATGCTGAAATTAATCAAGTGTCATTTTATATGTTACACCGACAATGATATTAATTGAATAATGTTGTTAATTATTTGTACTAATTAATCATAATAATATAAAAGCCTGTATCAATTTGTTTTAAAATTAAACAAAGATTAAATCGTCAACAATCTCTAGAGCATGTGGTTAAAGCTTTCAAGTTGACACCCTCCCCTTTCCCCTAGGTTGTGAGTTCAAGACCCACTAGGAGCAAAATTTGCATTCCATTTCCCTTAAATTGTGGTTTCAAGACTCAGTAAGTTCAAAAATTAAATTGTATTTCCTCAACTGAGAAGAAAAACCCTATTCCACTTTCTTCTTCTTTTTCTCTTCTACACCGCAAGTTCCACTTTTTTCTTTTCGATTTTATCGGCAGCGACACCAGCTTTGGTGTTAGTTGTCGGCCACGGATATTCATCTTTATCATTATTATCTTATATATCGATTTAGTTTGTTATTTTTCTTTAGTTTTTATTTTAATTTTTAATAAAAAAAAACTTGTTGGCTTCTTTCTTTTCGCATATTTTGCGTAGGTTCGTCTGTCTTTGTGACACATTTTAACTCTGCTCTTGTGGCACGCTTTAGTTTACTCTAGTGGAACGGTTCCTCTGCCTTATGGCATGTTGTTCGCTACCCCTACGGTAGTTCTGTGATCGTGTAGAGATTCTCATGTCGCTCGTATCTAATTTGTGATTGTCAGTAGTCTTTCAGTAGTTAGATCTTATTTTGTAGTTGTTTGCCGGTGTATTCAGATCTATTTGCTAAGTAGCCTGTAAGTTTGTTTCGATTCGCATGTCACTCCTTCATCACTTCTAGGTGTCTCGTTAGATAGAGACAAAGAAGTATTGTTAAGGATTGTTGGGTTACTATAGATGATGGGCTTCAGATTCAAAAGAATGAATCGACTATCATTGCGCCTTTGATTCTCTTTTTCATTTTTTTATGTTTGAGTTTTTTGTGGACATAGTCCTCAAAATTCTCTCTTTGATCTGTTGTGTTGTTAATGTTGTACCTTCTTTTGTTTCAAAAAAATTTAGTATCGTTTCAAGATTCAAAAAGATGTTTTAAAGAAAATTTTTACGTTAATATTTTAATTGAAATAGGTGTAACAATTCAGATTTCGATTAACGGGTTGACGCTTATTCGGACTGTGGGCTTTAAAGTCGAGTCATGTTATTGTATCCTTTATGTTATGAGAGAACATTAGTGGGCTTTGGTTTTAGTATTGGACTTGGAGAGGTGACTAATTTGGGTCAAGGGAAACTTATGAGGGATTTATATGGATATTGACATATGGTATGAATGAGTACCAATATTGGAACCTAGAAAGTTCACTTTTATGCTAAAAGTTTAATTCTAAATCCTCTTTAAACATTGTTTTAAGGTACTATTTGATTCCTAAAGCTTATCAAAATTATATGAGGTCGTTAACACCATTTTCAACGATTTAGAACATCAAATACATCATTTTGATCAATCATGCATGTTTTCGCTCAAAACACCTAACATGCAATCAAACTAATATACAAAACATCACATCCATGATTTTCATAAATACTTTAATGCTAAAAGTGTACTACCTTATATAAAAATATGAATTATATCTCTTTGATAAGCTCATCAAACATGCATACAAGGAATTACTAATACATCTAGGGAGCTAATGAAAATAAGGAATTATATTTGAAACACTAAAAATAAGATAAAATTAGCTAAAAGAACTCTTGTGACATAAAACTCTCTTAAAATCTTAAAGGCTTAATGGCACAAATGGCCCCTAAAATATATACTTTGCACTGAGTTGACCTTTAAAGAAATTTTTCAGGACGTTTTGCCCCATAAATTTTAAATTGTGACCCTAGTTGTCCCATTCTGTTAACTCTCATTAAGAAAATTTATGGATCAATAAAAACGCACCATGTGTCACTAATCAACAAAAAATCAGTTAGCTTTAATAAAAGGGATAATGTCAAATTTTTATTTTTGTTCAATTTAGTCCTAAAAATATTTATTTAACTTGAAATTGATCCTAATTTCTTTCTAATTTTTATAAGTTAGTCCAATATTTTTAATATGTTGATATTTTTGTTTAATTTAGTCCTCAAAATCTTTATTTAACTTGAAATTGACCCCTATTACTTTATAATTTAGTCCAATATTTTAAATATAATTATATTGTTCAATTTAGCACTAAAAATCTATATTTAACCTGAAATTGACCCTTATTTCTTAAATACTTTAGGGGTCATTGGTGCCATTAAGCCAATCTTAAATAAACTTTTTAACACCATTCAAACAAGTTAAAGACCTTTTCTTGAAACTCTAGAGATGTAGATTAACAATATTTGTCTCTTTAAATCTCGGATGACTAACTTGAAGAGTAAAGATTGAACATTTAATCTCTAAAGGTTAGGGTTTATGAAAGAGAAATGAAATGGGGAAAGACGAGAAAAAAGATGAAGGGGATGAGTGAACAAATTAAACACCTGAAAATTAAACACCTTGGGGTAATTGATGTTACTATTGATGAAAGCTAGGTGATTCACTTTGGATTTAAATCTTGGGTAAATTTTATAAAAGGTCATTAAACTTTGATCAATTATTTAATTTGGTAACCAAACTTCCAATTGCTTCAATGTTACTATTAAATTTTTAGTTTTGCTCCAATTTGGTCACTAACCTATTAACTGCCGTTAAAAGTGTGAAGTGGTTGTTAAAATATTTTTTTATAATAACACATTTAGTCCTCCATGTTTGCACATTCAAATAATTTAGCTATAATTGGAAAAAAAATAATAAATTTAACCCATATTATTTTAATTTGGCCCTATTTTTAATTAAAAACAATTTAATCGTAGAATATAATAAATATATAAATAATAAATAATTAAAAATCAATTAAATCTCAGTCTCGTGAAAATAGATTTCCTTTAAAAAAGTTAGAAGTCGGTTTTCGGTCATTTTAAAATTAAAAAACCTTTTTTAATATTTTATTGAAAAAATGACCCCCTGCCAACATTATTTGAAAAAATGACCCCCAAATCGCCTACATAGGAATACCTCGCATTCTGCAAAAAGCGATTAAAGACCTCATTTTCTGCAGAACGCGAGTTCAATCCAACATGGAGGGCCTTTTTAGATGGCCCAATTTATATTTGTAAAAAGGACATCGCTTTCTGCAGAACGTGAGGCCTCCGTGAAATTGAAAATCTCACCTGGCTATATTATATTGAACTCGCTTCCTGCAGAAAGCGATGTAACAACCTAAATTTCAAAATTCGAGGGTCGGGTTAATCTGAATTATGGACCTAGCATTTTGGGCCATGTGTAGAGCCTTAATGGGCTTCCCTCTTATTGTTGGGCTTAGGACTTGGGTTAATAGATGGCATGGGGAGATGAGGAAGGGTAAAAAGGTAACTTACCATATTTTTAAAGTGTGGAAGGGGTTGAATTAATGTGTTGCAGAAAAGGGGAGTACATGAGATCATCTTGTGAACCTTCCCCACCCTTCTCATTCTCAGCTTTTCTCCCCAAGAACCAAAGCCTAAAGGTTTAATCTTGGTAGTTTGGAGTGTGAATCCCAGCTTTTAAGTTTAGGGTTTTGTTATCAACTCTCAAGGATCTATCCATCAAGGTAAAAATAGTTGATTGTGGTAGAAGAAGGAGTTTTTGGTAAGGGTCTTTGGGAAGAACAAGAATGGGGTGTTAGAGGCTCCATTCTTGGTATAATTTGTGTTTTAGCTTCCTAATCTCCCACTAGTGTTGTAAAACGACTATCATTCATCTTTTTTAGTCAAAGACGTATGAGAGCATTCTAAGGCTCAAGGAAAATGAAAGGCTTGAAACTTGTGGAAACAAGGTTTTCTGGTGATTCAATGGAGGTTAGTACACTTTCAATTCCTTGTTTCCTGCATATCATAAGGGTTATTGCTTTGTATGTCATTTTGGTGTTTTGAGCATGCTTGAATGACCTTGATGGGTGTTAATGGCAAAAGTTATAATTGATATTAAAAACTTGTAAAATTGGTATAAACCAACCCTAAAACATCTTTCATAAGTTGTAAGTTAAGTTTTGGGGGTTAAAGATGTGAAATTCGAATCTCAAACTTGGAAATTTGGGTTTGTGTACTGGTACAGGGTGGTTCAGTATCGGTACCCCTCTCTAGGAAAAAAGTCAAAACATGAAGGGTGTACCGGTACGACCTCCCGAGTATTGGTACCCCTTGCATAATGGAAATTCTAGTAGCATTTTTGTGTATCAGTACGCTAGGGGGAATATCGGTAGTATTGTTCTATTGCCTGAAAAAGGCTTTCGCGTATTGGTATGAGAAAGTGAGAGTACTGGTACGGGTGGGGATCGATACGGGGTGGTTTATGTACCGATGTTGAGTACCGATATGGGGGTTAGAGTATCAGTACGGCTCGGGTTTTTTTTCGAACCTAATTTGAGTATCGGTACTCGTGAAAAAATACCAGTACCTAGAGGGGCTACCGATACCCATATAGAAGTATCAGTACTCGCTGGGCAATCTGCCCAAAAAATTTAAGTTTGCGTTGGAGGTTCCATAATTCGAGGTAAAGGGCCTAATGGGTCTCTAGAGGTATAAAATGAGTTGCAAAAGTGAGAAATCGGATTTCTAACCCCATATATGAAATAAATAAGAATAAATGGGACTTAGACTTGTGTAATCCATATAATAATAAAAGCTATTGATGTAATGGTATTGTAATGTTAATTAGTGTCGTGTGAGCACTTGGTTGATGGGATCCGAATGCCCGATAATATGTTACAACACAATGGTAAGTTGAGGGGATAAAGGTTACCGATGCTATATGACCCGGGCCTCATCCGTATGTGCTCGAATAATGATTTTGAGAGGGGTGTATATACCGATACTATGTGACCCAGTCTTACCTAGGGTATATGTTATGATGTTGCGTGACCGGGTCTCACCCGGAGTGTATGTACCGATGCTAAGTGACCTAACCTCACTCTTGTATAGTATGGTATGGTATGTGGGACCTTGTAAGCCATAATTGTTTGGATGGTTAATTATATTGATTCTGTGTTTAGGCGATCAAAGTAGCACCACATGATATTCTTGCATGCTTAATCATTGTTTGACTACATGCTTATGTTTATGATCTGCATGAAGCATAGTAGAATAGAGGTGTATCCACTGAGCTTTCGAGCCTAGTGTTTGGAATTGTTATTTCCTTACATAGGTTTTTAGGTTATTGCATACTCTGCAATGAGCCATCAGAGTAGGACTTCAGTGAATCGATATACGAAGAGTACAATACTTAGATTTGTAAGGGTAATGCATTCATAGGATCCTTATGTTTTGTATCTGTAACTCATTTTGATTTATTTTCCATATCGAATGTTTTAAATTAATATGTTTTAAATTTGAGCTCCAAAGTAACTCTCGAATATTTTGTATAACTCTTTTAACGATAGTATGGTTTATGAAATTTATGGATATGGGCTAACCTTCTCGTAAATTTTTACAAATGGGTTTGGGCTTGCAGCCTAATATGACACCGGGTTTAGGGTGTTACATTTAGTGGTATCAGAGCCTAACTTTAGCCGGTTCTAAGAACCTTGGGTAATAGAGAGACATAAAAGGGTGTCTAGTGAATACATGCCCACAAATCGAAGTTGAACTCATATTAAGACTGAATATATAATAGAGTAACCTTGTTTGTTATCTGTGCAGTTTGAATATGCCTAGAAGAGCTCATGATCCGGAGGAAAGTTCGGGCTCTCGAGATGAGAGCTATAATGAGGATTTTATCCCTGAGACCAATGAAAGGTCAAAGGGTGAGGGGCATCAATGAGCCAATTACTTCTCTCATCTATGTAGGGCGCTGGATCGGATTGTGAGGGTTATCCCAAGAACTCTCGTTACCCTTTGGAAAGCCCCGATCGAGAGGCTTTGTAGATATGGTGCAACTGATTTCTTGGGGTCAGGACAAGATTAACCGATCAAAGCGGATCAATGGTTAAGAGATACGTGTTGGATCTTGCGTCAAATGGGTTTAGAGCCAAGAGACAAGTTGAAGTGTATATTTTCTCTTCTAAAGGAGAATGCTCGTGAGTGGTAGGAGTCAGTAGAGTTAGGTTGGTATCTTAACCGACCCACTTGGGATATTTTTTTGATGAGTTTGAGAAACAATATGTTGGAGAAGCTCACATAGATAGTTTACGAGATCGGTTTACCCATCTAGTACAAGGAAATTGACTGATTTATGAGTATGAACAAGAGTTTCTACAGTTGAGTAGGTATGCTCCATAACTTGTTGCCACAGAGAAGATGAAATGCAAGCAGTTCAGAAAAATGGTTACGAAAAGAAATATAGATGTTCTTAACAGCGGACCCACTAAAAGTGTTCTCCGATTTGGCCGCTAGTGCCAAGTCCCTTGACCAAGTGCAAGGGTTGACGTATAGTCGGGCTGGGGGCCATGTCAATGCAAGTGGAGAGAGTTATTCTCACTCAAATCAGTCATAGTCCTCTTTGAGAAGGAATCGAGGAAATTAGAACTATAGAGGTGGAGCATCGAATCAATCAGGGAGGCCCGATTATAGGTCAGCCTTTGCGGGGCGTAGGAGGCCTAACTCCTCTTCGGCTATGAGTTTAAGAGGCTTGTCTAAAGGATCTTATGCACCAGTATGTGCTCAGTGTGGGCTTGGATCGCCGAACTAGAGGGGGCACAGTTTTGTTATAGGAGGGGTGAGCCATATAACATGATATCAAAGTGGTGGTACCTTCTAGTCAACAGCAATGGCTTTTGCGAGACAGTATGAGGTTAAGGTACAAAAGGACTGTGAGGCTACTGATGTTATTTCAGGTATGTTCACTTTGTTTTCTGTTCCTATTGTTATCCTTGTGGATTTGGGGTCTACTCATTCCTATATTCGTAGTGGGATATCAGAGCAGCAAGGCATACCTACCGAAAATCTTGAGGTAGGAGTTCGTGTGACTAGCCCGTTAGGGTATGGTGTGCTAGTTGATAAGGTTTATAGGAGGTGTTCTATAGAGGTTCAAGGTTTAAGGTTTCCTGCAAATTTGATGGTGATACTATTTTAGGAGTTTGATGCCATCTTGGGGATGGATTGGCTTTTTGAGCATGATGCAAGTTTGGGTTGCAGAACTAAGAGGCTGAAACTCTGTGTCTCAGATGGGTCTCAGCTTGTGGTTAGGAGGGAAAAAAATCCTTGTATTTCAAATGTGGTGTCAGCCTTGACAGCTCAGAAGTTGATTCAATTGGGTTGCAAAGTCTTCATAGCTCATGTAGTGGATACCATAGTTGGGAGTTCGATATTAGACAATCTTCAGACGGTTAGGGAGTTTGTTGATGTGTTTTCGGAGGAGCTACCCAGATTACCCCCTGATCAAGAGTTAGAGTTTAGTATTGAGATGATTCCTAGAACGGAACCAGTGTCGATAGCACCGTATTGTATGGCACCCATCAAGTTGAGAAAATTTAAAAGTCAAATCCAAGAGTTATTAGAGAAGGGTTTTATCCGACCGAGCAACTCACCTTGGGGTGCATCAGTCTTATTTGTTAAGAAGAATGATGGATCAATGAGGATGTGCATTGATTATCTATAGTTTAATAAAGTAACAATGAAGAACCGTTATCCCCTCTCGAGGATCGATGATCTGTTTGACCAGTTAAAGGGTGTTTGTGTGTTTTTAAAGATTGATTTAAGATCGGGCTACTACCAGTTGAAGGTGGTAGAAGGGGACATCCAAAAGGGTGTTTTCAGGATACGGTATGGACATTATGAGTTCTTGGTAATGCCATTTGGGCTTACCAACACGTCTACAGCTTTTATGAACTTAATGAATCGGATCTTCTAGCCTTATCTAGGCCAGTTTGTGGTGGTTTTCATAGATGACATCTTGGTGTACTCGCGCTCGGAAGAGAAACATGATTACCATCTACAAGTTGTTTTTTAGACCTTGAGAGAGAGGAAGTTTTATGCCAAGTTCAGTATGTGTGAGTTTTAGCTTTTTGAGGTGGCATTTTTGGGTCACATTGTCTCTACGGATGGGATCCGTGTTGACCCTCAGAAAATCTAAGCTGTAGGTTAGTGGAAACCCCCTAGGAATGTCTCAAAGGTCCATAGTTTCTTGGGACTTGTCGTGTATTATAGACAGTTTTTCAAAGGCTTCTCAATTATAACGGTGCCTATGACTAAGCTCTTACAAAATGGAGTCCCTTTCGAGTAGAATGAGAAGAAGTAACAAAGTTTTGAGTAGTTGAAGGCGTATCTTACAGAGGATCTGGTGTTGATACAGCTCGAGCCGGGGAAGGATTATGTAGTCTTTAGTGATGCCTCGTTGTGTGGGTTAGGTTGTGTTCTGATGCAAGAGTTTAGGGTTGTGGCTTATGCCTCGAGTCAACTTAAACCCTATAAAAAATTACCCCACACACGATTTTGAATTAGCGGCAGTCATCTTTGCCTTAAAAATTTGGAGGCATTACCTCTACGGGGAGATATGTTATATCTATGCGAATCATAAAAGTTTGAAGTACCTTCTCACTCAAAAAAGTTGAATCTGAGGCAAAGGAGATGGATCAAGTTGTTGAAAGACTATGACTGCATCACAGAGTATCATCCCTGTAAAGCCAATGTGGTGCCCATGCTTTAAGCCAGAAGTCTCTGTGGATTTGAGAGTAATGTTCACTCTGTTAAGGATGGCCGAGGATGGAGGGTTGCTAGCTGAACTTCGAGCGGAACCTAGCTTGATACAAGAGATAAAAAGAATGTAAGTTATGGACGAGGACCTTGTGGCCAATATCGAATCAGTTCAAAGAGGTGAATGACCTAATTTTGAGGTACGAGATGGTGGATTCTTGTACTTTAAGGGTAGATTATGTGTTCCAGCTATGGAGGATCTTCGGGATCGTATTCTTAGAGAAACACACCGTAGCCCATATACCGTGCATCTCGGGAGTAACAAAATGTACCAGGATCTTCATTCTTTCTATTGGTTGCCAAGCATAAAAAAATATATCTGAATTTGTAACCAAGTGTCTTACGTGTTAACAAGTAAAGGCGGAGCATCAGGTTCCTTCGGGTTTGCTTCAACCCATTCAGATTCCCCAATGGAAGTGGGATAGAGTGAAATGGATTTTGTTACGGGCTTGTCGTTGACCTAGAAAAAACATGATGCGATTTGGGTGATCGTGGATCGTTTGACTAATTTTGCTCACTTCTTACATGTACGTATGGATTTCACCCTTGAACGGTTGGCTAGATTGTACATCAAGGAGATTGTGAGATTACATGGAGTATTGTCATCAATTATATCAGATAATGACCCTCGTTTCACTGTTAGGCTTTAGAAGAAGATTCATGAGGCTTTGGATACCAAGTTGCATTTTAGTATAACTTTTCATCATCAGACCGATGGTCAGTCTAAACGAGTCATCCAGATCTTGAAAGATATACTCCGGTGTTGTGTTATAGATTTCTACAAGAGTTGGGAGGAGCAGTTACCACTGGTTGAGTTTGCCTACAATAACAGTTTCCAGTCAAGCATCAAAATAGCTCCATTTGAGGCTTTTTAGGGCGTAAATATAGAACCCCTTTGTTGGATGGAGCTTAACGAGAAGAAGATTGTGGGGTTAGAAGAGGAATATTATGGGGTCAAAATTGATTAAGCAAATAGAAGAAAAGGTTCAGATTATTAAAGAGAGGTTTCAAGCGGCTTTTGATCGTCAAAAGGCCTACGCGGATTGAAGGCGCAAGAACATTGAATATGAGGTCGGTGATAAGGTTTTCCTCAAGGTATCACCTGGAAGAGAATCATCTATTTTGGGCGAAAGGGCAAGTTGAGCCCGAGATTCATTAGATCGTACGAGATCACTAAGAGAATCAGACCTGTAGCGTATCGGCTAACTCTACCACCTGAGATAACGCATATCCATAATGTGTTTCATGTATCGATGTTGAGACGTTACCGTTCAAATATTTCTCATGTGATTTCGTCTGAATAAATTAATCTTAGTCCCAATTTGACTTATAAAGAAGAACCGATAAGAGTGTTTGACCGATGAGTTAAGGAGCTTCACAAAAAATGTATACCCTTAATGAAGATGTTATAGAGGAACCACGGGGTCGAGGAAGCAACGTGGAAAGTTGAGAAGGACATAGAGTTGCTCTACCCGTATCTTTTTTTCCAAAGTTGAATTTTGAGGATGAAATTTTCCTATAGGAGGGGAAAGTTGTAACGAACCAGATTTCAAAATTTGATGGTCAGGTTAATCTGAATCATGGTCCTAGCATTTTAGGCCATATGTAGAGCCTTAGTGGGCTTCCCTCTTGTTGTTGGGCTTGTGACTTGGGTTAATAGATGGCATGGGAAGGTGAAGAGGGGTAAGAAGGTAACTCACCATATTTTTGAAGTGTGGAAGGGGTTGAATTAATGTGCAGCAGAAAAGGTTAGTACATGAGATCATCTTGTCTCTTACCTTCTCCACCCTTCGCATTCTCATCTTTTTCTCCCCAAGAACCAAAGCCTAAAGGTTTAATCTTGGTACTTTGGAGTGTGAATCTCGGATTTTAAGTTAAAGGTTTTGTTATCAGCTCTCAAGGATCTATCCATCAAGGTAAAATGGTTGATTGTGGTGGAAGAATGGGTTTTTGGTAGGGGTCTTTGGGAAGAACAAGAATGGGGTGTTGGAGGCTCCATTCTTGGTATAATTTATGTTTTAGCTTCCTAATCTCCCCGCTAGTGTTGTAACACGATTATCATTCATCTTTTGTAGTCAAAGAAGTAGGAGAACATTCAAAGGCTCAAGGAAAAGGAAAGGCTTGAAGCTTGTAGAAATAAGGTTTTCTGGTGATTCAAGGGAGGTTAGTACACTTCCAATTCGTTGTTTCCTACATATCATAAGGGTAATTACTTTGTATGTCATATTGGTGTTTTGAGCATGCTTGAATGATCTTGATGGGTGTTAATGGCAAAACTTATAATTGATGTTAAAAACTTGTAAATTGGTAGAAACCAACCCTAAACATCTTCTATAAGTTGTTGGTTGAGTTTTGGTGGTTACCAAGTTGGTTTGGGGGTTAAAGATGCAAAATTTGAATCTCAGACCTGGAAATCTAGGTTCATGTATCGGTACGGAGTGATTCAGTACTGGTACCCCTCTCTAGGGAATGAGTCGAAACATGAAGGGCATATCGGTACGGCCTCTCGAGTACCGGTACCCCTTGTTTAATGGAAATTCTAGTAGCATTTTTGCATATCGGTACGTTAGGGGGCGTATCGGTACTACTGTTCCATTACCTGAGAAAGGCTTTCACATATTGGTACGAGAAGGTAGGAGTATTGGTACGGGTGAGGATCAGTACATGGTGGTTCACGTACCGATGCTGAGTACAGATACGAGGGTTAAAGTGTCGGTACTAATTGAGGGTTTATTTTTTTCAAACCTAATTTGAGTATCGGTACTCTTAAATAAGTATTGGTACCTAGAGGTGAGTATCGATAGCCATATAGGAGAATCGGTACTCGCTAGGTAATCTGCCCAAGAAATTTGAGTTTGCGTTCGGGGTTCCATAATTCAAGGTAAAGGGTCCAATGGGTTCCTAGAGGTATGAAATGAGTTGTAAAATAGAGAAATCAGATTTCTAACCCCATATATGAAATAAATAAGAATAAATAGGACTTAGACTTGTGTAATCCATGTAATGATAAAAGCTATTGATGTAATGGTATTGTAAAGTTAATTAGTGTCGTGTGAGCACTTGGTTGATGGAATCCGAATGCCCGAGAATGTGTTGCAACACCATAGTAAGTTAAGGGGATGGAGGTTACCGGTGCTATGTGATTTGGGTGTAATCCCCTCAACCCGACCTAGATGCCCGACCGAACAGAGAGAACTACATTAGGTTTGTCGAAGCAAACCGAAGAACAATTACAAAAACCTGGTCCATTTTTTCTTTTTATCTTATCTAGATGCAAATAATTAATCCTACATGTGTATACTTGCAGTGGTTAAATTTATAAAGAAAACGGATCACAGAAAGGCTACCAATTGCATATCGTGCGTTACAGGGACTAAATTGCAAAACTAGTAATTTTAAGCACCAAAACTAAAATTAAAGTTACCAATCTTCAATTAGTCCATTTACACGCTCACATGACAAATTTCAGGTCATTACGATCATTCAAACTCTTACGATTGCATTCACAACACTACAGGACCAAAATGAAAGAAGCCCGTACCGATACACGTACAAGGTTTTGATACGCCCTTATGATTTCAAAAACTCATATTCCAGTAGCTAAAACACGTACTAGAATGCTTGCTCGTGTATCGAAACGCCTGGCAAAAATGCTTAAGACCATATCAGAACACTTGCTCAAGTATCGAAACGCTACACCTGAAAAGGCTTATCCATATCGAAACACCTACCCGCGTATTGAAACACTATGCTTGTAATGGCCTAGCCGTACCGGTACGGGGTCACCTGTTTCTATACGCCTAGACCTGTAATGTCCCAAATTGCTATTTAATCACACTTTAATGAAAACCAAACCAGTTATACATGCTTCAAACACTTATACAACATCACCAGAATACATTTCCCACCAAAGCAACACATAAACATCAATCATACATGGAAACTTGTTGATCTATAGGCTGCTTCCTAATATCATTCTACCAAACAAACAAAACTTACATTTGGTAACTTTAAGGCATACTCAACATGTTTGCACAATTATAGCATCATACCAAACTTGCTTGAATCATCAAAACTTGGCAACCACACCAAAGTAACTAGATGCATTCCTAAGCCAACATCTAGCATCAAAGTAGAAAATGATTCACACAAGTCTAACAACAACAAACCAACATGAAATCTAGCACTTCACGTGCTTAAAAATCATGGAAAAACATAATTACAAAACCCAAAATATGGCGAACACATTGCCTTGTTAACCGGAATCATAAACCGAGTTCATACTCAAAGTAGTCTTTGTCTTAGGATCACTTTATCCTTGCCCTTGCAGCCACCAAAAATTTAATGTTTTGCATCATTAAGAAAAAGAGAGCGTAAGCACACATGCTTAGTAAGGATGCTCATAAACAATAAAGCATTTAAAACACTTGGAACCAAAACACTTGTTTCCATAACATGCTTATCACCAAAGCACTTTCCTTGTCTATAGCCGAGACATGCACAAACACCCTTATGCAACATCATATACATATTCTATGCTTAGATCCCAAAACATTATTAAATAAAACATGCTTAAATCCCAAAGCATTACATAAAAGGTTCAACACATGAGCTTTCACATATATTGGCATTAATTGTCACCCGGATAGACTACCCTCTATCCAACATATTAGATACAATGATCTCTCATACCATGCCCAATTAAGCCGCATGATATACCCAAACCTTGCCTAGTTAAACCGTAAGATTTGACACCCTCACCTAGTTAAACCGTGAGATTTCCAACCTTGCCTAGTTAAACATCAAGAGTACCGACCTTGCCTAGTTAAACCGCAAGATCACCATCAAATTAGGTTGCCTAGTTAAACCGCATACCAATGAGGTTCCCATTAGTCCGAGTGGCCTTGTTAAACCGCCATACCTCAAGGACCCATGGCCACGATCGATTTTGTTCATATTTTATAGTGCACTTTAATCCTATGGCATGCCAACTATATCCAATTGTTTCTTACCTTGTCACATAGCCAATATATCATTTACAAAACCTTTTACCTATTGTTTTCAATGAATTTAACCAAAACCACCACATATACAATCCACATTGCCCAAAATAATACCCCATTCCCAACCGGAATGAATACCAACGCTCACTAGCCTTTATATACATAAAAATCCATTGCATATGTGTTCATAACCATGCATTAACAATAGTAAATTAAACCACGTTTAATGCCAAAACATGAATTCAACATGCTCATATCTAAACTAATATTCAAGAGTAAAATAAGGGAAACTTACTTCTGAGCTTAGGTAAGTGTTTCATGCTTATTCTAAACTCCCAACAACCTTTATCAAACCTTTTAAAGGCGTTTAAATCAATTTCCACTCATTGATACACTTCGCCTTGCTCGCCAATGCGAATCGAGCTCCCCGGCAAGCAATAATCAATGTCAAACTCTGTCGCCTTGATGATCCCATTTTTAACAACATAAATGCATTAAAATGCATTCAAACCATTGCCTAACAGCAATCTCCCGCAACTCCCAAGTTTCCCACTCGAAAACCATCCAAAATATACCAAAATCATCCCCAAACACTTCCAAAACTTAACCAACCATAATATAACGATTCATTCCATAAAACATCATCAATTAATAGCTAAAAACCCTTTCCCAACATCCTTTTACTTCCAGCAATGATAAAACTCAATTATCACAAAAAAAACAGAAATTTAACAACCTAACCAATTATAGATTTAAGAGTTTAGGGATTCCATTGATAAAAACAACTTATCAACAACATAATGCATCCAAAATATGTTTAAAATCAATCTTAAACACTGGAAAATATATACACTTCGAACCTTTCACTATTCCATCAATTCACCCAATTAATTCAATTAAACATTGTAAAACATGAAAAATCAGTTTATAAATCATGAATCAAGGATCAAACACTTGGGAATATCAATAAAGAACCATTCAATAGAGGAGATTACAGACCTTACCCCTATTGTGAGATTTCTCCTTCAATTAGCTTGTTTAAAACTAGGAAAACACAAGATTTCAATGAGATTTTGTAAAACAAAGTTAAAGAATCAATTATTAATCAATAATCTTAGTAAAAAGATCTCTCACCTCTGGATTTTGATGAAACTTGAGTGTTTGGCTGAGAGAGAAGTGAAGAGAAAGGTTGAGAGAAAAGTTAAGTCAAAATATCTTGAAAAAGGCTAACTAACTTTTAATATCAAAACCCCTTTAATTAACTTTTGAAACACATGTTAAAATAACTTAATTGAAAGGAGAAATCACCAGAAAAAACTTGGTAAAATAGCTCCTTAAGGATTCTAAGAATTTGATCCTTTTTCATTTTAGTCACCTTTTAAAACCAGTTTTCAAAATTTACATATTGGCACTAACCAAAATGTTACCCTTCTAAAACCCATTTTCCAAAATTCACTTCACCATAAACCTTAATATATTAAATAATGATTTTTGCATATTTTTCCATAATTTTAACATTTTCAAAAACATTTAATTTGATTTAATCCTAAAACCGACTTGAATCTCTAATGCTGGTCCACCGAACCCTCGGACCAACCTTTGAAATACCTACCCCCAAAATTGGGGTGTTACATCGGGCCCCATCCATATGTGCTAGAGAGATAATTCTGAATGGGGTGTATGTACCGATTCTATGTGACCCAATCTCACCCAGGGTGTATGTTCTGATGCTGCGTGACCCGATCTCACTTGAAGTGTATGTACCGATGCTAAGTGACCCGACCTCACTCCAGTATAGTATGGTATGGTATGTGGGGCCTTGTGAGCCTTAATTGTTTGGATGATTAATTATATTGATTACATGTGTTTAGGCGATCAGAGTAGCACTACATAATATTCTTACCTATTTAATCATTGTTTGACTACATGCTTATGTTTATGATCTGCATGAAGCATAGTAGAATAGAGGTGTATCCATTGAGCTTTCAAGCTCAGCGTTTGGAATTGATATTTCCTTACGCAGGTCTTTAGGTTGCTGCGTACTTTGCAAGGAGCCATCGGAGTAGGACTTCAGTGAATCGATATGTGAAGAGTACAATACTTAGATTTGTAGGGGCAATGTATTCATAGGACCCTTATGTTTTGTATTTGTAACTCTTTTAAATTTATTTTCCATATCGAATGTTTTAAATTGGAGCTCCAATGTAACACTTGAATATTTTGTATAACTCTTTTAACGATAGTATGGTTTATGAAATTTATGGATTTGGGCTAACATTGCTCGCAAATTTTTACAAATGGTTTTGGGCTTGAGGCCCAATGTGACACTAGGTTTAGGGTTTTACAAGCGAGTTTAATGTTAATCGAGGCTTAAATACAAGGGTTTATATGCATGTTCGAAGTGTTTTTTCAGGTTGTTAATCGATTTTTTTGTAATTTTTAAGCTTAGAGGCGTAGTATTGGAACTTATCTTTCATTTGAGACTGATATTAGCACATTCGAGACATTATAAATAGGGTAAAAATTGTGTAGAAAATGGTTCCAAAGCTTGGTTTTGTGCATGAAAAACAACCTAAAATAGCTTGATAGGCATGTTTGAGGGGATTTTCCAGGAAGTCAATCTCAAAATTTGCGCAATCTTTAAGCATAGAGGCATATTATTGGAACTTATATTTCATTTGAGACTGATATTAGCACATACGAGACATTGTAAACGGTGTAAAAACCGCGTTGAAAATGATTCCAAAACTTGGTTTTGTGCATGAATAACAAGCTAAAATGGCTTGATAGACATGTTGGATGGGTTTTTTCGGGAAGTTAATCACCAAATTTGTGTAATATTTAAGCTTAGAGTCGTAGTATTGGAACTTATCTTTCATTTGAGATTGATATTAGCATATACGAGACATTGTAAATGATGTAAAAAATGCATTGAAATGGTTCAAAACCAAAAGAAATTAAAACGTAACGAAGAGATTTTGTTACTTAGAAAAATAGTAGTACAATAAATAAGTATAATTAATTGATATGAAGGCCTGACCGATTATGACATTTGTTCTTGGTGTGTTCGGGATTCCTACATCTAGTGCATAGTTTCAGTTATCCAGTTTTTTCTCGATGTTAGACTAAATCTTCATCACAGTAAATATGCGTTGATCGTGGACAACCCTTTTTTGCGTCGAAATGCAAGATCTAGTCATATTGTAAGTTCATCATCAGCTACGTCCAGATCAAATTCATTTCCAGTAGGAGGAAACTCGTATTCATAAACCTTGAATACGGTTTCAAGTAAGTTTAGCGGACAATGTCATATAATGAATCCGTATAGAAGAACAAGTAGCAATGGCTTACGCACACATGTATTTGAATGTTTGGAAGATTTTGCGCTCCCAGGTTCCTTCTCATAGATCAACCATATATGCGTTGTGTTGTATGCCTTCCAATGGCCTCGAATATTTTGAAACATAGAATAAATGGTGTTTGTGAGAGAAGTAGGTCGTATTCATCGCATTTGAATGCTGTACAAATGTTTGAAATTTTGTGAGGAGGTTTGGGTAGACTCTGTGGCCCCCTGCCATCTAGTCAACTACTTGCTTTCCCAAGGTTGCAAAAAGGGTAGCCAACCAGTAATATGTCGCTTTGACAACGGAAGTGATAGGCAAATGTAGCATTCCCTTCAGTAATAAATTGATCATCTCAGCCAAATTTGTAGTCATATGACCATATCGTTTACCCTCATAAAATGATCAAAGCTATTTCTCCCTCGGGATTTTAGCAAGGTAGTTATAACCCTCTGAATTTCTGGCTCTCAATTGTTCAAACAGTCTCTTCAACCTCATGTACGAAATGCGTGTTGCATATCCAACAAAAATGAAATAGTTAATGATGAATAATAAATGCAAAGATATCTTAAACCCAAAAGAGTAAAAGACATACCCATTCGAAGCACCATTAAACGTTTATCTTCACTCTTGTACCTTTGCAAATAATTTGCAGCAATATAGCATGAACAGTACTGGTGATAAATATGAGAAGGTTGCCAAGACTGACCCATACGCTCGATTGCATATTTGATCGTTGTGCCTCTGTCAAAAATAACACATATCACATCATCTCTATCGCGCATAACACGAGATAGAACATGTCTTCGTAAGGTCTTAAGGAAGAATTCCCAAGAGTCGATATCTTCTTTTTGACTATTGTGAATGCAATGGGAATAGTTTTTCTATTGTCGTCTTGTGCAACTGCTAATAATAAAATTTGTGTGTATCTGTCGTACAACCAAGTGTCGTTGATTTGAACCATCAACTTGCAGTGACGAAACGCACTGTAAAAATGTCCAAAATAGCCGGTAGAATTGGCAGACACCTTGTATGACATGATTATTTTCGTACGCCAGTACAGTTTTCAGTTTCACAATTATAATCGGTATGTGTTTCTGTATCATTTTTAGCTACGGCCGTAAAACTTTGTACGATTCCTCTCATTGGCCATACAATTTTTGTATGGCCCACCACCATACTTTATAGTAGTCAAATATGTAGTCATATTAAGATGTAATTGAAGCGATACAAATCCCAACTGTTACACGTGGATTTGCTTTGACCAGTGGAATGAAGACATCACAAAGCACGTGGACATCCAAGTTACAATGATCTTGATTGAGGCTGCTAACAATTCATGTATGAGGCCCCGCATATTTTGTGATCTTCTATAGCAGGTTCATCTTCTTCAAGCATAACACACGAACCCTTCAATTACATCTATGGTTCTTGTGGACACATTCAATAATGCAAAAATCTAGTTGGTTTTTTTCAAGTCAACATAACTGAGTGGCTTATGTTGTAGTTCTTAATGGCAGTCACGGCGAGTTCTTTTGTCATGAAGGCCATTCCAATATAGATTTCACCATCTCCATATTGGTTGTATTTCTCAATCTATGGGAATTGTGAAAATTCTAGAGCATTTAAGGCTTCCATATCAATCATTGTGAAGTGGGATGGTGGCTGGTAATAAGAAATTAAAATGGCAGTATGTGAAACGTTGATAGGTGTGGTGTATTCTCCGTTGCCTTGGACATCATCCTCTGGTTCTTTTGGCATGCCAAGGTCTTTTGGTTCTTCATAGAAGGGGCCAAGCTTGACACCATCAGGCTGGTCTTTCTTATCGATTCTTCATCAGAATTATCCCCTTAAATCAGAATAGTTTTTAGGTCGTTGAATGCTACGGTAACATGTGTAACAATTACGCATTGATCACAAGACTGCTTACGACACCGCTCATGAACCGTATTCCCAAGATCAAAGTTGACAACATTAGCACAAGAATGTCTCCTCATAGATAGTGACATATAATCTGCATCAAGAATATACGTTGAATATCATCTCGATGAAAAATCATCAAACAGGTTAAATGCATTATCGTATGGCAACCTCATGTTGTTTTGAGATGATGATGCAGCCACACCTATACTGTATAGATTGTATGTTAAATGTTGGGTTGGTGGCAGGTTCAAGTCAAAGTCGAAGATAGCTACGCAAGAATGTCTTGGCATTGAAGACGATGATGCATCCACCTTAAAATTCTATTGTCTCTGAACATTAGGATGGCTGTGAGTACTTAATAAGTTAATGTTATTTTTTAAATTGGCTGTTAGACTCTGAACATTAAGATCAAAGTCAAAATTTGCACGTCTCCAATTTGGGACTCTGGTACCATCATCATCATCAAAAAAAGATTACATACAGCTTGAGGGACCCTCCTAATGAATACTGCAAGTGGGATTCCACCATTAATTCCACATCACCGTTGTCCGCAACGTGTTATATTGAGTAGGTTAATGGTTCTAACAACATTGGTAGTCGATATTTCAACGATTCTAGTTTTTTTGTGACCATGTAGAACATTGTTCTTCACTTTCTTCTTCAATGCATTATACGTTAATTTCCTCTGCGGTGTTATCGTAATAATATTTGTGGATAAAAAGGCGATGCCGAGAGATGAACCACCGATCATCTGGCCATTATAGTATACTAGAGCAGTAATAGTTCCTATTCACGACATATTTTAAAAATATCTATGATCATCCAGAGATAAGAACAAACATTAGTGAAATTGCAATAACTTTAAACAATATAAGAATCGAGAAGTATCGCATAAACTTACAATTAAAACACTTATCTGAAAGTGATGTCTGGAAAATTAAGTTGGTGATCTTCACTTCCCTTGTCCTTGCCTTCTATGAACTATCGCAATTTATAACAATTGACATGGTTTGTTTGCCTTCACTTCTGTCTGATATAAGGGTTTCAATAACATATATTCACGTCCTCTAACACACGTTCTACAGAAAGTAAGTTCTACAGAGATTCCTGCGTGGCAAGGACCTCGCGTTCTACAAAAAGCGAGGTCTCTAGAGATTCCTAACGTGGCAGCACCAGCGTACTCTTTTGATGTGACAATTCAAGGGACCTTGCATTCTGCAAAAAACGAGGTCTATATAAATATCTAAATTTCTCCGTCTATAAAAACATTTATTCATCAAAGTTGCACATTCAACGAAAAGTAAAAAAAATGACCCTTACCAAAATATTCCAAGATTTTTTGCAATTTTGGAACTTATTTCTACACTTTCTTCAACAGCAAGATCAAGAAAGGTGAGTTATATGATTTGATTTCAACACAGCTTAAAAAATCTACAACACGACAAATGTCTTCTTTGCGGGCAAAAATACATGTTGATGAGCCTGGCCATGAAGCGTATTACATGCTGACCTTATCAAATACAAGCGACATTCACAAGATGTTTAAGAGTTACACACGTGTCAGGGGTACGAACATCGAGTTGACTGTAAAATTTGATGAAGAAGCATCTTCATCAAGAAACATATAAGCAACTCTATTGTTAGAAGACGAAGAGGCAGTTCTGCTACGTAATTACAGTAAATGACATGAGAAAGAGCAAAAAATTGAGGAACAGAACTTAACATCAGACATATCTACAGACTACGATGAAATAGAAACAGACTCATCTTTTATTTATTTCAACTAAGCGTAACTTCATGTATCTTTTTTTAAGTTTGCAAATTAGTATTGAAATAAATTAATGTGTTGTTAAATAAAAATCTATAAAATATGATGGGTCAAAGTATTTATGCATCGAGCCAAACAAACATTTATAATATTTTTCATTAATAATAAATTTTTTAAGCATTACATAGTCCATTAATACATAAAAACACCTAATGGCGCCTATGTCCACCCGTACCATAATGTGATGGACGACGAGACCGTTGTGGATTCCTTCGAATAGGTCTAGCTTCTTCTTCCTCATCATCATCACCATCTACACCTGGAGTATCATTGCTGGCACTAAGACCAGTGTAGAATAGGCTTTGCGACGGCGTTTGATCAATAATACCGGATCTGAAGTATGTTGCCAAAGGTGAAATTTGATTTAATGGTGGAACGGATGCAGAAGGAAATGAATGATAATATGATAGTACAGGTAAAAGATGAGTCGACTTTCTTACAAGCGCCGTATAGGGATGAAACGTATTTGTAAAAAACCTTTCAACGAACTCTACATATGCTGAAAATATGGACTTTGTGACACCCTTAACATATACTCGTAGGCCGAATATACATTAAAGATGACACGAAATTGTACTTTAGAAATCTGTACTTAAATTAAAAAAAACATAAATCATTTCATAAAAATAGTTCAGTAATTAATCCTTTTTCAGTTTTCAATTAAAACTAGGTCATCGAGTCACAACTAACTTCGACCCTAATTTAGTTTGTAAAACTTAAAAGTTAGTTATTAAAAATGAAAATATGATTCAAGGTACAAACTAGATGCGCTACCTAGACCCTTTCTTGATTTCAAAATTGTTACGCGATATACATTAATTTCTATTTAAAAGTCATTTAAAATACTTTACCGATGTTATTAATCCTTGTTTTCATAATATATATATTCATACTAACATACATCTAAGTTAAACTTAGACGATATCAAACATTCCACCTTTTAAAATATTTACATGCCCTCTAGTTGTCAATTACATTAGAGATGTACATGCTAAAACTTCCTAACGATAACTTGATTCTTCAAAACACGGCTCCTCCTTGCTAGTCTAGTATGGAAACCTACGTGTGACATAAAACACACACTAAGTAACGACTTAGTGAGGCAATTAGTAAACTATTTAGTTAAATCATATGATCATACATTACATTATATCATATGACAATGCAATACAATTCCCTGCAAAATGGCAAGCGATACCAGTACAGTTTATATCTTAACATAAAATAAATATAAATATCATGTTGTCAGTATTGATCAATCATCAGGTAGTCATTTATAGTATAACATTCTTTAAAGATAGCCCAAAGTATGAAATATGAGATCAAGGTACTCGAGTCACATGAATAAGACACCAAAGTGTCTAACATGAACATGTAAATGAGTACGTACTCGAGGATGCTCTTTGCTCCTCATAAAAGCACCTCGTTAGTGCCATTAGCACTATGGCGTGGATCCCCAGGGTGCACACCAAGGGCTTGCGTCCCCAAGGTGTATGTGACACCATCGTGTCACAAAAACATGTAATCATATCATAACTTGAGTGATGCAGCTGCTAATGACTCTATGGCATGCCAACTATACCATAGACTCTCATAAATAAATACTTGGGAATTTCATTTCATTATCAATCAATCATTATCATTCATGTAAACGTGCAATTCACATCCCATATTTCATCATAATTATTCATATGTACTTACCATTACTGTATTATGCATCACATCGATTATTCCAGTACATCATAATCAAAGTCTGTAACATGACCGAAATAGTTATCATAGAGGTAACCATGTACTTTACATGACACACAGTCTATCATGTTCAGAATAACATACCAACATACTTATCAGGTAATTTTTATCATACAGTATTAATAATTTTATCATGTCCATTATCTTGCCACTTGCAGACATAAATTATAATTTCTGATCAGTTTATAACTTTTAAACAATGCATTTTCATATTTAGATTAGGGTTGACTTATCGCAAGTCTTCCCTTTTTATAATTAACATACATATAAATATTGCACTCACCTCGACACTTTTGTTTTACTTAGCGGAACTGCTTGGGTTTCCAGACTTTCTTTTTCGGTGGAGCAGACCATCCACATCTCGGTGGGTAATCCCGGATAACTGTAACCTTTCATCTCTTAAACTCGGGAAAAGGACGTGATATCATCCGAATAGCATTGAGAGCTTTCATATTGGTCTGTGTAAGAGTACTTGCTTCCTCTTTATTGTCATTATCTATCCCAAGATTCTCGGATGGATCATCCCGAGAAGATAATTGACTTGACTCTTGAGACTCGGTTACTTGTTCCATACTTGCTTTCAAACTTCATTTTCCATCCATATAGCAAATACCATATAAAATTCACATCAGAAATTCATTCAACCTTTATTTACATAAATACAAATAATGTACCTATTTGTATCTTTCTTGAACAATTAAACTTCCACTTGAACAATTCAAGTAACATATATTCAAATATAAAATGTCCAATATTTTCCTCTCTTCCTTATATTGTCCAAAACTTATTATGATCCCTAGTGACCAACTTAAACTTCAAGCAACTTCTTTGAGTTTATCAAACCAATATTTAGATACAAACTGTATCAAATTCTATTCCTAGCAACTTGCGCTACCTTTAGAAAAGCATGTTTAAAGAACAGAATATACACTGGATTTCGAATTTCTTTACACCATTAAAAACTAGATTCGATAACGAATTCAACGGTATAAGCTACATAAATTAATAAAATCTACAAAAATTATGAAAAATCTTGACATCCTCGTCACATACTAGTCCATGTAGAAAACTGCTTCATAATTTTTCTGACATTCTTTCGAATAAAATTTATATCTTTTTCCAAAAAGCTCGGAATCAGTTCTCGTTTGTTGGAAACAAAACTAGACAACCATATCTTTACATCGGTATAAGATTCGTCATCTAGTAATTTTTATAGAATTTATGGCAATTTATTAAACCTATTGTCATAATTCAAATCCAACTCAACTTCCATAATTAACATCTATTTTACTCTAACTTCCCTTTATTACTTTTCTCCCATGTATTTACCGAATGTTCATTATGGTCCTTAGTGATCATTTTGAACCTTAAACAATTTATTCATGCTTAAATTGATAATTCCAACTTCATATTCATCAATAACATACTAAAATAATAATTCAAAACAATCTCATTCATTTCTCCTTCAAACCGAAGTGATCCCCTTCTTGCCAAACATTTTCATTTTGGTCTTAAATTACCAAATCAAGCTAATTTAATCATAATCTCATCAATTCTAATGCTAGAATAAATTTCACAATAATTCCCTTTATTTCTTCACTCTAGTTGAATTGTTCACTTGACATAACAAAGAGAATTTAATCACCCTAACATCAAAACAAGGCTTCCAGTTTCATAATTCATTCATTTTCATCCTTGATTCAATTCCCTAACCAAATTCCTAAAAACTTAGGGTTAGGTTTTATGTTCTTAAATATAGAATTAATTCCAAATCAAGCTTGTTTTCATGTCTACAACATCAAATCTACTCAAAACTCAACATGTGTTCTTAATCTCATAATCTTCTTCTTCCAAAAACATAACTTATACTTCACTTTGCTATGTAAAACTACTACCAAAAAGGAAGAGAATTAAGCGTAGGTTTTTTTTCCAAAGCATCATACCTTAATTTTAATTTTAAACCTTCCAAATCAAGCTTGAAATTGATGTACATCTTATCCCCTTCTTTTTCCCTAGCTCACAAAATGGTGGAGAAAGACGAACAAAATTTTGTTCATCTTTTATCATATTTATCCACATGTATAATTAAATAAATTTTAAATTCATTTAAATAGTAAAATTACCAACGTAGCCTTTAAATCCAATGGCTAATTTAATGTCATCTAAAATCAAGGGCCAAGATTAAATCCATGTATATTTCATCTTCCAAAAACGTCCCCAACATTTCAAAAATATTTCAAAATTGTCATCCTTGCCAAATAACCAATTTGCCCTCCAACTAGTCTTTATTTACTAGTTTGTTTCAAAATTGACATTCCATTACAATCTAACTAAATTAGTTCCTTCCCAGCCGGCCACTATTCCATAAATATCATTTTATGATTTTCCATGGCTTAAGGAGCAGCCTCTGAAATTTCAATTCGATCCGATTTCCTGATATTCATTAAATATTTCTACTGCGAGTTTACCTTTACCGAGCTATCGGATTTATTCTGAAAATTTTATATTTCCATATTCGGAAAATAAATACTATTATCTCATAAAAAACTTCCTTTACTAAAGACTTAGACCGAATTTTCCTAACTCAGTCTATTATTCTGATAATTATCGAAAATCCTCATAGAGTAAAATTTCTCTTAGAAATCCTTTATCGAAAATCCATACGAATATTAACTACTCTTATTGAGTCCAAAATATTGATCAGAAACACTTTTATAGGACCTTCCCGAAGGTCACCCATCCTAGTGTTTCCTCGGCCTGAACACGCTTAACAATTTTATTCGATCCAAATTCGATACAATCTACTGCATCTTAATTCTCAAAACTGATATCAAAATTCTTATTTTGATCAAATTTATCCTTATACTGAATAAAATCACTTACTGGATATTTTACACTTTAGTCCCTAAACTTTTACTAAAGTGTCATTTTGGTCACTAGGCTTTACCCTTTTCAGATTATTCTCTATCACGTGACACTTTCGAATCATAGAAATTACTTTTTAAAATCCTCTAATTAAGAGATCTTAACTTTTTTTTGTCATTTTAGTCACTAAGTTAGCCTTATGTTATAATCTTAGTACTGAATAACCCTTGTCGGACTTGGCAAATTTTCGGGGTATTACAGACTCCCTATATGGTGAAATGATGAATAAGTCGAGTGGGTGAATGCAGGTGCTGGCACCGGTGTCTCGGCTCTACTGCTGACTGTGCAGGTGCTTATGTTGTTCCCAATAACGAGGCCCCTAGAGCATGTGTTCTTCTTCTTTGGCTTTGTTCCCCCATTCTACTACCACGTTGTGTCGGCGGACGTTGCGTCGGCGGGTGATTTGGGGGAGGCACTTTTATTTCTCGTTCCTGCTCCTCTAGGGTTAGTATATGTGGCTTCCTATTTTGTCCGTACCACTGCATGTAATCGTTTGTAACACTGTGATCGAAAATAGGTTCACAAATGGGTCGCTTACCAAATCTTCTAATCCACTCGGTCATCCACACCGCGTGATGATGCCCTCAATTTACATTTGTCTTTCCTTATCGCGTTAAGCGATGCAATTCGTCTAAATTTAGGGGAGGTGGCGGAATCCTTTGGACACAGTTGAATTGTCGCAGCACGCGGTCGGTAGGATGCCACTCGACTATTTCATAATGGATCAGCGAAAGCCTCAACATCCAAACGTTCGAAGTTTGAAATATTTTCGTTGGAATACATACGCTAACATCAGGATCATCGTACGACTTCCACAAGAACTAATTTTTTTTGTAAACTAAGTTAGATAAAAGCTCGATTTAAAAATTAAATGATTTTTAAATTAAAAAAATGAAATCGATTAAAAATATTGCCCCATCTCTCTTATTGATCAACAGTCTAAAATCTCGCTGAGTTGTTGATAGTCTGACGTGACATAATGGACCACTCCACCTATAATTTATACAACAAAATATTATTATTGTCATATTATAAAAATAACGTATAATATAAACTTAGTTTATTTTTTATTACCTCAGAAGTAGTAGAAATTCGAATGGGGCCGGGTGTTTAAGACTCGGGCGTAAAAACAGCATTCGAAACCAAGCCCACGATTGTAGCAACATTAGACACCCTCCAATGACATGTTTCTCTGGATCGACGATTTTACATAGCTGCCTAAACAGATATGCCAAGACTGTCGATCCCCAACTCGTATTTTTGGATTGCTCAAAATCCCGTAAATAAGGCAACCACATCAAATGCACTTTGTTGCGCGATTTGTCTGGCATCAAGATCCCCTAATAACTCAAAATATGAGCATGAGCAAATCGTTGCAAAAATAATAATAAATAAAAAATATAATAGAATAATTTTTCAAAATTATAAATAACAAAATCAAAATAATCATAAATAAAATTTATAATAAAAAATCCACCTTCTTAATTTCAACAGAAGCATTCGGGGGTAAATCTGTAAAATTTTTGTCCAAAAAATTATCTTAATTTTACCACCATCCAAGTAGTCAGGCGAGATTTTGAGCAACTCACAACACAAGTGGTACCACTTTTTTTCGGCAACACTGGTTATAACATCTCCATCAACCGGTAAACCAAGATGAAATGCAACATCTTGCAGGGTAATAGTTGCCTCACCACACGGAAGATGAAATGTGTGTGTGTCTCCGGTCTCCACCTTTCTAGCAAAACGTTTATCAGTGGAGGATGCAACTTGATACCACCAATTATTTTGTTGGCGTGGCCAAAATCGACTTCTTCCAAATACGAAACGATATTCGGATGAGGTGATTTTGTGATACGATTAAGATATCACGTCAACGCACGTTCATACTCATTGCAAATTGAAATTTAAAAATAATAACTAAATAAATAAATAAATAAATAATTAATGAAAGTTAAGTAACTAAATAAAAAAATAAGATATTACTAAATGATTTGTCCGCCAAAAGTCAAAGACAGGTTGCTGATCCAGTCTGAGTAACCCATCATAATATTGAATATTCGAACTTTTTAATAAATTTTTGCAAGAAAATATAAGGAGAAAAGAAGAAGAGAAGAAGTGTTGTGAAAATTTTAGGAGAATGGGCCTATTTATAGCAGAAATAGCAGCAGAAACGAGGTCCTTTGAAAAGACGCGACTTTTCAGTTCGAATCAATTCCAACATGTTAGAATTTTTAAATTTATTTATTTTTATTTTATCCTATTTATTCAAATATATTTTTTTTCATTTTCACTTTTTTATTATGATCTTTAATAAATAAATGAGAATCTTTAAAAAATCGGGATCTTTTAAATTTTTTATTTTATCTTAATAATCAATTCCTAAAAATTAGGATCTTTAAAAAAATTTACAATTATGATTTTTTAATTACAATGTTTATCATTTTTAAAAGATTGTTGAATCTCCTAATAATTTTTCATTTCTTTTTTTAATCGCAGCTCCTTCATAATTAATCTTTCAGTAATTTATATATTTAGTTCTCATGCTTGTTGAAGTTCACTTTTTTTTCACTGGATTACATTCTAATTTTCTCTTCAACTCTTTATTGGGTCATTGAATTCTGATTTGTTGAACTGATGCAAAGATCTTCACCATGTTAGGGTCACAATACAGAATGGGTTACAGTGGAATTTAGCTCTCCAAACCCTTCAATGGATGATTGGATTGGGGTATTTTCTCCTGCAAATTTCAGGTAGAATATCTTTATTGGAGCTTAGTAATGCTTATGTGACAGTATACCTTGCTAATCCGAAACTTTTCAGCGCATCGACCTGCATATCTGAAACTCCAAGGGTTCATCCTCCATTACTGTGCTCTGCACCCATTAAGGTTCATCTGAACACTACTTTGTATGCTTTCAATTGTCATTGGAATACGTTACGGTTATTAAGATTAAACCATATTATTTCAACAGTTTCGGTATGCAAATTACACTAGTCCTAAGTACTTAGATACTGGAAAAGGGTCCTTGAAGCTTCAGTTGATTAACCAGAGATCAGACTTCTCTTTTGCACTGATTTCAAATGGTTTCTTAAATGTAAGTTCACAGCAGTTCTTGCCTTGTATCTATTTTACTCGGATTCGGGTGGTAGTTAGACCCGGGTATGCTCAATTTCTTCATTACCATTTATCCTTTTTTGTGTGTGTTGTAATCCGCCCAAGCTGGTGGCAGTGTCAAACACAGTTTCTTTCACAAATCCGAATGCCCCGGTTTATCCTCGTTTAGCACAGGGAAAACAATGGAATGAAGTAAGTTGACATCTTTTTATTTTCTTTTTCTATCCTGCAATGCTGAGCAACATTTTTTTCATGTTACAGTCTTCTTCCCCTGAAATGTTCCATTGTTTCCTCGATCTCATTTCTCAGATGACTGTAACTTGGACTAGTGGAAATGGGATTGATGAAGCAGAGCCTGTTGTTGAATGGGGTCCTAAAGGAGAACATCAACAACATTCCCCGGCTGTTACTCTAACTTTTGAACGGAGCAGCATGTGTGGTACGGAGCTTCTTGGACTTGAATTATGCTTTTGTTACTCCAACTCTTTCTTCTTGAAGTATCTGTATTCGATATTCATATTTGATGCTTATGCGGACATTGGTATGATGATAAGACCCTCCAAATATATGAAAAATTTAGAAAGAAAAAATTCAACATATTCGTGTCGAACATACTGATATCTGACACTCGCATCCAAATTCAGGTAACATAGAATTTAACTCAAATTTTATAAGCATTTGCAACTTTAGGATCAAAATATCTGATGCAGTAGCAGACTTGATACCTGTGTCTAATACATATTCAAGTATGGTTGCGATATAATTTTCCACATACCCCCAAATACATAGAACAGTTTATAAGCAATAAGCATACCCATATTGGATGCATGTTCATATCCTACTCTCACTCAGATTCAAGTTTATAAATCAAAGTGGATTCTTTTGCTTCTTTACATTTGCTTTCCTTAGCAGTTATAGTTTTTTTCATTTTCCTTTTTCTTCTATACATGCATCATCTTACTATATGTGCAGGAGCACCGGCAAGGACCATAGGATGGCATGATCCCGGATATATACATACCGGCTTTCTGAAAGAGTTGTGGCCAAATAGAATGTAGGTTACCATGTTGCTCCGTCTCTTCAATTTTTAAAGTTGCATGTGTCAAACGCAAACCAATATGCGAGACTCATATCTGAATTCAGCTAACATATGTTTTCCTTCCCTTTGTATGGTTCCCTTTGTATGGTTAATAAATTCGATAGGGTGAAAAAAAAACATTTGTTTGCTCCAAGTAAAGCAATTATAATTGATTTGAGACATGTTAAGATTCTTGAGATGACCCTCCTTGAGATTTCTAAAATTTGCATGCAAGTTTAATTCAATGAAATTTCCATTTATTGTGTAGGTATACCTACAAAGTGGGGCATAGATTCTTCAACAATACATATATTTGGAGTCGAGAATACCAGTTTAGAGCATCTCTCTTTCCTGGTCAGAACTCTTTGCAACGTGTAGTCATTTTTGGGGACATGGGAAAGGTTTGAATTCAATTTTCAACTTCTGCATACATTTTGAAATATGAAGCTGCATTTCCCTCAGTTTTACTGTAAATCTTTTTTTATCTCCCTACTGCAGCACTTGTGATTATACTCTGTCTCTCCTACACGTAGTATTAAGAAACATATGTGATATCGTATCGAGTGCATATCCGGACATAGACAAGGAACATGACCCTCCAAATATGTAAAAAGAACTTTTTTAAAAATAATAATAGCTATAGCATATGCATATCAAATATATATTTGTATCCAATATAACACCTAAGTCTGAGTAGCATAGGAGGCTGGGATTTGAATACTAGACCGATGGGATGTCATCTCATACAAGTGACCACGTGAATCAACTAGGTGAAGCTCTAGATACATTGTAATGTTTTCTCTTTACTGACTTTTCTTCTAGGCATGATTTCATGATTAATGAACGGTTATATCAAAATAGAAAATTTTGAACTTATTCATGTCAAAAACATAGCGCAAAAATTACCGGAGAGTGCATTATCTTATTTTTCCTTCAAAAACTCAATCCCCATCATGCTATACTATTACTGTATATTACAAACACTTGGTTCCATCTGTTATTTCCGAACTTTGAAGTTTACAATCCCGACTTTCAGTTTCTTGAAGTTGAAACTTTCATCTTGCAGGATGAAGCTGATGGCTCTAACAAATACAATAATTTCCAGCCAGGCTCTCTCAACACTACTAACCAGCTAATCAAAGATCTGAAAATATTGACATAATCTTCCACATTGGAGATATATGCTATGCTAATGGATACATTTCACAATGGGACCAATTCACTGCACAGATTGAGCCTATTGCATCGGCTGTGCCTTATATGCTTGCGAGGTTTGCCGTGATTTACTGGCTTTGATTGATTGAGCTTGTATTCCTCTGGTTTTTACCTTCTGTGGCATTTGGTATTGTTGGTTTTCTTGTTTAGTGGTAATCATGAACGTGACTGGCCTGGAACTGGATCATTCTATGAGAACAATGATTCTGGAGGAGAATGTGGTGTGTTGGCTGCTGAGAATAGAGCTAAGTATTGGTGTGCTTTGTTACTACAACTCTTTATTTTCCTGTAAGTCTTTATGTTCGACACATTTTCGAACATAAGTATGGACCTACAAGGAGCGATTCTTCCAAACAGATGTAAGAAAACTAAGAAAATAAGCATGCTCATGTTAGAGAAATAGACATCTCCAATACTAATTAGTCCGAGAAACATAGTTGCTATCTCCGTTTTGAGTATACACATAATTATATATTCCGCTCGTACCCAAGTCCCAATAACTTAGGTCTTTGCACGAATTCACTATCTACCATAACTTGTTTGCATTGGGTTTCATTTTCACAGGTACGCCGCTGACTATGGCATGTTCCGGTTCTGCATTGCCGACTCAGAACATGATTGGAGGGAGGGAACGGAGCAATACAAGTTCATCGAACATTGCCTCGCATCAGTTGATAGACAAAGGCAACCATGGCTGATATTTCTTGCAGATAGGGTTCTTGGCTATTCTTCGGACCTCAGTTATGCCGTTCAAGGATTTGGAGAACCAAAAGCAAAGGAAAGCCTTCAAAAACTCTGGCAGAAGTACAAGGTTGACATTGCCATCTATGGTCATGCGCATAATTATGAAAGGACATGTCCCGTATATGAGGTACTTCTAAAACTTTTACCCATATTCAAGATCTATCCCAAACAAATCCGAAACTTAGTCTAGGAAGTTCATGAGTTGTATGTTTGAGATTCAAATCTCAACATATATAACCATTTCCCCTATTTCAAGCTACAACCTCTTTTGTATATCAATAAATAAATAACTAGTTTTAGCTAACAATTGAGTTTGGGAATTGTCCATGGTACAGAATCAATGCACTGATGATGAGAAACGGTACTATAAGGGTTCGCTGAACGGAACAATACATGTTGTTGCAGGTTGGGGAGGAGCAAGCCTTTCACCATTCACCACTCTCAAGACGAAATGGAGTTTATATAGAGATTATGATTATGTATTTGTTAAACTTACAGCATTCGATTATTCGAACTTGCCGTTTGAATACAAGAAGAGCAGTGACGGGAAGGTTTATGATTCTTTCAGAATATCCCGGTATTATTGAGACATCTTAGCCTGCACTCCGGATAGTTGCCCAGCTACAACACTTGCATCTTGAAAATAGTTCAGATTGCTGGTATTCTCTTGGGTCACCAGACCGAGCATGATGTCTGAAAATATTACAAGCAAATCTTACCCTAAAAAACTACGTGTTTTTGCAGTGTTTCTGCTTTAAAATATTGGAACTGAAATAAGAATAATTTGGGGTTTGAAAGAAAAGGTGCTAAAGTTAAAACTATGATACTTTGACTATTTATTTATTTGGAAGTGCTCGTATTCGACACCAGTATTTGCACAAATCCGAACATATATCATCTTCAATTTAACGCATCTTTTAAATGATTTTTCATGAATATTTAACCGTAAACTTTTGAAGACGAAAGATGAAAGGGGTACTGCAAATGAAATATGTATGCTAACAACTGCTTGATAGAATAATAATAATAATCATCTTTAAGCTCAACAACTTACAATGGGAATACTTTCTTGCGCCTGAAATATAATAAGAATGAGCAGTACAATAACCCACATCCAGCACCTGTTATAACCAGAACCCAAGTAAATGCAGATGGGTAATCGAAAACTGAAGCTGCAAAGTTCATTCCAAAGACGCCGGCTACAGCAGCAAATAACGTGGCCACAAAAGTCGCTGCTGTTAGAAGCAACTCGAATTGTATCAGCTGGTTTTGAACATTGCCCTGTTTAGGAAAAGAGGAAGAAAAATTATCTTTATTATTTCTTTTTTCATTTCCCAATGCATGATAAATAGAGGGCATCATTGAGACAATCGATCAATCCTCACCAACTTAATGTTGATCAGATCTTCGGTATCATCGATGTACTCTTTCAGCTGAATAATCAATAAGAGTGGGCATCAGTGGTTCACAAGATACAGGTCATTCTCAACAATCTTAGAAGTGTAAATGTTAGTTTTAAGTTGCCAGAACACTATTTGTGGTGCCTAAAGTCAATGCAACATCTATATGTTAAACTTGGGAGTGGCAAAAGTAGATACATTGTTGATTCTTGTACCTCATCTGATTAGTGGTAGACCAGCAGGATGGGACCAAACAAACATATCTATGGTATGGAGTCAAAGGTCTCTTACCGATAACAACTTGCTGAGAGTATGATCAATAACAACAAAGTATGCTTCAAGTAACATCTCAAGTTGTTCGATATTTTCCCCATCATGCGAACTGGTAAAGCTTCCTTGTTTACTTGTCACGATACTGCTAAATGCCCTTTGCAGTCTTGGGGCACCATTGGTCGATGCTATTGGCGAAACAGGAGCAGATTTTGAAAATACTCTGGTCCCACTGAAATAATCATTTTGAGCATTTAGTTCAGTGGGAGTGTTACCCTCTGACCTTATTTTTTTCTCTGTGAGGTACATCTCAGCCATGTCACCGTCATCATCCATAAGATGCTCTAATTCATCTCGGACCTGAAATTCCAATCTAAAATCAATTATATAAGAAACAAAGCTACAGTAGGTGTATTCCACAAGGTACTGTATATAAACATCAGTACCTTCTGAACTCGCTGGGTCAATGTAAGGAGTTGACCCTTTAATCGACGAACACGTTCAAGGTTAAGGGTATTAATGGATGATGCTAATTCATCTAGCACCGGATATATCTCCATTTCCAGTTCTCTCACCTATAGAAAATAAATTTCCAGATTGTGAAAGATTTTAGATAATATTGATTTTGTACTAACATGAACACTTACTTCCATCCAATATTACTTTGGTTTTAACCAACTTAACAACCCTAATCTTTTCTAGAAGACCAAATCCTATATTATCAGACAGACATTTGGCTTGATGAGATTACAATTGCATGCAAAGTGCAAATATTTAGACATTGGGTGCAAAGAATCAGGTATGGAAGTAACAAATACTATCAGATCAGAAACTATCCTGTGTATCAATATATATGTATCTTTCAGTCATTGACACCATGTTGAAAGAGTCAGCTAGGAAGATAAATTGCACCTCAAACGATTTGTACTTGAAAATAACTTTAGGAGCTTAAAGACCATACAGGATGCACCTCTAGGACATCCCCTCAGTGTCGAGTCAAAGAAATTCAATTCAATTCGTTATGTAACTGAAAAAAAGTATTTGAATCATTTTAACAGTTAGCTAGTGATAAGAGATTACGGCATACCTTTACATCAAGGAACATGCAAGTTAGCTCCAACGCCAGTTCCAGAGCCCTAAATTCAAACGGCAGGTCATCTGAAGCAAACCAGCAGACAAATGTAAGGATGTTATATGACAATTTTATAAAAGGTTGGTATTCCAAACTGCCAAATAAATTAAGGAAGTTGACACAATAACTTCCATCAAAATCTCTTAGGAAACAAATAAATTTTGTAAGAATCATTCAGGTTAAATTTGTAACTTTTTTCCCTAAACTCAGAGAGATGTCTTTGTTTTTCAGGAGCAGCATAACAGTCCAATTCATATGCTTCTCCACACACTATAACAAATCATGGATATTGTGAAGATAGAGCCTAGAGCAGAGCACATCAGATATTTTGTAACAAAGATTTCAACAGCAAGTACCAATAAAAATTGTTTATTTATAACTCTGCCAGCCATCCACTTGAACCCAAATTAAACTACAGCCTAGTAAGAATGTATTTTTACCAGCTTGGTCCTTTTTCACCTGAAGACGCTTGCATAATTCAGACTTGTATTGAACAACGTTTCTATCCAAAGAATTCATCAAGATAACCTCCTCAGCTGTAATTATGCATCTTATTTGCTCAAGATTTACCACAATAGCCTTCTCCCTTCCTAGTAATGTTGAAGGATAAATAAATAAAGGGTCCAAAAGCCTTAGGTCCCTGGATGGCAAAGAACAATGTCTCATTATTTTGGCTTTATCAAGCTCCAAAACCTTTGAATTCCCATCTTGATCAATCTTTATCCACGAACGACTGCTGAGTCCTCTCTTCTTCATACCTGGAAAGCCAGACCCACGACTGGCATGTGCACTTGAACTAAGCCTTTCACCAATATTAGAAGATGTAGATTCAGGTACATCAGAGGGAAGTAAATCCTCCTGTGATTCTCCCATTGGTCTTTGGTTTTCCCCCCCTTTAATTCCAGGCAACAGTTTTGCAAAGAGGTGATAAATCAGTTGACATAGTAACAGCAGCAGCTCACTCTCGAGATGGTAATGAGAATCAAGAAAACTTCAAGTAGGTATATGAGAAAGCAAGCAAGGGATCACTTTGGAAAAAAAATACTGCTTCAATGGGGGAAAATCACAGAATTAATAATGGGGAACCCAAATTAATAAATCAATCTAACAAAAACTCTGCTCATGTTAGCAGCTGAAAACTTACAAGCAGAAAAGAAGAAAGAGGAATCCACCTTGAATGCCCAGCTTCATTAGTCAATTCAACAAGGGACAAAAATCACAAATTCAACCTCAACAACAGAGTTAAGAAATGCATAAACGATAGAATGAAATTAACTAAAGCAGGTGTAATTCTCTAACAAAAAAGCACAAATCCCAACACTCGGAAAATCCTAAAACATCATAAAATTTACCAAATTAAGAAACGTATAATATAGTTCAATGATTAAATCCACAGTAAAGTGTTAACTCAACCAGGTACAATTCTATATCAAAAAAGCACAATTCCCAAGACTCGAAAACCCTAAAATAGCATCCGAATACTAAAAATATCAATTTATCTGGACACCCAAATATATAAAAAAAAAAGATTAGACGATAAAGCAAGCAAATTCCATGAACAATAAAAAAAAAAGAAACGATTAAGAAAAGGGGAGAACACAGATGGTTATACCACTTAAAAAGAAAGGTACAAAATCAGAATAAGTGGTGGAATGAATCTGGGATCCGCGCTGTTGCACACTTGCACTCAACGGAAACGAAAAGATCGAGTGAAACAGCGGATGGAAACTGATTTGCCACCTTAAACAATTTCAATAAGCGTTTCTCGCGTTTTGGCTGTCGAGTTTTACAATTGATTTTTTTTTTTTGCATTTTAACTTAATTAATCAACGAATAATAAGGGTAAAAATTTAATACACATAAGTTTAAAATTAATTTTACACAAATATATGTATTTATATTACAAATCAAAACTAAACCCCAAATGTTAAATGTTAAATCTTAAATTTTAAACACTAACCTTAAAGTCTAAACTCTACAATCTAAATTCCTAAACTATAAATTAAATCTTCAACCCCTAAAATTAAAAAAATTATGTAAACTAGACTATGTACTAAATTTTTTCTCAATAATCAATGGCCTTTGCCTTGAAAGTCGAAACAAAAGGGAGACAAAACGGAAAAAGGCTAAGATGATTTTAGATTTATTTGGGGGCTTAATATCAAAGCATAAAGCCAAAAAAATCCTAACATTTTATTGAATATTTATTTTGGACTTTATTTTTATTTTGAGGGTTAAAATGGTCATTCTATAAATAAAAATTGTCAGTCAACTAACGATAAATGGCTTGGTCACTCTATAAATGAAAACTATCAGTCAACTGATGGTAAATGGCTTGTAATGGTGCGACAAACTTATATAGTAATGCACGCTGACATAATAGTATCATATAGACAAATGAGTTGACTTGAAAAAACGTTACATTAATTAAAATAATTTTATAAAATTATATAAAATATAAAATAATTTTTATGCTAACTTATCATTATGTCAAGTCATTTCAAACTGTTTACCGTTAGTTTTCTAATAATTTTCATCCGTGAAGGGATTATTTTGACTCAAAATGAAACGTTAAGGGTTGAATTGCTCCAAAAAAAGAATAGATGCCAAAGTAACTATTAAATCAAACGTTAGGGGTAATTTTTGACATTATGCCTAATATCAAAATAGGTACATAAACGAGAGGATGAGGCTTTATTCCACCGCCGTCAGTGTAAAGAGTAGAGACAACATGGCTGAATTTGGGGTTATTTTGTAAATTTTGAGAATTTTAAGGTACGTTTTGTTTTAGAAAATATTTTTTTATTTTTGTTTTTTATTTTCATTTTCAGTTTTTTAAAAGTTGGAAAACATGCTTGGTTGATAGGGATGACTTGTTTTTAAAAATAAAAATAGTAAAATTATGTTTGACATCTAGCTTTTCAAAATAGAAATAAAAAATAATTATTAAATAATTAAAATAAAAGATAGTTAGAACAATATTAGTATAATAATAAATAAATAAACTATGGGTAAATGAATCAAAGTTTTAAAAATAGCATTAGAAGAATTTGAACTCGAACTAAAATAAAGTTAAAATTAAAAAAAAACCTTTGTTTACATATTTTCCACTTCCCTAACACATTTTCAATAAAAACAACGAAAACATATTTTTTATGTTTTCAAATTTTCATTTATTTTTATTTTTATTTTCTAAAAATCATTTTCTAAATTTTCAACCAAATGCGTTTTCTTTACCGTTTTCTATTTTTCAAGAAAATAAAAATAAAAATGGATTCTATTTTCTACAACCAAACGGACCCTCAAATTTTTTTTGAAATTAAGTAAAAAGAAATAATAATAAAAATTAAAATCAAAATCACGTGTCATGTTTTAATTGGTTGAAAGATTTTTTAATGGTCGTTAACGACTACACACCTAAAATGATAACAATAAAAATATGAAACACCTATTTTGACAAAAAATAATTTAAACACCTAAAATATATATAATATAATTTAGACATTTATTTTGATATTAATCTTTTTAGTCAATAAGATGATTTTTGTATTTACCATTACACCGTTTGAAAACAAAATAAAAAAGAAGCAATTTAGTTGTGAAAATAAGCAATTAAAATTTTTTTTTTATATTAAATATTTGCGAAAATATTTAATTTTTTTCGTAATTATTTTTTGATTGATATGTTTCATTAAATGATTTTTTAGAGCCATATAACTTTTTTTTACTCAGGTCATCGGTATAAGTGAAATCAAAGCCTATTTTGATTTCACTTTTACTCATTCTGACTTAACCCACCAATCCATTTTTTGTAATTTTTGTTTTATCATTACATAAATTGATCTTTGCAATGGAAGTATTTTTTAGACAAAATATTAGGACTTAATGTTTTTATTTAAAAAAAATTAAATGAGAGGCAAGAATCGAAATTGATGCACTAAAAATTAAAGGATTCTCTTTGGGACTTAGGTTGTTTGATTTCTTAAAAAGTAACTAATTTTTGAATTTTTTTCTTGTGTTTTTATGTTGTTTCTCTAAAAAATCGAAGGGGAAAAAAAGAAAATGAACGGATGTGTCATGTGACATATTTAATAAAAAATTAACGACTGAAAATAAAAACAAAAGGAAATACATTAGACAACAATTTTAATAAATAAATTTTTTGATCGACAATCATATGACATTATTAAAAGAAAACGGCATACACGATTGAAATGTGCCTCATTAAAAAATTTATCCACTTTAAAAGAAGAAAAATAGCACAACATGATAATCAGAAAACACGAAACAAACACCCAAGAACCACTCCAATTACATCATCGGAACACACCCATAAGACACTAAAAAATCTAAAATGCAGCAACACATAGATGCAAACACAAAGCCTTGATGCACAAAATGCAGCAATCTCAAAAGAAATTAAACTATAATTCAAATATTATTTTAATTTATTAAACCTTAAAAAATAAGACAAATAGTGGTCATGTTTGACAATTAGCGGATAGTTGATAGCGGATAACGGATTATATTAGCTGATAGAGGATAGTTGACTACATTAGCTAATTTGACTAGCGGATTACATTAGTTGATTGTATAAAAATATTTGGTAAAATTAACTTATAGATGATAGTTGTTTGATTATTTGAACAAGCAAAATGACATATAAAGATATGCTTATATTTGATACTTGTTTGAATAATTTATTAGTTATTAACATTTTGCATCTATTAATATTAATTAGATTATAAAAAATATTTTTTTAATTTCATTACTAAGCATATATGAGGATGTACATATTCTTTTTTTTTATTTGTGAAACTATATTTTTAATATAATTTTAATAATTATTAAATTTATATATTAATTTTTTATTTATGAAATTAAAGAAATTTTTATAATTATCAAGGACAAAATAGTCTTTACAAATCTTTTATTCAAATTTCTAACTCAAAAAGTTCTTAGAATGTGCTTTTTCAAAATGAGAAGTTTTACATCAATCCGCTATTATAATTATTTATTTACCAAACATTCAAATTAACGAATTTGACTAATCAAATCTTTAAAAAACTTTAAATCTTTAATTTTAGCTAAAAAAAAATGTTTAACATGCCGGTATGTTTTTACTTTTTAGCCTTTGCCTGTCGAATCAAGTGATGTAGGATAGTCACTATTTCGGATAGTAATATGCTCTTAATTATGGCAAACTATACTAATAGTCCCTAATTTTTTAAGATGTTTTACTTTGAATATCAAAATTTTAAAATTTGTAATACAATCACTAAATTTTTAATTTACTTTCATTACGGTTACTGTCGTTTAGAAAAAATGAGGTAGTATATTAAAGTCTTTTTCTCCAACAAAATCTTAAAGTCTTCTTTTAAATTGACAATCGTCGATCTTCTTCACATATGCCGTCATCGTCTAACGTTCTTTCGATTGTTGTTGCAACTAAGATGCAAGTCTTATTTAACCCACCAATCCATTATTGTAATTTTTGTTGTTGTAATATCATGTCTATTTTTCTATTCTGCTTCTCGGAAGAAAAAAAAACTATGTTTTATCTTTTAATTAAGCTTTTCTAAAAGACTTAGCTTTAAATTCTGTTTTTCTAACCATTTTCTTAGCAACCAAATATGCCACAACTATTTGTTGTAAACTATCTTTCTTGTTTTTCTGAAAACTCTTCCCCTTTTTTTTTCCTTTTTTTCTTTTTTTTTTGTGTGGGCATTTGGGTTCTTATTGTTAAATGTGTTCATGGTTAACCATTATACTACAACGGTTAACTTATGGATTTGTCTTTAGTACAATTAGATGATAATGTCTAAAAATAATATGTTTATCACATTATAATTAACCAAAAATACTATACCGATTAACCATAAAAACTCAACTGGTTGTTTTGCTTTTTGCACACATTTATAGCTATTAACACTTTGACATTACATAAAATTGCAGCAAAATAATTGAGGTTGTACTGTTATGTTTATCATTGTTTCAGTTGCAAGGATGCTTGAAAATTTTGTTTTAAGTTTATTTTTGGTTTGTGTAATCACTCATTTTTATTTGTTAATATTTTAATATACTAATATAATAGTTAATTAATATTGCTATTGCATGTTTACACACGAGCATGTGTGTTATTAATATGCATGTAATATACGTGTGATGTGTGTAAATGCATGTATAGTACGTTATGCGGTGTATGTGTGCTATATGTGTATTGTTAGTATATATGTCAGTGCGTGCGTATTCATACTAAGTATGTCTGATTAAGCCATTATATATATACCAGTTGGTATGTTATTTTAATTATGTGTGTTATGAATGATATTTTGTATGTGTACTCGTATGTAATTTGCATGTGCGTGCTTGTGTGTATACGTATAAGGTATTATTGTTATAATTATTATTATGAATATTATTAATATTAGTGTTACCAGGACGTATTAAAACATAAGGTGAATAAAATAAAACCCAAATGCATGTGAATCCAAAGTGCTAACAGTCCAGTTGTAAATTACATAAAACCCAAAAATTTATTAATGTTTACATAGGCCCAATCTGTCAACCTAAACCCAAACCTAATTAAAATCCTAGAACCCAGGTGACCCAATATCATTTTTTCTTCCATCCAGCTGCGCAATCTAAGCCATTGGATCGAGGCTTGATCAACGGCCCAGATCAAAAGGAGAAGAGCCTTTCATCTGCCATGTAAGCCCACGTGCGGGCTAATCACCTTTCCACGCGCGCGTGGCACGTACACCCGTAACTCTTCGCCTCCCACGAGCCCACCGACGGCCACCACGTGCCCAGATCAACGGTGACCATCCTTCGCTCTGCCACCGTACAACTATCGTTGTGGTAACTTGCAAAAAGGACAAGAAAGCATGGGAAAAAATTACAGCAAGCAACCAGGAAGCAGTTGATTTTATTTTATATGTAAAATGATATATATGTATCAAAAAAATCTTGTAAAGAAGGGGGAGATCATAATCCAGTTTACAAAAAAAATAAAAAACCCCAAAAGTTTCAAGTGGTAATTTCTTTCTCTTCTTTTTCTTATATGCATGTCTTTTGAATACGAAAATAAAAGATAAAAATACAAAAAGGGGTTAAGGGTCAACCTTCGCCGTAGTCACTGTCCGGTGATAAGCCACTAGGTTCTTTAGAACCGTGTAGGGTGAAGCTGATGGTGACATTTTTTAAAGGTGGGGTTATTTTTTGAAAAAAACAGTTTCGGTTTCCCTAGATCTAAGGCAAAGGGTGTTAGGTTTTTGAAATCTAGGTTGATCTTTGGTTTCTAAAAGTGAGTACGCTTCGTTTGCGGGTTTTTGGGATGGTGGCCGGTGGTGGCGTACGGCGGTCGGAGTGGCCAACCACCATCTTGTTTGGGAACTGGTCGAGTGGCTGGGGGATTTGGGTTTCGAAATACAGAGGATTTAGGGAATCATTTATAATCGGTTTGAAAAAAATGAAAAAGGGTTCGAATATTGGATGAAATGTGTGTTTTATAGTGTTTTTCTTTTTTTAAATTGGTAAAATTACATAATAAGGACCCCGCGTTCTTAGATTTTTCAAAATGGGCTTGCCCCTTGGTCAAATTGCAATTCCAATCCCTCGTCCCTTTTAAAATCTCTCAATTTAGTCACTAAATTAAACCGAAATCTGTTTTTTTAAAGGGGAAATTACGCCCTAAGTCCCACCGTGTTTTGGAAATTTTCATTTGAAGCTTCCCCCTTGGTTTTACTTCATGTTCAGTCCCCTTAAGTGTTACCCGAGTCTTGATTAGGTCCCTCAGTGTCGTTTTTTATTTAAATTAGAAGCTTTCTATTTTGATTTTATTCTATTCCAGTCCCCTAATGTTGTTTATTATTTGGTTTTAAGTGGTATGTTTTAATGTTTTGCATTAATATGATTTGTGGGTTTTTTTTTACATAAGTGTTATATATGTTCTTGTCACCTCTTTATTTCATGCTTGTTTTTTGTATATCATTAGGCTAATACGGCCTTTAGCTTGTTTACTCGTATTCTAAATGTTTAGCATGTTTTATTCTCTTTGAGTATTTCTGCATTTTTAGTGTGTTTTTCATGCTTTCATGTATGTTTTCCTCGTATTACATGTGCATTTATGCATTACAACATATGTTTTTTGTGATGTCATGCCTTCGTGTTTTAATTTAGTTCGTTCGTATACATGCCTTTATATGTTTTAGTTTTATTTGTGTATCATGTCCACATGATAGCATGCTTTTGTTTGTTTCGTTTTTTTGTGATATCATGCTTTTTGTCTGTTAATTCTTTTGTTCATAATATACATGTGTATGTTTAGATTAGTATTTTATTTATGATAGATTAGTATTTTATTATGTTAATATTTATTTTTATTGTATTTGAATTATTTGCCATATTTTATATTTTGCTCGCTAAGATTGCATATCGAAATATATGATGTCAATGCGATGCCCTTTTATCCGAGCGTAAACGGGGCCAGTATCAGGCGTAGTGATAGTGGTTGGGCGTTTACTCTCGGATAACGAGGCCTTTAAAATCTACTCGCACTTATAACCGAATCTTAACTTAATCGTCACTTTAATCCGGAAAATCCAATATTAATAAAGCGGCAATTATTAAAGTGCCAATTTTGGGTGGTGTGGGGGTGTTAATCCTTTCCCATCCGTAACCGACTCCCGAACCCAAAGTTTTTTGAATCTCTGGTTTTTATGGTGTCCGGCCTACCTAAGTGGCCGGTGGGGACTCCAATTTCTAAATAAAACGCGTTTTTCAAACTCCCACGAAATAAATATTTTAATACCCGAAAAACCACAAACTCTTCGAAAACCCGGTTTTTAGCGATAAGGGACATCGCTACAGATGGTGACTCCGATGGGGACGATTTTTGTTTTTAAAAAAAAATAAATGAGAGTCAAGCTTTTAAAATAATTACCGCTTTATTAATATTAGAAATTCTGGGTTAAAGTGACTATTAAATTAACATTCGGTTATAATTGTGCGTTTATTTTAACGCATTTAAAATATGGCATATAAACCCATTTTTTAAGTGGGGGAAAACGCTAATGCTTTCGTGGAGATATCGTTCTCCCATATGGGCCTAGCAAGTACCTTCGGGGCTCGAGTACCTTATGCTTTCGTAAGGATATTATTCCTTCGTACGGGCATAAGCGAATGGGTCCCCCTGAATTGAACCCAGTTGAAAGGAGTCTATAATGGGTGATGATCGGGGGCCTTGCTACTCTTAGTAGGGGACAGCGAGGACAATTCGGGTACCTCCTAGAACCAAGACTGCATGTAGAGAATACATAGAAACCCACCCCTTTAGAGCCATGCGGATAACCTTAGGTTTTAGATGGGATAAATAGGGTTGTTTTGTGTATTTATTCTATTTAATTTGTCTTTTTAGTTATATATTTATTAATTTTATCTGGTACTGACTTGTTTTCTTTTTCGCTTTTGTTTATTTTTTCATACATTATTGCATTTGCGTTACATAAAGGTACTGGATCAAGTGGTTTGCCCGATCAGAAAGTCTTTCACCATGGAAAAAATGTGTCTTAGGAAAGAAGAGCTTAATTTGTCAGTCAGACATTGGTCAACCAGAAGGCCCAAGGGGACAGTTTGCCGAGCGAGTGCGTAGTAACAGGGTACACCTATGTGAGTCTCCAACAGAACAACCTATGGGATCTTCAAAGCATTTGGGAAAGATGAGACCGAAGACTACAGGACGTGTTTTGCGATAGTTATAGCGACATTGCACAACTGCTATATGTTCGGGTTAACCAGCCCTTGCTCCGAGCTATTTTCAGTTCTGGAATCCTGCCTTTTGCTGCTTCACCTTCAATGGGCAGGACATGATGCCTACAATAGAAGAATACACTGCTTTACTTAATCAGAAGAACATTTAGGAAGATTGGATCTACGCGAAGCCTCTGAGGAATCAGAATTACACTTCGAAGCTCTAAACCTTTGCAGGAATGAGTGACGATTGGGTTAATGGCCTGATTCAACTCCGAGGAGACAGTACAGTTTTTGCATGGGAGAGTATTCAAGACATCATACCTGCACATCCAGACGAGGGGAAGAAGATAGACCTATTTGCCTTGGGAATATATGGTGTGGTGATCTTTCCGAGAGCACTTGAGAATATTGATGTAGCCATTCTGGACCTGTTTGAGCGTATGAAACGGAGAGCAAACCAGTACCAGCAATCTTGGCCGAGACCTTTATTTCTTTGAATGCCAGTCAGAAACATGAAGAAGGACGTTTTCAAGGATGTGCCCAACTGTTACAGGTATGGATTCAGAGCCACATGTGGAAGACGCCGACGAGGGTCCTACCGGGGATATTCTTCCAAGGTTTTTCTCCTTTACGGGAGTACTTAGCAAAAGAATGGAGAAAGGACTTGAAAACAAAAAAATAGGTTAGTTTCTTCAGGAACATTCAAGATGAAGACATAGTATGGAGGGTCTCATGGCTCGGTAGAGTTAAGTACTTTTTATACAGCTGTTAATTACTTTTTATACTTTGAAGGGGGCACTTTTCGATCGCCTCATTAATAACACAACACAGAGTTTTGCTAATTTGATTAGGACTGGGGAGTCCCTTGAATTGGCAATTAAGAGTGGTAGAATTGATAGCGGGGAAGGATCTCGGAAGTACAGTAAGAAGAATAAAGTAAACGCCGCCAGTACTTACACTGCCCCGAAGAATTTTACAGTCTCACAGCCACAAGCACCTGTGGGAAAAGTGCAAAACTCGAATAAAAGAGAGGAGAGAACCTCGAGAAAAGAGAAAGAGAGGCAAACTTTTACTCCACTACCCGTTCCGTACTCGGAGCTTTACTCCCAGTTGTATGAAGCAGACCTGGTCCGTTCATATTACGTTACTCCTTTCAAACCGCCATTCTCGTCCTGGTATAACCCGAACGCGCATTGCGACTATCACGGCGGTGCCCCTGGTCATCCCACCGAGAACTGCCTTGCTTTCAAAAAACTTGTGCAAAACTTAATTGATTCTGGGATACTGAAGTTTGAAGAACCAAGTGTAGCTACTAACCCATTACCTAATCATGGGAACAAAGGAGTAAATGTTATTGAGGAATGCTTTACCAGGAAGATTAAGGATGATATGTCGGAAATCAAATCTCCTTTGCGGTGGGTATTTCAACAATTGTGCATGGCCCATGTGATCGACAAAGGCATGGTAATAAGGCAGAAGGGATGTGAAGTGTATTGCAAATTCCATCAGGACGAAGGGCACGACATCCAAAAGTGCGACGAGTTTAAGAGATTGGTATAACAATTGATGAATGAAAAGCAAATAGAATTCTTCGAAGAGCCCACAGGAAAGAAGGGGTCGGACGTACATATGATAGATAGCCTCAACGCTAAATATGGGAGAGATAGACCTTTTATCATCTCCTCCAGGCCGGGGGTGCAGGTGCCTCCCAAAGAGAAACCACTAAGATAAATCCTAAGATCATCATCTCAGCACCATCCCCGTACCCATTCAAGGATATGTTGCAAACTCCCTGGAACTATGCTGTATATGTGACCACGCCAGAAAAGCCAGAATCTGGTGAGGTAAAAGAGCCTACGCTAAAAGACGAGCAAAGCAAGAGCGATGTAAATGTCGGTGAGGTGGGCCATTTCACGAGGAGCGGCATATGTTATTCCTCTGAGACCTTGAGGGCTGCTAAAGCGGTCAAAGATAAAAGAAAGGATACATCGGTTACGCCCGCACAAATATTCGGTGAAGAACCTCTTCCAAAGATAAATGAGCCAGTAATCGAGGCTCAGGCCAAAGAATTTCTAAAGTTCCTGAGACATAGCGAGTACAGCGTAGTGGAACGACTACGAAAGCAACTGGCTAGGATCACGGTGCTGGAGTTACTCTTGAGTTCAGAAAGACACCGTGAGGTACTATTAAAAGTACTAAACCAGACTTTTGTGCCCCAGGACATTTCTGTGGAAAAACTGGACACGATAGTGGGGCATATCGCTGCCTATAACCATATAACATTCAGCGATGACGAGATCCCCGAAGGTAGAATGGGGTCCACCAAAGCTCTTAACATCACAACCCACTGCAAAGGGTATGTGGTACCTGGGGTACTGATTGACAACGGATCAGCACTGAACGTGCTGCCTATGGTGACCTTGCAGAAACTACCAATAGATGGTTCTCACCTAAAGCCCTGCCATAACTCCGTTAGAGCCTTTGACGACATACAAAGAGGAACAATGGGAAAAATTGAGGTGCCTCTATTGATCAGGCCGACTGAGTACGTGATTGATTTTGTGGTAATGGACATAAAACCATCTTACAGCTGCATATTGGGAAGGCCATGGATCCACTCTGCAAGAGTTATCCCCTCATCATTACATCAGAAATTAAAATTCGTAATCGAAGGCAAATTGGTCACAGTAGAGGCCGAGTAGGAAATTGTTGCTTCAGTGACATCAGATGCCCCCTACATTCAAAATGACGAGGATGCTACAGAATGCTCTTTTTGAGCATTAGACCTAGTGAATGCCACATTCGTCGCGGAGGAAAGTCGGATCCCCTATCCCAGGTTATCTAATTGTACCAAGATGACGTCGCTGAAACTTTGGGCCGAGGAGCCAAAGCAGGAAGAGGGTTGAAGAAGAGATTGCAAGGGAGCCTAAGAGCCAAAAGTATGATAACCAAGAAGGACCGTTTTGGGCTGGGTTACAAACCAAATGTCCAACAGAGAAAAGAAGAATACAAGAGAAAGAAGAACAAAGAAAAGCCAGATTTAAAGGAGAAGACATTCCATGGAGACCAATGTCCTTCCCTAGTTTGAAAACCACTTTTGTCTCCCGAGGATTCTACCAACCAGGACAAGAAGTTTAAGAGGCAATTAAGGAAAATGACGTACTCAACAAGGAGGAAATATTTAATGAATCACTTGAAGGGATGTACATCAACATGATAGCTGGAAAGGGCCAAGTCAGCAAAATGTTGACCAACATCCGCCCCTGCCATCCCGGGAAACACTTGATAACTGGAGCCATATTGATCGACCTGTGGTTTTTAGGACTAGATCAGATTAATGCTCCGAATCAACTTTTTGTTTTTGCCCATAAACAATGGGGATCTCTTGTATAGGGCACCAATGTTAACTTTTTGTTGAAATGAAAATATCTTTCCCGTTTTCTTAAATGACAAACATTTCATTTATTTCATTCATTCATTCTTCATGTTCATTCACTTCATATAAAGCCATCCTCTTCCCAATACAATTCATTCTCATTTAATGCAGGTCTCTCATGATTGACTGCATGAATGATATCGGATCCAATCCCAGAGTAAATTTTGAATGCCCCGAGATCTCAGAGAGAATTGAGGAAGAAGATGATGAGATAGAATGTAAGGTCCCTGTAGAGCTGAGGAGAATGGTGGCCAATGAAAAAAGGCAAATCATGCCCCACCAAGAAGAAACAGAAGTTGTAAACTTGGGGACTGAATAAGAGAGAAAAGAAGTAAAGATAGGGACGACATTTTCCTCGAAAACCAGGCACTAACTGATAACCTTACTCCAGGAATTTAAGGATGTTTTCGCCTGGACTTATCAAGATATGCTAGGTTTGAATACTGACATAGTGGTGCACAAACTGCCAACAAAGCCGGAGTACAAACCAATACAGCAAAAACTCCAGAGAATGAGACTAGACATGTTGTTAAAGATCAGAGAAGAGGTAAAAAAACAGTTTGATGCTGGTTTCTTGAAGGTAGCCAAATACCCCGAATGGGTTGCAAATATCGTACTAGTACCGAAGAAGGACGAGAAAGTATGTATGTTTGTAGATTATAGGGATCTAAACCGAGCCAGCCCTAAAGACAACTTCTCCCTGCCATATATTGACACGCTGGTTGACAACACTGCGGGACACTCATGGTTTTCATTCATGGACGGCTTTTCAGGGTACAACCAGATAAAGGTTGACTCTAACGACATAGAGAAAACTACATTCATAACTATGTGGGGCACTTTTTGCTACCGGGTGATGCCTTTCGGGCTTAAGAACGCAGGGGTAACTTACCAAAGAGCAATGGTGACTCTTTTCCATGACATGATGCATAAAGAAATAGAAGTATATGTGGACGACATGATCGCCAAGTCCCGAACATAAGAGGAGCACCTACAGAACTTAAGAAAACTATTCCAAAGACTACGGAAATACCAGCTGAGGCTTAACCCTGGGAAATGCACCTTCGCTGTTACTTTTGGAAAGCTCTTGGGGTTCGTGGTGAGCCGAAGAGGGATTGAGATCGATCCAAATAAAGTGAAAGCCATCCAAGATCTCTCACCGACCCACACTCAGAAGGAGGTTCGTAGTTTTCTGGGGAGGTTAAATTATATCTCTCGTTTTATTTCCCAATTAACCGATCGGTGTGACCCAGTCTTCAGACTTCTTAGAAAGAATAATCCCGGTGTGTGGGATAAGGAATGTCAAGGAGCCCTAGAAAAGATCAAAAAGTACCTGACAAATGCTTCAATTTTAGTCGTGCCAGTACCAGACAGGCCGTTAATCCTCTACCTGACAGTCTTTGAGAATTCAATAGGGTGTGTATTGGGGAAACACGATGAGTCAGAAAAAAGGGAGCAAGCTATCTATTACCTAAGCAGAAAGTTCAATGATTGCGAAACGCGGTACCCGCCAGTTTAGAAGCTGTGTTGTGCTTTAGTTTGGGCTACCAAGCGGCTTAGGCAGTATATGCTGTACCATACTACTTGGTTGATATCCAAGTTAGACCCCTTGAAGTTCTTAATGGAAGCACCAGCACTAACGGGAAGGATGGCCCGCTGGCAGATGGTCCTATCCGAATTTGACATTGTATACGTAAGCCAAAAAGCCGTAAAGGGAAGCGTCGTAGCGAATTTCCTAGCTAGTCGCGCTTCAGACGATTATGAGGCGTTGAACTTTAATTTCCCGGATGAAGACTTAATATGCATTACAACTGAGGAAGAGGTTTCAGATGATAACTCATAGAAGCTTTACTTTGATGGGGCCTCTAACGCCCTCGAACATGGGATAGGGGCCGTGCTAATTTCCCCCGAGAATATCTATTATCCCTTCACCAGCAGACTAGAATTCTTCTACACCAACAATATAGTTGGATGCGAAGCCTGCGTTATGGGACTAAACTTAGCTATTGAAAGAAAGATTAAAAAACTTCGAGTATTCGGAGATTCATCCTTAGTGATTTACCAGTTGCGCGGGGAATGGGAAACCAGGGACCTGAAGTTGGTCAAATATTATGAATTGATTCAAGAGCTCACCAAGGAGTTCGAAAAGGTCAGTTTCAATTACCTTCCCAGAGAAGAAAATCATATGGCAGACGTCTTGGCAACCCTGGCTTCCATGTTCAAAACAAACACAGGGGCAGAAATAAAGCCCATTAAGATGCAGACTTTTGAAAGGCCTGCTCATTGTTGTAATGTGTAGGAAGAGATTGATGGAAACCCATGGTACTATGACATCTTGCAATATGTCAAGCTTCAAAAGTATCCCGAAGGGGCAAATGACAATGACAGAAAAACACTCAGAAAAATGGCAACAGGTTATGTCCTAGATGGGGAGATCCTATATAAAAGAGGCCATGATCAGACATTGTTGAGATGTGTGAATGCCCGGAAGACGAAGGAAATTTTAGTCGAGGTACACGACGGTCTATGTGGGACGCACGCCAACGGGCTGTCTATAACCCAGAAAATTATGAGATATGGCTATTTCTGGTTGACCATAGAGGGAGATTGTATCAATTATGCCAGGAAATGCCACAAATGCCAAATTTATGCTAACAAGATTCACGCTCCCCCATCACCTTTACACACCATGAATTTTTCGTGGCCTTTTGCAGCATGAGGCATGGACGTCATCGGGCAGATTCACCCGAAGGCTTCTAACGGACACTGTTTTATTTTAGTTGCTATAGACTATTTCACTAAATGGGTGGAGGCAACGTCTTACGCCAAGATCACAAGGACCACAGTATGTAAATTCCTAAAGAAGGAGATTATTTGTCGATACGGTTTGCCAGAAAGGGTCATCACCGACAATGCTTCCAATCTGAATAACAAAATGATGATGGACGTGTGCAACCAATTCAAGATAACACACCATAATTCCACAGTCTATCGTCCTAAAATGAATGGGGCAGTGGAAGCAACAAACAAGAACATAAAGAAGATCATAGCGAAGACGACGGATACCTACATGGATTGGCACGAAAAACTGCTATTTGCCCTTTTCGCCTATAGGACATCCATTCGCACGTCGACAGGGCAACAACATATTCCTTAGTGTATGGTACTAAAGCAGTACTCCCCATTGAGGTAGAGATTCTGTCGCTCCGGGTCTTAAATAAAGTAAAATTGGAAGAATCTGAATGGGTGCAAGCCAGACTCGACCAGCTAAATCTCATTTAAGAAAAGAGACTAAAGGCCATTTGCCATGGTCAAATGTACCAAAAACGAATGATGCGGGCATACAACAAAAAGGTGCACCCAAGAGAATTCAGAGAGGGGGATCTGGTGCTCAAGAAAATCCTCTCAATTCAGAAAGATTCTCGAGGAAAGTGGATGCCCAACTGGGAAGGGCCATACGTGGTAAAAAAAGGCCTTCTCAGGAGGAGCCTTAATCTTAACGGAAATGGATGGAGACGAGCTGAAAAGCCCTGTAAATTCTGATGTTGTTAAGAAATACTACGTTTAAAAAATAATTAAAAAAATAGAGAGCTCATGGCGAAAACCTGAAACAGGGCGTCTTGAAGCAAATGAAGGATCTGAGTCGAAAACCCGTAAAGGGCGGCTCGGATAAATTGAGAGGTTGGATATCCGGAGAGAAGGGTCGTCTCCATAAACCCTGTGAAGAGGGAGCTTCAGGCAAGGATTCTACGCCGGTTGAAAGGATCATGTATCATTCATACTAAAGATAATGAGGGATCTTGTATTTCATGTTTGGCTTTTCCTTTTCCTCATATGTGTCACGACTCTCTCGAAGTTGTTCCAAACCCTTAATCGTAATAAATCATATTTTTGAGCATCCATTCCTTGCCTTCTTGTTAATATCATGCAAATAAGCTAACATAGGCTTATGATAAACAAGAGATTTCTGAGCATTACTGTGATCTAACCTTAAAGATGCAAGCGATTAGAAAACGATGTTAACCCTGCCCTCTAGCTGCTTACATAACGTCTATTGACAGGGCATGCAGAAGGCTTCAAGCACCAGGGTAGGATGACCAATAGCGCACACCCTGCTTGTTTAAGAGAAAGCATTCGAGACAACGAGAGGGATCTCCTAGGTGAAAACCTGGAAAGGCACATAAAAAAACAAAAAAACAAAAAAAACAAAAACTCAAAAAAAAAACAAACAAATAAAAAACAAACAAAAAACAAAAAGAAAAAAGAGAAGAAAAAAGAAAAAGAAAAAGAAAAAAACAAAAACAAAAAAGGAAAAAAACAAAAAAAGAGGGAAAGAAAAAAGAAAGAAGGAAAAAGAAAGAAAAAACAAGAAACCTCTAAAGCGAAAACCTGAAAGGGCACTTTAGAACCCCGAATCAGAAATTCAAAAAAAAGAAAGGCTGGAATGGTTGAACCCGACAGTGAAATAGGGTATCGCCGCCAGAAGAAAAAAAAAAGAGAAAACAAGCAACGTAAGGTCGAGATTGACTGAGGACTAAAGCAGGCCCACCAAGATATTGACACTTATGCATCATGAATAGTTAGACATCCCTATGATTAGGAGCATGTCAATTCATTTGTCATAGCATTTTGTCTTATTTTAGACAGGTATCTACAGATTCAAAGAGACATCGGTAGCCATCTTGGTGTGAATCCCAAATGTGAAGATGAAGGTTCTATATAGGAAATGCCTATGTCTCCAAGCGCCTACAACGAGAGGTTCTATATAGAAAGAATCCGTCGCTCCAGGGTTCCAGGAGCTGAAAGTTTTGTATAGGAAAAGCTCGCAGCTCCGGGGTGAAGACTAGCAGTTCTATATAGGAAGAGCTCACAGCCGAAAGAATTCACCCATAACACACAAGGTTTTATGTAAGGAAAACCTGTTGTGATAAAAGCGAAGAGTCTTATATAGGAAGGGCTCCGAGCTTTACTGTCTTAGAGTGAGGGATTTTATATAGGAAGAACTCATAGCTCCGAGATTTCAGGAGCTAAAAGTTCTATATAGGAAGGATTGGCGGCTCCCATGTTTGAAGACTATCAGTTCTATACAGAAGGAACTCCCAGTCGGAAGAACTCATCCGTGGCACAAAAGGTTTTATGTAGGAAAAACCAGTCGCGTTGAAGGCAAAGAGTTCTATATAGGAAGGATTCTAAGCCTTATCGTCTCAGAGTGAAAAGTTCTATATAGGGGGACTCATAACTCGAGGCTCCATAGTAAAGGGTTCTATATAGGAAGAGCCTGTAGCTCCGAGATCGGAAGGTGAAGAAGTTCTATATAGGAAGAACTTACAAGCTCGAAGATTCAGTCGAGGAAAAGCGGAAAGTTCTAGAAGAACACGTGATTCCAGAGCTACAAACAGGGAAGTCAGATAAAAATGAGTGCTTATAATCTTTGCTTTGTTCTCGTTTCACAAGAACAAGCAAAGAGGGGCAACTGTAATCACTCATTTTTATTTGTTAATATTTTAATATACTAATATAATAGTTAATTAATATTGCTATTACATGTTTACACACGAGCATGTGTGTTATTAATATGCATGTAATATACGTGTGATGTGTGTAAATGCATGTATAGTATGTTATGCGGTGTATGAGTGCTATATGTGTATTGTTAGTATATATGTCAGTGTGTTCGTATTCATACTAAGCATGTCTGATTAAGCCATTATATATATACCAGTTGGTATGTTATTTTAATTATCTGTGTTATGAATGATATTTTGTATGTGTACTCGTATGTAGTTTGCATGTGCGTGCTTGTGTGTATACGTATACGGTATTATTGTTATAATTATTATTATGAATATTATTAATATTAGTGTTACCGGGACGTATTAAAACATAAGGTGAATGAAATAAAACCCAAATGCATGTGAATCCAAAGTGCTAACAATCCAGTTGTAAATTACATAAAACCCAAAAGTTTATTAATGTTTACATAGGCCCAATCTGTCAACCTAAACCCAAACCTAATTAAAATCCTAGAACCCAGGTGACCTAATATCATTTTTTCTTCCATCCAGCTGCGCAATCTAAGCCATTGGATCGAGGCTTGATCAACGACCCAGATCAAAAGGAGAAGAGCCTTTCATCTGCCATGTAAGCCCACGCGCGGGCTAATCACCTTTCCACACGCGCGTGGCACGTACGCCCGTAACTCTTCACCTCCCATGCGCCCCTACCGACGGCCACCACGTGTTCAGATCAACGGTGACCATCTTTCGCTCTACCACCTACAACCACCGTCATGGTAACCTGCAAAAAGGACAGGAAAGCATGGGAAAAAATCACAGCAAGCAACCAGGAAGCACTTGATTTTATTTTATATGTAAAATGATATATATGTATCAAAAAAATCTTGTAAAGAAGGGGGGAGATCAAAATCCAGTTTACAGAAAAAATAAAAAACCCCAAAAGTTTCAAGTGGTAATTTCTTTATCTTCTTTTACTTATATGCATGTCTTTTGAATACGAAAATAAAAGATAAAAATACAAAAAAGGGGGTTAAGGGTCAACCTTAGCCGTAGTCACTGTCCGATGATAAGCCACTAGGTTCTTTAGAACCGTGTAGGGTGAATTTGGCGGTGACGTTTTTTAAAGGTGGGGTTATTTTTTGAAAAAAATCAGTTTCGGTTTCCCTAGATCTAAGGCAAAGGGTGTTAGGTTTTTGAAATATAGGTTGATATTTGGTTTCTAAAAGTGAGTACGCTTCGTTTGCGGGTTTTTGGGATGGTGGCCGGTGGTGGCGTACGGCGGTCGGAGTGGCCAACCACCATCTTGTTTGGGAACTGGTCGAGTGGCTGGGGGATTTGGGTTTCGAAATACAGAGGATTTAGGGAAGCATTTATAATCGATTTGAAAAAAATGAAAAAGGGTTCGAATATTGGATGAAAGGTGTGTTTTATAGTGTTTTGCTTTTTTTAAATTAGTAAAATTACATAATAAGGACCCCCGCGTTCTTAGATTTTTCAAAATGGGCTTGCCCCTTGGTCCAATTGCAACTCCAATCCCTCGTCCCTTTTAAAATCTCTCAATTTAGTCACTAAATTAAACCGAAATCTGTTTTTTAAAGGGGAAATTACGCCCTAAGTCCCACCGTGTTTTGGAAATTTTCATTTGAAGCTTCCCCCTTGGTTTTATTTCATGTTCAGTCCCCTTAAGTGTTACTCGGGTCTTGATTAGGTCCCTCAGTGTCATTTTTTATTTAAATTAGAAGCTTTTTGTTTTGATTTTATTCTATTCCATTCCCCTAATGTTGTTTATTATTTGGTTTTAAGTGGTATATTTTAATGTTTTGCATTAATATGATTTGTGGGTTTTTTTTACATAGGTGTTATATATGTTCTTGTCACCTCTTTATTTCATGCTTGTTTTTTTGTATATCATTAGGCTAATACGACCTTTAGCTTGTTTACTCGTATTCTAAATGTTTAGCATGTTTTATTCTCTTTGAGTATGTCTGCATTTTTAGTGTGTTTTTCATGCTTTCATGTATGTTTTCCTCGTATTACATGTGCATTTATGCATTACAACATATGTTTTTTGTGATGTCATGCCTTCGTGTTTTAATTTAGTTCGTTCGTATACATGCCTTTATATGTTTTAGTTTTATTTGTGTATCATGTCCACATGATAGCATGTTTTTGTTTGTTTCGTTTTTTGTGATATCATGCTTTTTGTCTGTTAATTCTTTTGTTCATAATATATATATGTGTATGTTTAGATTAATATTTTATTTATGATAGATTAGTATTTTATTATGTTAATATTTGTTTTTATTGTATTTGAATTATTTGCCATATTTTATATTTTGCTCGCTAAGATTGCATATCAAAATATATGATGTCAATGCGGTGCCCTTTTATCCGAGAGTAAACGGGGCCAGTATCAGGCGTAGTGATAGTGGTTGGGCGTTTACTGTCGGATAACAGGGCCTTTAAAATATACTCGCACTTATAACTGAATCTTAACTTAATCGTCACTTTAATCCAGAAAATCCAATATTAATAAAGCGGTAATTTTTAAAGTGCCAATTTTGGGCGGTGTGGGGGTGCTAATCCTTCCCCATCCGTAACTGACTCCCGAACCCAAAGTTTTTTGAATCTCTGGTTTTTATGGTGTCGGGCCTACCTAAGTGGCCGGTGGCGACTCCAATTTCTAAATAAAACGCGTTTTTCAAACCCCCACGGAATAAATATTTTAATACCCGAAAAACCACAAACACTTCGAAAACCCAGTTTTTAGCGATAAGGGACATCGCTACAGTTTGTTGATGTTGATCATTTCTTGGATAAGTTGGTATATTTATATTTACTTTTCTGCTTATAATTGTTTAATAAGACTGTTTATTATTTATTTCAACTTTGTCCTCTCATATTATGTTGGCTTAAGGGCTCGAGAAGCCCCTGAACTTTCAAAAAATCAATTAAGCCCTTAAAATTTTTTTGCACCCAATGTTACCCTCAAACCCCAAAAAATTAACCAATTTGACCCTTTGACTGACAGATTATGTCGTTGACCGTTACCATGCTAACGTGACAGTTCACGGTGCTGACGTGACAGTTCACGGTACTAACATGACAGTCCACATGTGAACGATGATGTGTCTAGGGGATTTAATTGATTTTATTAGAAAGTTCGAGGGCTTAATTAATTTTGTAAGAAAGTTTGAGAGCTTATTTAATCTTTAAGAAAAATTAAAATTAAGAAATTATTTGAATTAAAATTGAAATATTAAAAATATAAATAAATATTATAATATTAAAAATATAAAAAAATTACTAAAAATAAAAATACTATCATGTTATGAATATTTATCTATGTAGATGTCTATCATGATAAGAACTTTATCAAGGGGATTTGATTTGCTATCATTATGAATATTATATTCATTAATTAGAGTTTAGTGTATTATGTACTTCTTATGCCTATAAATAGATGATTTGATAAAGGCATTGTACACAAGTCTATATTGAGAATAAAACAAATCTCCCTCTTTCTCTCATCTATTTGTTCTTTCATTCTTGTTATTTGTTCTTGTTATTTGTTCTTGTTATTTTATTTACAACACATTATCAGCACGATATCGCTCGATTCGTAATTTTTATTGGTGATTTCTCAAAAGGATTTCAATTTCATATCGGTGACTACCATTTGTGATCTACGACGAAAGCAATGCAGTGAGGAAGATGTGAGATGTTTATACGCTTAGAACCAATGTTCGATTGTCAAGTTTTTGGCTTGAATGCAATTGATTCGCTCTCCACTCAATCAAAAGTCATTGCTTTCCTTTGTTTTCACTTTTAAAAAATATTTCTTTAGTTTATATGTAAAGATCAATATTTATTTATGATAAAAGTTTGTGTTTTAACCATGTTGTGAGTTGTACATAAAATATTAAATGGCTTGGAAAGATTAAGAGAAGCTGTCTTGGTCGTTTGCTATGTCTACATTGTCCTCGAGAGGAAAATCAACATTGATAAACTCTACTTTTTTATTCTTTAAACTATGATTTTAAAGTGCGATAAATCACGGTGATTTTGTTCGAAAGCAATAATTCTTTTGTATCGAAAAACTCGATTACAGACTTATCCCGAGTTCAGATTATGAAAATTCATCTTGATCCAAAAGTTTTCATGGGAAGCATTCCCTGAAGTGAATGCAAATATAATGTTAATTTTACCCCGCTCCATTCCTTGAAGTGAATATGATATTATATAGCGAAAAGAATAAAAGTCACATTAGTAGTTGTAGTCGTGGTCGTGGCCGATGCCATGAATATAGACATGGACAAGATGATCATTTCAAAATCACTTATACCTACTAGAAATGGGATTATAAGTATCACAAAAGTGATAACCACTAGAAGTGAGATTATAAGGATGTCAAGAGTGATAAAAGAAATGAAATTATTTTTATTACCAATGCAATGTTATAAACCATTGGTTTCGTACTTGTCGTACGCTGAAAAATCAACAATCATTGAATAATAAAAGAAAGAAAATAAAAGCAAATTTTGTTTGCAAAAATAAAGAAGATGATATTGGTCCAACTCATTTGGGCGTTGTTAGTCCAACTTATTTGGATGTTGTTGATTTTCTTATAACCCTTGAAGAGAATAAATCATCTTCTAATTATTCTCATAACCTTGAAGGGAATTATATATCTTTTATTTTATTTTACTTTATGTTTATTTACTTTACATTATAATTATTTAAGTTATATATATATTGTGATATTTATTTATTTTGTTTAACATGATTACTTATCAAATATAATTTATGGTGACGATTTATGCTTAGCAGAAGCATAAGATATATATTTTTATTTAAATGCAAGGGGAAAATGTGAGTACTATATCTCAAAGTACTGAAAATATTGATGCTCCAGAAGAGCAATAAGTTCTTCAAAGAAAACACATTATGAAAAGTGCATAATTGCGAATATTGTAATAATTATCGCTAATGGTAATAATATCGTCACCACTAGAAGTGGAAATTTTAAGAGAGAAATATGAGCTCTCAAAATAATCCTTCGAGGATTATAGCTAACATATGTTATCAATTGGCATATGAAATAAGCCAATGTGGATATAAGCTCTGGCAGTGAAAAAATTAGTTGAAAGCTCTAGAAGAGCTATGTATTGCTACCTAAAGAACAATTTTCATTGAAAGCTCCGGAAGAGCTAAATATATTCATATTCAAAGGAGCAAGCACATGTACTAGTGAGATTAAATCACATGTTATGGTAAACCAGAAGTTTATAAATTCAGAGATATATGTATACACATATATATATATATAATTCACATGATCGGTTCGACCATCCTGATCAATAATGGTGCGAAAAATTATTGAGATTTACATGCACGTATATTAAAAGAACATGAAGTTCTTGTGTTTCTTGTTCTCAAAAGAATTGATTAAGATCCCACTTACCAAAATAACTTAAAGTTCTTGTACTAAAGTTGAGACTGCATGTCTTGTATATCTAAATGAAAAATCGGCCCATTTATCCACAAATATGGAAAGTTTTATATGATTTTAGTAGATGCATCTACATTGTTTTATCAACTTACAACTAGAAGTTTGTGAGATTGATTAGAAAAGATTCAGATTATGCAATTAGACTATTCATCTTGCAAAAGCTAGTGGGTTTATATTTCAGGCTATATCAGTTGAAATAACTGTTACAAAGCCTATTGATTATAAAAAAACGGTTTAGCAAAATTTTGATTGGACGCCTCCTCTTTAATCGCTAAACTATGAGAACAAAGTATTTATTATCTATATGGTATTTCACATATAGCACCACTTATATGCATCAAGCCAACGAGTTATAATAAACTCCTCATTATGATTGTCTTTTGGTCAGAAGCCATATATTTCCTATTTTAGAATTTTTTAATGTGCGATATATAATTAAATTGCTCCACCACAACGCACAAAATAGGTATATAAAAAGGGTTAAGAATATATATTGAGTATGAGTCTCGTTTTATGTTTAAATTCTTAAACATTAATTGGAGAATTATTTATGAGATGATTTTTCTCAACATCAGGGGGGAGAGAATATCAGCCAGATAAAGGAGAATGAATTATCATTATCTAGATCCTCATATATGAACCAAAAGTTCATAAGATAATTCATGTTATTATATGTCAACTATTAGACATATTTATTGACCTAATAAGAGTAATCAAGTCTCATATACCTGCTGAAAATACTCTTAATTTGAATTACATACTAGAGCGAATAGATGTTAATCATGCCTAAAGCATGATGGTTGAAATTGGCTCTAATGATCAAAATTCTCGTAAATAGAAAGTAATATGAGATGGTCATATATATTGGAGTCGGGTGCTCCTCAAGAGACCCAAGACATAACTAATAATAAAACTCTAGAAGAGTCATAGGTACCTGAAATAAAGATTAAAAAGAGATCTCGATGAGTTATGTCAATACGAGAAAGAATGGAACCAGAAAAGAAAGTTTTTGACAACAATTTTATATAGAATACTTCTATAGAAGTAAAGAAAGAAAATGAGGATTGTATATAGAAATTTATCCAAAAGTATAGATATTGAATTGACCAATATAGAAAGACGCTTTAACTTCCAAAAGTGAAGTTTTTGGACCAATAGTCCAAACACCTAAATGTGTAATGCAAGTGGGGTACAAATAAATAGTCGTGAGATATAAACAATACTTGAATTATGATTTATGAAGAATTTTAATTACTTCATGGTGGATGCAATTACTTTGGCAGTTATAAAATATTTTATATGCTTCTAATTATTTTGTTGATCCCTATTTATCCTTGAAGGATTTAAAATGCTAGAAGCATTTGGAAATTTCCGAGGAAATTTATTTAGATATGTCCCCTTGAAAATTTATATTTTTTTTGCATTTGATATAATTGCCTTAGTGAGTACTTATTGAGGAAATACTATGAGAATGATCGTATTTTCTTATGTATTTTATAAAGGAGTTTAGATCAAGATTCATTATGATAATTTGAATATCATTAGAACTCCTGAAGAGCTTCAAATTAGAAACTTATTTAATGAAAGTATTTGAGAAAAATAATCTTGAGATAGGATTTTGTCTCGACCTAAAGATCGAGCACTTAAATAATCGTTTTTGTCTATGAATGGACATAAGCTGAAAGAATCTTAAAGAATATTCAATATGGATAAAGCATATTTATTTAGCACCCCTAATGATTGTAAATTTGTTGGATGTGAATAAATTTATCTTCGAAAGAAAGATAAATGGATCCTTGGTTTGGAAGCACCATATATTAGTTGGTCCATGAATACCATCTAAATGCTACAAAGATCATTACCTTTAGATCTTGAAACATTAATCGATGTCTCCTCAAATCATGTAGAAATCATTGTTATGCATGAGGCAAGCCAAAAATGTGTTTGGCTAAGATTATTGATCCAACATATTCAGAAGATATGTGATTTACTTTCACAAGATAAGATACAAGCTATCTTATGTTGAGATAATACAAAATTTATATCACAATCGAAATGTGGATACATCAAAGATGGCAAAATGAAACATATTACTCTAAATTTGCATCCCTCATGATCTTCAAAAAAATAATATTCAAGATTGAATTCAAAGATATTATGTGATGTTTTCATAAGGGAAGTAAATACGTGTTGCACTCTTTTCCCCTTAACCGAGGTTTTGTCCCAATGGGTTTTTTTGGTAAGGTTTTTAATGAGGCAACATGTTATGCGTATAAAAGATGTGTGTACTCTTTTTCCTTCACTAAAAAGATTTTTTCTCATTGGGTTTTTATCTTAGTAAGGTTTTAACGAGGCACATTATCTTCATAGACATCCAGGGGGTGTTATGAATATTTATCTATGTGGATGTCTATTATGATAAGAACTTTATCAAGAAGAATTGATTTACTTTATCAAGAAGAATTGATTTACTTTATCATTATGAATATTATCTTTATTAATTAGAGTTTAATGTATTATGTATTTCTTATGCCTATAAATAGATGATTTGATGAAGGCATTGTACACAAGTCTATATTGATAATAATACAAATCTCCCTTTTTTCTCTCAGCTCTTTGTTCTTTCATTCTTGTTCTTTGTTCTTATTGTTGTTCTTCTTTATTTTATTTACAATATATCAATGAATTTTTAGAAATATAAAGTTACATTTTCTAATATAAAAAAATTCTTCTTTGACCAAGGAAGTGATCTCACTATAAAAAATTCTTGGTTTTCCTATGATACTATTGCTTGGATGCATCGAGCAAGATGAAGTTCACTGTTTGATATGATAGAAAAAAGACTTCGTAGTAAAATCAAGCACCATAAAGTCCTTTTATGCCACAAGAGTGTTTCTTAATTTTTTTTATTTTCTAACTTAAATTCCATGAAAGCTGGTTTAATCAAATAAAAGGTATGTAACTATATTGTGATATGAGTTTGCATCATATGTATTGGAATGCATTTTAGATTTTACCCAACTTATTAGGTTAGAACATAATTTTAACTTATTTTGTTATTACAATAGTCATATATATATATATATATATATATATATATTTTAGTAATTTTAATATTTATTTTTAGAATATTTTAACAATTTTTTATTTTTATTTTTGCTTAAAGATTAAATAAGCCCTCAAACTTTATGAAAAAATCAATTAAACTCTCAAATTTTAAAGAAAATCAATTAAGCCCCTCTTCCACATCATCACTTTTTTAACGTGGACAGCCATGTCAGTATTGTAAACTGCCACATCAGCATTGTAAACTGTCACGTCAGCACTGTCATAGTCAACGACAAATTCCATCAGTCAAAGAGTCGGATTGGTTAATTTTTGGGGGTTTGAGGGTGACATTGAGTGCGAAAAAACTTTAAGGCTCAATTGATTCTTTTCAAAAGTTCAGAAGTTTCTCGAGCCCTTAAGCCTATTATGTTTAATTATACTTTTCCCCCCTAACATTGATTCATGGCTCCGTCCCTAAATAGGAATAACGAGGCAACTTGGTTTCATTATTTCTTTGAATGATAAATTTGGATATCTTTAAAATAGTGTTGAATTGAAGGAGCACAATCATGGGCTTGTCTGATTGTTCTTCCATTGGTAGCTCTGTTGTGACCCTTGATTCTGACGAAAGCAGTGTTAATTTGAATCAGATGAACATCAGACGATAACGACGTAGGTGAAAGGGGTTGATGGTTGTAAATTTGAAAAAGAAACTTTAAGGTTTTTGTTCTTAGAAAAGACGGATTTAATGTATCACAACTTTTTTAACTACATATGAAAGTGACAATTATAATGAAAGTGAATTAAAATTTAGTGATTATATTATACATTTTAAAATATTGGTGACTAAAGTAAGATATTCCTAAAAGCTCAAAGAATTTCAATATAGTTTACCTTTTCTTCAATGTTTGGGTAAGAGCAAAAGTATATTAACATAATATTAAAAAATATTTCTAATATTTAACTGAATAGTTATTTTAGTCTCTATTTTTTTAAGCAATTAATCTCATATGGTTTTTCAAGAATTAGCAAACTAAAGTAAAATTACATTCTTAAATATCTCTCTTCACTAATATTAGCTTATAAGTGGAGAATCAAACTGTCATACGGTTTTTCAAGAAGTAGAAAACTATCAATTTGATCTTATGCTAAATTTACTAAATAATCAACATATTTGTTGCCTCTCGAAAAATATATCCAACTTCCACGATCCAGCCTTGTTTTATAATATATGTTCAATTACAAACACATATAATCTTCATATACATGTATGTGTGTCAGGTTACTGATTAAGTATAATGTAAATATAAACATTTAGCTCTATCATAGTATGTAATTGAATCTGAATGATTACAGTTAATAAATAAATTTAATAAGTAGTTCTGATAATAAAAAATGACATGTTCTACTAGATAATTTTGGTTCGAGTAGTTTAGTTTGTTGGTGTGTTTAAATTTATCCTAATTAAAAATTAGACACAAATACTACATTATATTCGAATAAAATGATAAAAAAATTGACTTGTCATGCATGCATACATGAAAGTTAATACCCTATGTTTCACTGATATTGTATTTTATATTATTTTTTAAAAACTTTTTAAGCTTTAACCATAATTATTTCAAATAATTAATTTTATAAAATATATATTTAAACTATTTGATTGAAAGTTATATATATAAAGTTTAACTAAAAAAATTAAAATTTAAAAATTTTGATGGCAAGAGAGAATTAATAAAAAATATTTTAATAAGACAGTTTTTTTTGAATATATTGGTATGATTACATGATAATATTCATATATTTTTTAACTTTTTGACAATGTACACACCTTGCACACACACAAGTATTTGAACCCAAATTTTTTAATATGAACATTGTCATTTTTTCTATTAGAGGCACTTGTTAGGTTCAATGGGACAAAAAATACTAAATTTAACAACATATAAAATTAAGGAAAAAACTTTGATACACATGCCGTGTAAACTAAAGTTTACACGTGCCTTTTAGTTTTAGAGGTTAGGGTTTTAGCTTAGGGGTTTAGGTTGTAGGGTTTAGAATTTAAGGTTAGTGTTTAAAATTTAGTGTATAGAGTTTAAGGTTTAGGGTTAGTTTTTTAGGGTTAAGGTTAGAAATTTAGGATTTGAGTTTTTATAGTGTAAATACACAAACTTGTGTAAAATTAATTTTACGTATCAAAGTTTTACCCTAAAATTAATTAATAACATGACCCACGGAATACTTATCAATAAATTATTTTAAAGAAAACTTTACACAAAGCGGAGTTAAACATGTCCAAGGTTTGAGATTTAAAAAATATATATTTATATAAATCCAAACTGGGTTTGATCAATATTCACTTTGATAATGACAATTTTATTTAAATTTAATTATAAATATTGTTTTAAATAGTAAAATAGATTAGAGAGTACAAATTTAAAACAAAGAAGACAAAGGCTTAATCCGGGGTTAGACATTAATATAAAAGGTACATAATCCAAAACCCTAAAACAAGCAGAAGCAGATAGAGCAATGTTTTAAAAAAGATTTGCAGTTAGCCATTTTAAGTAACCATAGCCAATCAGAGCTTGTCATAGAATTCAACATTTCCATGGCAATTGTATGAAACAATGAAAAACCAAGCTAAATCAAAGCTCAACAATTATCACCGTTCTGCGATTAAATGGAGAGACAAAAGTAAGTTGAAACTTACTGGACGTCGTCGACCGCAGAACTGATGAGGTTTGTTCCAAAAACTATGAACAATTTCCCTTTATTGTTTTTGTTTTATAACTTTGGGTTTGTTTCTTTATTTTTGTTACAAAGTTATGATTAGATTATCACAAAAACATAACGGAAATTCAGTTTTTTTTTGTTTGAATTAATTGTCAATTATCAGTTTTCTTTCTTTCCAAAGTTTGGGATACAATATCACAGTTTTTATTTTGCTTATTCTTTTTTTAATTTTTAAATTTAATTGGTGGATTATATTTTAGATACACTGTTGAACGCAAAGAAGCAGCTGAGAACGGCCCGGAGACACTTGCGACAATCTTATCAGTTCGTGTGTTTAATGCTACAAAATTAAAGTATTTTTTTTTCTCTTTTTCAGTTCATTTGTTATTATTATTGATTTCTTTTAATTAATGGAAGAATAAATATAGTAGAAATTGTTTAAGAGAATCGAATTGATTGCATTTTCTTTTTTTTTTCTGGTATTAGTTCTATAATTTTATAAATTAGAATAATGCTTGTTAACTTAAAACTGAAATTGTTAATTTTATTAAAAAATAAATAAAAATGTTAGAGACAAAAATTTCAGCTGAATTAGCGAAGAAAATTGAATTTCATGCTACCGAATGCTAATTTTATGAATTCCACCCGACCATACCCTTAATCTTCATGTATATGATTTTAATGGTCAGATTTTATTTGTGTACATTAATATTTTTTCGATTCTGGATTGAGTGTTTAATGCATCCAATATGATTGTTTTCACATTTTACTATATTTTTCTTTAGTATATTGTCACAGGGTTAGAGTTTCGACCTAGCGAATCACGCGTCCTTGGTTGATGTTATCGAAACAATCAACTAAGTCAGCCTTAAAGATCTCTTCAAAAGATTAAATTCTTCCTAGGCACTAAGCGTTTCGTTCTAGCGGATACAAATAAATGAAAAGACAATTCAAGAACGAAAGAAGAATACTTAACGACGTTCAAGAACACAAGATAAATTTTTTAGAGTAAATATTTTTTTACTCAAGAGATAAATGATTTACAAATAAGGTTGGCCGCCTCTATTTATAGTTGAATCCCCGTACAATGAATAGTCGAGATCAATTTATATCAGCGGCTCAGATCGAAAACTGCCAACTACATCCTAGCTAAATATGGAAAGTCTATCACCTTAGAATACTTTCCTTAAATTCGCGTTTACATGGATATTCACATTTTGGAATAGTTGTGACAATATCGACAAACTTATCTATAAAATTATCGACAAACTTATCTATAAAATTATACCATAGACATAAGAATTGAACACGGATACTGAAGGGTTCAGAAAACATATTTACAAGATATCATGAATTTCATTGCATAGGCAGTAACTGTTTTTCATAAAACTTACCAGTCATCAAACATGGATACTGGTTTCAGCATTACAATGTTTTTTTCTCTAGGACAATGTTTGAAGTTGTTGAAATGTCAAATGAGATCCTTTGAACTTTGTCTAAATCTCTGAACTCTACATTTCACTGACATTGTCAAAGATTTCTTTGTTTTTCATTTTCCAGGTGGATCTATGGGACGACAAAGATAAATGCATGCATTCAACTCTGTTTCATACAATTTTTTAAGACATGGGCTCTGATAAGACTAAGAAATCAAGCAAACGTGTAAAATTTAAAGATGAAGATGGAAGCGCTGGGCATTCAAGGGAGGGTAGTGGAAGCAGTAAATATTCAGATACTCATCTAGAGATCATAAACAGGGTTGAAGGAACTAACAGTAATGATTTAGGGACCGATCCGGAGATTATTAAGGGGTCGGGAAACAAAGATGAAGTTGAAATACACGAAGGGGCAGATGATGAAAGATCAGAAGTAATTCAAGGGGAGATTGATGGGTTCGAATCAACTGAAAATATTAGCTTGTCTTTTTCTTCACCTTCATCCAGTTCATCTACCGATGACCAGTCTCAAGCAGATACATCAACGTCCATATCAGGGACATCAGGCATAACTTCTGGTACCAGCTCTTCCATATTAAAGCAATGCCAAAATGGATCTGCAGGTTCAACATCGGAATCCCAAGTTGCCATTGTTACACAAGAATCAACCGTCACACAATCCCCTCCAATCCAAGTAATGGACCGACAGGTAGCAGAGTTCGATCCGTCTAGGATTCCATCTGTTGTCTTTGAAACAAGTAAATCAACAGCACATATGGACTGGAGTTATGCTTCTAATGACTCATTATTTAGCATTAAAGTAGGGGGCACTAGTTTCGCCAGAGATCACATTCTAAACAAAAAGGCTGAAGAACTTTCCAAAGGGACATTGATTCCATCACCTTTTGTTGCTCCAATGGAGGACACAAAGAGTTTCGAATATGAAGAAAGCACGGAAACTAAGGTATTGGATGATGCTGTCGAGGATAAAACAGTACTTGCGGAAGAACCAATTGTCGAAAAGCCAAAACTAGCGAACATTTCTAATCATTCTGATAAAAGTGGAATCCGGGAATGCTCCTTAGACCTTCCAGTGTAAGTTGACAACATTCTGTATCTCCAAATTATCCTATTTTCTTGTGGAATGATGTGCTCAATATAAGTTTTTCTTAGATGCATATGCTTGAGGTACACATGCATGCAAAATCATATAGAAATTTCGAACCAAATACTTGCTCTATGATTGAATATGTGCCTTCTCTATTGCAGAGACGACAAGAGCCAGAACAAAAACAAGTGTGCATGGGCGTTGTGCTACTGTTCTAATTATGGCTGCGCATTGTGCTACTGTTGGAACTGCAGCATAAAAAGATGGTGCTGTTGTTCAGAGTATGTTTCTCTTTTTCTCCTCACATCTATGTTAATGTATCAAATATTCCATATGAGTAGATCTTTGGCCGAGAAAAGCTCTCTTTCAAAGGTTTGATTTCTGGTATTTGTGTCCTATACATACATGTTCAGAAATGAGTATAGAGGTATGAAAGTGATACCCAAATGCATGAAAAAACTAATAAAATCGAGCATACAAAATCACACATCCGTATCCAACATCCACTCACGTCCAAGTAATATAAGCATGCACTATGCACATATTTGGGCAAATATTAGATATGGGCAGATCTTTGGACAAGAAAATCTTTCTTTTAATAGTTTGATCTCATGTATTTGTGTCCAATACATTTTCGGAAATGAGTATAGACAATAGAGGTATGAATATGATACTCCAAATATATGAAAAACTAAGAAAAAAAATGAGCGTACTCAATCACATATCCATATCCGACACCCACACACATCCAAGTTACATAGGCTGCATATTGTGCTTGTGATGCATATATTTGCGACCCACAATGAATTCAAGATCTTACAGTAACTTATCAACTAAATTTATATCGGTATCATTGCAGTTCGGAAGTTGAAAGTGATGCTCCAGATAAAGGGAAAGCACAACAGAAGCAGAAACAGAAACAAGACAAGCCATTGGCCTCTGCATCCAAATCAAAATCATCTTGTGGTTGTTGCAACTGTTGCTCTTGGTTCTGTTCCTGTCGTCGACTAAAATGCTGTTGAAAGAAACTCTCAAAACCCAAGCCACTAGCCTCTCCCCAGCCGAACATGCTGGTTCAAATGGTGCCCTTTTATGAATCATGACTTGTGCATAAATGCAAAGGCTCTCATTGAAGCAATATATGTATATTTGTATGTGTATGTATATGTGTGTGTATGTATATACGTAGATATACTGCAATGGGCATGACTATGTCTGAATCTGGTCCTTTTGCCAGTGAGAAGTTAAAGGGTTATTTTTGGAGTAGCTACCGGGAAGGTGAAATCCACCTGACCCTAGGTTGTTTTTGTGTAGCTGGGGTGACAAAATCCGATCCACTCCATACATTTTACAAATGAGAAATAGATGTCAACAGTGAATCAGATCGGTTTTAGAAAATGCATGCATTTAAAATGATTCTTTATTTTTCTTATTCTTTTTTCTTTGTAGTGTAAATACTACATAGCAAAAGCTTATACAATGGCCATACGTTGTGTTTTTCCTACAAACTATACATTGTAATATTACTTATCATATCAATAGCATGTACAATTGTTTTTTTAAATATGATTTACTATATAATTATACTAATAATACGTTAAATGTAAAATTTAGGTAGAGTTTACAATGAAAGAGTTTTAATAACTTTTACACAATTTTTTTAACTTTTTGTGTAATTTTACATTTGATTAAATGGTGATTTTATATTACATAGGCTATGTTTGACAATTAGTAGATAGTTGATAGTTCATTGCGGATTACATTAATTGATAGCTGATTGCATTAGTTGATTTGACTAGCGAATTATATTAGCTGATTGTATAAAAGTGTAAAAGTGTTTGGTAAAATTAACTGATAACTTATAGTTGTTTGATTATTTAAACAAGTAAAATGACATATAAGGACATGATTATATTCTATACTTGTTTGAATAGTTTTTTAGTTATCAATATTTTGTATCTATTAATATTAATTAGATTATGGAAAATAATATTTTTTAATATTACTAAGCATATTTGAAGGATCTATATATTACTTTATTATTTATATAATTATTTTTAATACAATTTAATTTATTATTAAATTTAAATACAAATATAAATGTGTGAGAATAAAAAAGTATTAGTTTACAAATGTCACCGTGCAAATACGTGAGGGTGAAAATTTAAATAGAAAGGGTTAAGTTTACGTTATTTGGAGATTTTTGATAATTGTTAAAGGTAAAAACGTCTTAATAACTTTTATGTCAAAACCCCTAATTTCAAGAAGCTCGTATTAATAGTTTTTTCAAAATTAGAGGTTTCTCTCCAATCCGTTATTTCAATTCATTATTCACTAAACATTCAAATTAGCGGATTTAACCGATCAAACCTCTAATATTCACTTAAACCTCTAATTTTGACTAAAACCGCTATTTACCAAACATGACATAATATTATTCCCATAAATAACTTCACTATCCATAAGATTTTAGTAACGAATGGACAAATCTCTAAACTCAAACAATGGTAACGTATATTATTGGCCACGTATATTATTGTTCATGTTGGTAATTAGTAGATAGCTGATATAAGATTATATTAGTTGATAGTTGATTATTTGAACAAGTAAAATGATATATAAAAACACGATTATATTCAATACTTGTTTGAATAATTTATTAGTTATTAATATTTTGTATCTATTAATATTAATTGAATTATGAAAATTAATTTTTTAATATCATTACTATGCATATATAAAGGATGTATATATTAATTTTTTATTTGTGAAATTATTTTTTTAATATAATTTTAATAATTATTAAATTTAGATGTATGTATTAATTTTTCATTTATGAAATTATATTATAAATATAATTTTATTAATTATTAAATTTATATGTATATATTAATTTATATATTGATTTTTTATTTAAGAAATTATCTTCTTAATTTTATTAATTATTTAAAATTTATGTTTGTAAGAGTCCATTCTTGTCCAGGGCCTAACTAAACCCAAACATGTTTATGAGCCCACAACTCGGCCTGGTAACCCAAGACCCGACCCAAAACAAGAAACCCCAATTTTCAGAACCCTAACCTAGCCTAGCCGCTCCACCATGCTGCCGCCGTCGGGCCACTGCCACCGTTCACCTTCAAGCTACTAATCCATAAACCAACCTCCATATAACCCTAAACTAAACCCTTAACCAAACCCTAAAATCCCATATCCTTAAACCAATCCCTTAAAACCCTAAATCCCTAAATCAACCCTAACTCTCTATCAACTTAATCTAATCTGACCATCCCTACTCCTAACCCTAAACTGGACCATACCCTAACCTGCCACCCTCACCAACCCGGCCATCACCTCACCAGATCCAAAAAATCCGGGATCTCACCCATTAAAAAAATCAAACAGACCCTCTGTAGCGACCTCCTTGTTTGAAATTTGAATTTTAAAGTCGAATGAGATCGCTAAAAAAGGGAGTAATAGGTTTCATTTTGTTTTTTGGGAAAATATTTGGAAAATGAGGAATATTTTAAAAATTCATGTTTTTGAAAAAAATAAAACTTGGAGTCGCCACTGAGGTAGGCCAAACACCATAAAACCAGAGATTCGTTTGAAAGCAGGTTCGGGAATTAGTTACGGATGGGGAAGGTTTTGGCACCCCCACACCGCCCAAAATTGGTACCATAAAAGAAAATAAATAATTACCGCTTTGTTAATATCGAAATTTCGAAATTAAAGTGACGATTAAGTTAAGATCCGGCTATACATGCGAGTAAATTTTAAAAGTCCCGTTATTCGAAAGTAAACAGCAAAACCACCATCACTACGTTTGATACTGGCTGCATTTACCCCCGAATAACAAGGCATCACATTAACAAATTTAAATATCTGAATGCAAATTATACAACATAGCATGAATGACATGGAAAATAAAGGCATAAAAACATAAACTAACATCCTATCATAATATATGCATATAACATGGTTTTATTTTTAAATATTTAAACTATATAAAATACATGAGACATATAATATATATATACCGTACATTATATACTACATATATAAAACAAATTCTATATACAATACTACATAAATCATATACATTAAACACATCATGTACACATCACTATAACAAAACATTAAACATAAACAGAATGTATAAATGAAAATTTAAATGTGTACACAGGGGGTAAAAAGGAAATTTCACACTTGATTTAGGACTTAATCGAGACAAAATCTAAAGCTGGAAGGACTAGACTGGAAATTGACCCATTTGAAAACAGATTTAATATAAAAATGACGAAATTGAAAACTTTTAAAAACATCCAGGGACCACAGAAGGAATTTTAAAATGTGGAAGGAGCAAAAAATATTTAAAAACATAGAAGGATCGATTGTGGAATAAACCATTTTAAAAAATTAGAACGGGCCAAAATTAGAGACGGAACTGAAATATTTTTAAAAGCATTGAGGACCAAGGGTGTAATTTAAATTTGTGGAAACCCTTCTGTATGCAAAAATAGGAATGCGGAAGGGTTTACGTTGAGAAAAGACCATTTTAAAATAAACAAAGGGTATATATCGAACCCTTTAGGCAAAAAATGGCTTTAACCCTTTTAAAAAATTTTAGCCATATCCGGCAACCTTCAAATTCTCTCAACCCTGGGATGAATGCTGCCGTGGTGTTTATCTCAGAACCCAAAAACACCGTGCACTCTAGAAACTGGCCACCATAACCTTCTTTCGGCCGCCGTACGTCGGTGCTGAAGACCCAAAAAAACACCGATATCCTCTTCTCACCTCTCTAAACTCAAATCCGAGCCCAGATTTCCAAGGTCTCAACCCTACTCCCCTAGAACTACCAAAAACAGAAGCACCTCCCTCTCTTAGATCTATGTTTCCTTCTAGAAACGAAAAAAAACCAGACTCCCTCCACTAGGGCTTGTCACCAGAGAGCGAAGTTGAAGAGATGCTCCAAAGGTGTTACCACTCACCCTCTTAAGCCCGAAGGCCAAGGCTTATCGCCGGCAAACGATTCTAGACCACAAACCAACAGCTTCAAAACCAAGGGTAAAAACAAAACTCCCTTAGATTTAGGTTTCTTTTATGTTTTCGTATGCATGCAAAAAGAAAAGAAGAATATACCTCTGAAGGGTCTTTTTGTTTTTTGTATTACTCTTCGAACTAAAAAAAAACCTCCTTTACAATATGGTGGTTCAATATTATATAACCGAAATGGTAAATGAAAATGAAAAAAAACTAGTTTGATATACTCTAAAATCCGCCAGATCTCCTTGGAAAATTGTTAGTTTTGTTCGATCTGATTTTTAATCTTCTTTGCTAATGTTTATCTTTTTTTTGTTGCATGGATGTCATGGTTGTTCGATGAGGAGGGGGGATCAGTGCAAAGGCTGGCCGTGGCAGAGAAAGGGTCAAGAGGAGTCCAGGCGTCAGGCGTGTGGAGCACATGCGCGCGTGGAGGAGCGAGAAAGTCGCGCATGGGCATGTGGGTGTTCCAGGGGCGATTTGGGTTGTCTATTTGAATCTTCAAATCTGATGGTTAAGATGGCGCAGCGCTGGCAGATGAAGGGTCTCCTAGGGTTTCCTCTTAAGATTAAATATGGGCTGTTGATCAAGCTCCCAGATCCAACGGTCCAAGATGGGCTACGCATTAACAATAATAGAGTCAGGGTTTTGGATATCAGAGCAGATTAAGTTTTGGGCCTTATCGGGCCATGTAATATTTTATTTATTTTTGGGTTTAATAATGTAAAATGGACTGTTAATTAATTAAAACTTTGGGCTTTGTTTATTTATTTAACTATTGGGATTTTATATATTTAATTTGTTTTGTTGTTTTTTGTGTCTTTAATTAATAATATATAATAAAATATTATATAATAATAATAAAACAAACTAGATAATAATATAATGTTAATATAATACGAATCAAAATAAAAACCTAATAATATATTTTTGTGTTTTTATATATGCTATAACATTAAAAGGGGTAATACTTTAAAAGCCAAATATCAAAATATAAATTAGGTTAATCCCCGAATAAAACTAGCGATTACAATTGCCCCTCTTTGCTTATCCTTGTAAAACAATGATAAAGCAAAGACCATAAGCACTAATTTTATCTGACTTTCCTATCCGAAGATTCTGAGCTGCAAGTCCTTCCTATATAGAACCGTCCGCCCTTCCTCTTCTCGAAATTCTAGAACTCCAAATTCTTCCTATGTAAGGCCTGAAGAAATGAAGCCCATGAAGTGATGCATTGATCCTCGATCGCCTTGACATCATGTGATATCTCACTTTAAGTCTTCTAGAATGCCCTCGATCTTCATCGCCTTGGCTTGGGGTAGTATCTCGCCTTGAGGACCCCAGAAAATGATGTCTTGCTTTCTGGTCGTCTTGACATCAAATGATATTTCGCTTTGAGTCTTCTAGAATGCCCTCGATCTTCATCGTCTTGGCATGGGGTGGTATCTCTTCTTGAGGGCCCCGAAAAATGATGTCTTGCTTTCTGGTCGTCTAGACATCAAATGATATATCGCTTTGAGTCTTTTGGAATGCCCTTGATCTTCATCATCTTGGCATGGGGTGGTATCTCGCCTTGAGGGGCCCAAAAATAATGTCTTACTTTTTGGTCATCTAGACATCAAATGATATCTCGCTTTGAGTCTTCTGGAATGCATGATCTGCTTCCTGTTGTTTTTCCAAATACCTGGAAAAAGTAGACACAATGATTTGATGATGCTAGTTAGCATGCTCCTACCATAGGGATGCCTAACTATTTATGATGTATGATTAATGCTCAGACGTCTTCCTCATTGGCTTCTCGCTTCGTCTTTCTTTCGTCTTCTTCTTGTCTTTGAACATTTTTTGTCACTCCTTGTGTCCGGACTCATCCCCCGTTTGACCATCATATTCTCCAAAACTTCACTCTAAAGCACTCATTCGAGTTTTCACCTGAGAGATTTTTCTTTTTCAAAGTGCCCTTTCGTGTTTTCACTTTGATTAATATTTCTTTTCTTTTTCTCTTTTTTTTTATTTTTTTTCTTCTTTTTATTCTTTTATTCTTTTTAGGGCGCCCTTTCGGGTTTTTGCCACTGGCTCTTCCACCTTGAACTTCAATACGAAGGGTATTCTCATCTTATTGGCAAGTCTTATCAACTCTGCATACCATGCCCTTTAACCTTGAATTTAGTGGACTTATTTTGGCAAAATCAATTTCTGTCTTGGAACAGCATGCACTTAAAAGGTTAAATCATAATAATGCTAAGAAATTCTTTGTTTTTCAATAATCTATGTCAATCTATTTGTAGGATGCTCTTGAAGTAAACAAAAGAATGAAGGAAATGAAATATTTATTTATTAATATAAGATATGTTGGAACAATTTGAAAGTCATGGAAAACATGAGAAAATGAGACTGATATAAGTAGTATAAAGCGCAACATTCTTGAACATCGACTGTATGAATGATGCGAGAGCCCATCGACCATGGTAGATCTCTCACTGCCTGTCATAGATTAAAATTTCAGATAACCAAACAATATTCCATCATAAATCAAAGTAGGGCCCTTGAACTATAACAGAGCCTATCAATCAGATGTTGAACCTCAAAACTCATTTGAACCGTCCTTTTTGGATTTTTAATTCAGATCCTCTTTTGGTTTCAAGACGCCCATTTTTGAGTTTCCATCTTGAACCCTTATTTTTTAGGCATAATACTTCTTGACGGAGTCTAAATTTATGGGATTGCTCAACTCTTTCCCATCCATCTTTACCAGAATTAACGTTCCCCCAGAGAAAACCTTCTTAACGACATAAGGCCCTTCCCAGTTAAGCATCCATTTTCCTCAGAAGTCCTTTTGAATTGACAGGATCTTCTTGAGCACCAGATCTCTTTCTTGGAACTCTATCGGGTGAACCTTCTTGTTGTAGGCACGCATCATCCTCTTCTGATACATTTGGCCATGATAGATGGCCCTTAATCTTTTCTCATCGATAAGGTTCAACTGATTGATCCTTGCTTGCATCCATTCAGCATCATCTAACTTTGTCTCATTCAGAATTCTCAGTGATGGGATTTCTTCTTCTATAAGCAGTACTGCCTCCATGCCATAGACCAAAGAATACGGCATTGCCACTGTCGAGGTCCTTACAGATGTTCGGTAAGAAAATAGTGCAAATGGCAGTTTCTCATGCCAATCCTTGAAAGTGTCAGTAGTCTTGGCGATGATCTTCTTGATATTCTTATTTGACGCTTCAACTGCCCAATTCATCTTGGGACGATAAGTGGTAGAATTTGATGCACAATCTTGAACTGCTCACATACCTCGGTCATCATCTTGTTGTTTAAATTGGAAGTATTATCGGTGATGATTCTTTCTGGAAAACCGTAATGACAGATAATTTCCTTCTTCAAAAATTTACATATAGTTGCTCTTGTGATGCTAACATAAGAGGCAGCTTCCACCCGTTTGGTAAAATAATCGATGGCTGCTAAGATGAAACGGTGTCCATTAGAAGCTTATGGGTGTATTTGACATATAATGTCCATGCCCCAAGTAGCAAAAGGCCATGGTGAGTTCATAGTGTGAAGCGGTATCGGCAGAGTGTGTATCTTGTTGGCATAGATCTGGCACTTATGACGTTTTTTCGCATATTTGATACAATCTCCCTCCATGGTAGACCAGAAATATCCGTATCTCATGATCTCTCTAGCCATTGAGAAACCATTAGCGTAGCTCCCGCACAGGCCATCATGTACCTCGACTAAGATGGTTTTTGCCTCCCGAGCATTGACGCATCTCAACAATATCTGGTCCTTACTTCTATTGTACAAAGCTTCTCCGTCAAGGACATAGCCCGAAGCCAACCTCATAATGGTCATCTTATCATTATCATTGGCATCCTTTGGGTAAACGTGGAACTTAATGTATTGAAGGATATCGTAATACCATGGGTTGCCATCCTCATCCTCTTGCTCTAAATTATAGCAGTGAGCCGGTACCTCAAAAATCTATATCTCAATCGGCTTTATTTTGGCCGTCGGGCTTGCCTCAAACATGGCGGCCAGAGTCACTAAAGCGTCAGCCATCTGATTATCTTCTCTTGGTAGGTAAGCGAAGTTGATTTCTTCAAAAAATTTAACCAACTCCTTGATCAAATCATAGTATTTGACTAGCTTCTGATCTCTTGTCTCCCATTCTTTCCGAACTAGTAAATCACCAAAGAAGAATCCCCGAAGATCTGAAGCGCCTTGATCTTTCTTTCTATGGCTGCCTAGAGTCCCATGATGCAAGACTCATACTCGGCTATGTTGTTTGTACAAAAGAATTCCAATCTACTGGTAAACGGGTAATAAACCTCTTCAGGAGAAATTAATATCGCCATATCCCTCGGCCTAGGGCATTGGATGTCCCATCAAAATAGAGTTTCCAAGATTCGTTGGTGGGCCTCTCCTCGAATAGAGTACCGATTAAGTCTTCATTCGAAAAACTAAAATCCATAGGCTCATAGTCATCTGAGGTTCGTCTTGCCAAAAGATCTACTGCCACACTTCTTTTTACTACTTTCTGGCTCATGTAGACGATATCAAACTCAGATAGCAACATTTGCCAACGGGCTATTCTTTTGGCTAGTGCTGGTGCTTCTATCAGAAATTTCAGTGGATCCATCTGGGAAATCAAGCAAGTAGTATAATACAACATGTACTGCCTGAGTCACTTAGTAGCACATATTAGGGCACAACACAGCTTTTGGATCAATGGGTACCGCGACTCACACTCAGTGAACTTTTTGCTTAAGTAATAAATGGCCTTTTCTTTCTTACCTGTCTCATCATGCTATCCTAATATACATCCCATTGGATTATCAAACACCGTCAAGTACAAATTTAACGGCCTATCCAGTACCGGTGCTACCAAGATCGAGGCATTGGTCAAATACTTCTTAATCTTTTCTAAGGCATATTGGCAATCTTCATCCCATTTTCCTAGGTCATTCTTTTAGAGTAGTCTGAAGACAGGATCACACTTGTCGGTCAATTGGGGATGAATCGAGAAATGTAATTGAGCCTTCCCAAGAATCCTCAGACTTCCTTATGAGTTTGAAGTGGCGGCAGATCTTGAATTGCTTTCACTTTGTTGGGGTCGATCTCAACTCCCTTTTGGCTAACCACAAAACCTAAGAGTTTTCCCGATATGACTGCAAAGGTACACTTAGACGGATGGAGCTTTAACTGATATTTACTTAGCCTTTGGAACAACTTTCGCAAATTCTTAATATGTTCTTCTTCGGTTCGAGACTTGGCTATCATGTCGTCTCATACACTTCAATCTCCTTGTGCATCAAGTCGTGGAACAAGGTGATCATGGCCCTTTGATAAGTTGCCCCGGCATTCTTCAATTTGAAAGGCATGATTTTATAGCAAAATGTGCCCTACATAGTTACAAAGGTGGTCATTTCCATATCTTCGGGAGCATTTTAATTTGATTATACCCTGAAATGCCATCCATGAAAGAGAACCAAGAATGCCCTGCAGTGTTGTCGACTAGGGTATCAATGTGGGGCAAGGGAAATTGTCCTTAGGACTTGCCCTATTGAGGTCCCTATAGTCTACTCACATACGTAATTTTTCATCATTCTTGGGCATCGGGACTACGTTGGCTACCCACTCCGGGTATTTAGCGACCTTCAAAAATCTGGCTTCAAACTGTTTCTTTACTTCCTCCCTAACTTTTAACAGCATATTCAGTCTCATTCTTCGAAGCTTTTGCTGGAGTGGCTTGCACTCTGGCTTTATTAGGATTTTGTGCACTAGAAAATCCGTGTTTAGACCCGGCATGTCTTGATATGTTCATGCAAACACATCTTTGAATTCTGAAAGCAATTCCACCAACTCTTGTCGCACCTTCGATGATAAAGTGGTACCAATCTTCACTTCTTTCTTTTCTTTTTCGGTCCCCAAATTCAAAACTTCTAATTCTTCTTGGTGGGGCATAATTTGTTTCTCTTTACTAGCCATCGATCTTAGCAATTCATCCGGGACCTCATATTCCCCCTTATCATCCTCTTTATCTATTTCAACCGAGCACGAGGGTTGTTCAAAATCTACCCTGAGATTAGACCCAAAATTATTCATACAGTTAATATTTGGGACCTGCATGAGTTTAAAAGTATGTATTGGGAATAGAAATAGCTTAATGAATAAATAAATAAGTAATGAAAGAATAAGTGATGAATGAATGAATGAATAATGAATGAAATGAGTGTTATGTTTGCCATTTGAGAAACATAGGAAGCATCATTTTCATTGAAAATAAAAACAAATTGACATAGTAGCCCTTTTACAAAGGATTCCTATTACTCTTGGGCCAAAAGCAATAGGGTGATTCTGGTCATTACTTTGATTTAATCCTAAAAGCTACGGGCAGATCCATACTGGTCTAATTGCTAAGCTCTTCGCCCGGGAAGCATGGGCGGATCTTATCCAAAGGCTGAACGATCTTTCCACTTTCAGAGATCAAATTAACATCCATTACTTTTATAGCTTCGCTGATCAACTCTTTATTAAGAATCTTCTCGTTCTCTTGATTGGCTTCTTGGACCTTCAGCTCGGGGCTGACAACTCCCCCAAAAGCAAACATACTCCTGAGACCTGCACAAGTGATGGGAGCCCATAGAATCTCCTCTCCTTTGAATCGGGCCTTCCGTTGTTCTTCTCTTCTCTTTCATTCTTGTTTCTTTTGCAGAAAGTTTTGCTTATAGCCAAGCCCAAACCGGTCATACTTGTGGATAATGCTTATGGGTCGCAGACGTCCTCGCAAGCTCTTTCCCAAACCTTTTCTTCTTTTCGCTCCTGTTCCCAGCGTTTCCGTCACCACCATCTTGGTGCAATTTGATAATCTTGGGCATGGGATCCTATTCCCCTGAGCAACAAAAGTGGCATTAACGAATTCCAATGCCCTGAAGGAACATTCCAAAGCCTCCTCATCAATTGGAATGTATAAAGCGCCTGAAGTTACTGAAGCAACAATGTCTTGTTTGGCATTAACGGTTACTATCTTTCCTTCGATAACGAACTTTAATTTATGGTGCAATAAGGACAGAACAGCTCCGGTAGAATGGATCCACAGTCTTCCTAACAGACAATTATAGGATCGGCAGATGTCCATAACCACAAAATCCACAGTGTATTCGCTTAGACCTATGAGCAGGGGTACTTCAATTTTCCCAACCACTTCTTTTTGGGTCCCATCGAATACACGCACAATATTTTGGTAGGGTTTCATGTGCAACCTGTCGATTGGTAGGCATTACAGGGTAGATAAAGGTATAATATTTAGGGCAAAACCGTTGTCAATGAACACTCCCGGCAGTATGTGTCCTTTACAGTGAGTGGTAATGTTTAGGGCCTTATTAGACCCTCTTCCTTCCTCTAGTATCTCATCGTCACTGAAGGTGATATGATTACAGTCAGTAATATAGCCAATGATCTGATCAAGCTTACCAATCAAGATATTACTCTCGACAAAAGTTTGGTTTAACACTTTCAACAAAGCCTTACGGTGTTTCTCTGAGTTCAATAGTAGGTCGAGCACTGAAATTCGGGCCGGTTGTTTCCTGAGTTGGTCTACCACACTGTATTCACTATGTTTTAAGAATCTCAAAAATTTTTAAGCTTGAGCCTCAATCACTGGCTCATTAATTTTTGGAGGTGGCTCTTCTCCGAATATCTTTACTGGTTCAGATTCGATTGCCTTTCTTTTTCCTTTCATCTCTTCTACTATCTTTGGAGCTTCAGGAGCATAGCATCGACCGCTCCTCATAAAATGCCCCACATCGTTTATCTCTTAGCAGGCTTTCCTCTACAACTGGTTTCTTTCATTCTTATAAACTGAAACTTCCTTGTATAGAGATAATTGCAGTGTAGTTCCATAGAATCATCCGGGTATCCTTAAAGGGAAAGGATGCCGGGGCTGAGATTATAATTTCAGGGGCTATCATGGGACTTTCTTCCCGTGGTGCATTCTCTTGACTTGGTTTGAGGCCAATGACAAATGTCTTTTTCGCATTGTATCTGGCATTTGGAGTATCCAACGTGCAAACTTTGGACTCGCTACTCCTTTCTTCTTCCTCAAAGAATTCAATCACTTTTTGTCCATCAACTTCTAGACTACTTGGCGGAACTCCTCGCAATCTTGTATCTAATGATCCCTCGACTGATGATACTCATAATAAGGGCTACAACCTCTTTTTACAATTATTATTCCACATTCGATGAGACGAGCCATACATAACTACTGAAAGACCCATCTCAGAAGGGACCTAACTTCTGACACGCTTGCCTTAGCCTTTCTTGCACAACCTTTCTCAACGACATTTACGCTTTGACCACCATGATTTGGCAAAGGGTTATTGGCGGTACTAGGCTCCCCCAACTGTAGCACTACAATCTTGATCAGATTCTGAACAAAATTTTTAAATGTTATACAGTTCTCAATAGTGTGGCCTGGGACGTCGGCGTGGTATTCGTAGTAGGCTTTAGGGTCATACCATGCCTGATAAGGGGGTTTAAAATGGGTAACATGCTAAGGTTGCTAGATCTGCTTTGTACATCTGTGATAGAGTTCTTTTTAAGAAATCGATAGCACTATGAAAGATATATTCTCATTCTTCTTCTTGGATCCCTGCTCTTCCCTTCTATTAAAATTTTGAGGGTTCCCAACAGAAGCTTGGGGCTGTGCTATGGTGAAGTTCTTAACATGTAAGTATTTATAGTGTTCACTTCATGGTCATTCCTCTTGAACTGATTGCGCGACTGTTCCCCTCCATCGATTCTTTCACTTTTGATTGCAGCTTTAATACGCTCACCTGTCATTACCATATCAGCAAAGTTACTAATAGGGTTATTGATCAGGCGGTCATAGAGCGTTCCTTTTAGCGTTTCAATGAACATTAGGGCAATCTCATTCTCGCGAAGAGGGGACTGGACTTGAGCAGCCATATTGTGCCACCTTTGGGCGTACTCCTGAAGGCTTTCATTTCGCTTTTGTTCCATTCCTTGTAATAGAAGCCTATTGGGGACCATATCCGTTACGTGCTTATAATGATCATTAAAAGCCTTAGCCAAATCTTTCCACGATTTAATCTAAGCTCGTGTAAGCTGATTGTACCATGTTGTGGCGGATCCCACTAAAATTTCTTGAAAGCAGCGTATCAACAGCTTCTCATTGTTGGTGTAGCCAACCATCTTGCGGTAAAACATTGTTATGTGGGCAGTTGGGCAAGATATTCCATCAAAATTTTTGAATTTTGAGGGTCTTGAACTTGTACGGGATTTCTACGTCAGGGACTAAGCTAAGATCCTTAGCGTTTAGTCCGTAACAACCATCCTCATCTCCTTTCACCCAAATTTTTTCTTCAAGGTCCTTTTTAGCCTCCTCCAACTGTTTGGAGAACTCCGCCTTCACTTGATTCAACTTTTATAGTTCATCAAAGTCCGGGATATTGTCTCTGATATGTTCAACATTTGCAAATGTCACAGCCGACTGAGGTGGAGTAGAGGCACCGACTTGATAGGATGATGATACCCTTTGTTGGGGGTTTGGTGTAGGATTAATGAAGAGACGGTTAAAGATTAGAGAATATGTAGAGTCTCCCACGTTTTGAGCATGGTTCACAACAATACTCTTCCATTTTACGTCTTTTCCGTGACGGTTTTACAGCATTTGAGATATTTCCTCATCATGTCTTGCTGAGACTTGATGATGGTATCTCTTAACTCTTGTTGTGTTCACTCCAATTGGCTTTTAAGATCAGCCTCTAGCTTAGCAAAGCTCTCTTCCATTTTTCTGGCTTGAAGATGTGTGCGGTATGGATGTGGAATGTTTGCAATTAATCTTTCAAATTTCTGTCACAACATTCTCATTATTAATTTCATGGCATAATCAATTAATGCAAATTATATGTGCTATACGATGCATAAATGAATAAAATGCAAAGATGTATGCAAATAAAAGCATTGATTCTGTTAGTGATCACCCTCGAACAACTTTCATTAAAGATTAAAAGGTTCTCATTACAAAGAAAGATAAACTCCTACAGATATGCCATGGCCCTAACTCCTAGATCTTCGATAGCTTCAAGCAATTGAATGAACCTATGCGCCTCCTCCATGTTCGGAGCTACAAAAAGAAGGACTTCGGCTTTGTTGGCTAGGTCCCTCACATGCTGGGCGACTTCTTGAACTTGCACCATTAAGTCGATGTAGTACTGATCTCAATCTTGAATCATGTAAGTAGCATCGCGAAGGCACCTCAACCAATAATTATTTCCTTTCTCGGCGGCTTCTTCTAGAACCACAACTCTTCCGAGATAGTCTTAGATTGTAGCCTTTAATATCTTGATCTGAGCTCGGAGTGTTTCATTCTCTTGCCGGGTAGTTTAGAGCTCAAGAAAACCATTTCGAGCACGGTACTCATGGAGAGACCGATCTAGCTCCCTAACTCTTTCTTCTAACTGAGCATTTCAGGCTTGACTTGGACTCAAGCTCTCGAGGGTAGAGTTATACAAACCTTGCATCTCAAACAGTCAATTTTTACTTTCTTGGGCCTTTCTCTTCTATGGGGTAGGATCCATTTCTTGTTTAGCCTTTGCCCTTTCTTGTTGAATTGCAATTCTAGCAAGCTTTCTTTCATTTTCAACAGTTTGCTTGCATTTCTCCGCCTCTTTCTCGAGTGCTAGCTTAACCTTCTTTCTCTCTCCTTCAACTAAGCGGATCTCATTCATTCTTTCTTTTTCCACCGCTAGAAATTTCTTCCGATCGGTACTTCCTACTAGAGCTTGTAGCTTAAGTGTAACGACCCATATTTTTTAGTCAACAATGGGCGTTGACTCGAGTCTTAGACCTACATGTCAGGTCAATTGTTCGATTTATGTTAGGCCTTGTTGTTGGGTTTTGTGGACCTCTATGTGTTGTTGGGCTTGCTTTGTGGTTTTGGGCTTGGCTTATGATGGCCTTTGAGGAAGGGTAATATGGTAAAAATCATATTTGGAAGACAAAGGCTGATGAAACATTAATTCTCTGCTGGAAAAGAGACAAGGATGATATCACCTTGCCCCCATCTTCATGCTATCTCTTTCTTTCTTCCTCTCTCATGATGAGTGCTTAAGTTTTGAGAAATCTTGGATGTTTGAGTGGGAATCTAGGATTGAGGCTTGAGGAGAAGTTGCTCATAACCCAAAGATCTATATTTTAAGGTAAATATATTCAGCTTTGGTGGAAGTTGGGTTTGAAGCTTGGTTCAACGAAGAGAGGTGGAAGAATCTTGTTGCTGCCTTAATTCGTGAATTGCTTGCTTGAGGTCAGCATATTTCTGACTCCTACATTTTATGAGCCTCATAAAATGTATGTCTTGCTTGATGTTATGATTTGTGGGTGTGAGATAGGTCTTTAGAGCTTTAAACCCCCATTAATGGTAAATCAAAGATGGGATGTTGATAATGTGTAAAATTTATAGAAAATCACCTATTATACTCTAAATAACTTGTAGGGTCAATTTGGGACTTAACCATGGAGGTTAAGGGTGGGATTAAGGAAATCTCAAGCTCTAGGTTTCAAAATCTAGGCTCGAGTATCGGTACATGGTGGCTACGTATCGGTACTCCTTTGTATTGAGGAAGACAAATTGTAAGCGGTGTATCGGTACGCCTTCTTGTGTATCGGTACCCATCGCCTAATGTGAATTTTAGTAACGTTTTGGCGTACCGGTATGCTGTGGGGCGTATCGGTACCCACTATTTTATTGCCTGGGGAAGCTTTCACATATCGGTATACTAGGATAAGGGTACCAGTATGGGTTGAAAATCGGTATGGGGTGATCTGCGTACTGATGCTGAGTACCGATACAGGGTAAGAGCGTATCGGTACGACTTGTTGTCCAATTGTTTCGAATCTAATTAGCGTATCGGTACTCATAGGAGAGTATCGATACCTAGAGGGCAGTACCGATGCTCACCTTGGAGTATCGATACTCACTGGGCAATCTATCCAAGAAAGTTGAGTTCGCGTTCGGGGGTTCTATAATTCGAGGTAAAGGGATCTAGGGGTCTGTTAGGGTGTAAAATGAATACTAAAGGTGAGAAATGTAGAGTTAAACCCCGTGTGTGAAATAAATGGCTAATGTCTTGGTAATTATTGAGTGGATCGCTTGTTTAATCACCCATAGAGATCCGTGGTAGATCAGTTATTGCTACGTGGAAGATCGACGTCCTTACTGTGTGCTGAAGGGACACCCATACAGGCTGGTTGCCGCGAATAATAAGATAATTTAACAAGAAAAGAGTAAATGAATCCTAAAGACATATATTAATTAGTTTAACAAACGAGTTTGCCTTGGGCATTGGTAATGGTTGGCTGGATGCCTTTTATCTCTCGATGAGATACATTGATGCTCGGGGGAGCATGTGTTAACGTATGTGTCTTGGTTAGGAATCCAGATATCCTAGAGTCAGTACAAGGGTACTTAAATAAGGGGATGGGTACTCCGGGCTATGTGATCGAGTACATTCGACGTATCCATGGGCTATGTGATCTGGATGCGGTTAGAAACCTATCCTTGGGCTATATGATCAGGAAATAGAAATACAACTCCGGGGCTGTGTGAGCTCGAGTAACTCGAAGGGCTATGTGATCTCAAGTAACCTGATTGGCTATGTGACCTCAGGAAAAGACTACTTGTGGCTATTGTGATCCAAGTATGTCTAGGACGTATCTGTGGCTACAGTGATTCGGATATGATACTAACCCGACAGCTATGTGATCATGGGTAACCCGACGGTTGTGTGAGCACGGGAAAAATAGTAGGGCTTCGTTGGCCATTAGGGAATGTATGTTATTTACGTTGTTGTATGGATAATAGATGTTGGCTATTTTACCTTTTGGCTATGTGATCAGGGTAGGGTTGTTACTCGACGGGCTGTGTGAGCTCGAGTAACTTGATGGGCTGTGTGATCTCAAGTATGGGCTAAATAACCCTTGGGCTAGGTGATCAAGGTATGGGACGTAACTCGATGGACGGTGTGGCCTCGATTAAGGTAATCCTGGGATGGCTTGGTAGACTTCTTACATAATAGTGGTATTTTGAGACATGGTTATGAACTCTAGCTAGGGTAGGGTAGACGATGATCCTTAGATGTTGAGAAGTCTTTCTGTGCACTCTTAATTATATTATCATGCATGCTTATTTTATGATATTCATGAATTGCGGTAGAGTAGAAATGTACCACTGAGCTTTGTTAGCTCAACGTGCGGAATTATGGTTTTTTCGTGCGTAAGTTAGCATGTTACTTTTGGAGGAGCACATCGAGGAGGATTTCCCAGTATCGAGCCAGTTTCAGAGTATAGTACTTGATGTTTAGTTTGGACTGATTGTATTCATAGGACCTTACCACAGTTGAGTCTGTATCTTTATTTTGATTTACTACTACGTGGTCAAAGGTGTATTTAAATTTGAACTTATATTTTGTAAACCCTTTTAATCGTATTATCTATGTGGATTTTATGGAAATTGATCGTTTGAGAATTGCCAACTTGTGGTTTTAAATGGGAAATTTTGATGGGTCAGTTTTGGGTGACCCAAATGTGATGCTCCGAATTCGATACGAGATCGGGGTGTTACATTAAGGGTATCATTTTGGTAAAGAGCATTCTTTTCCTCTAAGTCCGCATTAAGCTTCGTTAACCGTTTAATAGTCCCATCTCGCTCATCCCTATCTAGACTAACCCTATAAAACTCACTTATGTGCTCGGTTTGGAAAGCCTATATCTTCTTCTTCACCTCTTCTAGCTCGCTTCTTGGGATGTCGGCCTCGGAAGGAACCATTCTCAAATGTTCTTCAAGTGACATAGTTGGCCCTTGGTCGGGCTCTAGAGTTTTATCATTAATTCTCTTGTGCATCCAATAGGTATAATCTGGGGTGATCATACACTTGTTGTCTTCTTCTACCTTTATGCGATAGAGGTGATCCCAAGCTCTAGAAGCATCTTGAACTTTCCCCTTATATTTATTCTTAAATGGGAACTCAGAAGTGCTCAAACTGACGATGACGGGCACAAACTGTCTTGAATCAAACTGCATTGACACCAATAAATGAGCGCAAGCGATCCCACTGTACAAGCCTATCATCATTAGCCAATCATAATCTCCACAACTGTCTAAGAAATAAAGGACGCTACCAAGCCAAGGCACCCTCCACACAATGCCCTCATCTTGAATATTCTTGAAGATGGCCGTCCATTTCAATTTATCTGGCTCTTACCACTATTCTTTTTCTAGGTACTCTCATAAAAGGGAAAAATTTCCTGAGATTATCCCTGGCAGCACCTTTTTCGGTGTTTTCCAAAGGTGACTTCGGATCCATACTTGAAGTAACTGTGCACATCCTTTAAAGCACCCTTCTTCATGCTTTCAGCTTGCGTTCAAGGAAATAAAAGTTTCAGTCAGGATTGCCGATACTGGGTTGGCCTTCTTCTTCTTCAACCGCTCGAATAAGTCCAAGATGGCTACATCAATGTTACCCAAAACTCTAGGGAAAATGATCAAACCATAGATCCCCAAAGCGAATAAATCCATCTTCATGACTTCGTCCGGGTGTGTCGGTATGATATCTGGGATGCACTCCTATGAAAAAGCGGTGCTATCACCTCGAACCTGAATCAAACCCTTAACCCAATCTTCGTTCATCTCGGCCAACGTTCGAAGCTTCAAAGGGTAATTCTGAGACCTAGATGACTTCGTGTAAATCCAATCTTCATAAATGTTCTTCTGATTGAGCAAAGTTGTATATTCTTCGATCATAGGCATCAAATCCTTCCCGTTGAAGGTAAAACAACAAAATGAAGGATTCCAAAATTGAAAGATAGCTCGGAGCATAGGCTTATTGATTCGAACATGCATCAACTGTGCTATGTCACCATAATTTTCTCGAAACAAATTTTACAGTAGTTGGTCGCATTCTTCCCAAATTTGTTTCAGATCCCATAGGTCATTTTGTTGTAGACTGACATATGTGTACCCCACCACAATACATTCACCTTGTAGACTGTCACCTTGGACTCTTTGGTTGACTTCAAACCAATGTCGAATAGCAAAGTTAATTTCTTCCTTCTTGAGGTACCTTTTATCCATGGTGAAAATTTTCAACTTGGCAAACCACTCGAATCAACACCTTCATCTTATGCAATGCACATGCAAAAAAATATATGCAAAATAAGACAGAAAGGAAACAAGTCAGTACCGGTTGAAATCAATAAACATATAAAAATAAAACGGGAATTTAAATCAACTATCCAACAAAGCAATCCTATTTACATCCTTTCTAAGAACATAGGTTTAACCGCATGGCTCTAAAAGGGTGGGTTGTCTATGTTCTCTACATGCAGTTTTGGTTCTAAACGGTAGCCGAACTGTCCTCGCCATCCTCTTCTAAAGAGTAGCAAGGCCCCCGGTCATAACCCATTATAGGCTCCTCTCAACAGAGTTCAATTCAGGGGGACCCTTTCGCTATGTCCATACGGGGAAACAATATTCCCATGAAAACATAGGATAGTCGAGCCCCGAAGGTACTTACTAGGCCCATACGGAGGAACAATATCCACACGAAAGCACTAGCGTTTCCCCCCACCTAGAAGGACATGTTTAAATTCAATTTTTAAATGTGTTAAAATAAACTCTCATTTAAAAACGAATATCAATTTAATCGTCACTTTAATTTAGAACTCCCGATATTAATAAAGCGGTAATTATTATTTTTATTCTTTTTGAAAAAATGGCATGACTCACTTTAGTTTTAAAAAATTAAAACCAGTCGCCAGCTGTAGCGACCTTCGTGTTTGAAATTCGAATTTTAAAGTCGAATGGGATCGCTGAAAAAGGGAGTAATAGGTTTCCTTTCATTTTTTTGGAAAATGGGGAATACTTTAAAAATCCATGTTTTTGAAAAAAATAAAACTTGGAGTCGCCACCGATCACTGAGGTAGGCCGGACACTATAAAACCAGAGGTTCGTTTGAAAGCAGGCTCGGGAGTCAGTTACGGATGGGGAAGGTTTTGGCACCCCCACACCGCCCAAAATTGGTACCATAAACGAAAATAAATAATTACCGCTTTGTTAATATTGAACTTTCCAAATTAAAGTGACGATTAAGTTAAGATCCGGTTATACATGCAAGTAAATTTTAAGAGCCCCGTTATTCGAAAGTAAACAACAAAACCATCATCACTACGTTTGATACTGGTCGCGTTTACCCCCGAATAACAAGGCACCGCATTAACAAATTTAAATATCCGAATGCAAATTATACAACATAGCATGAATGACGTGGAAAATAAAGGCAAAAAAACATAAACTAACATCCTATCATAATATATGCATATAACTTGGTTTTATTTTTAAATATTTAAACTATATAAAATACATGAGACATATAATATATATACATACCATACATTATATACTACATATATAAAACAAATGCTATATACAATCCTACATAAATCATATACATTAAACACATCATGTACAACCAAACATTAAACATAAACAAAATGTATAAACAAAAATTTAAATGTGTACACAAGGGGTAAAAAGGAAATTTCACACTGGACTTAGGACTTAATCGAGACAAAATCTAAAGCTGGGAGGACTATACTAGAAATTAACCCATTTAAAACAGATTTAATATAAAAATGACGAAATTGAAAACTTTTAAAAACATCCAGGGACCAGAAGGAGTAAAAAAATATTTAAAAACACGGAAGGATAGATTGTGGAATAAACCATTTTAAACAAATTAGAACGGGCAAAAATTAGGGACATAATTGAAATATTTTAAAAAACATTGAGGACCAATGGTGTAATTTAAATTTGTGAAAACCCTTCCGTGTGCAAAAATGGGAATGCGGAAGGGTTTACGTTGAGGAAAGACCATTTTAAAATAAACAAAGGGTATATATCGAACCCTTTAGGCAAAAAATGGCTTTAACACTTTTAAAAGAATTTAGCCATATCCGGCAACATTCAAATTCTCTCAACCCAAGGATGAATGCCGCCGTGGTGTTCATCTTAGAACCCAAAAACACCGTGCACTCCAGAAATCGACCACCATGACCTTCCTCGGGCCGTCGTACGTCAGCACTGGAGACCCTAAAAAAACATCGATATCCTCTTCTCACCTCTCTAAACTCAAATCCGAGCCCGGATTTCCAAGGTCTCAACCCTACTCCCCTATATCTACTAAAAATAGAAGCACCTCCCTCTCTAAGATCTAAGTTTCCTTCCAGAAACGAAAAAAACCAGACTCCCTCCTAGTCCACCCTTACTGGCCGAAGGCCTAGGGCTTGTTACCAGAGAGCGAAGTCGAAGAGACGCTCCAAAGGTGTTTTCAATTCACCCTCTTAAACTCGGAGGCCAAGGCTTATCACCGGAAAACGATCCCGGACCACGAACCGACGACTTCAAAACCAAGGGAAAAACGAAACTCCCTTAGATCTAGGTCTCTTTTATGTTTTCGTATACATGCAAAATGAAAAGAAGAATATACACCTGAAGGGTCTTTTTTTGTATTACTCTTTGAACTAAAAAAAAACCTCCTTTACAATATGGTGGTTCGGTATTATATAACCAAAATGGTACATGAAAATGAAAAAAAAAACTAGTTTGATATACTCTGAAATCCGCCGGATCTCCCTGGAAAATTGTTATTTTTGTTCAATTTTCTTTTTAATCTTCTTTCCTAATGTTTATCTTTTTTTGTTGCATGGATGACGTGGTTGTTCGATGAGGAGGAGGGGACCAGTGCAAAGGCTGGCCAGGGCAGAGGAAGGGTCAGGAGGAGTCTAGGCGTCAGACGCGTGGAGCACACGCGTGCGCGGAGGAGCGAAAAAGTCGCGCGTGGGCGTTTTGGAGGCTTCTAGGGGCGGTCTAGGCCGTCCATTTGAATCTTCAGATCTAACGGTTAAGATGGCGCGGTGCTGGCAGATGAAGGGTCTCCTAGGGTTCCTCCCGAGATTAAATCTGAACCGTTGATCAAGCTCCCAGATCCAACGGTCCAAGATGGGCTGCACATCAACCATAATAGAGTCAGAGTTTTGGATATTAGGGCGGGTTACTTTTTGGGCCATGTAATATTTTATTTATTTTTGGGTTTTAATAATGTAAAATGGACTGTTAATTAATTAAAACTTTGGGCTTTATTTATTTATTTAACTATTGGACTTTTATATATTTAATTTGTTTTGTTGTTTTTTGTGTTTTTAATTAATAATAAATAATAATATATTATATAATAATAATAATAATAATAATAACTAGATAATAATATAATGTTAATATAATACGAATCAAAATAAAACCTAATAATATACTTTTTGTGTTTTTATATATGCTATAATATTAAAAAGGGGTAATACTAATAATTAAAGCCCAAATATCAAAATATAAATTGGGTTAATCCCCAAATAAAACTAGTGATTACACCCTCCCCTCTATATAGCAATCTGCAAAAAGAAAAAGGGGATTACATGGGATTTAGAGAGAAAAAAATTAGACAGATCAGAGGCAAAAAAAATAAATAAAAGGGGAAGGGAGCTCGAATATAAGAAAAAAAGGTAAAAAAATAATAATAAATATACCTATTTGCTTTATGGTTCGAGTTTGAAGAGCGAGAGTGTCAATTCCTCTACTCGAGCTTTTGACAGCCGGAGGAGTCATCTTGCTCCGATAATGGCGGTGCGGTGGGGAGAGCTTAGAACCCTAAGTTTTCTCACTCTGAAATTTTAGAGAAAATGAGAGAGGGTCGGGTTTTTTTGGTTATAATGAGATAGAATGATTTTTTTGGGTAAAAAAACCCTTTTAAGCCGTGTAAGAAACGGCGTCGTTTTAGGCGCCTCTACCACAACCTAAAACAACGCCGGTTCACCCTTGTATCCGCACAGGTGACCCGACCCAGGGAGGATCCGTGAAATTTTAATGAAAATAGGATATTTGCTTTCCAGTCCCTTCCATTTTAATTTCGTCCTTTACGTTGTGGTTTATTTGTTTTCAACAACTTTTAATTTCCGTTTTATTGCAATTTAGTCATTATATTTTAATATTTAATTTCCAGCATGCTATTTCTTTTGATTTACGTTTATTTCCGTATATTTTACATTTGTTTCATTTTAGTCCAGTAATGTTTAACATTCATACCATGTAATTTAATATTAATGCATTTTAGTCCTTAATCTTTAGTTTCATGTTGTTTTATGGTTTAATCCAAGCATTATCATCATCATCATCATCATTAATATTATTATTATTATACTATTAGTATTATTATACAAAGTAGTCTACTTTTATATTATGTATATTAATATGGGTAAAATTTTGATACACAGGCTGTGTAAAATTAATTTTACACAAGCCTGTGTATTTATACTATAAAAACTCAAATCCTAAATTCCTAACCCTAACCCTAAAAACTAAACCCTAAACCTTATACACTAAATTCTAAACCCTAACCTTAAATTCTAAATCCTACAACCTAAACCCCTAAACCTTAAACCCTAAACTAAAACCCTAACCCCTAAAACTAAAAGGCACGTGTAAACTAAAGTTTACACGGCCCGTGTATCAAAGTTTTTTCCTATTAATATTATATAAGATATATGTATATATGTTTTTAAATCTATTGTTCATATTTTATGTATATTTGAAAAAATATAGTATTTTGTTTAATTATCATATATACAAATATTTATTTTTGTAAAATAAATATATGTATATATATATATATATAAACTACTAACTTAATATATATACGGGTATACTTTTTATAAATAATACATAAATATTTTATCTTAAATATTATATTTTAAGTATATATATAAAATAATAATAAATTCTTATTTTTGTAAAAATAATATATATATATATATATAAACTACTAACTTTATATATAGAGATTTTTTTGATAAATATAAATATTAAATATATTTTACCATAAGTATTATATTTTTAAGTATATATATATATATATATTTACATGTCATCCTATAATTTTTGCATCATAATAGTAATTATATATGTTAGGAATTAAGGTAATATTCTTTTATTTAAAGAATTCGAGAACTCGTGTCCCGGGCGTAAAGGGGTGCGACTTTCTTGATATCCCTAAATAAAAGAATATCCTTACCATTTAGGTTATAATACTTAAGGGAATTTTCTTTTATTTAGAAAATCGTGAAATCATTTCTCGGACGTAGAGGGATGTGAACTTCTCGATTATTCTAAATAACGCAATGTTTCTTTAAATATTTAGAACATTTTCATGCATTTAAGAATCATATTTTAAATTTTATTCAAATTCGAAATTTCCAACACTAAGACATTAAATAATCGACTAGGTATCAATTTTGGGCGGTGTGAGGTGCTAATCCTTCCCCATCCATAACCGACTCTCGGACCTGAATTTTTTATCTCTGGTTTTATTTTGGTGTCTGATCTACCTTTTTTATAAAATGATCGGTGGCCACTCCATATTTTTAAAATTTCAAAATCGGGCAGGGGTTTTCCAAATAAATAAAATCAAAAGAAATTTTAAAACCGAAAAGAGAGCGTCAGACGGATTTGAGCGATTATAATGTTATTTAGAAAATTTTTTGTATTTGTCAAGAACAAAAGAATTTTTATAATTTTTTATCCAAACCTCTAACTCAGAAATTTCATACTCCTTTTATAAGTTGTTTTAAATTGAGAGATTTCACCTCAATCCGCTATTATAACCATATATTTATCAAATATTAAAATTAATGAATTTGATTGTTTCGACCTTTAAAAATAGTTTAAACTTTTAATTTTGACTAAAAAAATATTTATCAAACAGTGTGATTAGCTCTGAGAATTTTTTTCTGTTTGTTGAAATGGAATTTGAACCAATGAGATGGAGGAGAGTTTAATGTGACCTCTCAACAACTAAAGGCTTTTAATGCACCCATGACCCAACATTATTGTCTATGACACTTTTGTAGTCCACTATTTTAATCTATTTTATTTGAACTCCGGATTTAACTGAAATTTGGTTTTATTAATCAAAATAATATTAATTTATTTTAAAAAAATATTTTATATTCAAATTAAAAGTTAATATCTTATTATTTATGGATTCTAATATTATAAAAACTCATAAAATTGTATTTATGATTGAATTTGTATGAAACCAAATTCTAATATCTCAATAAAGCTAATATTTTTAACATATTTTATGATTTTACATGAGTTGATTATAATTTAAATTATTAGAAGAACAAATTAAAATATTAATTGGCCATTCTATCTTCACATGATTATTCCCAAAATTAGCAAACATTATTCCTTGAAAAACATTTAAATAATTGATATCCCATTTTATTATTTTATACTTAAAAAAATTATAAATCAAGGAATCTTAATTGGCCATTTCTTGGTATCTATTATTAATTTTAAACTATATGTAAATCAATTTTAAACAATAATTTTGTCATCCAATGTATTGATAGTTTCATTTATACAATTGAAAATAAGAATAAGATCCTCAATTATTTAAAACTTATTTTTTATTCAGAATTTATCGATTTAATTCTGATAATATATTTCAATAAACCAAAAAAATAATCAAATTATTACTAACTTCCTAACTGATCAAACTTTAGACGGTGCCTATATTGGGAAGACAATATCCTAATCAAACTGAAAATCAAACCAACCAAATTTGAATAATTCAATGATTTTACAAAATAGATTGAAATATTAATTTTCAGATTTTACATATTTCTACTTTTGTCTAGAAAATCATTCGTCCGATTTTTAATCGGACCGCGTCAACCTTTACTTTCGGTTTCATTTCCCGCGTAATTACCACATTTCTCCCGACTGAAACGACTGTAACACCCTTATCAATACTTAATTTTTAATACTAGTACGAAATGTCACATAATATTTAATCATATTTTATAATACTTAATTTAATCAAAACAACAATTTTCAAAAAATTCAGTTTATCGCGTAAAATTAATTATAAATTTTTAACATGTCAAGTAACTTCTGTTTCCAGGCAGCAACTTGACAGTTTGGAAGTACACATTCTAATTAAGAAGACAGCCTAAAAACTGCCTAAATTAAAAATGATCTTTATTACTCTAAAATTGAAATTTATAACTTTACCCGATTTCCATTACTAGTAATTTCTTTAAACTAGTATAATCCGCATTATAAAGTAACCACTTATCTAGATATTTATATTACAAACCATATCTAGATCAGTTAAAACGAGCTACTATTATTTTATACTTGCCAACTAGAGATAAACAAAATATATCAAAGATTTATATTACTGATATGACTATTATCTCCCTGGACGATGATGCTGATACTCCTTACTCCTGCTTGGGATTACTACCTACGTGTGAAAATCATCACACGCTAAGTATATACTTAGTGAGGCATTATAATTATTTAACATAAATCAACATGCTTGAATTATAACAATAATATAATAAACATGCAGTTTGATCACTATTCCTTTATTTCCCTTATGTTAATGAAACATTAACATAATATAATTTAGATTCATAAATCCTATTAATATCCTTGCCATTATCCGAGAGTTCACCTACTCTCTAATTTATCAACCATTTAATATCAAATAAATTATTGCCCAACATAGTTTGAGGACTTGAGTACACGAGTCAAAACTGCATCAAATTGCTAATAATCCGCACCGAAGTGCTAAGAGACCGCACATAAGTGCTAAAGAACCACACCTAAGTGTTAGTAAACCGCACCGAAGTGCTAAATCGTTGGACTCTATGGCATGCCAATTACACTCTATACCTCAATTACTTATTTGGGCATTCTTTCCAATTTCATATTTGATTCACCCATAGCAATATAATTAAATACTGGGCAGTTCATACCCTAAATATAACATAAACATTCATACATGATATATCTAGTGATCAAATGCATCATAGTTCTACCTTTGACAATTCTCAATATGTCAAATATAAAAAAATATATAATCTTCAAGCATATAATTATACCAGACTTTATCACAAGTCTTTCAAATCAAACATAATATTTTTCATGCATAAAAATGCACTCACCTTGACACTTTATACTTGGTCAATAATCAACTAGCCTCACTAAGTTCAACTTTAGTCCCGTTCCTTTCCTCGATTGCTAATTCGATCTTGATTTTGTTCACAGTCTTTCCAATAGGGATTTCAGCCACTTGAAGAAGATGAGAGAAATTTATTGACTTTTCTTTTTATTTAAATTTGAGTCATTTGTCATCTTTAATAATCATTTTGAATTAAAATTTCTTTTTATTGTAAAATGACCATATTGCCCCTTTAATCCAAGGTTCCATAAATTGCCACATGTCACTTTAATCACCCAATGGCCCAAATTAATCCAAGGAGTTAGTAATTACTCACTTTGCCCTTGCCATCTTCAAAAATTACCATCTTGCCATTTTCATCCAATGGTTAAGATTAAACATGGAAAAGTAATCTTTAATCCAATGATCCATATTAATTTCCATTAAAATAAGACATGGAAATGACCTTTTTACCCTTGACTTATTTTAATAAAATATATCTTAAAATATCTCATAAAAGATTTCTCATTTATTCTATTAAATTCGATTATCCAGATTTTTCTCGAACTTTAAAGCTTTATAGCTCTTAATACAAACTCCGTATCAAAAATCCGGGTAACACGAAAATTCCACTATTGAGGGTGAACTATTCATTTATAGGACTACATTACATAACTTTTGAAAATTTTAACTTAGTCCCTAAACTTTTTGAAATTTGCACTTTGGTACCAAACTTTTCAAATTTTACATTTTGGTCACCAAAATTTTCAAGTTTTTCATTTTGGTCACTAACCAAAATTTTGAGGTATTACAATTCTCCCCCTTAAGAAAATTCGACCTCGAATTTTCCTAAGTACTAGATTGAAAAAGATGCGGATACTGCTTTTTCATTGATTCCTCAAGTTCCCAAGTAGCTTCATCTACTTTGTGATTTCTCCATAACACTTTGACTAGAGGAATCTTTTTATTTCTTAGCTGTTTTTCTCCATGAGCTAATATGTTCACAGGTTCTTCCTCGTATGTCAAATCTTGTTGAATCTCGATTTCTCCGGTGTAATGACATGCGGAGGATCTGATCGATACTTCCTCAACATGGATACATGAAAAACATCATGGATCTTACTCATCTCAGGTGGCAATGCTAACTGATATGCCACTGGACCAACCCTTTTTAGAATCTTATAAGGGCTGATAAATCTTGGACTAAGTTTGCCTTTTCGTCCAAAGCGTAACACTTTTTTCCAGGGTGATACTTTTAAAAATACCTTATCTCCGACTTCAAACTCAATATCCTTTCTTTCTAGATCTGAATAAGATTTATGTTTGTCGGAGGTAGCTTTAAGATTACCTTGAATGATTCTTACCTTATCTTCCACCTCTTGAACAATATCTGGTCCAATAACCTTTCAATCCTCAAGCTCGAAACAATTTAATGGCGTTCTAAATTTCCTCCCATATAATGCTTCGTAAGGAGCCATCTTTATGCTTGATTGATAACTATTGTTATATGCAAATTCTGCCAATAGGAGATACTTTTCCCAAGAACCCGCAAAATTTATTACACACGTTCTAAGCATATCCTCTAATACTTGGATAGTTCTCTCCGACTGCCCATCCGTTTAAGGATGAAAAGCAGTACTAAAATGTAATTTAGTTTCCAATGCCTTGTGTAAAGCACTCCAAAATCTTGAAGTGAACCTGGGATCCCTGTCCGATATAATAGACATAAGAACACCATGCAATCTAACAATCTCCTTGATATATAATTCTACCAGCCTGTTCAAGGAATAATCTGTGTGAACTGGTATGAAGTGTGCCAATTTAGTCAATCGATCCACGATCACCCAGATTGCATCTTTTTTACTCGGCGTCAAAGGCAAGCCCGTTACAAAATCTACAGCAACTCTTTCCTATTTCCACTATGGAATGGAAATTGGTTGAAGTAATTCGGATGATACCTGATGTTTTGCTTTTACTTGTTGACAAGTCAAACACTTGGCAACAAATTCTATGATGGCTCGGTTCATGCCAGGCCACCAAAAATGACTTTTCACATCTTGATACATTTTGTTACCACCTGGATGCATTGTTAAAGGGTTGTAATGGGCTTTGGAAAGTATTTCTTTCTTCAGCTCATCATCCTCAGGAACGTATAAACATCCTTTATAATATAAACACCCATTAAACTTTATTTCAAAGTCTTTAGATTCACCACTTTCAATTTTCTTTAATCTTTCCAAGCACCCTTCATCTTTGGCTTGTAACGCTTTAATTCTCTCTATCAAAATTGACTTGATTTGAAATTCCGCCACTAATGCACCATTTTATTACATTTTCAACTGGGCATTCAGGGCTCTCAAGGCAGGGAATGTTTTCCGGCTAAGTGCGTCTGCTACCATATTAGCCTTTCCCTGATGATAATCAATAATTACATCATAATTCTTGATTAATTCTATCCATATTCTCTGCCTCAAATTGAGCTCCTTTTGGGATAACAAGTACTTTAGACTTTTATGATCAGTGAAAATATAGCATTTTTCACCATATAAGTAGTGTCTCCAAATTTTTAGAGCAAACACCAATGCAGCCAACTCTAAATCATGAGTGGGATAGTTTCTCTCATAAGTTTTGAGTTGCCGTGAAGCATAAGCTACCACCTTTTCTTCTTGCATCAGCACACATCCCAAACCATTATGGGAGGCATAGCTATATATTACAAATTCTTTTTCATGTTCTGGTTGTACTAAAACAGGAGCTTCTGCCAAAACCTTCTTTAATTGATCAAAGCTTTCTTAACATTTTCTGTCCAAACGAACGGTACATTTTTTCTTAACAGCTTAGTTATCGGAGAGGCAGTCATTGAAAAATCTTTCACAAACCGCCGATAGTAACCAGCTAATCCCAAAAAGTTTCTCACTTCAGAGATATTTTTAGGAACTTTCCATTCAAGGATTGCTTGAACCTTCTTAGGATCAACTCGAATCATTCGGCTAAAACTATATGCCCAAGGAAATTTACTTCTGGTAACCAGAATTCACACTTTGACAGCTTTGCATACAACTTCTTTTCTCGTAAGATCTGATGAACAACTTGAAGATGAGCATCATGCTCCTCTTTAGTTTTAGAGTAAACCAATATGTCATCAATAAATACTACCACAAATCGATCCAAATACGGCTGGAAGATTCGATTCATTAAATCCATAAAAGTCGCTGGTGTATTTGTAAGTCCAAGTAGCATTACTACAAACTCGTAATGCCCATATCTGGTTCTAAAAGCTGTCTTTGGTATATCCGCTTCTTTGATTTTTAATTGATGATACCCCGATCAAATATCAATCTTAGAGAACACCGTTGCTCCCTTAAGTTGATCAAAAAGATCGCCAATCCTTGGTAAAGGATATTTATTCTTTATCGTCACCTTATTAAGTTGACGATAATCCACACATAGTCTCATTGATCCGTCTTTCTTCTTTACAAACAAGACTGGAGCTCCCCAAGGTGATATACTAGGCCGTATAAAACCTTTATCCAACAATTCTTATAGTTAAGCCTTCAACTCTTTGAGTTCAGTAGGAGACATTCTATAAGGTGCTATCGATATTGGTGTTGTTCTAGGAAGCACATCAATACCAAATTCCACCTCTCGATCAGGGGGTAAGCCTGGTAATTCATTCGGAAAAATATCTGGAAATTCCCGCACTGTGGGTATGTTTTCCAGATCTGTCTTTGTTTCTGGAGCACTTATCATATAAGCTAAATAAGCTTCATATTCACATGATAACAATTTTCCAGCAGCTACAGCTGCAATCTCAGGGCTCAAATAGTTATGTCTTTCTCCCTCAAACATTATTTCTGAACCCTCTGGTCCTTGTAAGACTACTCTTTTCAATCGACATTCAACCATAGGATTATATGCCGATAGCCAATCCATTCCAAGAATAATTTCAAATTCTTGGAAAGGCAATTCCATAAGATCATTGGGAAATTATATTGTTTGAATTTTTAAAGGACATTTCTTGCATATTCTACTCACTCTGGCACTTTGTCCTATTGGGTTAACAGCAACTATCTCACTTGAAATTAGTTCTACTGGGATCTTTCTTTCAAAAATTACTTTAGAACTAATGTATGAATGAGTAGAGCCTGGATCAATCAAGGTAAAAATAGGTTTGCCAAAGAGTTCGATCATACCTGCAACAATCTCTGCATCATTTTAATCCTCAACAGTTTTGATATTGTATACCCGAGTTGTCACTCTACTTTCTTGATTGGGTGTTGATGCATATGTTCTCGGTTTTCCACCTTTGTTTCCCTTGCCCCTCTGAGGCACTGCAGCAAACTGATGCGGATGAAGCTCCGAACAATTTTTTCTTGAAATGTCCACCTTGTTCGAATGGAAACATGCTCCGATCAACCAGTATTGGCCAGGATGTCTCTTGCCACAATGCTCACATTCCGTAATCGGGCGAACTCCAGGACCTCGAGTACCCGCAGTATTCATCTGAGACTGCTTCGATTTTCCTCCTGCATACCCCTTTTTAACTAAAGAGGCTGATGCTACAGGAAACGATGATACAACAAATGAACCCCAGACCTTTTCCCGCTCTGACTCTGCTTTTCTACCTTCTCTTCGAGATCCACTCTTTCTATAGCCTTGGCTCGGTTCACCATTTCTTGAAAAGTAGTGAAATTACGGGAAACTAATATCCTCTTATATTGCGAATCCAAACCAACAATAAATCTGTCAATTCTAGACTTTTAGGTAGGAATGAGCTATGTTGCAAACTGGCTTAATCTATTGTATTCGTATTCGTATTCATAAACCGATCTGCCATGCTATTTTAGCTGTAGAAATTGACATATCTTCGACAAATACGTCTCCAATATACTTTTCTTTGAATTCTTGAAGGAAGAATTCCCAAGTAACCCGTTCCGGAGGTACTTGTGCAGTTATCACGTTCCACCATACACTGGCTTGTCCCATCAAAAGGGATATTACTCCTTCTAATTTTCCATGATTATCACAAGGGATTCTACCTAACATGATCTTGACATCGTTTAACCAGTAATCAGCATCCATCGGATTTGCATCAGTATCACCTCAGAATTCTGGTGCTCCAATTTTCCTTAACTCCTTAGGGACTGATACTGGTGCTTGCGAATTTATGATCGCATCCAAGGATTGCAGAAATAAGCCTTGATCTTGCACCAGCATATTTCTTTGTTCCCGAGCCTGTTGCTCTACATTCTACTGAGCCGATTGCTCTATATTCTGCTAAACCTGAGGTGGATTCTGATTCACTCATTACTTCCGCTTTGAGCAGGCACATCCTGCTTAACATCCTACCGCAATTCCCGATAATTCGACATATGTTCATGTCACGATTATCTTAAAAAGTAAGGAGTAATCTACCCAATATCAGGCATCATCATAATCCTATACAATATCAGTAATTTTAGATATCCTAGTGGCATGTATATAACTCTTACTTTCTATAGAGACTCATTTACTATCCGAAACCGGCTAAACCTGTAGCTCTGATACCAATAAATGTAACACACTTACCAATACTTAATTTTTAATACTAGTACGGAATGTCACCTAATATTTAACCGTGTTTTATAATACTTAATTTAATCAAAACAACAATTTTCAAAAATTTCACTTTATCACGTAAAATCAATTATAAATTTTTAACCTGTCAAATAACTTTTGTTTCCAGGCAGCAACTTGACAGTTTGTAAGTACACATTTTAATTAAGAAGACTTCCTAAAAACTGCCTAAATTAAAAATGATCTTGATTACTCTAAAATTCAAATTTATAACTTTACCCGATTTCCATTACTAGTAATTTCTTTAAACTAGTATAATCCACATTATAAAGTAACCACTTATCTAAATATTTATATTACAAACCATATCCAGATCAGTTAAAGCGAGCTACTATTATTTTATACATGCCAACTAGAGATAAACAAAATACACCAAAGATGTATATTACCGATATGACTATTATCTCCCTGGACGATGATGCTGATACTCCTTACTCCTGCCCGAGATTACTACCTACGCGTGAAAATCATCACACGCTAAGTATATACTTAGCGAGACATTATAATTATTTAACATAAATCAACATGCTTGAATTATAACAATAATATAATAAACATGCAGTTTGATCACTATTCCTTTATTTCCCTTATGTTAATGAAACATTAACATAATATAATTTAGATTCATAAATCCTATTAATATCCTTGTCATTATCCGAGAGTTAACCTACTCTCTAATTTATTAACCATTTAATATCAAATAAATTATTGCCCAACATAGTTTGAGGACTTGAGTACACGAGTCAAAACTGCTTCAAATTGCTAATAAACCGCACCGAAGTGCTAAACCGTTGGACTCTATGGCATGCCAATTACACTCTATACATCAATTACTTATTTGGGCATACTTTCCAATTCCATATTTGATTCACCCATGGCAATATAATTAAATATTGGGCAGTTCATACCCTAAATATAACATAAACATTCATACCTCATATATCTAGTGATCAAATGCATCACAGTTCTACCTTTGACAATTCTCAATATGTCAAATATAAAAATAAATATAATCTTCAAGCATATAATTATACCAGACTTTATCACAAGTCTTTCAAATCAAACATAATATTTTCCATGCATAAAAATGCACTCACCTTGACACTTTATACTTGGTCAATAATCAACTAGCCTCACTAAGTTCAACTTTAGTCCCGTTCCTTTCCTCGATTGCTAATTCGATCTTGATTTTGTTCACAGTCTTTCCAATAGGGATTTCAGCCACTTGAAGAAGACGAGAGAAATTTATTAACTTTTATTTTTATTTAAATTTGAGCCTTTTGTCATCTTTAATAATCATTTTGAATTAAAAATTCTTTCTATTGCAAAATGACCATCTTGCCCCTTTAATCCAAGGTTCCATAAATTGCCACATGTCACTTTGATCATCCAATGGCCCAAATTAATCCATGGAGTTAGTAATTACTCACTTTGCCCTTGCCATCTTCAAAAATTACCGTCTTGCCATTTTTCATCCAATGGCTAAGATTAAACATGGAAAAGTATTCTTTAATCCAATGATCCATATTAATTTCCATTAAAATAAGACATGGAAATGACATTTTTACCCTTTCCTTATTTTAATAAAATATATCCTAAAATATCTTATAAAATATTTATCATTTGTTCCATTAAATCCGATTATCTGGATTTTTCCTGGACTTTAAATCTTTATAGCTCTTAATACAAACTCCATATCAAAAATCCGGGTAACACGAAAATGCCACTTTTGAGGGTGAACTATTCATTTACAGGACTACATAACATAATTTTTTGAAAATTACAACTTAGTCCCTGAACTTTTCAAAATTTACACTTTGACACCAAACTTTTTGAATTTTACATTTTGGTCATCAAACTTTTCAAGTTTTTCATTTTGGTTACTAACCAAAATTTTGAGGTATTACATCGACACCGTTATGGCTCATTACCACTAGGGGTTTTCAAAAATATCTGACCCGACCGATCCGATTTGACTACTCGAATATAAATAATCGAGTATTTATCCAAAAAAAATTACCTAGGTCAGGTACCCGGTATTTTTGGGTACCTCGATATATTTGAAACTAATATTTTTTATATTCGATATATATATATATATATATTAAACTAATAAAAATCTTAATTTTTTATTTTTATATTTAAAAAATATATTTTTATATTCGGGTACTCAATTACTCGATTTTACGGGTACCCGACCAACACGGGCTGACTAAACCACTACCCGAAGACTCGGGTACCCGAATTTGAACACCCCTAATTACCATACCATTCTCGAATACAAGTATCGCCATTATAGACAGTGGACCCCATCTCGAACGTTTCGTTTTAGGCTTCCTCCGTAAATAAAAACTGTTAATCGATTAATAGTAAATGACTTGAAATGACGTGACAAATTTAAACTCACATAACAATACACGTTAACGTAACAATATTATATGGACAAAAGTGTTGACAAAATGACACATCAATCAAAAATACTTTTATCAAAATTATTTTTTCTTGGCATGTCATTCTGTCAAGTCATTTCAATATGTTTATCGTTAGTTGACTAACAATTTTCATCCACATATGATGTCATTTTAGCTCAAAATAAACTGATTAGGGTTAAGGTACTAAAAAATACAAACCAAAATGACTATCTAATCAAACTTTAAGGGCATTTTTTGACATTATACAAATAAAAAATATAACACCATATAAATTTCATAATTATACTAACAGATTGAAAATAAATAGTACTAGTTTTATAAAATATTTAATAATCAATAAATGGGATATAAATATGAAAATTTTATTCTTCAATAAATACAAAACATTAACTACAAAAAAGGATAGTTTTAGGAGTTGTTTTGTATTGTTTTTTCGAAAGTACTTTTCGAATAAAAAAAACTTTTGAGATAAAAAAATATGCAAAATTTATAGTTTTTCAGCATTGATAAAATTTAAATGTTGTAAGTTTATTTTAAAGGCAAAGTATATAAATAATCATTAAATTATACTAAAATAAACTTTGGGAAAACTATCTAAATAGTACCCAGTTATTGGCACGTTATCATTTTAGTACCCCACCTATTTTTTTTAGCAAAATGGTACCTAACGTTACGTTTTTAAAATGGTACCTCCGTCGTTTAAAATTAACGAAAAAACTAATGTGCATTTTTTTATTATTTTTTTTCAATTTTCACATCATTTCCTCTCTCATAACTAGGATACTACATGTTATTTTTTAATATTTTTATTTGTACAACCAGAATGTGACACGTGTCACCTTCTGATTGGTTGAACAAAACCAAAGGAAATAAAGGTTAAGCGCTCAACCATTGAGACAGGCAACTAGTAGTGATTAAAACCAAACAAAAACATATTTAACTTAACCAAAGTTTCAGCGTCAAAATAAAAGAAAATTGTTTCTATAAAGAATCAAACTTGGGACCCCTTGTAAAATTGATGCTGTGCAAAGCTATTAAACTAAGTTAATAATACATTTAGAATTCATTAGAGTTAATATTTAAGTTAAATCACGTCACCACTAAATTAAATAAATAAGTATTTTTTTGTTGTAAAACTAATATTAAAAATATTCCTAAAAAATTAAATTTATTATCTTTATTTGGAATAAAATATAAATTTTAAATTATTTGTAAATTTATTTATTTTTATAATATTATATTATATAATGTAAAAAATAAAATAATAAATTATTTTCTCATTTTTATTGAAATTAAAAAAATTAATAAAAAAACTATGCACTTATTTTCATAATAAATTATTTTATATTTTTGTAAATTAAAAAATTAATATAATAAATATTTTTTATAATACCATATTAGATAATGTAAAAATTAAAATAAAAATTTAAAAATAAATAATTTTTCAAATAATTTAAATTTTATATTTTATTCCAAATAAAAATTATAAATTTAATTCGTTAGGAATACTTTTAATATTATTTTTACAACAAAAAATAAATACTTATTTATTTAGTTTAGTGGTGGCGTGATTTAACTTAAATATTAGTTCTGATGAATTTTAAACATATTGTTAATTTAGTTTAACGGCTTTACACAATATCTATTTTACAAGGGGTTCCAAGTTCGATTCTTTATAGTAGCAATTTGTTTTATTTTGAGTCGGTAACTTTTGTTAAGTTAAATATTTTTTTGTTTGGTTTTAATTACTACCAGTTTGAGTTCCTGACATTTTATCCATGTTGTCCCTGGTTCGAATCTTATTGCCCATATTTATCAAAATTGTTTTAATGAACCGAAATATCCAAATGCCAAGGATAATTTTAAAATTTACCAAGTTACAAAATTCGCCAAGAGCGCACTGTTTCTATCCCTTTTCTATCTTCGGAAAGATTTCAATTCAAATATCTTGGTTTAATGCAACAATGGAAATTTATGCAATTTTTGAGTTTACCCAGGATTTTATATCGTAACCTTGTTTTGATTTTTTACTCTAATGCCCGGTGTATCTATAATATAAATAAAACCGAAGTTGTTGTTATTAAATCTTATCTCATGGGTAAGAAATTTCAAATTGATTCAACTGTTTTAGCCAATTTTTTGGGTCTTGAGGATACAAGAATTGATAATGATGACTCTTTAGGCCATGTTCTTAATGGCTCTGTGATCGTGCTAGATGCCTATGATCGCACCCTACACCTTATGATCACTTGGTGGTTTCATCCATCCGGTGGGAAGTTTTCTACGATCTGACAAGTCGATAAATTTTGGATCCGGTGTTTTCATGAGGGTAAGCGACCAAACCTTGTTCGCAGAGATCGTCTACCTTGTGCAACATTGCCACATGACTCTTGTTATATCCTTCACCTATGGCACCGCCTTGAGCTTTATATTTCATAAGATGAGAGTTGATTGTTCTTATGATTTTCCCGAACCGCTCACTGATCCTGTTGATGAGCGCTCCCTTCACCGAGCAAAGTTCACATACTACAATGGAGAATGGGTTCGAAATATTGATCTTCCGATTGTGTTCAACCCGAACAACCGGTGGCTCCTTAAGAGGTTCCGGTTCCACAAGCTCTGGTGGCCCAACCTAATCAAGATGTTCTCATGGCCTACCTCAATGAGCAATTTTCATCTTTAGGTACCTCTATTGCCTCTTTGAATATGACAATGAATTCTGGGTTTGCCGCGATTGACACTCAGTTCACATCCTTGGATGAGAGAGTGACGGCTATTGAAAATCGCCAAAACTCCATGGATATCACTCTTACGGCTTTTCATGGCGACTGACGTCAATCTCTTGGCACCCATGTAGATGATGAAGATGAAGAGGATGAAGACGATGGGGATGATGGAGACGCACCTTAGGCATATTGCACTTCATCTCATATCATATTAGGATTAGTTTATGCACCTTTGTTTTTATGGTTTATGGACTCTTATGCTTTGATTTCTTTTGGTTTATGCTTTAGGATTTGAGTTGGATTTGTTTTATTATGCTTTGAATTAATATTAATGAATATGTTGTTTTCTTTAAATTGCTTGGAATTTATTCATTGCTTATATCCATTGCCTTAAGTTTTATATCCCATTAATTTTGATCTAACAAAAAGGGGAGAAGAAATTGAGTTAAAGTTTTTTACATTTTCCAAAGTTAAGCTTAAAGTAAGGGAGATTATTTTCAAAATTTTCAAAGATACTTTAAAATTTTACTTAGGTTTTTTTTTATCAAAACGAGGGAGATTGTAAAACCTATATTCAATTTTGATGTATCAAATTGCTTAAGGACCAAATTGTAAAAGAAAATAAATTTTTAAGTATTCAAAAGTCTCACAAAATGACAAGGAAAAGTTTTTCTAATTCCAATACTTAAATCCAAAAATATTTCTAAGTATTTCAAGCCAAATTCAACAAATACGCCTAGTTGTATCGATACGGCTATGCCCATTTCGATACGGATTTTAGCTACTAGAATTTTATTTTGCAAAGCGTATCGATACGGATATACCCGTTTCGATACAAATTTTGGCTACTGGAATTTTATTTTGCAAACCGTTTCGATACGGCTAAGCCCGGTTCGATATGGCCTTCATCTGGGTTGTTGTTTTAAAGCTACGCGATTCGATACGGTCACACCCGTTTCGATACATCATTCATCTGGGTTTAAGTTATTACTTACCCGTACTGATACGGTCACTACTATTTCGATACGGTATGTTGAGATCTTCAAGATCATTGCATTTAATTTTTCCACCGTTCCCTTGTTAGTTATTGGAATCATAATTTTTTTATTTTCAGTTACCCGTATCGATACGCCTCTAGGAGTACCAATGCATTTTTTCAACTCAGATTCTAGTGAGTAAATATCGTACCGATACGGCCTTGCCGTTTCGATATGCCTCCATTTTTACTCTTTGTATGTTTCGATACGCCACTACATGTATCGATACGCTATTGTACAACGGCTCTTTCTTCTTTTGACAGGTACCGATACGGCTCTTCGCGTACCGATATGGTTGATTACTAGACATCATTTATTGCAGGAAAAATGGTCCCTAACGTCTATATTGATGACTTCAACCACCCAAACGGTTAGAATTCAATGAGAGAGTATAAACACAAGTCTCCAAAGCTGCTACAACAACCATTTGAACATCCATTGAACAACTATCAAGCATTCAAGCAAAAATCCAACCCTTGAGCTATTAGAGTCAAATTCTTTGTAAATCCACTTGAGTGAACAAATTTGTATTATTTCTTTTGTCAAGTTTGGGTTGTGTGATCTTGCAATCTGGGAAAATATTTACCTTGTGAGGGTTTTATTCATTTACCATTTTCTTACTTTGTAAAAGATTGAATCTTTCAAAGCTTTGGGTAGAAATCTTTGAAGTTCTAACGGTTTCCTCCTAAGCCTAGAAAAGGGAAAGATTTCATAGTGAATTTGTTGAAATCCTTAGTAGGAAGCTAAGGTAGTAGACGTAGACCTTGTTAAAAGGTTGAACCACTATAAATCCTTGTGTCCCATTGTCCATACTTTCTTAAATTGCTTCCAAAATTTTAAATTGCCAATTCACCCCCTCTTGGCCACTTTCTGAATTGATTGATCATCCCAACAAGCTAGTTTTTAAAGGGCTAGTTTTCCAATGGCTAGTTTTTCATTCCACACTATAAATACAAACCAATGACACTTGAAGAAGAAGAGGATGGACATCCAAGCTTAAAGGTCAAGAGAGTAGATTTTTTCATTATTTATTTCTTGTAATCTTTTGTATTTCTTTAGTCCAATCCTAGTGAGATAAAAAGTGTAAACACACACCTAGAGAGGTATTTTGTTTACAAATGTCAAGACTCATTGTTGAGGGATAAGTTCTAGTTAATCTGTATAAAAACTAGGGTGAGGGTTTCATCTTAGCCTGTGAAAAGGTAGAGATGTAAAGGTTACCCATTGAGCCTGTAAAAAGGAATAATTCATAGTAGTAAATTGGGAAATCCTTAGTGTGGATGCTAAGGTAGTGGATATAGACCTTGGTTAGAAGGTCGAACCACTCTAAAATCGAATGTGTCAAATTTTCATTTCTTTTTCGGTTTTTATTTTCCCAATTTCAAATTAAACCTCTACACCCTTCATCAGCACTATTTTCGGTTGAAGACATCGAGCCTATCAATTTCTATCAAAGCGAGACTCAAATCGATGGTCTAACAACAATTGAGAATATCCTAGGAGTGCTCGATCCATTTCTATATTCAACCGACCTTGAAGAGCTCATTTTTTCGACATCAAGCTCAAGCAATCATGATGAACCATCAATCTTCCTCTCAATTACAAAGGTGATTTTATCAAAAAATTAATGATGGGTAACCTCTAAGCTTAATCTCTTTGATTATTTGGTTACTTGTTTTTAATGATTTTGAATGATCATGTATATTTTTATTGTTAAATATTTTATATATGCATGAAATTGAAAGAGGTTTTATGCATAAGTGTGTTTAACATACTCATTCTTATTTTTGCATAAACTCTAAAAATACTTCGATAAATTGAATTTCATGGATTTTTATACTTGATCATTTTTATTGAAATTCAATAATTTCTTAAGTGTCAAAGTATTTTGAGCTAAAATTTAAAATGGAATGCACTTATTAAGGTAGAGCTTTTGTTTTCAAAAGAATTAACTTACTCTCTATTGTTATTATTTGAACCTTAAAGATTGAATTATTTTTGATATAACAAAAAGGGGAGAGATAAGTTTGAAAATTTTAATTTCAAAAGAAAATGGGAGCTTTAAATATTTTTCTAAAATATTCTTTTTCTAAAATTATTTTTATAAGGGGGAGATTTTTAAAAACAATTTTTTAAAAGGTTTTGTTATATCAAAAAAATGAGTTTGTTGATATATTTATTTTGATATAACAAAGTGAAAAATGTTGTTGGACTTAAATAAATATTGCAAAATAATTCAAAGTCCATTTAATTTGAAAAATATGTTTGAAAGCTTTTAAAAGTGTTTTTGACTCTAACAATATTTTCAAGCTTTTAAAAGTAGTTTTCCAACGGCTAGTTTTTCATTCCACACTATAAATACAAGCCAAGGACAGTTGAAGAAGAAGATGATGAACATCCAAGCTTAAAGACCAAGAGAGTAGAGTTTTTTCATTGTTTATTTATTATAATCTCTTGTATTTCTTTAGTCCAATCCTAGTGAGCCAAAAAGTGCAAACACCCACCTAGAGAGGTATTTTGTTTACAAATGTCAATACCTCATTGCTGAGGGATAGATTCTAGTTGATCCTTATAAAAACTAGGGAGAAGTTTCTATCTTAGCCCGTGAAAAGATAGAGATGTAAATGTTACCCCTTAAGCTTGTAAAAAGGAAGAATTCATAGTAGTGAATTGGAAAATCCTTAGTGTGGAAGCTAAGGTAGTGGATGTAGACCTTGGTTAGAAGGCCGAACCACTCTAAAATTGAATGTGTCAAATTGTCATTTCTTTTTCGGTTTTTGTTTTCTCAATTTTAAAAGAAACCTCTACACCCTTCATCGGCGCTAATTTCAGTTGAAGACATCGAGCCTATGTTGAGATATTTGATTTTGATATAACTTAATGAAAAATGTTTTTGGACTTAAACGAATTTACAAAAATATTTCAAAAGTCCAAAAACTTGAAAAATATGTTTGAAATGTTTTCAAAGGGTTTTTGGCATGTTTAAAATCTTTTTAAATAGCTAAAGTGTAAAAAATAGGCCCTGAATACCGGTACAGTTTGACTTGTACTGATACCCAGTAGTGCCCGTACTGGTACAATTTCTCGAGTATCGATACGCCCTTTTATCCTTAAGTTTTAACAAATTCCAGTAGCCAAAATGAGTACCGATATGGCTTCACCCATACCGATACGAATGGGCCTTTATTGATACACTTGTATCGTGTAACGATACCTAGTGTATTTATTGCCCAACGACTTTTTCTTCTTTAGGTTGCTACCGATACCAACATCTGTGTACCGATACACCCTGCTCCAGAAGTGCATTAAATGCTGGAAATAAAATCTCAACGGCTCTAAACATTCCCAACAGCTAGTAATGGTCATAAAGCTATTGTAGGGTTTAAAAGACCTCTTCAAGCAGCCATGCAACAACAAGAAACCAACTACCAACATTCATGTACTGGGAAATCTAGTTTTGAGCTAAAATTGTCATATTTCTTGTAGAAAACACTGGTGAGCCAAATTGTCACATTTGCTCAAGTCTTTAGGTTTTTGGGTGTGAGCTTAACTTGCAAACACATTTGCCTTGTAAGGGTTTTCATTGTTTGCTTATTCATTTTTCTCTTGTAAGAGAGTGTATTCAAGACTCTGGGGTATAAGTCTTGGTTGTGAGGGTTATCTCCTTGATCCCAAAAAAAGGAAAGAAAAATTAGTGAATTTGCAGAAAATCCTTAATGTGAATAGCTAAGGTAGTGGAGGTAGACTTGGTTTAGAAGTCAAACCACTATAAATCATCGTGTCAAAATTTTTATTACTTAGCCATTCATCCACCAAAGCAAAAATCTAATTCACCCCCTCTTGGCTATTCGGTTGATCGTACGAGCCTCCCAAAAGGACTATTAACTTATTTTACCCTAAAATTATTTCTAAAATAGAAATAAAAAAGGTAAATTATGTAAATCATCACTGAACTTTACTCTCAATCCTATTTTGGTCATTGAAGTTTTAAAATTTTCAATTTACTCACTAAAGTTTAGATATTGAACGTTTTTTTGCCACTCATTCGCTAATTTTTTGGCGACGTCCATTTATCGCTGAATAATTTTTTTTCAAGATCTGAACGATGAAAAACTTCATTGACACGAGAGAAGCAACATACTAAGAAATGAGCTCCATCCAATGACGAAGGAGGAAAATCGACGAAAGAGAAGTCAATAAATTTTTGGTTAATTCGTGAACTTCAGAGCAATTTCCAACAAAGTGGAGATCAAATTCAGACTCAAAAGGTGGAGATGAAGTGACTGGTGAAATTTGAGATTGAACGACCACTATCTACGAATGTTAGGGTTAAAGGGTTATAAAGAGCATTCAATGTATAAACTTTAGTGATAAAAAGTTTAAAAGAGCATTCAATGTCTAAACTTTAGTGATAAAAAAGTTTAATGTCTAAACTCTAGTGAGTAAATTGAATATTTTATAACTTCAGTGATAAAAATAGGTTTAAGAGTAAAGTTTAGTTATAATTTATGTAATTTACCCATAAAAATTATTGAAGTGATGCTTCCTAGCATAATGAAGAGCCAAAACCCTCAAAACAGCTGATAAATCCTCGGGGACAGAGAGAGCCACCGGCAACAAGATGTGTGGAATTGCTTTACTTGTCTTTGGCATTTGAATTAACTTATCGGCTCTAAATATTGATTTCATATCTCCATCCTCTAAAACCCATCTTGCTTTTCCATTAGATGATCTTAAATCAGCTTTAGAAAGACGAGGCCCTGACAGTTCCGGCACCAAGAAGCTTCCTCTTCCTCTTCATTCAAACAATTCAATTTCTGGAAACTCTTGTGTTGCTTCTGTTAACGAGGGATCTCACGTGCTAGATAATGGTTCAAACATTTCTGAATCCTTCGTAGAACTTGTTTTTCTCGGTGCTACGTTGCAGTTAAGGGGAGTAGCTCCTTTGAGTCAGCCATTGGGGGATTCTTCTGCGAACATTCTTATTTATAATGGTAAAGTTTGTTCTTTTATGTTGGTTTGGTTGTTGGGTTTTGATTCTTTTTCTATCAGAACAGTTCGGTTTATGCTTAGTCATCTTTTTCTTGTTGTATGGTTAAATATGAAATTTTTAGAGGAATTGAGGTTGGGAGTGACGACAATGACTCTGAAATTCTTATGAAATCTCTGGGAAACTACTGCTCCTGTCGTTCCCATGAACATAATACAACATGTGATTTTAATGGACAAGGGAAAGGTTCTATTTGTCACGGGACGCAAGCCAAGGTCCGAGTCATTGGCACCACAAGGTGCACACCAGGGTTCCCAAGAGGTTCTAATAGAGATTTTGGGCCCAAAGAGACCACCAGACTTAGCCTAATCTGTGGGAGATTCTAGAAGGCTTATCCATCCACTTTGACCTATGTAAACTTGCCTTGTATACATAGAATTTGTTACCATAGATAGAAAGGAATATTTCTAGGATTATACCATTGTGGTTGGTGGGCTTCGATCATTGCCATCGATGTAAATTTGTATAGACCGTCGGATTAGGGAGAACTTAACTATAAATAGAGGTCTCCCCATCCTCATTTCATGTATCAAAGTTTCCAAGGAATAAAGGCATTTACTCTAAATCCTCTGAGTGTTCTTGTGTTATTTTCTTTGTTCTTGAGCGTTCTTTCGAAGTTCTTCTCGCTCATCTCGTTTGATTCGATTCTGCATAGAACGCTTTGCATTTGTCGGTGCTTGGGAAGTTTGATCTTTCGAGAGGGTTGAAAAGGCTCACTTAGGCGTTTGTCTTGAGTCACGTCGCCTAAGGCCGCACAGTGAGCTGGTTGGAACTCTAGCCACGTGACAGTTGGTATCAGAGCCTTGTTCGAGCGACGTGAGCTAGTTTGAGGCACAAAGCATCGAGTTGAGATGGGATCAAAGAAGGGAGAGAATGCTGCTGCGAGCCAAAAGGGTGTGGAGACCCAGGCTAACAAAGGAAGCCAAGCAAACTCGAGGGACAAGTTATCGGCACTCGAGGAGAGGGTTGCCATGCTTGAATGATCTATGAAAGATTCTGTAGAGTGACTCGACGTAGTGGATGCACGGCTCGAGGAGCTGGATGACCAGGGTGATCAGTCAGAGGGAGAGAGATATGCTCTCAAAGCCATACTGAAGGCCTTGAGGGTGGAAATGGTGGATCTGAAGGCGCAAGTGATGGTTTATCAAGCTGCCATACGAAATAGAGTGTTAACTACGACGACACCTAGACCAATGAAGAACATTTCGAAGCCAAAATAGTTCAAGGGGAACCGGTCGGTGAAAGATGTTGAGAACTTCATTTGGTACATGGAGCAATACTTCCGGGCAATGAGCATCACAGATGAAGCCAAGAAGGTAAATATTGTTGTTGTTTACTTGACTGACGTTGCTTTGTTATGGTGGCGACGTAGGTGCCTTGATGAGAATAGTGGGGGCACGGGCGTTGGAATCTGGAAGGAGTTCCAAGCGGAGTTCAAGCAGTAGTTTTGCCCGAGTAACACGGTGAGAGAAGCCAGTACCAAGTTTAGGAGGCTTCGACACGAGGGATCCATTGCGGATTACATTCAGGAGTTTAGTGAGCTACAACTCCTTATCCCCGGCTTGTGTGAGAAGGATGTGCTTTTCACGTTTATGGATAGACTGAAGCCATGGGCCAGGACCGAGTTAGAGCGGAGGGATGTGCAGGAACTTTCCAAAGCCCTAGCCATTGCGGAGTCCTTGACCGACTATAGTGCTTACAAGTCTATGAAGTCCAAGTCTTCCAAGCCCTGTGGCAAGGGCAATGGTGGGAGAGACAAAGACGAGTCCAAGCCATTGCGATGATGGCAATGAGAGGCCATCGACCAAGCCGAACCGGTATGCGAAACAAGATGATCGGAAGGATCGAGGATCCGTAAGGTGTTACCATTGTGATGGTCCACACGTAGTGAAAGATTGTCCCAAGAAGAGGAGCCGCCTCGATGCCATTTTCCTTGAGGATGACGAGTCAGATGGAGAACCCGATAGAGTTGGTGCAATCGCCAGCATCAATAGAGGGAAGCCGGGGGTAGAAAAAGTACATTGAAAGTGTTACCGATGTAAGGGGCCACATTTAGCGCGATAGCGCCCGGATCGAGTCAAGAAGTCCAAGGAGGACGAGCCTGAGAGTGATAAGGCTGCGAAGCTTGGCTCGATGATCTTGAATTCTGCCAAGGCGAGGAAGGGCCAGAAGTAGAAAAGGTTGATGTTTGTCGACATAAACATGGCAGGATGATCAAGGAGTGCTTTGGTGGACACCGAGGCAAGCGATGTATTCATGTCTAAGAAGGCTGCTGAGAAGCTTGGTCTTAAAGTTGTGGATTCAACTGGTAAGATCAAGGCTGTGAATTCAAGGGAAGTTCCAGTTGTGGGAACAGTGCGGAAGATTGAGTTGCAGATTGGGGATTGGAAGGCCAATGAGGATTTCAAGGTAATCGAGTTAGATGACTTTGATTTTATTTTGGGACTAAACTTTCTTGACCGTATTGAAGATGTCATTATTTTGTTTACCGACGTCGTGTGTATCTTGGATCCAAGACAACGGTGCATTGTGCCTCTGTGCCGAGACAACGGGCGAGGAACCAAGAAGCTGACAGCCATTCAGATTGTCAAAGATGCTCCAAGCCAATGAGACATCGAGTAAGAGGCGACAATTGGGGACACTACCTTGGATGGGCGAGAGTTGCTCGAGGTAGTTGGCGTGAAGGCGTCGAGGAGCCACCCATGAACGAGGTGGTTGAGGCATCGAACTTCAATGGCCGAGGAGCAGTGGAGCGTCAAACTTCAGGGATGAGGGATTGATGCGTAGAGTAAATACCAGGAAAAGAAGTGAGGTACATCTTGAACTCATTGATAGTGTTTTACAGTTTGATTTGCTGGATTTATTGGGTGTAGGGTGCAGGAAACCTAACCATCATATGGAGTTGCCAAGACTTGGTGCGGGCTGAAGCAACCTTTCAAAATTCTGAGGGTTCGTTCGGTGTTCAACGTGAAGGCGTCCAAGTTTGTGTACAAGGATCGGAAGAGTCCAGATCGGGGCAAGTCAGAACTGGTAGGAAAGAGTTTCTATGATCAAGATATGCCTGGGACGGGTAATTTTGCATGGCGGTGCGAGCCAAGGCGAGCAGTCTTTATGAGGGGACAATCGAATCAGAGTCCAGTTCTCTTTATTGTCACGGGGCCATTACCCTATTCCCAAAAGACATGTCTGATAAGATATGCAGCGCCACCGTATTTATATCCCAAAACCTCCATTTTCCTTTCCGATGTGGGATTAATGACCCTGCCTCTTCTCAGGCGTGACATTATGAGGAGATCGGTCCTTATGGAGGGACAATCAAGCCAGATTCCGAGTTGAGAGCAAGCCAAGGTGCGCGAAAGGAAGCTCCAGGATCGATCTCAGCTTTGTTCAAGAAGCGTGACGAGGGCTTATCCATTCACTTTGACCTATGTAAACTTGCCTTGTGTACATAGAATTTGTTACCATAGATAGAAAGGAATATTCCCAGGATTATACCATTGTGGTTGGTGGGCTTCGATCATAGCCGTCAACTATAAATAGATGACTCCCCCTCCTCATTTCATGTATCCAATTTTCCAAGGAATAAAGGCATTTACTCTAAATCCTCTGAGTGTTCTTGTGTTCTTTTCTTTGTTCTTGAGCGTTCTTTCAAAGTTCTTCTTCGCTCATCTCGTTTGATCCAATTTCGCGTAGAACGTTTTGCGTTTGTTGGTGCTTGGGAAGTTTGATCTTCCGAAAGGGTTGAAAAGGCTCACTTTGGCGTTTGTCTTTAGTCACATCGCCTAAGGCCGCACGGTGGGTTGGTTGGAACTCTACCCACGTGACATATTGCTGATGTTCTTTCAATTGTAAAAGGACCATGGGCTATCATTTACTAGCAGGCAACCTCCAACGGTAAGTCACTGTGTGTCATTATTTAACTTGGTACATAAGTGGTATTTTCTTTAGGTGATCTGTTGTTGAAGTTTTATTCATTTTTCATTGCCAGGAGAGTTCGAAAACCTTGCGGTTTGGTCGAGACGCGTTTGGTAGGCGAAGCCTTCTTGTTCACTGGCCAACTATGGAGGAGCCTCGTTTTCTACTTTCATCTGTGTCACCGAATTCTTCGAGCCTACAAGATTCAGGTATATAGTTGACTCACTGTTCATCCTATTGAGAAATTCTAAGTTCTAATTGTGGTTCTATGATGCTTAACATTTCATCTATTGTAAACTATTCATCCATGAATGTTATATCATTTCCTTTGTATCAAACAATGTCACCCTGTTGCAGATTATGAAGTTGAAAATGGGACTTGTAAGCACCTATTTTTGTCCATGGCCCAATATATCATACCCAGACCCAATTAAAACCCCAACCAACCCATTTCAGAGAACCCAAACAAATTAATCCAAATAAAATAAAAACCTATATTACAAAATACCATTTAATACCCAAATTACCCTTAAATCTAAAAGCTAACCCTAACCCTCCTACACTGCAGCAACCGCCGCCGCCGAGCCGCCATTGCCCCCTTGCCACGTAACCACCACGTGTCAACCACCGGCCCTCCCACCGCCCAAGTCGATGCCACGCGTGCCTCACCGCCCTGCAAAAAGGCAAAATATCAGATAAACATTAGGTTTATTTTATGTAAATATTTGGGTTATAAAAACCCAAGATTCAAGATGTAAAAGGAGGTTTCGTTCAATAAAAAAGATAGCAGATTCGAACACACAAAAAAAGAAAAAGTAAAGATCGAAATAAAAAGGAAAATAGATCGAACAAAAATACAAAAAAGGTAAGAACATAAAAAAAACCCTTTCGGTTTTTTGCAGATTTACGAAAATATAAGGGGATTTGGGAAAAAACCGAATTGAACGATGTCTTTGCATGACCCTCCGGTACCGACGACGGCAGCTGACGCGTCAGCCGGCGGTATCAAACGGCGGAGCCACCGCCGAATTCTGGAGAAACACGACAGGGGGGAGAGAAAATATTAAGCTATCAATTTTTTTAAGAACTCAAATGAAAATGAATTATTTTTTGGTGAAGTGAGTATTTAAAGGCTCACCAAAACGCGTCGTTTTGGTGTCGGCCTTTAAGGCCCAAAACGATGTCGTTTTGGCTCTATACCCGAATACCTGACTCGACTAGGATTCGCGTCCTGTTGGAGCTAAATGGGGAAATTGTAGCCATGGTCCTCCAGCTTCTGTATCCTCACAATTTTGCCTTTAATTATTATTAATACAAGTTATTATTTTTATTATTATTATTATTACATATAATAATAAAAATATTATCATTATTAGCAATTATTATTATTATAAATATATTACTATATAGTGTATCATATTATTATTACTATCATTATTTTTATACATATATACGATTTCATACTATTATCTTTATTATTATCAATATTATTATTTACATAATATTTATGATTCAATATATATTCGTATATTTTCTAGATACTTTTCAATCAAGTTTAAAATTAAAAATGGTTTAGGGGTTATCGTGAAAAACGTATCTCGAACTTAAGAGGTGCCGTTTTCCGTTAACTTCTATCGGAAAATGTCATTTTATTTCTAAACTAAAATTTTTAAAATAGGTTCCTTTATTCGGAATCTAACAAGAAATTATGCCCCAGGTGTTGGGGTGTAAATTTCTTCCGAACAAAATATTTTCTGAAAGATTTCAACGGGATCACAATTTTTAAATTAAATTCGAATTCTTAATTTCCCTCGCTTAGACAATAAATAATCGACCAGGTACCGATTTTGGGCATTGTGGGGGTGCTCATCCTTCCCCACAAGTAACTGACTCCCGAACCTGTTTTTCTGGTTTCGCAGACCGAAACTCATTGTTTTAATAAAATGACATAAACATATTTTATTAAAATAACCGAGTCTTAGGGTGATCCAATCTCACCTAAATAAAAGATTGGTGGTGACTCCATCCAAAACCAAATATTTTCATAAGAATGCGTCAAGCACCCCACGACCGTTGCGCAGGGCCGTTGTTACAGCTTGGCGATTCCGCTGGGAACCTTTTTTTGAGAGTTAGCCATTAGTTGATTACTTTTTGTCTTAACGGGTGGAAACTATAAATTTAGTTTAATATATTTTGTGATCCCTTTTCTTGTTAATTTTTTTACAAAAAAGGTTTTTTAAAAAATTTCCTTGATTTTTTTGCATAGCATGAGCTCTATACCCGAGCTCCGTCCCTTTTAAGTGGGAGTGAGAAGCTACGCCTTCGTGAGGTATCTCCTCCGTGCATGATAGTGGATCACTTCCAGGATATATCGGTACCTTTGTCTCCGTGAGATCTTCATCTCTGCACAGACTTAGAGAAATGTATCCTCCCCAATCGATGTCCCGGTGACAGTTCGGGTACCGTTACTATAGAACCAAAACCACATGTAGTGAACCATAGCAACCTACCTTGTCTAGAGCCATACCGAACCTATGCCCGTTTAGAGAGTCACCTAATAGGTGTATGGTAGATAGGGTTAGGGAGTTTCTTTAATTCCTTTCAATTATGCTCTTTAATTTCAGTATCATTTATTTTCTCTCAATAAAGCATATACTAGGTATCATGCCGGTAGAAATGTATGTTTGGGTAGGACCCATTTTTTGTTTAAAATGTGCGGGTAGAAAGCATGATGGGGGTATGATTGCTTTTATTCGAGTAAAACATGTCTACTTATAGGTTCTAAACCTTTTAATCTCTTGCAATAGCTTATTGATCATTTAATATGTACTAACTTGCTTTATTTTGTCTTTGCATCGCATTAGCATCTCATTTTGCATGCATTTGCATCACTTCATACTGCATAATCATTTCTTGCTCGAGCTCATGATCTTGAGAGAATTGTGATCGCAGTGATTTTGGGGCATCCAATCTGGCCGAGTCAGCATTGGTTTTTCACTTGAAGTAAGGCTAAAAAATGGATGACCGTTTGGAAAAGGTTAAAAAAGCATGCGAAGATATAAAGAGTGACATAGAGCAAAACCTAGAAAAGGCGCAACAAGCAACTCATGACCACATCTCACAGTCACAAGAGGATGTACTGGCCAAGATAGTTGTGATGTTGGCAGGAAAAAATCCTGAAAGGGGAAAAGGATTGGTCATAGACCCCGATGCTCTACAAAAATTAGAGAATCCTTGTGACAAGACACATCTACAAGCGCCGACTTCAGTTGGAAAGCAACAAGGTCCTCATGTTGAATCTTCGTCACGTAAAGGAATTAATAGCCTTGGTGAGCACAATGTCCCAGATTCTAATGAGGTGGCTAAAGTGAAGATTGAACTATCAAAGCAGTTTGCATATTGGTGCCAACGACTTGAGGAAAAGTTCAAAATTGTAGAAAGGCCGAATCCATTTTGCGAGATTGATGCAAGAAAATTGAGTCTGGTCCCTAATCTGGTGTTGCCTACAAAGTTCAAAATGCCAGAATTTGAAAAGCTCGATGGAACAAGCTCTCCATCTGCTTACCTCGCCATGTTCTGTCGAAAGATGACGGGGCATGTCGATAATGATAAGCTTTTAGTTCACTGTTTTCAAGACAGTTTGAAAGGGTCTGCTGCCAGGTGATACAATCAGCTTAGCTGGGATAAGATACGATCATGAAAGGATCTAGCTAAATCTTTCATTGTAACCCCTAGATCCAGCTATGCGATACACCTAGTCTAGGAAGTCACATTCAGGTCACCGGAGTGGCCCACAGTAAATACAAAAGAAAACTCTTAAACATTACATTGAAATGTATAAAATAAAATTTCTGTTAAAACCATATTAAAACTTCATTTTAAACAAACTAAAATCCAGAGAACGTACTACAGACACAAACATAAAATAAAACGTGACATACATGCCCACTAATACACAGGTACCGTACTCCACATGCAACACCAAGGGAACTCCCTAACTAATGTTGATCAGAAGACCATGGACATATTCTTTTAACCTACAATGGTAAAAACAACGTGAGCTTGAAAAAGCTCAGTAATACAAAACTACCAAAAGATGATATAAACGCATGCAGGTATAAGGCAATGCATGAAACTAAAATATCGATCATGACATCCTGTTAATCAGCACTTGGACTTCTGAGTCTCAAACTGGCATTCTACAATTCTGGGAAAAACTGAGTGGAATAATATTTTTTTACTAGAACCTAGCCATAGGGTTAATGTATGTCTTTACTTACAAATTTGGGAAGGTGGGTAGTATGCTTCTTATATTAGTAGAATTCATCATGGGAACAGAAAAAGACAGGAAATTTAGTTTTAGACTAACTACCCTCCATTCGAACTCCAAGATACAATTCCTCAGAACTACATCATATACTGGCGTTAACCCAAGCCCATTGGGCATGGGTACAATCCTAAGGGGAACCTAATACGGGCGGAATCACTCTTGCTGAAGCAGAGGATCCGAATACGGGCGTTAACCCTGGCCATTAGGCGAGGGTACCATCCTAAGGGGATACCTCAAGTCATAGGCGGAATTACCCCAATCAAAGCATGAGAACCTAATACAGGCGGAATCACGCTGGTCGAAGTAGAGAATCTGAAAACGGGCGGCATTACCCTAGCTGAAGCTAGGAACCTAAAAAGAGACTTGTGCGCACAAGTGTCTATCAAGAACTTCTCACATTTCCCTGCAATACTCTGGCAAAACAATATCAAATAGAAATTGTTACATCAATATTTAGTAACTGGATGCCAGGAATCAAGATACATATCACTGTTTAATAAGTAGAATTCCAAGTAGCATGACCTATGAATCTAGTATACCCACATCAGACATTGAGAACTAGAGGTCATGCTTTTACCTTAGATAACAGGATCATTTGATATCAAACTGTAGAGACTTCATTTCTAACCAGGGAGGTCTGTCATGTGTGCGTGGTACACACCAAAAGTCTATTTATCACTCAAGGGTCATTGATTCACACTGACAAGAATTTCTGAACTATAATCCATGGTAAATTGATTTCTGGATTAAAAACCTTATTCAAAGGAATTTGATAAATATCTTCATATAGATATTCAGGGATTGTAGCTCAACGTCATTTAGAGATTCCCTTATTTCTTGTTTATGAAGATTTTTTACATATTATGATCATTTAAATTCTGAATTCATCAGGAAGATTATAGACAATTAGCTCTTATGCGCATCTTTTTAATTATTTTAACCTTCGAGAGTAATTTTGTAATTTGGTCAAAAAGGGTAGCACGGTTACTTATGGTATCCAAGACTTCTAATGGCTTATCCATCTTCCAAATCCATTAGAACTGAACAATTCTCTACAGCATTTGCCAAGTATTCAAATACATATATTTAACATGAACTTAATCCTTAGCACTAATGTACATTTTTTAAGAACATTATATTCTTTCAATTAACAATGTACTTACTCCAAATGAATTTAACTGACCTTATCTAGTATTCTTCCAATATTTCACTAGTTGGGAAAACAACTTAATAACACGGTTTGTATAATACAACTTTTAGAGTCGTTCTAATCGTTTGACCTTAACGATATTTCTCATCCAAGTCTTAACAGTGTTTCGGTCGTTTTTAACATCCATGGGTAGTTCAGACTCTTCGATGTCTGAAGATGTTTTTGTTATTCTGCTCCTTTCGAATTTTCCCAACTAATTGTTCATTTTCAAACCGAGAGTATATACATAATTTTAGTTAATTTAGAAATTTTAGTACCTAAGGTCATTTCGGTCATATCAATCATTCCAATCAACTCATTTTCCATTGTCATTTAGATCAGTTCAGGAATACGAAGAATCTTCTAGTAAATTTATCTTCGGATGTTTGTCCAGCGTTTAGGTAATCCAAGTGTATCGTTATCATACATATTTTCATCTTGATACCGTAGTCTTCCCCAAAAGAATAGGTATTTTAGATAGAGTAATCAATTCATCATATCGAGTGTAAAATTCTAGGTCATTTACTTTGTTATGGGCATTTAAGTTATCCATGCAGCTCAAGGACATTATCGTTATTTCTTAATGAAATATTTCCAATATTAGATCCTTTAACTCTATTACTCGGATTAGGAGATTATCAATCTTACTATTCTTTTTACTGAACTCAGGGTTCTTTCGGTCTATTTAACTTCTCGTTTGAATGGTTTGATCTTATCTAGATTACTATTCGTTTACTTCGTAATCGAATTAACTCAAACAGCGTTGGAAATACTCTTAATCATAATCACGAATACCTTAATCGATTACTAACATGTTTCATAAAGCATGCGAGAGGTAGTAATGTATTACCTTGATTTTCGAGCTACACCGGTCGAGCTTTAAAACTTCCTTCGATCGTCTCAAAACCGAATTTAAAGTCCACAAAACTCTAATACGTAGTCGGGAAATCCTTCAATCAAACACAACCATTAATCAGTCTTTAATCTCAAGTTCGTGGCTCTTTAAACAAAAAATCAAACACATATACAACTCGGGTTCATGATCAATTTTTGAGGCTTTCGAGTGAGAATTTTACGAAACGGGCTTCAAAAATGGACTCGGGAAGTCGAAAAACATAAAATAGGGTCTTTCGAAAAATTTTGACTTTTTGGTCAAAGTCAAAACTGACGTCAGCAGTCAAAGCTGACGTCATGCTAACATCATCAGTCAAAAATCAACAATCAATGCTGACATTAGAAGTCAACGCTGACGTCAGCGGTTAATGGTTGAACTTGGGTGAGTTGACTCACTAAGTTGACTTGGTCGAGTTGACTTACTGAGTTGACTCGGTTGAGTTAACTCACTAAGTCAACTCGGTCGGGTTGACTCACTGAGTTGACTCAGTCAACGGGTCAGGTCAACGGGTTAACAGGTCGGGTCAACGGGTCGAATCGGATCAGTTTAGAACCGATTCAAGACAAAATCGGTCCAGGGCTGGTTCAAGCCTAGTTCAGGCCGGGTTCAAGCCCGGTCATCGTCTAGGGCGGCCGGGAATCGCTCCATGCGGCGCATATACTCTACGTGCAGCCAAAACGGCCGAAAAATGGCCTAAAACATCATTTTTTTTGCTTAATTTCTTTCCCAAAACAAATCCGACACCTAAACATACATGGATTTATAGAAAGAATGGCCGAAAAGCTTACCCTACTTACTGGTTCGGTCAACGTCAACAAGGGCTCGGTAGCGGATGGTTGGGCGATCAGAAGGTTAGGTCGGGTTCGCCATGAGATGAGAAGGTCGAAGCTGACGCCGCTGCGTGCCTCAAGTGTCAAAAATGGCCGGGAAGGTTCGACGGCAGAGAAAGGATTCGACAATGCTTCAAACGTTTCTCCACGGCGGACCAGACGACTAATCGACGCGTGGTGAGATGGGTTTTGGTCGGGGTTTAACGGTGAACACACCGACGCCGATGGTGCATAGCACAGATGGACAGTGGTAGTGAATCAACCGACTGGCCGAGGGTTGGGTGAGGGAGGAAGAGTTTAGGGGGGTTTCCTAAAATTGGTTCGAATGGAGAAGAAGAAGGGTCAGGTTGGTTTTAATTATTTCGATTAACTCAACTCAAAAACTCTCAAATAGAATTTTAGGAAAAAATACTTCACTAAGAGCCACCTAGCTCAGATGGTTGGGGAACCGGCTAAACTTCAAGGGGTTGCGGGTTCGTACCCCACCACTCGCAGTCACACATTTCCTCTCTTTTTTACAACTAGGGTGTTACAACTCTCCTCCCCTTAAAAGAAATTTCATCCTTCAAATTTACCTGGATTAAACAGGTGTGGAAACTACTCTCTCATAAATTCTTCGATCTCTCATATGGCCTTTGTAGGGATACAGTTACTCCACTGGACCTTAACCATAGGAATGCACCTGTTCCTCAAGACTCTTTCATCAAAATCTAAGATCTGCACAGGTTCTTCCTCATACCATAAATTCGGCCTCAGCTCCACATCGTGAACCTGAATGACGTGACTCAGATCATGATGATAACGACTCAGCATACACACGTGAAAAACATCATGAATATGACTAAATTGAGGAGGCAACTCAAGCTGATAAGCAACAGGCCCAACTATCTTTACAGTACGATGCAGTCCGATAAATCTCGGACTTAATTTACCCTTACGCCCAAATCTCAAAACTTTCTTCCATGAAGATACTTTTAAAAAGACTTGATCACCTACCTCGAACTCAATGTCTTTTCTCCTCTGATCAACATAAGACTTCTGTCCAGCAAACACCTCTTTCAGGCGATCAAGGATCAATCTGACAGTCTCTTCAGGCTCCCGAACCAACTCGAGGCCCGAGGTCTTCCTACATACAACTCTGTCCAGCAGATGAGAGTACGACATTTACAGCCATACAGAACCTCATACGGTGCCATGAATATTTGTCTCATAAATGTTATTATAGGCAGACTCGGTCTGGAATAAAAACCTTCCAACTACCATATAAGTCAATCATACAACCCCAAAGTATATCACTTACCTTCAGCGTAATATTCAGGCAATGTTTCCTTTGTGTATAACGGAATCACCACAGGATTTACACTTTCGTCAAATTCACAAACGCCTTCCTTTTAAATTCATAATACTTTTATCAAATTTCAATCAGAATATTCTAAAACATCACCATTATCACTTAATAGCCTTACATGTAATCTTATATCGGTTATTTCACATAATCGAACATTTATTCTTAATCTGAATCAGATCTTCAGTTTCACATGCACTAACCATCTCAGGTTATTTATCCAGATTTAAATTTATCATGCTAATCCAAATCATGGATAAACATTACCGACATTCCTTGCTAGAACAGATCAAACTATTATAAATTGAGTGGTTAGATGCACTTATTACCGAAATTGATTCGACATTGAATTCTCGGTTTGGTAGAGTACGGTTACAATTTAGGGGCATGCACAAACCAGATACCCTAGGACCAAAGATCGGCTGATCTACCCAGAAAGACGTAACTCTAAGCTCTGGTACCACTAAATGTAACCCCATAGATTCGGCTATGCGATACACCTAGTCTAGGAAGTCACATTCGGGTCACCGGAGTGACCCATAGTAAATACAGAAGAAAACTCTTAAACAATACATTGAAAGGTATAAAATAAAATTTCTGTTAAAACCATATTAAAATTTCATTTTACACAAAGTAAAATCCAAAGAACGTACTACTGACACAAACATAAAATAAAACGTAACATACATGCCCACTAATACGCGGGTACCGTACTCCACATGCAACGCCAAGGGAACTCCCTAACTGATGTCGATTGGAAGACCATGGACATTCTTTTAACCTACAATGGTAAAAACAACGTGAGCTTGAAAAAGCTCAGTAATACAAAACTATCATCATGACATCCTGTTAATCAGCACTCGGACTTTTGAGTCTCAAACTGACATTCTACAATTTTGGGAAAAACTGAGTGGAATAATATTTTTTTAATAAAACCGAGCCATGGGGTTAATGTATGTCTTTACTTACAAATTTGGGAAGGTGGATAGTATGCTTCTTATATCAGTAGAATTCATCATGGGCACAGAAAAAGACAGGAAATTTAGTTTTAGACTAACTACCCTCCATCCGAACTCCAAGATAAAATTCCTCAGAACTACAACATATACTAGCGTTAACCCAAGCCCATTGGGCATGGGTACCATCCTAAGGGGATACCTCAGGTCACAGGCGGAATTACCCCAACCGAAGCATGGGAACCTAATACGGGCAGAATCACTCTAGCCAAAGTAGAGGATCCGAATACGGGCGTTAACCCTGGCCATTGGGCGAGGGTACCATCCTAAGGGGATACCTCAGGTCACAGGCGGGATTACCCAAATCGAAGCATGAGAACCTAATACGGGCGGAAGCACTCTAGCCGAAGCAGAGAATCTGAAAACAGGCGGCATTACCCTAGCCGAAGCTAGGAACCTAGAAAGAGACTTGTGCGCACAAGTGTCTATCAAGAACTTCTCACGTTTCCCTGCAATACTCCAGTAAAACAATAGTATATAGAAATACTTACATCAATATTTAGTAACTGGATGCCAGGAATCAAGATACAAATCACTGTTTATCGGTAGAATTCCAAGTATCAGGACCTATGAATCCAGTATACCCGCATCAGGCATTGAGAACTAGAGGTCATGCTTTTACCTTAGATAACAGGATCACTTGATATCAAACTGTAGAGACTTCGTTTCTAATCAGAGAGGTCTGTCATGTGTGTGTGGTACACACCAAAAGTATATTTTATCACTCAAGGGTCATTGATTCATATTGACAGGAATTTTTGAACTATAATCCATGGTAAATTGATTTCTGGATTAAAAACCTTATTCAAAGGAATTCGATAAATATCTTCGTACAGATATTCAGGGATTGTAGCTCAAGGTCATTTAGAGATTCCCTTATTTCTTGTTTATGAAGATTTTTGACATATTTTGATCATTTAATTCTGAATTCATCATGAAGATTATAGACAATTAGCTCTTATGAGCATCTTTTTAATTATTTTAACCTTCGAGAGTAATTTTGTAATTTGGACAAAAATGGTAGCACGATTACTTATGGTATCCAAGAATTCTAATGGCTTATCCATCTTCTAAATCCACTAGAACTGAACAATTCGCAATATTATAGCATTTTCCAAGTATTCAAATACATATATTTTGCACGAACTTCATCCTTAGCACCGAATGTTATATTCTTTCAATCAACAATGTACTTACTCCAAATGAATTTAACCGACCTTATCTAATATTCTTCCAATATTTCACTAGTTAGGAAAACAACTTAATAACATGGTTCATATAATACAACTTTTAGAGTAGTTCTAATCGTTTGACCTTAACGGTATTTCTCATCCTAGTCTTAACGGTGTTTCGGTCGTTTTTAACATCCATAGGTAGTTCAGACTCTTCGATGTCTGAAGATGTTTTTGTTATTCTGCTCCTTTCGAATTTTCCCAACTAATTGTTCATTTTCAAACTGAGAGTATATACATAATTTCAGTTAATTTAGAAATTTTACTACCTAAGGTCATTTCAGTCATATCTATCATTCCAATCAACTCATTTTCCATTGTCATTTAGATCAGTTCAGGAATACGAAGAATCTTCTAGTAAATTTATCTTCAAATGTTTATCCAGAGTTTAGGTAATCCAAGTGCATTGTTATCATACATATTTGCATCTTGATACCGTAGTCTTCCCCGAAAGAATAGGTACTTCAGATAGAGTAATCAATTCATCATATCGAGTGTAAAATTCCAGGTCATTTACTTTGTTAGGGGGATTTAAGTCCTTCATGCAGCTCAAGGACATTATCGTCATTTCTTAATGAAATATTTCCAATGTTAAATCCTTTAACTCTATTACTCAGATCAGGAGATTATCAATCTTACTATTCTTTTTACTGAACTCAGGGTTCTTTCGGTCTATTTGACTTCTCATTTAAATGGTTCAATCTTATCTAGATCACTATTCTTCTACTTCGTAATCGAATTAACTCAAATAGTGTTGGAAATACTCTTAATCATAATCATGCATACCTTAATCGATTACTAACATGTTTTATAAAGCATGCGAGAAGTTGTAAAGTATTACTTGATTTTCGAGCTACACCGGTCGAGCTTTAAAACTTCCTTCGATTGCCCTCGAACCCGAATTCGAAGTCCACAAAACTTTAATACGTAGTCGGGAAATCCTTTAATCGAACACAGCCATTAATAAGTCTTTAATCTCAAGTCCATAGCTCTTTAAACTGAAAATCAAACACATATACAACTCGGGTTCATGATCAATTTCGGAGGCTTCCGGGTGAGAATTTTACGAAACGGGCTTCAAAAATAGACTCGAGACGTCGAAAAACATAAATAAGGATTGTCGAAAAATTTTAACTTTTTGGTCAAAGTCAACACTAACGTCAGCAGTAAATGCTGACGTCATACTGACATCATCGGCCAAAGGTAAATGGTTAATGCTGACATCAGCAGTCAACGGTGATGTCAGCTGTAAATGGTTGAACTTGGGTGAGTAGACTCACTGAGTTGACTCGATCAAGTCAATTCACTGAGTTAACTCGGTTGGGTTGACTCAGTCAACGGGTCAACGGGTCGGGTAGGTTTAGAACTAGTTCAAGGAAGAATCGGTTTAGAGTCGGTTTAAGCTCAGTTCAGCCCGGTCACCATCTTGGGCGACTAGGAATCGCTCCAGGCGGCGCGATTACTCCACTTGCGGATTTATAGAAAGAATGGCCTAAAACGTCATTTTTTGCCGGATTTCTTTCCCGAAACAACTTTGACACCTAAACATACATGGATTGATAGAAAAAATGGCTGAAAAGCTTACCATACTTACCGGTTCGGTCAAATTCGATGAGGGCTCGGTAGCGGATGGTTGGGCGATCGGACAGTTGGGTCGGGCTCGCCACGAGACGGGGAGGTCAAAGCTGACGCCGCCGCGAGCCTCCAGTGTCGAATATGGCCGGGATCTGGATGGGAAGGTTCGTCGGTGGAGAAAGGATTCCACAATGCTTCAAAGGCTTCTCCACGGCGGACCAGACGGCCAATTGGTGCGTGGCAAAAGGGGTTTTGGTCTGAGTTTAACGGTGAACACACCGACACCGGAAGTGCACGGCACGGGCGGACAATGGTAGTGAAACAACCGGCGGCTGAGGGTTGGGTGAGGGAGGAAGAGTTTAGAGGGTTTCCTAAAATTGGTTCGAATGGAGAAGAAGAAGGGTCAGGTTGGTTTTAATTATTTTGATTAACTCAACTCAAAAACTCTCAAATAGAATTTTAGGAAAAAAATACTTTACTAAGAGCCACCTAGCTCAGATGGTTGGGCAACTGGCTAAACTTCAAGGGGTTGCGGGTTCAAGTCCCACCACCCGCAATCACACTTTTCCTCTTTTTTTACAACTAGGGTGTTACATTCACAAAGCTGTACAAACATATAACAGACATTGACCCAGATTGATTAACACTGCAAAACATGGCCCGACGAGAGCTTTAGGCAGTATGTGCAAAGGTGGAGGGATGTTGCAGCGCAAGTACAACCGCCTCTACTTGAAAGGGAGATAACGCCTACTTTTGTTAGAACCCTAGAAGATCCATTCCTGAAGTATATGTTGAGAAACGTAACCAAGAATTTTGAAGACCTTGTGATATCAGGTGAGCTCGTTGAAGAAGCCATCAGAAAAGGGAAAATCATAGATCCCGGCAGTGCAAACGTCAGAGGAGGAAGTCGATCAGAGGTTCATATGGTGAGGTCTTATCCATCCAATCAACATTGGTCCTCTCGCCAATCAAACTATTCATACTCACATTGACCCATTCCTCAGAAAGTTGTTTACCCAATCCTGGTAACATATACAAAGTTACTTCCGATGCTTGTTAAGAAAAACCTGTTAGCCCCGGTTCAATCCAAACGAAAAGAGCCTCCGTACCCAAAAGGCTATGATGTTAATACTGTGTGTGATTATCATCTAGGAAGCATGGGTCACACTACCGAGAATTGTGGAGCTCTGAGAAACAAGGTGCAGAATCTCATTGAAAATGGTACTTTAAAAATTCAACGGTGGAGTCCCTGAGATGAACTGATGAGGGGGTAATGTTGGATCTGCCAGGAACCTAGACAACCTTTTTAGGACACCTTTGTATCTTAAATCTCTTTATGAGTAATGCATGAAACAAACCTTTTGCCTAGGTCCAAAGGCAAGAAGGCATCTTTTGTAAGGGCATGTGTCCGTTTGTTGTTAATGAATGATGCATTTCTACAAATTTTCTTAAAATTCAAATTATTCATATGTCATGATTTTTTCCATACATATATACATATATGGATATAGGGAGCCCCCTATTTTTGAGAAATCATATCTTTGAAAGAATAAAAGCTTTTTGCTCATTCATATAAGCATCTTGCATGATTAAGAAATAAAAAATTTCTTGCATTACTCTTTATAGAGATTTAAAGTATAGGGACCTAAGGCAGGTGTCTGCTTAGAACAAAAGCTTGAAGCCTTCAGAGGTATCCAAAAAAGTATATAAGCCCGAGAATAAACGGGGAATATGAGCTCTAATCGACGATGAATTCAATCTCTCTCGAGAAGAAGAAACGAGATGACGTTGACAGAGACCATTCAACTCAAAAATTCAAATTCAGAATGGGAACAATAGAATTTGTGGGGGCAAACTTTTGCTGGGGCAAATTTTGAACATAAAATCGAGATGGTCCAGAAGAAAAAGACTTATGCAAGTATCACATGTATCTTCATTCATCATGGCGGCATACATAAAAGCATATGCATCGTTGCATCATCAAACATGTTCATACATCATAACATCCAGTTCGTTATAGGGCATACATAACTTGAAGATTCCGACAAGAATTTCATGCATCCCTGCATCATCATGAAAACATATACATATCATTTGCATAAATACATTACCGAAAACTATGTACTTGCAATTTTCTGAAATCACGTCCTACCATAAGGACATTTTTCTCAAAAAAACATGAGTTTCTTGGCTCTGTCCTTCTATAAGGATAATTTTTCTCAAAATTTTATCCTTCCATAAGGACATTTTTTTTAAAAAACGGGAATTTCTTAGTTCCATCCTTTCTTAAGGACGTTTTTCTCAAAATAGGAATTTCTTAATTCCATCCTTTCATAAGGATATTTTTTTCAAACTCAGAATTTCTTAATTCCATCCTTTCATAAGGACATTTTCTCAAAACAAGAATTTCTTAATTCCATCCTTTCTTAAGGAAGTTTTTCTTAAAACGGGAATTTCTCAATTTTATCATTCCTTAAAGACGATTTTCTCAAAAACATAAATTTTTTTAATTCCGTTCTTCCATAAGGACATTTTCTCAAAACAAGAATTTCTTAATTCCATCATTTCTTAAGGAAGTTTTTCTCAAAAAGAGAATTTCTTAATTCTATCCTTTCTTAAGGACGTTTTCTTCAAAATGAGAATTACTTAATTCCATCATTTCTTAAGGAAGTTTTCGTTTCTCTCAAAACAGGAATTTCTTAATTTCATCCTTTCCTAAGGACATTTTTTCTCAAAATGAGAATTTCTCAATTCCATCATTCCTTAAAGGCGTTTTTCTCAAAAACAGGTGTTTCTTAGCTTCGTCATTCCATAAGGGCATTTTCCTCAAAGCGGGAATTTCTTAGTTCCGTTCTTTCATAAGGATACTTTTTCTTAAACTCGGAATTTCTTAATTCTATCATTTCTTAAGGACCATTTTCCTCAAAAACATGAATTTCTTAATTCCACCTTTTCTAATGGTGTTTTCCTCAAAACATGAACATGAATTTCTAAATTCAACCATTTCATAAGGATTTTTTCCTCAAAATATATCTTCTCAAAGCAATCTTATCTTTTCTTAAAAGTACTCGATTCTTTCTTAAAAGACCAAAGTTTTACAGGGTTGACATCTTCAAACAGGAAGGAGCAAATAGTTGTCAACACAATAAAGTGTTGCCATATCAACACAATGAAGTGTTGCAAACTATCGACGTCGCATACTGTCGACACAATGAAGTGTCAGATACAATATGACTCTTATGGTATACCACTATGTTGTCCAACTCAATATTATACTACTAAGGGCAACTTTAAAACTAATTCCTGCAAAATGGCAAGCAACCCATATACAATTCATATCATGTAAAACATATCATATTAGAGCAATTCATACTTCAATATGTTCTATATAATCCGTGGTATACATGCCATTTAAAAACTATATAAAATAGCTTGTCATATATATCATGCTATAAACCATTTGTAATCATAAAATATGACACAATCTTTAAATCAGTAAAATAAAGTATCATGCCCAAAACATATTTTGCTGTTTATAGAAATTCTTTACCTTTTTAGGTGACTTATCGCAAGTCTCCCTTTATTATGTTAATAAACATACATTTAAAAACATGTATGCACTCACCTTAGCCTTGCAATGTGGTTGCCTTCACTATTCGATTATCACTCTCAAACTTTTTCTTTTCCTTTTCTGCTGGAACATTTAAAATAACATATACCATTCCAGGTATATGTTAGTACATATCATCCCAAATATAATAATGGAAAGTAATTAAAATAACTATCCATTATGTATAAAATTGATCCGATAAAACTTTCGATATTCGAATAATTTTTCTCACATTTTCCTTCAAAATTGTCGAATGGTCCCTAAACCATTTTTCATAGGATTTTCATCATTTCCAACATAGAAACTATATCACAACTTTATTTCATCCTTAATTCAAACACCTAACCAATTTTCCCCAAATTCTAGGGTTAGGGTTTATGTCTTCAAACATGAAATTAAACATAATCCAAGCTTAATTTAATCAAAACAACATTGAATTCATGTAATTCAAGTCCTAATTTCAATTTAGCACATCAATTCCCTAATTCTTTTCCATCAATAACTCAAGTAGTTCTTCACAACACCATGCAATATTACTACCAAAATGTAGAGAATTGAATGTAGAACAAATTATTCTAAAGGATCATACCTTGAATCTAACTTTAAACCTTCCAAATCAAGCTTGAAAAATAATGTTTTCTTCTTCCTTTTTGTTCTTCTCTACTCACGCTATGTTGAAAGTTTAATGAACAAATTTTTGTTCATTTTTCTTCTTATTTTGCCACTTGTAAAATTTAAATGAATATTAAATTCATTTAAATGGTGAAATTACCAATTTAACCTTTATATCCAATGGCTAATTTAATCCTATCAAAAATCAAGGGTCAAGATTAAATCCATGTAGATTTCATCTTCCAAAAATACCCTCAATATTTCATAAATATTTCAAAATTCTCATCCTTGCTAATTAACCAATTTGCCCTCCAACTAGTCTTTATTTACTAGTTTATTTCAAAATTGTCATTTTGTAAAATTCTAACTAAATCCAGTTAGAATCCAACCAAATACAATAAAATATTCATAAAATAATATTTTATGAATTTTTCCATGTCTTTTGGATCTGTCTCCAAAATTTTCCATTCAGTCCAATATACCGATAAATAATCCTTTACTCAGAAATAAACTGTAGGATTCATCTTGAATCAAACTAAAAATATTTCCAACACTTGGAAATGACTTTATAACCTTTCTCTATCATATGGCAAAATTTCATAATTTTTCAATTCGATCTGGATATCTGAATTCTACTTAAATTTTAACTACGATTTCCCAATAATCGAAATATCAGATCAAATCAATAATTCCACGTTCAATTCACATCCTTAGATTCTCTATTTATTTATGAGATAAAAACTCCTAACTTTTAAGTAATTACAACTTTGGTCCTTCAACTTTTCATATTTCAACTTGTACCATACAAGTTTTGAAAACTTATCATTTTGGTCATTAAACTTTAACCTTGAATTCCTATTCCAATTTTCCTTGGATTTTAACCAAATTTTGCTAGTGTCCTATTTTACTCGCTCTCTATCACATGGCACCTTAAAACCTCAGAAATTTCGTTTCTACAGTCCATAATTGAGAAAATCCTAACTTTTGCATTTTTGTCATTTTAATCACTAAGTAAGCTTTTAAGCAATTATCTTAGCACTAAATGACCCTTAAACAGTACTGTAAATTTTGGGGTATTATAGGACCTCTCAACCGTCTCATCTCCCTGAAGTGGCAGCGGAATGAGTACACCGACAAGTTCACCTCTTTGAAGTTGGTAGCAGATCCCATATTTTTTTCAAATCACGCTTCACCGTTGTTTGTGCAGCGGATCAGTTTTTTGTCCATGTCTAGTTTCTCCAATGATGGTATGACTAGACAGATGTTTTTCTCAAATTTCTCTCCGAATATACGTGTAAAAAATCTAAAAAAGGATAAAAAAGAACGAAAAAATGAAAAAGCCAAAAAAAGCCAAAAAAACAAAAAATGAAAAAAACCAAAGCTCTCGTCAGATCACGCCTCTTCATCAAAGTCGAAGCCTGATCAAATTTTCTTCTTCCGATCCTGTCTCTTCGTCAATGATGTAGACGAATCAAAACCATTTTGACAAGTCCAACAAAAATGTTGGCACAACGTGCTTAAACACGGTAAAGTTTAAGATAATGGCCAATTCAAATGTCTATCGAAGATCCATTTTCGAAGAAAAATAAATCCTTCGAAAAAATCCAATGTCATATTGGTACAAACTGATTGTACCCTGGGGAATAGTACAACTAGCCCAGAGCAAACAACTACCAGTAAAGGCAACTCAAATTCGTTGATCCCTGTGCATTTGAGAAAAATGAAAAAAAAGATATTTTTGAGCTAAGCACTAGATCAAAACTTACTGATTTCTAGTCATGTCTCCTCGGCGATATGGTAACTGGGCCAACCCTTCATCGTTCGATCCTATGTCTTCATCAAAGTTGCAGCTGGATCAAGTTTTGCAGACCTTACCTCTCCGTCAGTGTTGTAATTAGGTCAAATTTTCTCCAGGCATTGCGTCGTCGTTAGAGTCGTAGCAAGCCAAGCTTTTTTTGTCTTCCCCAATGAATCCTCTATTCCGAATATTTTGCCCCTAAAAGTAGTCGAGCGGATCAACTGAAAAGCAAAAAAGCGGCCGAGAAGATCAAGTGAAGCCCAAAGAAGAAGCGGTGGCCAATAAAATTAGCTTTGACGTGACCGGACAAAAATAATTGTTATTTTGTCTTTGTTTTATTCCTGTTACACAACAATGAGTAAAGAGGGGCAGCTGTAAGCATCTATTTTGGTCCATGGCCCAATACATCATACCCAGACCCAATTAAAACCCTAACCAACCCATTTCAGAGAACTCAAACAAATTAACCCAAATAAAATAAAAAACCTATATTACAAAATACCCTCTGATACCCAAATTACCCTTAAACCTGAAAGCTAACCCTAACCCTCCTACACTGCAACAGCCGCCGCTGCCGAGCCGAAGGTTGCCGCTGCCCTCTTGCCACGTAACCACCATATGTCATCCACCGGCCCGCCCAAGTCCGATGCCACGCGTGCCTCACTGCCCTATAAAAAGGCAAAAGATCATATAAACATTAGGTTTATTTTATGTAAATATTTGGGTTATAAAAAACCCAGATTCAAGATGTAAAAGGAGGCTTTTCGTTCAATAAAAAAAGAAAGCAGTTTTGAACACACACAAAAAAAGAAAAAATAAAGATCGAAATAAAAAGGAAAATAGATCAAACAAAAATACAAAAAAAGGTAAGAACATAAAAAAACCCTTTCGGTTTTTTGCAGATTTACGAAATTATAAGGGGATTTGGGAAAAACTCACCTTAGATTCGATTCTAGGAGCCAAAACCGAATCGAATGATGTTTTTGCATGTCCCTCCGGTACCGACGACGGCAGCTGACGCGGTGGCGAACGACGGAGCCACTATTGGATTCTGGAGAAACACAGCAGGGGAGAGAAAATATTAAGCTCTCAATTTTTTTAAGAACTCAGATGAAAATAAATTATTTTTTGGTGAAGTGGGTATTTAAAGACTCACCAAAATGACGTCATTTTGGCGCCGGCCTTTAAGGCCCAATACGACGTCGTTTTGGCTCTATACATGAATACCAGACCCGACTCGTCCAAGATCCACGTCCTTTTAGAGCTAAATGGGGAAATTGCAGCCATGGTCTTCCAGCTTCTGTATCCTCACAATTTTGCCTTTAAATCTTTATTTCCTTTCATTTCGCCCTCTTTTTCAGTCTTTTTTTTATAATTTTGCCGCTGTTTTCTTTTCTTTCTCATTTCATTATATATTATTATATATTATTATTATTATTATTACAAGTTATTATTTTTATTTTTATTATTATTATTATTACATATAATATCATTATAAATATATTACTATATAGTATATCATATTATTATTACTATTATTATTTTTATACATATATACGATTTCATACTATTATCTTTATTATTATCAATATTATTATTTACATAATATTTATGATTCAATATATATTCGTATATTTTCTAGATACTTTTTAATCGAATTTTAAATTAAAAATGGTTTAGGGGTTATCGTGAAAAACGTATCTCGAGCGTAAGAGGTGCCGCTTTCCGTTAACTTCTATCAAAAAATGTCATTTTATTTCTAAACTACAATTTTTAAAATAGGTTCCTTTATTCGGAATCTAACAAGAAATTATGCCCCAGGTGTTGGGGTGTAAATTTCTTTCGAACAAAATATTTTATGAAATATTTTAACGGGATCACAATTTTTAAATTAAATTCGAATTCTTAATTTCCCTCTATTAGACAATAAATAATCGACCAGGTACCAATTTTGGGCGTTGTGGGGTGCTCATCGTTCCCCACACGTAACTGACTCTCGAACATGTTTTTCTGGTTTCGCAGACCGAAACTCATTGTTTTAATAAAATGACAAAAACAAATTTTATTAAAATAACCGAGTTGTCAGGTGATTCAATCTCACATACATAAAAGATTAGCGTCGACTCCATCCAAAATCAAATATTTTTATAAGAACGCGTCAAGCACCCACGACGGCGCAGGGCGTTGTTACGGGACTAATGGCATTAGATTTTGGGAAGAGCTTTCGTGTGGGATATATAGCATGTCGGTAGATGCTACAAAATCAGATGGGAGATTTCTTGGTGATATCAAGAAACATGAGTGGACAAATGTCATGCTGAAAGAACTGATTGAATGGCAAAGAGCTTCCATTGAACCTGAACCCGCACAGTTGAATTTTTCCCGCTTTGGGACTCTAACTGCTGAACTTGACACATGTTCATCATCTTCAGGTATGTTGCTGTTGAACTATATGCATAAACATGGGTCTTATTAGTGAATTGTACTAGTTTGCAACTTGTTGCCCCTCTCCGCCCCGTTTGGAAAGCGTGTTCCAGTTTGGTTTATTGCTTTAAATTTCAAGAAGATTTGTTATTGTTGATTATTTATTTTGATTGAACGGGGTCTTTTCATGCTTCAGTTTCAGTGTTGGCACAGAATGTGCTGACAGCTTTGAGGGAATCAATGATGCGGCGCATATCACTGCATAATATTCTTCAGGTCTAATTTACAGCTACTGTATTACATGTTAGGGAAAGATGGATTAGGTTAAGTTCTTTACTTTATGTATAAAAGTTAGATTTAAGACTAAACATTTGGTCGATTGCTCACATCAGGAACATAATTTGACTAGTTAAAGCGTAATACTTTATCTTAGCGGTTAGAACTGTAATCAATTTTCAATTTTGTTAAATTATTTTTGCTTCAATGGATGTGTAGGCCCAAAAAGAAACTGTTCCTGTGGCTGTTCTCTTTTCTGGTGGATCAGACTCTATGATTATTGCTGCATTATTGGATCAATACCTAGATCCTAATTTTAAGTATTGCTATCATTTTTTTTATCTATGCGAGCATTTATTTCTTGTATTTCAACTTGTCGGAAAGTAGATAATTTACCTAAAATTCATCAATGTGCTATGTTTTGAATCGGAAATCTAGTTGGGCCATATATGATCTGTTATTCAAGTGATAGAAAACTATTATCATTTAGTATTAATTAAATCATAGATCTTATGAGTAAATTTTAATGATGCAAAACAACTTAGTGGTCTTTCATGTGTGATGTACAGTATCGGTTAGTTTTGACATGAACGTTTGAGTGGAAAAATTATTAGATGGACCTGGCTCATCACGTCATTTATGGTCTTATCCAATAATAATTTTTCATCTCATTTTTTTTCTAAGGTGAATCTTTACCTCTTTCCTACATGTCATTAAATGAATGAATCTCATTGGATTGGACCATATATGACGTGGTGAGCCGGGACCATGTAATAATTTCTCCTTTGAGTGTGACATTCAGGGTGGGTTATTCACAATTTTGGTATAAGCTACTCTTTTGCTCATCCACCTTTGTTAAACACAAAAGAGGTTTGAAGGAGTTTAAAAGTGAGATATATGGGATGTAAATTGTAAACCATCTCTCTTTAAGAAGGTTCAATGTTTAGATTCCTTGGAAGTTTAAAATGATGTCTGATATGATCAATGATGTTTATCTAAGCATCAAAATTTTAATTTTGTTCCTTATGTAAATGGAATTCTGTGGGGTATACAGGTGGAGACTTGTTCACATCAATGCTGATTTATCAAAGTTGACATGGGAAATAAAGCGTGTCCTATCACTAATTAATCCTGCAAATACGTACATGGTACTCCTTTTATTCCATGATCCAATGGACTGCTAGCTTCTACAGAAGTACTTAACTAACTAACATTCTTCTATTGTTCAATATAAAAAAATGTTGCACTTTCAGCGAAAATGAAATTAAATATGCTTTTAAACATTCTTAATCACCTACTTATATCATGTAGATTTCTTGGAACTATTTACCTAACTGGTGAAACCCATTTTGCATTTTAACTCAGGACCTGAATATAGGAATAGCTTTGTGGCTTGCTGCTTGTGGAGAAAGGTTGGACGTGTGAAGAGCTTGATAACGGGATTCATGAAGATAAACATGTCAATTACACATCGAATGCCAGAATTTTGCTTGTAGGCTCCGGTGCCGATGAGCAATGTGCTGGATATGGTGGTCACAGAACGAAGTATAGGCATGAAAGGTATGTTTTTGATGTGGATGAAAAATATAATGATGTCCTTATATTAATCTTTAAATAGATCATTTAGTGGTTTGTATGTGTAATTACATAGCAAGGGAAGATACTTGATTCTCTTGCAATAGTTGGCTTGGGCTACACGAGGAAATGAAATTGGATATGCAGAGAATTTGGAAAAGAAATCTAGGAAGAGATGATAGATGTATAGCTGATAGCGGGAAGGAGGTACTGCCGATAGCTTTTTTTCTCTTAGTCTTGCTGCCGACTGTTGCATTCCATCTGAACTCTTTATTATGTTCTTTACTAGGCGAGATTTCCGTTCTTAGATGAAGACGTTATTAGGACACTTTTGGATATTCCTCTTTGGGAGGTCGCAGATCTTGATCAACCAAGTGGAAAAGGTGATAAGAAGATTCTGAGAACCTTTTGTAGAATTCCATTTGTTTTTCAACTTTTGTTGGTTCTAGTGATTCCATTCATGTTGGATTGTTTTTGTACGGCATGATTTTAGTTTCAGGGTTAACGCAGATCAAACATAACACTGTTTCTTTAATCCTGTTTTAGGTAGCACAAATGCTGCAATTCTTCCCAAGAAAGCAATTCAGGTCCATTTTTTCTTTTTTCATTTTTATTATGGTTTTCCTTTTCGGGTTATTTTATGTTCTTCTGTACAAAATTAAACTCTATATTGTTATTCTTGTGAAAAAGAGTAAAGCTGTTAACAGGGCTCTGCTAATTATGTATAGTTTGCATAAATCTGGTTAAGAAATGAGTTCTGTTGTGTTATCACTATGCCTTTGACTTGTTGCTCCATATTTGAGATGATATGTTTCTTACAACCTGATCTAAAGCTCTTTCGATTTGGTTGGTTAGTTCGGATCAAGAATTGCAAGGGAATCGAACCGAAAGAACTTTGGAAGCAATCGAGCAGCCAACCAAGCATCTGCAGGAAGTGTAGTAATTAACATACCATCTTACTTCTGTTGATATTGTGCATTAGACGATGTCTGCAGGATTTGAAGGTTATTTTGGCCAGTTTAAATACAAGATTTTCTTCTCAGAGCCAACTGCAGGCTTCTTCTGGTTATAGCTCTAATAGGCATCACAGACACTGGTTTTGGATTCCGATGGAACCACAATTGATGCTGATCCTTGTTATTCACATTCTTCCCAAAAGACCGAAGCTGTTTGAGGAATTTCACTGGTCGATGATATTCATTCGGTGTGATGGAAACACAATATATTACTCAAATTTGTCACAAAAAGTTATTTATGGATATTATTGCTCTTTTTTTTTTGGTATTCAAAGAGCTTTTGCAGGGTCATATCGGATATCTATTGGGTTTAATGGTGTTTGAACAATCTCCTATTACATGTTCTTTTTCTCCCGTTTTATTATAAATTTATAATAACAATAATAATAAATCAAAATTATTCTTCTTATCTATTAAAAATATGAATAAATAAATGTGTTCAAATTTATATAATATAAATTATTAATATGTTAAAAGTTATACGCATATAAAATATTTTAAATATGGTATATTACAAAAGTACAAATATTATATGAATATACAAATTATTGATTTAAATGATATTTTATTCTAACATTAATAACCTTATAATTGTTAAATTTGTATAATGATTAATTTTTTAGGGTATAAAATTAAATTAGATGCAGCCTTAAATTAAACTGTCAACAAAATTTTAGTGCAGTGTTAAGTCACCTAGTTGGTCACTTAATTGACACTTTTTTTTCTCTTTAAATTGTGAGCTTAATACTTGTTAACAGCATATTTTCATATTTTCTCTCTTATTTTAGGTAGGAAATGCTCTAAAAGAATAAATAATTGTATTTTTTTAGGTATAAGATTATAACAGCAGCATCACTCACCAACCAAATTATTGCCAAATCAGCTTAATAGTGTGATGTTAAAGGGGTATATTTCTATAGGTGAAAACAAAGAGTTTTAGGAGTGTCTTAATTTTGAAATTTGAAGATTTAATTTAGAGTTTTAAATTTAGGTCGAGGGGTTTAGAATTTAAGATTTGTAGTTATAATTTAGGGTATGTTAGAGATTTAGGTTTGAACCTATAAACTTTAAATTTTAACCACAACTCTTAAATTTTAAACCTCTAAACCTAATATTCTAAATCTTAAACCTAAAACTGAATCCTTAAAACTTAAAATTAAGGCGTTTGTATGAACTTTTTTGTTTCTACGGTCGTGCATGAAATAATTACCTATATTTTATAGGGTAAATTATCACTGAACTTCACTTTCAAACTTATTTTGGTTACTGAAGTTTTAAATTATTCAATTTACTTACTAAAGTTTAGACATTGAACGTTTTTTGTCACTCCACCGTTCATCGTCATTGAATGCGCACCGTAGATGGTGGTCGTTCGGTACTAAATTTCATCAGTCGCTTTGTCTCGCCCCGAATCCGTATTCGACCTCTATTTTATCATAAAGTATCATGAAGTCTACGAATCGAGCATAATTTTTCAGTTTTTATCTTGTCGATCTCCGTCCTCTGTCGTTAGACGGAACCTACTTCTTAACATGTTATTCTTTTGTGTCGATAAAATTTTTTACCGTTTGAATATTAAAAAAATTCTCCCATTTGCTGGTAAATAAAAATTATAAAAGTTAACAGAAAAAAGAAAAAAACAATTAATGTCTAAATTTTAACAAATAACTTAAATATTTGAAAGTTCAATAACTAAAACAAATTTGAGTGAAGTTAATTTAAGTAGTTTAGCCTATTTTATTTCTAATTGTCTCAACTCAAACATCTTTTAAATAACAAACGATGTCGTTCGGACTCTCCTATACTTTAGCGGCAATCATCTTTGTTCCAAGTAGAAAAGGGTTTTGAAAAGTTTTCTCTCTTACAACAAAGATGCCATCAATGGCGGAATCCCAAGTACCCGACGACAACCTCTCTTTTAAGAACAACAGAAATAACAACAAACCCAGTTTCGTTGCCAGGTCCATTTTTTCTCCCTTATTTATTTATCCTTCCAAAATTGCATTCTGAATCTCATAATTACTTCCAATTTTCAGGAGAGAAAAGCTTTTGGATCATCGGAAGTCGCTTCCTATTGCGTCGGGTTTGTCAGCTTGTAATCCTTTCGGTAAATTAGTATTACGTTTATGTTTTTTATTTAAACAAAGTTTGCTCCTTCATATTGTTGTTGAGAGAAGACTTGTTGAAGAGGTTCAAAAACATGGTGTTTTGATCATTGTTGGTGAAACTGGAAGTGGGAAAACAACCCGTGAGTAATACTATTTTTGGGTTTTTATTTTTATTTTCAATTGATAATGTTTTGATATTTATAGGCTGTTATATTTCAATGTAGAGATTCCTCAGTTTTTATTCGATTCTGGGTTCTTCCGAGATGGGAAAACTATTGGGGTAACGCAGCCGAGGCGTGTTGCTGCAGTTACCGTTGCGAAAAGGGTTGCTGAAGAATGTGGTGTTGGGCTGGGACAGAAAGATGGGTATTCAATAAGGTTTGAGGATGTCACTTCCAGCTCAACAAGGATCAAGTACATGACTGATGGATTACTTCTTAGGTAATCATCTTTATTTTATTTAAAAGAAACATTTAGGTTGCTAATTGCATCTTTCCTTTTATATGGTTTTAGAATCTGTTGATGAGATTGTTAATCATATGGTGAATTAATGATTCTTCAAAGTGTAATTTTGGATTGTTTAGTTATGTGGGAGCTGATGTTTAGTCATTTTTTTTTTGTTTTTATGCTCTTTCAGGGAGGCATTGTTGGATCCATATCTCTAGGTATTCCGTGATAGTTGTTGATGAAGCTCATGAGAGAACTGTCCACACTGATGTATTGTTGGGTTTGCTTTAAAAGGTACAGAATGTGAGGTCCAAATATATAAAAGATCACACTAGTGCTGGTCATAAGAGGGCAAGCAATGGTATGATCATGGAGAAAGAAAATGCCGATCCCAGCATCAGTGTTTTAAAACAATGCATGCCAGGGGAGAAAATTGTCACCTTTGAAATTAGTTATCATGTCTGCCAGCTTGGATGAGCATATTTTCTCTGAATACTTTGGCGGTGCAAAAGCTGTTCGCGTTCTAGGACGACAGTTTCCGGTGGATGTATTCTATACTGTTGATCCCCAGACTGATTATTTGGATTCAGCTATTGTCACCATATTCCAGGTTTGACAACAGTGCTTTTTAGATATGTCTTCATTGTTATTGCATCCTTGCATTGGTTCTGGGGTTCAAGGTTCAATGTGAATGACGGTTGGTTTGGTTATTCTGTTACGGTTATCAATTTTAGTCAGCCATCAACGTTTATGCATTTATCCTGTTCTTGGTCTGTCGATTGTTTTTTGAATTGATAAAATATTTTGTTTGTCAGTTTATTTTAACAATTTGTGTGGGGGGAACCTATGTCCTCACTTTTTACTGAAAAATGCACTTCCTTGAAGCATTGCATCATTTTTATAAAATATGTACCTATCTTCACTTTATTAGATTCATTCAGAGGAGGCTCTTGGTGACATTCTTGTAGTTTTGACCGGGCAAGAAGAGATCGAGTCTGTTGAAAAACAAATCCATGAGAATTTACAATGATTACCTGAAGAGAAGCGGAATATGAAAACGGTTACTATATTCTCGTCTCTTCCTTCAGAACAGCAAATGCGAGTTTTTGCACCTGCTCCTACAGGGTTCCGTAAGGTAGCTTCATGAATTTATTTAATAATGTGTAAACCGGTGATCTTCATGTATAGTAATTACTGTTGGAAATACAGTGTTTAATGTTGCCAGAATGATAATATCTGCATTATAATGTGCGTACATTACTAAATTCATTTTTATCAGATTATTCTTATTACTAAAATGAGAATAGGGTAGCAAGTGCTTCAATTTCTCCAAATGCAATCTATTTTGAAAATATGTATAGATTTTACGTTGTATGTTTACAAAATACAAAATGATGCAATTTTACCTTAATCGTGTTAATGGATTATTCTGTTTAGGTAATACTAGCAACTAATATTGCTGAGACATCAGTGACAATACCCGAAATTAAGTATGTCATAGATCCTGGAGTTGTAAAAGCATGTTCCTATGATCCTGTCAAAGGGATGGAATCATTCATTATTGTTCCAACCTCGAAAGCTCAAGCAATCCAGAGAAGGTAGGGGATAAGGATAAACAAATATTTTTATTTACATTCAATTTTTGTTGACCTCATATCGATTGGTTTTCAAGAAGGTTTGAGGGAGTACTTGTTGCTAGTATTTTGTCTTAAACTGTGTTATTCTTCTTTTTTGTGATCTCATTTCAAATTTTTCATGTTTCACTTATTCTTATGGCCCTTTTCTTTTATGATTATAATTGAAGGTACTTGGCAGATAGGCAGTTAACATGATTATTTTTTAAAGAAAACAATGACAAATTCTCTCTTTAGTGGACGTGCAGGGCGTGAAGGTCCTGGGAAGTGTTTCCGTCTCTACCCAGAGAGTGAGTATGAAAAGCTTGAGGATTCAACCAAGCCTGAGACTAAGCGGTGTGTCACAACCTTTTTTTCAGGTCCCGTTTTTTAAATAAGAGCCAAAACAACGGACTCGCCACCAATCTTTTTATAAGGTGTGATTGGATCACCTAAAAACGGGTTCTTTTAATAAAATAGTTTTATTTTATTAAAACAACGTTTTTGGTCTGCGAAAAATACAAAAACGGGTTCGGGAGTCGGTTACGCATGAGGAAGGATTATCACCCTATAACGCCCAAAGATTGGTACCTAGTCGATTACAAAAATGTTTTAATGTCGGAATTTGCAAGTTCGTATAAAATTTAACTTGTTGTCCATTTATGAATATGATTTCATTTTAACAGCACTACCATTTGGAGAATGAATTCTAATCACCGCCAATATTTCTGGCGCTAACCCGTCATCTAATTTTGATAAGACACCGCATTAATTAGGTTCTACTTTTTAACAAACAATCAAAGAAAAAATAATGTGTTTAAAGTTTTTATTATTCTATGTGGTTATTAACCCTAAGAATTGTCTAAGTGAATTTTACTTATTGGGGTTAAAATATAATTAAGCGTATTTTATGATTTTTGGTGTGAAGAAGAGTTTTATATTAAACTTTTAAGGCTCTAATTAAGACTTTTAAGATCCTAATCGTAGGGGCATTATTTAAGCTAAGAAATAAATAAAGACAAGCAATTTAATTTTAACGAAATGAGTTAATACAAAAAAATTATATTAATTTAATTTTCAAAATTTAATAAAAACAATTAGAGGAGGAGAATTTTATAACTTAAAAAAAAACGTTTGCATCCTTCTCATGATTGAGTCAACACACCACATTTGGACCATGTTCGTAGAAAAGATTAACTTTATTTTTCTTTACTAAAAAATGCAATAACATGAATTTAATAGTTAAAATTTGAAATTAGAAGGAAAAGAAATTAGTGACGAATTGAAATTATATGCCCGGTTAAAAAGATTATAGAAATTTCATATAAAAATGTGGATTTAAATGAAATTAAAATGGTCCACTTTATTTGAAATGGGATTCAAGCCCAAAGCACTATTATTCAACTTTCGTTTTAAAATAAAGATCAAAACAACCCATTTTAAAAATTCATCAAGTGTTCATGAGGAAAATAAAAAATGAAGAACAATGGTGGTGAACCACCGTGCCGGACGCCTCCCACAAGCGCCAGCTACCATCCCCGGCGGTGGAGTACCCCGAAAAATCCTTTTTCAATCGAAACACTCGAACAAGTATATTCCAAAACTCAAACAGATATAAAAAAATGCTTCCAAATTTAATTATATTCGGATTAAAAAATAAATAAAAACTAAAGAATAAGAACAAGATACCTAAAAACCAAACTTTCTTCTTGTATTCCACTGAAACCAAACTTTCTTCTTGTATTCCACTGAAACTTTAGTATAATCTCCTTGTAATTTTCAGATTGGTGTAGTGTGTATTGGGTGATGAATTACAAGAGTGAGTGGTGAATGAATTGTGTTGTGTGTTGTGTTTACAAGTGAAAGGGAAGGGGTTTATACATGATTTTCACCCCAACAATACATGGAAATTCAATCCTAAAATCCAAAAAAATAGGGTGAAATTATGCCTAAAAAATCTTGATTTGATTCCAACTTTCCTTCAATTGATTCTTGCTTGACTATGCCATATTTCCTTCTTTGATTCGAATCTGAAAATATTTGGGACTGATTTATTCCCATTCGAATCAGCCCCCATGTTCTTCTTTCCTTTTCAGTTCAATCCTCCTGGAATAATGCAGTTTCCCTTTTACTTGATTCAGTCCAGTTTTCTTTCCTTATTTTTGCATTTTTGAGTCAAAAAATCAGTGGCAACAGCTGCCCCTCTTTGCTCATTTCGGTGAAACAGGAATAGAGCAAAGAACAAAAGGCATTGATTTTAGCCAATCACACTACAAATTGGTTGATGGCCATCAAAGCAAGGTCCTATTCTCCTTACGCATGAACGGATAGGCGTTTGCTGAAAAATGTCTAAAATAATTTTTATTGCATGAATAGTAACTAAAAAGCGTATTCAACATTTCTGGACACATTCTTCCTCATACTATTTTTACGAAATAATTTTGGCCGAATTCTAACCCTAGAGTTTTACATATGGCTCTATTGGGGTGGGCTTCTAGATTCACACACGCAGTTTGGTTCTAGAAAGGTTCCCGAGTTGTCCTCATTTTCCCCTACTAAGGGTAGCAAGGCCCCTGATTCTCACCCATTATAGGTTTCAAGTGAATCAAGTTCAACTCAAGGGAACCCATTTCCTATGTCTTCACGAAGGATCAGTATCCTTATGAAGACATAGGACATATGAGTCCCGAAGGTATTTGCTAGGCTCATACGGAGAATCAATATTCTCACATGAGCAAAGCGTTTTCTCCTCACTTAAACGATTAGGACGAAGCTCGGGTATAGAGCTTATAATCAAGCTTTAAATGCGTAAAATGAGATCATAAACATAAATGGACAATTAAGATAAATTTTATACGAACTTAGCAAATTTCGACATTAAAGCAAAGTTTAACCGGCTTGTGGCCTGACTCTCTTTTTGTAAAAACAAAAAATTTTCCCAGCGGAGTCGCCAAGTTGTCGCAACCTTTTTTAGGTCCCAACATATTTTTTGAAAAAAACAAAACGACAAAGTCGCCACCAATCTTTTATACGGTGTGATTGGATCACCCAAAAAGGGGTCATTTTAATAAAAAACAGTTTTATTTTTATTAAAACAACGGTTTTGGTCTACGAAAAATATAAAAACGGGTTCGGGAGTCGGTTACGCGTGGGGAAGGATTAGCACCCTACAACGCCCAAAGATTGGTACCTAGCCGATTACAAAAATGTTTTAATGTCGGAATTTGCAAGTTCGTATAAAATTTAACTTGTTGTCCATTTATGAATATGATTTCATTTTAACAGCCCTACCATTTGGAGAATGAACTCTAATCACCGCCAATATTTCTGGCGCTAACCCGTCATCTCCTTTTGATAAGACACCGCATTAATTAGGTTCTACTTTTTAACAAGCAATCAAAGAAAAAAATGTGTTTAAAGCTTTTATTATTCTTTGTGGTTATTAACCCTAAGAATTGTCTAAGTGAATTTTACCTATTGGGATTAAAATATAATTAAGCGTATTTTATGATTTTTGGTGTGAAGAAGAGTTTTATATTAAACTTTCAAGGCTCTAACTAAGACTTTTAAGATCCTAATCCTAGGGGCATTGTTTAAGCTAAGAAATAAGTAAAGGCAAGCAATTTAATTTTAACAAAATGAGTTAATAAAAAATTATATTAATTTAATTTTCAAATTTTAATAAAAATAATTAGAGGAGGGGAATTTTATAACTTAAAAAAAACGTGTGCATCCTTCTCATGATTGAGTCAACACACCACATTTGGACCATGTTCGTAGAAAAGATTAACTTTATTTTTCTTTACTAAAGAATGCGATAACATGAATTTAATAGTTAAAATTTGACATTAGAAGGAAAAGAAATTAGTGACAATTGAAATTATATGCCCGGTTAAAAAGATTAAAGAAATTTCATATAAAAATATGGATTAAATGAAATTAAAATGGCCCTCTTTATTTGAAATGGGCATAAAGCCCAAAAACACTATTACTCAACTTTCGTTTTAAAATAAAGATCAAAACAACCCATTTTAAAAATTCATCAAGTGGTCATGAGGAAAATAAAAAATGAAGAACAAGGGTGGTGAATCACCGTGCCGGACGCATTCCACCGACGCCGGCTACCGTCCTCAGCGGTGGAGTACCCCGAAAAATCCTTTTTCAATCGAAACACTTTAACAAGTATATTCCAAAACTCAAAAAGATGTGAAAAATGCTTCCAAATTCAATTATATTCGAAATAAAAAAAAATGAATAAAAACTAATGAATAAGAACAAGATACCTAAAAACCAAGCTTTCTTCTTGTATTCCACTGAAGCTTTAGTACAATCTCCTTGTAATTTTCGGATTGATGTGGGTGATGAATTACAAGAGTTTGTGGTGAACGAATTGTGTTGTGTGTTGTGTTTACAAGTGAAAGGGAAGGGGTTTATATAGGATTTTCACCTCAACAATACATGGAAATTCAATCATAAAATCCCAAAAAATCGGGTGAAATTATGCCTAAAAAATCTTGTTTTGATTCCAACTTTCCTTCTTCAATTGATTCTTGCTTGACTATGCCATATTTCCTTCTTTGATTCGAATCTGAAAATATTTGAGACTGATTTATTGACATTCGAATTAGCCCCCCATGTTCTTTTTTCCTTTTCGGTTCAATCCTCCTGGAATAATGCAGTTCCCCTTTTACTTGATTCGGTCCAGTTTTCTTTTCTTATTTTTGCATTTTTGAGTCAAAAAATCAGTGACAACACGGTGCAACCTCTCAAATGTCATTTTGCAGCTCAAGGTCCCGAGTGTTAATGATGTACTTTGGGTTTGACTTCATAGAGAAGCCCTCAAGGTTAATCTCTTTAGAGATTAATTGCAGCTAATGTGTAGATCTCTTTATCTCTACATTATCATCTTTCATTGATCATAGAACATTACGTCTACCTGATTTGATCACTGCTTAACATTCTACAAATTTGGATAAAGCGGACTTCTCTCTCTCTATCACTTCTTATTTTTCCCTTTTATTATATGGTGTATGATGGTGAATGTCTCTTTTTCACATTTGAACAGGGCAGCTATTAAAAAATCATTGGAGGAGCTGATCTTGCTAGGTGCTTTAACTGATGAACTCAAATTGTCAGATCCTGTTGGTCGTCAAATGGCTCGGCTCCCATTAGATCCTGTTTATTCTAAAGCTCTCCTCCTAGCTAGCCAGTTCAAGTGCCTAGATTAAATGTTAATCGCCGTTGCAATGCTTTCTGTAGAATCTATTTTTTACGAGCCACGTGAAAAGTTGGATGAGGTATGATAGTGCACTACAAACTTCTATCATTGGTATGCATGTAGGCTTAGATGTTTTGTTTTAGTTCTATGTTATTTCTTCCAATTAATGATGAAACTACATGAAATGCCTTTTTTTGACAGGCAAAGAATGGGAAAGAAATGCTTTGTAAGTTCCGAAGGAGACCATCTTACTTTGATTAATATCTATCGAACATCTATTGAGTTATTGGAGAAAAGAAAGTCCGATGTTGGCAAAGAAAAGCCTGAAAAAGTTCTTAGAAAGTGGTGCAAGGAAAACTTCATCAATAGCCGTTCTTTGCGACATGCCCGTGAGGCCGTGACATCCACAGGTTGGATGCACACACACCTGTATTTAATTAGTTATTATGCTGTTTTTATTGGCAATATGTTTCTGAAAATGTGCAAGTATGCATCACTAAGTCTGTTAGATGCTTCATTGCAGTCAAATCCGCCTACACGTTGAACAAATGGGCCTTTGCATTTCGTCTTGCGGAGACGAAACACTTCAGTTCTGCAGATGCCTTGCTGCTGCTTTTTTCCTCAATGCGGCTTTGAAGCAGCCTGATGGAACATACAGGTAAAAGTACTCTGATATTATTGTTTATAGCATTCATCGTTGTTTCTGCTACTTGTTCTCCCCTTGCCTTTTAATTCACTTTCAATTGTTAGATCAGCATTTATTCTTTGTTTAGTTATTCAATAGGTCTAATAATTCCCTCACATTTACATAACCAAATGGCAGGGCTTTGCCTAGTGGTGAGGTGGTGCAGATCCACCCGACTTCTGTGTTATTCCGAACAAAAGCTGACTGCATTGTTTTCAACGAGTTTGTCAAAACTACCAACAAGTACATCCGCAATATAACAATAATTGATGGGTTTTGGTTGACGGAGTTAGCTCCCCACTGTTATGCCAAGCAGGACTGGTAGTCCCCGTATGAGTACTAACAGGTAATTTACTTAGTTGATTCATTGTTTAATCATGTTGTTGAAGCTCTAAATCAATTTCATTACACTTTTGCATTGGAACCGGTAAACTTGTGCTGAATATTTTTCCAGATAAGGAGCAAAGAAATAAAAAAAGAACATGTTTACCAATGTCTGTAATAGAATGGTCTGATCCTATTCATGAAAATCTTGGGAAAAAACTTAGATATACTCTGTGTTGAATACGTATGACTATCATCACTCATACTTGAGTCCGAGTAACATAAATATATGCAATTTCTCTGTGTGCCTGCTTAATGTTTTAAAATATTTAGAATGGATCTTTTTCTATTTAGCTTAAATGGTGGAACAATCCTTTGTTTCATGTTTAATATCCAAGATTTGGATTCCGTACATGTTTGAAACTTGCCATGTAACCAGTCTTTTGATCCTTTGACATCTAATAATTCCCTGGTCTGTTCTTGGATTTTTGTTTCTGTAATGCAGCAGCAAAATATGTTGCTTGTGGATGCTCATCCGTAACTATCTATATATGGCGGTGATGAAATCATTTCCACGATGGAATTCGGAAAGCATAGCTCAGTATTTCTGGATATCTTCTCAGTTCCAAGGACTTCAAATATGGAAGTTGATGAAGGAGACCCTTTGGAACTTTAAAGTGAAGAGCTTTCTCCTATCTATACATTCGTGCGGGGTTATTAATCTTTTTATGCTCCGTTAATCCGAGTTACGTATTCCAACAGCTTAGTTGAAGGAACCAAAGCTGTTAGATTTTCAAGATATAGATCCATGAACATGAAGGAGGTAAGGGTTTCTTCCGGTCTTAACAAGGCTTATTTTTTGCTGCAGTTTTGTTTGTTTGTAGTGATGTGTATATTTGGTTTTGCTAGTTTCCCCATTTTTGCTTTTCAAGAATAGTAGCTTGTAAAGGCTTAGAATGTTGGGAAAAAATGGTCAGAGGTATACATGGTCCCGAGTCGGGTCGAATCGAGTCTGACGCAGCTAGGTAAAAACTGTAGACGAAGCTAATCGTTATAACTAAAATCAATTATTATATGAAGGATTAAATTGATAATTTGAATATATTTAGATTTTTGTTAAAAAATAGAAATAATTTTAGGGTAAAACTTTGATACATAGGTTGTGTAAAATTAATTTTATACAAGTCTGTGTATTTATACTATAAAAAGTCAAATCCTAAATTCCTAACTCTAACCCTAAAAAACTAAACCCACACTCTAAACCCTAAACTCTAAATTTTAAACACTAACCTTAAATTCTAAATCCTACAACCTAAACCCCTGAACCTTAAACCCTAACCCCTAAAACTAAAAGGCACGTGTAAACTTTGTAAACTAAAGTTTACACGGCCTATGTATCAAATTTTTTTTCCCATAATTTTATCTAATGAATTTAAAGAGAGTAACATATATATTTTACCAATAGCCAACCATTTTCATTTTTAAGGTAGTGGTAGGTCAAAGAATTGAATCCTCTTATCTTCAATGCAATTTAATTTAATTGTTTTTACTATCATAAAAAAAGAGTTGTACCATCCATGTCTGCATACAGTTATTTCTTTCAAATTATTTGACATACAGATAAATATGTTGAAATAAATAATTATTCATATTAAAATTTTGCAGTTAACATAAAAGGGACAGGTTTAGAATTTATACTGCACACTTTAATTAATTTTCTAATTTATTTATATATTCATCTTCTCCACCTAATCGATTAAAATAGGTTAATAAAAGGCACACCAAACTTCTTTTATTTATATATAATTATGTTTTTTTCATTCAAAATTGGAATATCGTGGAAAGCACTTCAAATTAAAACTTAACATATAAATTAAGCAAAAAAACACCTTTTCAGACATATTTTTCTACACTTCTTTTTGGTGTCACAAAACAAATCTCCTATGAAAATTTAAAATAAATAAATTGTTGGGCTCGAATCTATCAACCGAATGTGTCAAAAAGGAATGAATTGACTTTAAAATGTAGTGGAAGAAAAAATTAAGCATAAAAATAACACAATGAATTTAGGGTGATTCGATCTTTAAATCAAGCATACATTCACCACCTTAGCTATCCATATCAAGGTTTTTTTTTTTTTTACAAATTCACTTATTTGTCTTTCCATTAAGGATAATGAATAATCTTATAACTCTCTCAAAGTTTATATCCAAAAACTTTAAGTAACTCTCCCCAAGAGAAATACAATTTTAGCAAACTTAGGAAAAATCTCACAAGGCTAAATGTTTGCACTAATTAAGCACTTAACCAAAAATTAACAATTGAGCAAATTGACATTTGAGACTCACAAGTGTTTTTACAAAAAAAAAAATAGACTTTAAAGAACAAAAACTAATTTATCTAAGAATGAATGATGGTGTAAGTTTTCTTCTTCTTCTTGATCAGTTTGGAGATTCTTTTTATGTACTCTAATAAGTTTGTGATCGTTTTTAGCCGTTGGAGGATGTTTGTAACCGTTGATAAGTGTTTTCTCACTTTAAATGCAGTTTGATAAGGGTCGGTATCGGTACTCGATCATGGGTATCGATACCTGCTTAAAGAAGAAATAGTCGTTGTGAAAATAAATTGTGTATCGATACTCTATATCCGAGTATCAATACAGTGTCATGTGTATCAGTACTAATGATCAATACCGGTACGAAGCTGCTTATTGAAATTTGAAAAAATTCTACATATCGATACTCGGCAAAGTCGTATTAGTACATGTGTCCGAGTATCGGTACTGAGGTTATGATACTTGTATAGAAAGTTGTTTTTGACACTTATGAAATTTTGGAAATATTTGTATAAATAAAAAATACTTAAAAAAACATTTTAAACATATTTTTCAAGTTAAATTGACTTTGAATAATATTTATAATATTTGAATAAATTTAAAAATATTTTTCACTTAAATTATCATATCAAAATATTTAGCTCAACATAACTATTAATTTATTAAGAAGCCAAAACTAAAATTAAAATATATGGATTTGATTTGATCAATTTTTTAAATCATTCTAAACATATTGTTTTCATACCAACAAATTCATAAGCTATTTGACTGTTTTTATATAAGCTTTTCATATTTTTATTTGTATTTAATTTTTTATTTTGTTGATTTGTAGTCAAATAAAATTATTTTAATTAAAATATGTAGCCTGATTTCACGTCCTTGGCCGTCTTACAATTTAAAAAATATATATATCGATCAATTTAAGAATTGATTTCTTTTCCAAATTTATAATGATGTAAGGAACTTAGACTTTTTCGTATAAATTTATAAATGAGTTCTATTTCGATGTACAATTTGTGAAAAAAATTTACACAACCTTTCATATTTAAGCTATAAAATTTAAAACCTAAATCTCTAGGCCTAATACCCTAAAACCTAAACTTTAAACCATAAATTCTAAATTTTAACCATAAACCTTAAATTTTACCCCTACAACCTAAACCCTAAACCGTAACCTAAATCTCTAAACCTTAAATTTAAAAGGCTTGGTTACACCAATCAAAATATTTTCCTTTATGAATATATTAAAGTACTTTGACATCTGAAAATGTTTAGATTAAAATTTAAAAGAGATTGTATATTTAAATATATTCGAATTCAGTCTATAGTAATCAAATTACACTAATACTATGAATACATCGAAAAAATACTTAAAAAACCTAGGCAACGGATTTACCATATCGTGTCTTGGACTCGGTAAATTCGTAGCCTCGACGACGACGATATATATTTATCCTAATAAAACACGCAAAACAACAACAACATGAAAATCCAGTCACTGCAATTTGTGCACTCATCGCTCATCTCTCGTAGTTTCTGCACTCTAAACACAAAAAAGTTCATGCAAAGCACAGAAATCAACGTTCCGGCTTGAAGATTTTCAGGGAAAAAAACTTATGGGAAATGCATTGGATTGCATCGCTCCCACGAATCAAAAGGAAGCTTCAAGGTATCATTCCTCCTCCGCCGCCGCCGCCTTCGGCACACGTCCTTTCTTCGGCGGAAGGCCGAGCTTGTTTTCTTCTTCAAGGAACAAAAGAACTAAGAACAAGGAGGGATTATCAGTGAGCTTCGACGGCGCCGTCGTTGATGACGACGGTGGCCATGATTCTTCTTCTACTATTATCCAAGAACAAGCTATTGCGGCTGCTTTGCTGTTCCGCCATCATCAGAGAAACGGTTCGCTTCCTGACTTCATCCGATCAACTTCTGTCGCTTATCCGTCGCCGGGAAATTCCAAGAAGCAACGTGGTTTGCCCAAGAGTTCGAGCGCTAGGCGGCTCTCATTATCCGATCTTACGATTACGCCTCAACAACTTGTTAATAGCCACCAGGTTTGACTTTCATCAACATTGAGACTTTGTTTTTTTTAGATTTTTCTTTCATATTTCTATAATCAGTATGGTAGGCTCAAAGTGTTTGTATTTAGTTCTAATTTCCAGATTTGATCCATTGCTAAGGAGTCGAGTAGAATGGTTTAGTCGGATTGTTCGACAAATAATACTTTACAATTTTTTCCAAAAAAAAAACGTATTGCAACATTTACAAAAAAATGTAGACAATTAATCAATATGTAATCTGAGTTTTACCTTTTAATTTAATTTAATTGGTTCAACTTTTGATCATTTGATATTAAATAGAACACTAGATCTATTCATGGATCAAGCAATCCTTTTGCCTAAATAAACTCGGTCTATAATGTTATAAAATTAGATGAGTTCATCATGATTGAAAAACTTTGAACACGTCCTCAGTTTTTTTTTTGTCTAGTCCACCATCTTGGAAATGTCATATGGTTGAAAAGTTCAACAAAACTGGTCTGATCCATAAATAGATTAGTGTAAAACTCAATTACTTTTGTACAATTTTTTGAACCGTTGGATGAGGGTAATAAATGGCTAAGATTATTTCTTTATTTTATTTTTTTCAAGTTATAACCCTCACATTTTCTACTATTAATCTTATTTATCCATTTACCTTCATCTAACGGTACAAAAAAGTGTAAAACTAAAGTTTTACATAATGTAGGAGGATCCTACCTCTCTATATATGCGATAGGATTCACTTATATACAATGTAAAACTCATAGTTTTACACGTTTTTTGGATCGTTGGACGGTGAAATGGATGGCTGTGATTAACTTCTTATATTTTTTCCAAGTGATAATCTTCCTATATTCTACTGTTAATCTAAGTCATCCATTTATCCATCCAGCGCTCTAAAAAAGTGTAAAATTTAAAAACAGCTGATTTAAATGGATCCTATCCCTATATATATTATAAGTTCATTGGATCTGATTTTGTATGATGTATATTAACATCTGTTTGGAACTTATAGCTAAGCTAGTTGATCAAAACTCTTCTTTCCAGGAATTGAAGATTGATAGTCTTGAAACCAACCATTTTGTGCTTGTTCATGGAGGTGGTTTTGGAGCATGGTGTTGGTACAAAACAATGACACTTTTGGTAGAAACTTGGATGTAAAGTTGATGTGGTTGATTTGACTGGTTCTGGGGTTAGTTCTTTCGATACCAACAGTATTACCTCCTTGGCTCACTATGTTAAGCCACTCACTGACATCTTTGATAGGCTACAAGATGGGAAGAAGGTAAATTTTCCTCTTCCAAACTAAATTCAGAACAACCATATGCAGCATATAGGCTATTAATGTTCTGTAACTCATACTCGTGGGTGAGTGTCGAATATGAATATATGTGTCGGATTAATGTATGTTGATTGATCATACCAGAATTTGGTTATTTTGCAGGTGATTCTGGTGGGACATGATTTTGGTGGTGCTTGTATTTCATTTGTCATGGAGTTATATCCATCTAAGATTGCAAAGGCAGTGTTTATTGCTGCTGCAATGTTGACTAATGGCCAGAATGCCCTGGATATGTTCTCCCAAGAGGTTTGATTTTGTTTCATTTTAAAACTTGAAATCGAAACAGAATCGAATTAAGTATGCATTGGTCCAACAAGTTTGTATTTAAATCCGAGCATTAAACTGCTTTTAATGTGAACTAATAGTACTTTATTGTATACCAGATGGGTTCAAATGATCTAATGCGACATTAAACTGTTCTTTCCAAGTCTCGGTGGCAGTTTTCCCACGATTCACATCATTGCACCTACGTCGCCACCACAATCGTGCAATGCCAACTAAGTAAACACTAGCAAGGCTTATCTTCTTCGCATTTTTTTTAATGCCCATTGCTTTGAAATATTGGTCTATCCCCCAAAGGAAATTCTCCACATCCTGGGCGGACCTCGTCCCCTTAAAATTTTTTTGGTTTGGGGATATCACCCAAGACTTTGGGCGCTGCAGTTGCCATGTTATTCCCAAACGCAGCCTTGCACACGGCCAGCTTGGTCTTGAGGAGTTCCACTTATCTTTTTAGATCAACAATCTCGGACTCATAACCCTTTTCCTTGAGCTCCTCGACCTCTTTCCTTAGAGCTACCACTGTAGCCTCTAAGGCATCGCCTCGTTCAGCCATTTTCACATCCATCCCATTAAGAGCCTCTTGTGCCTCTTCCTGAATACCCTCCAAGGACTCGAGCTTTTTAGGATCCAAAGTACCCAGCTTCTCAAGATCTACAGACTCCAGCTGTTCCAACACACCTTGGCCTCCGTCATGGAGTCCTCAAGTTTGGAAACCTTTCCCTGAATAGATGTGGTCGCATTCTTCGACGATCCCTTCTTCTCACTCGGTGCTATCTCAATCAGCAAAAATATCGACAAAACTCGCTCTAATACTACTTGTCACGGGGCTAGACTGCTGCTAGTAAACTCGTGCGGCCTTAGTCGCTTTCTCAGTCGAAACTCGGCTAAGTCACCCTGGAACTCTAAGTAAAATCACTTAGAACTATGCGGAAGCAAAAGAACAATGATGGCAAGCAAAAGTAAAAAGGGAAAGAATTAGAGTGAATGCTAACTTGTATTCAATCTGAAGTAAAGAAGTGTGTAAATGAGGTGGGAGTGAGCTTCCTTTTATAGTGAGAGCCCCCTACAATCAACGATCCAGATTACAACAAATTAACGGTGAAGATGAGAGATTCTATCTTATCTACAACATTTGAATTTCAAATAAGAGATAACGTGAGAATTATCTTTAATTAAATAAAAGATAATTTACTATGATAATTAGTATGCCTTATCCATTCTCCAAGGTGGATGGGCCAATTCTCTTGGGTCAACTAGTATGCCCAATACATGGCAAAGATGGACTTGAGCTGCCTTCAATACACTTGTCTTGGTTAAGGGCTTGCGGTTCGTTACATAATAGTGTAAATAATAATTTCAAATATTTTGATAAATAATTCTTATAAATTTTATTTTATAGAAACCGGCCAATTCTAAGATTTAGGAATCCTATTTAACATTTAGGTTTAGAATTTAAGATTTAAAATCTTATTTAACATTTATGTTTAAAATTTAGAGTTTACTCTTTAGAGTCCATTTAAAGTTTAAAATTTTATGTTTTAAAGTTCATGTTTGAAAAACAAATTGTATAACTTTTATACAAGTCTATATATGAAAAGAAGGATAAAACTTAGATACACATGCTGTGTAAAATTAATTTTACACAAGCCTGTGTATTTACACTATAAAAACCCAAATCTTAAATTCCTAACCCTAACCTTAAAAAACTAAACCCTACACTCTAAACCCTAAATTCTAAACACTAACCTTGAATTCCAAACCCTACAACCTTAAACCCTAAACCTTAAACCCTAAACTAAAACCCTAACCCCTAAAACTAAAATGCACGTGTAAACTAAAGTTTACACGGCATGTGTATAAAAAAAAATTTCATGAAACGAATAACTTTTTAATTATTGGTAAAATTCTTATGAGGATCACAATTCCTATAACTTTCCTAAATTGTGGTCCAAGTTATATATGTTACGCAACATAAAGTTAGGAAAATAATTTTCCTCGGATATATAGTATTAAATTTATTTAGACAACGTAAAACATAATTATTTTACATTTTTTAAACCGAATGGTAATAAATGATTAAGATTACTTTTTTTCTGCAATAAATATCTTAATTTATGAGATTTGTCTTGATAAAAAGAAAAAATATTCAAGATTACAATAAAGTTTACAACTATTGTCGTAAACTAAATACATAATTTAGACATTTTACTATAATATTGACACTTAAAGTTAAGATATTTAATCAATTATATCATAAAACAAATTAAATTAATCTCAGCCGAGTTTAATATAGATTATTTGTGTTAAAATATTAAGTAAATATAGATTGGCTTGGTTATTAAACCTAGACCTATGTCTTAAAAAGGCTAAGACTCAAAACTTTGTAAAATAATTTGTTTATTTTAATTTGTCATCCAACAAAATGACGTTTTAATCCAAATCTTCCAGTGTAGTTTACCCTCAACATTATTTCGGGTCATGCTGTATACATGATGGCTGAAATGAAATGCAATCAAAATATTGTCGTAGTTTACATCTCCAACAGTGATAAGTAAATCAACAGGACAGTTGTTTTGAAGTGCATAACCCTTTAATTCCTTTAGTTGGTGTGCGGTCAAACTAGATTTCGAGCACAGACATGTTTCTCCCCCAAAATTTCTAATGGAATCTCCATATCTTGCTCTACAATGGTAGCAATTAATACAGAGCAACATCTGGTATCGGAATTTATATGCTCTTTCGTTCATTCAAAATTGGTTTCTATGTCGACAAGATACATTTACTTTACGGTGGGAAGAAGCTTTCTTGTCTAAGGCATATAATGAAATGACCAATATGAATCAGTATGACATCTAAGATATTCTTACCGATTCCAACATTGTGCCATATTCCAATATATTTGCTGATTCCACCAATGTACGGTATTCCCTTTCCGTTATCGATCTTATGCCATTTGGATCAGGGACTGAATCTTCTTCATCTTCTTGTTCTTTTTCTTCTTCCTCTTCTTCTTCTTCTTCTTCAACTTCTTCTTCGATACCTTCCCTAGGTGGGAAGCCCCGTGTGCGTGAAACTAGCCATTGTTCTATGACACCACAGTCAATTGCATACTTGAGCGTGTGTTCCAAGTATCCTTTATCTGTAATCAGATCTGGCTGAACCGTCAACATTCTCAGGAGTGCTGAAAATTTGTCCCAAAAAAATGGGTAAGCTGAAGTTCAAACAACAGTAGATAGCCAAGATTTCATACTATGTTACTCGCACTGATACATCAGTGGCGGATATGATTTTCGAGTTTCATACCATGTTACTAGCAAAATATGAACCAATTGAAATGGACTGTCAGACAGATACGGACATGTATCCGAACACACACATATATATATCCAAGTTACTCAATATATCTAAGAATTTATACCCTATTTCCATTTTCTGAATGTGTGTGGGATATGAGTTTCAAGTTTCAGACATAAATAATTTAGGGAAACTAAAGAGTTGACGTTATTTGTTACATCCGCTCGGCCGCATTGTGAGACCATAAGTCGAAATTGTCCTTCTTTGGGTAGAAGATCAATTGATATCCATTTTAGGTTAAAATCTGTTGAGGTGCACCTGAGAGTGACAACTTTGAGGGACTTATGGGTACCCAAATAGGACAATTTTGGACTATGCTTTACCAATACGGCCCAATGGGGCAGGTCAGGTTGTGAGACCAACTCTTGGGCGTCTCCCAAAAATCAACATGTTTTGAGTAGAAAAGGTCAGCTTGGTTAGGTGCCCAGCTCGGAATGCCACAAAATAGTGGCTCCAAAAAAACCCTACAAAGTTTCATGTAAGCATAAGCAGAAACAGGTAGATATGCGAGTCCATACCTGCCGCGATGCCATCTCCAGATGCTGACATATCATGCGAGAAAGGGGTTAAGGGGGCATCCTCCATCCCATGCACAGCACCATCATGCTCCTTAGTGTAATAGTGTATCTTGGAAGTCCCATTTGTTACAAACAAAGTCCTGAGGTTTTCATGCCAAAGCGGTGCAACCACTTCATGATCATAATGGATAAATTTTGAGCTCGCATTGTTATTGGTGTCGAATTCTTCAGCAGGCTTTATTCCACAGAGAAACTCCAGTTCTTGCTTAGTGACCTCGATAACATTAGCAAGGTTCCATGCTTCTTGTATGAACATCTTGGTCTCTTCATCGGACCGCCAAAGTGGCAGTGGAAGGTTTACATCATAGAAAATTATGCCTCCTAATTTCTTGGACATCTTGATAGCTCTCAATGTAGTTGATCTCATGTTACGATCGAGCAGAGAATGTGTGCTGAAGTAGAACATCTTCGCCTATAAGGAGTTTGTTAAATAAGTCTATAACTTCTAGGACAATTACAGCTTTCTTAGAATATAAAACCTAAACTTTTGCGTTGACTACTTTTTGTTTATTTATTGAAATCTGTTACCTCCTTCAGCACGTCGATATTGATCTCGGACTTGGAAAGAGAATCCTCTGCACATGATTTAAGATTAGTCATTCTCAGGCGACCTCTCTTGCTAGTTTTCATCTGTGATATAGCTGTCGGCCTTTTACTATCAATTTGAACCGATCGTGTTTGAACATTGTTCACATTTAAATAGCATAGCATGGCCTGACCATAGTCATCATCACCAAGCTTTCCCATGAAGGCAACTTTACCACCAAGCCGAGCAAGAGCAATAGCAACACTACCAGCACAGCTCCCGGGCGCCCTAACGAATTTTTCTGGCGCCCATCGAGCTTCTTTCATTCTCTCATGAATTTCGTAATCTACAAGTCTGTTGGCTGGTCTTCCAGAAGGAACAAAAGCATGCTGTGCAGCCCCGAGGCAACAAACGAGCGGAGGCCACCCGTAGGTAAAACTAATATCCTCACCTTCATCTATGTTCAATTCAAGGTCTTCCTCCTCATCACCTGCATTTGACATTAAAGTCGACTCCTCTATATCCCTGATTTCAGATTCACTTTGTTGCACTTCTGTATCGTCATCCTTCTTCGCCGTCCTTCTCCTCACCTTTTTCTCAGGTTTTGGTTCCTTGATAGTAGTAGAAGCTGATGCCGCTATGAAAGATAAAAGTATCAATTTCGTAATTATTAACTTAAGAAAAGTAGGATGAAGTCAGAAATTGATGAAATTTCGAGGTTATACCTTTCTTTCTAGTCCTCCTGGTGGTTTTCTTCTTATCTTCATTTGATGCAGAGAGTGTGCTTTCCTCATTATCGTAACCAGTTTCATCAAGCACTTCATCTTTTGCTTTCTTCCTAGTTCGTGTTGTAGTTCGTCGAGTAGTTCCCGAAGCCTCCTTATCGACAACAGCTCCATTTTCACTAGGTTCCTCTTGAGATGAAACGTCAGTGCTTTTCTTGGCTGAAAGACACCATTTGTTCCGCAACCGGAAATGTAGAGGCCGCACTGAGTTCAGTTCCGGGAAACAAATAGAATTCGACTTCCACCTGCGTAATCAGAAAGCAGGATGAAAGACCGAAAGATCTGCACAGCTACGCATAAAAGAACCACCCTCTGATATACAAGCAAGCCGTGGCCAAACCCTAGTTAATCTATAATCTTACAGAGTAAAATCAAGTAATAAACAATACATTCCCATATTAAATTCCACCCACAGCAACTTTCCCACTCCCCAAACACCGGACAAAAAGCTAAAACAAACATTAAATTCAAATTTAAAAACCTCAGGCAAACCAAGATAAAATTTTAAATTTCATTCAAAGTTCTGATAAAAGAAAGAAACGTCAAGTTCCAGATTTCAGCGTTAAATAGCACATTAAGGAAAGCAAAAAAAGAAAGGGTCTTTGTCTATCACGTAAAAAGGATGAAAAGAAAGGATCTTTGGAACAAAAGATAGGGAAAATCTTAAAATTTCCAAAAGAAAATGGGAACGATAACAGTTGCAAAACGAAACATATGAGAAGGGTGAGATAAAAGAGAGGTAGAAAGAACCTGGAAAGTGTGAGAAAATAAGGGAAAGAAAGGGATGCCATTGTTATCTCTACTAATTTGCAGTGAAACAAAGCATGAATTGGCTGTTGTTGTGAGGAGGGTTTGAAGACTGAACAGATAGGGGAAGCGTGCAGGGGGTTTAGAGTTTTACACGCGCCTTTCCGTTCTTGCCCCAGAGGATATATTCGACTATACAGTAAATTCTGCATAAAAATATGTTGTTACTTCACTTGGAAATGTTTTTTTTTTCTTTCCAATTGATAGGAATTTTCAATTCAACAGCCAATCGATTTATTAACATGATATTGAATGGTTAAAATATTAATGTCATTAAATGATATATGTTATAAATCGATTGACTGTTGAAATGTCTCTCAATAGTTGATAGCAATTTGAGAATCTTCTCTAAATCTAGTGCAAAATTAATTAAAAAGTTTAGCTACTTATAATAGCGCTTGAAACTTGAATTTCAAATTTGGATTAAATTTCAATGATAATATAAATGTAATATCTAGATTATTTTATCAAATCTATGGGTTCGGAGTAGAAGTTTATTTAAAAGTAAATTTATAATTTCTAGAGTTAATTACATCATACGTCCCCAAATTATGACACTTATTTTAAATTGGTCCCTAAACTTTACAGCATTTCAATTTCATCCTTAAACTATGACCTTCATTTTAAATTGGTCCCCAAACTTTTGAGCATTCTATTTTCATCGTTAAACTTTGACTCCCATTCTAAATTGGTCTTCAAACTTTTTGAACGTTCTAATTTCATCTCCAAATTATCAATATATGCTAATCATATCTTTTGTTAATAAAACCGTTACAAAAATTGTTAATTGTCATGAAACACTTATGTGTATTATGTAATAATATGATGTGATATAAACGATAATTTGAGGATGAATTAGTTCATTCAAAAAGTTTGAGGACCAATTTAGAATGAGAGTTATAGTTTGAGGATGAAACTGGAATGCTCAAAAGTTTGGGGACCAATTTAGAATGAAGGTCTTGAGGATGAAATTGGAATGTTTTAAAGTTTAGGGACCAATTTAAAATGAGGGTCATAGTTTGGGGACGTGTGGTGCAATTAACTCTAATTTCTAATATAATTTTATATTTGATAAATCCATACTATATTGGATCTCAATTATGTGTACATTTCATTTTTATCAATTCACATGGCAAATCAAAATCATAAAATTTAAAAGTTTCAAATGAAACATAAAAAATTGTCAAATTCAAATATTTTTTTTTGGATAAATGGTGAATGTATTTATCCGAGAAAAAAATTACAATGAAGTAATCAAGTTCTTCTTGGGTCAATCAGCGTTGATGTCCCAGTCTGTACAAAGCTTAATATTAGTACTATCATTAGTATTTATCCCGTGTCTATACAGTCGTATGCTAATGGTGTAGCGTATGGTGTCAAAGAGTGCTTTCGGACTTCGATTTATTCCTTTGAAGACTCTGGCATTGCGTTCCTCCCAAATATGGTAAAGAAATATTGTCCAAGCAAGTTTAAAAATCAAAGTAATAAGTGATTTACCTTTCCAGTTCATTTCTGCCCATTTTAAGTGTTCATTCCAAGTTCTTATAGGTAGGTGCAGTCCACATGTAGTTGCAATTTTCTTCCAAACCAAGCTTGAGTATGAGCAGTCCGAAAAGAGATGGTCTCAGGTTTCATCAACATTCCTACATAAGGTACAAGTAGCATCGTTGAGCATCCCCCATCGTGCAAGTCTTTCCTTGGTAGGTACTTTGTTCAGAATCACCATCCAAGAGATGATAAAGTATTTGGGAATGTGTTTGGGAAACCAAACAATTTTTTGCCACTGGACTTTGTCGTGAGTAACCCTCGATTTTTTTTCCATATCCATTGTGTGGTAATATGCGAGGGAATTCCATTAGAAATAGGGACATTGCCATCGACCTCATGTTAAGCAGTTTCTTGAAAATCTAGCTATGTGTAGGCTTGATGTCTGCTTGCCAAAGGTCAACCCCCTTAAATGTGTATGTATGAATCCATGCCACCTAGAGGGATCCTTGACCAGCCATAAGATTTTTCAGGAATTGTAGGGAGCAAGTTTTATTCCACTCACCGAGACTTTTAAGTCTGAGACCTCCCTCAGCTTTAGTTCTGCAAATGTATTCCCAGCTAACCCGTGCGCCTTGGACCTGAATGTTGTCGCCTTTCCAAAAGAACCTCATGCATAATTATTCGATCTTAGAGATAGTACACTTGGATAATATGAGTTGTCTGCTCCAATAGTTAAATATACTAACTAGAACAGCTCGAATTAGCTGTATCCTTCCACCATAGCTGAGCCTTCTTTTGGACCAAGCACCAAGTTTGGCTTTGATTTTTTATATTAGCGTCAAATTCAAATATTAGCTTGTATAAAATATTAGGTTATGATTTATTTGCACCATATAAAATTCATTTAGTTTTACGTCCTTTTTTGGACAGTTAAATGAGAATAAATGAATGGTTAAAACTATCTTTTTTTACAAAAAAAAATTCTCAACATTTTCCATTATTAACCTCACCTAGGGATGTTCATTGATCGGTTAAAATCGAATTAACTGACTGAACTGAATGAGTTCGGTTAAACGGTCGGCCACCGAAGTATATTCGGTCAGAGAACGGTTCAAGAAATTTTTAAAGTTCAGTTATCTGTGAATTCGGTTTGAAATTTATTAATTAACCGAAATTTAAATATTATATAAATTTTATATATTTTTAAGCCCAAGCCCAACAAATTTTAAGACCCACCTCACCTAAAAAGAAAATTATATAAAATTCTATAAAATTCAAACAAAACTAAAACAAACCCTTGAACCAACCCATGAGCTCTTGAGTCTCTGAGTTCTCCCCTTCACAAAATCACTACCACTCGTCCGAGCTTCTTCACCATTGGAGCTTCATCGTAAGCCGTCTTTAATTCTTCTTTTATTCTCTGAACTGTTAAGGAGGTTGGGTTTGCTTCACCGTGAGTTATAGTTTTGTTTTTTTCTTTAACGGGAGCTATAAATTTTAATGATTTTTCTGAATGATCCTAATTTCTAATGAACCCTTAATGCTTTTGATGAAGTGGGTTCTCTAATTTATGATTAGTAATCAATAAAATTAGTAGTAATTAAATTTCAATTGAAAATATCACTCCTTTACTCCTTTGATTGCACACTGTTATGTTGTTTTTAATATTAAAAAATACTACTAAAACTTCATGAAAAACAACAACTTATGCTGAAAAAAGAGTTGATAAATCAGTCACTTTAGGTTGAGTGCAGTTTGCAGATTGAAAAAAACTAAGGGTGTGATTGAACAGCTGGGTTTTCTTGACAAATTTCGGTTAATTTGAAAATAAACTGAATTAATCGAAATTTATTCGGTTCGGCTGCATAAGGGGCTTGATTTTTCATTCTTTTTATTCCACTAATAGACAGTGACACGTGTCACCATCCTGTTAGTTTGAATAAAAATATTATAAAATAACATATATTGCTTACGAGGAGAGAGAAGAAATGACATGGAAAATTAAAAAATAAAATAAAATTCCACGTCAGCAGAACCGTTAAGTTTTTAACAACTGGTGACCAAAATAGGAAGGAAACATAACGATAGTGATGTTTTTGCCAAAAAAAATAGTTCGGTGACCAAAATAGGAAGGAAACATAACATTAGTGATGTTTTTGCCAAAAAAATAGTTCGGTGACCAAAATAGGAAGAAGCTATAGTTCGGTGACTACTGATGTAGTTTACCCTTTTTTTTAATAAAACTACAGTATTTTCATATCCCAAATCTCAATAGTAGGGCCTTAAACGGTGAGTGTTGCTGGGTTTCCCTTTTATCTGTTTGGCAGCCAGCACCGGCGCAAAATCTCTCCTGCACACTGCAGAGCATCAGGCACTTGGATTCATCAATGACTTCACCTTTCACGAGTATGCTGGCAAGGAACTTGTTTTTGTTTTTGGTATTTAGTTAGTAAAAGTAAAAGATTTTGATTCCTGTAAATTTGGGTATATGTAACTTTGATCTCTTTTTTTCAATTTGTTAAGCAATTCAGCAAAATTCTAATCATTTTTTTTTTTTTGCTTTAGAATGAGAAGCTGCTGAAGAAACTTATTGATATATGAATATTTTCAAGAAGCTTTTGCCCACCAAACATGGGAATATTGGTGCCCAAAAGTATTGCAGAGGTAAATATCATATTTGAACCCTTTTCTCTATGGATTTTTAACATGAATAGTTTTGTCTTCTTCTCGTACTACATTGGTCAAATTCGGCTTTTGGATGTGTTTATTGCCCTGATTCACTATGGATTCTTCATATTGTTCATAACATTATGCTAAAGTTTAGGTTTTCCTGGATTTAGTTGTGATTGGTAATTAATCACTTTATAGCTTTTCAGTAACCGTTTTTGTAACATTTACTGCAGCACCTTTCCGTGTGTTTCTGCATTCGGTCCCGGATCACTCGGTCGAAGTTCATTCTCCGGACGAGGAAGTGGTGATTGCTTTAGGAAGCAATGTTGGGGATAGACTTAATAATTTCAATGAAGCCTTGATGTTAATGAGGAAATCGGGTATCAGTATCATAAGACATGGTTGTTTATACGAGACTGCACCTGCCTACGTCACAGATCAGCCCCGATTTTTAAACTCCGCGGTTAGAGCTGTTACAAAGCTAGGGCCACATGAACTTTTGGGTGTTCTTAAGACAATTGAGCGGAACATGGGTCGTACTAGTGGAATAAGGTATGGTCCAAGGCCAATTGATCTAGACATCTTGTTTTACGGCAAGTACCGAATTGGTTCTGATATACTTACAGTCCCCCATGAGAGAATTTGGGAGCGACCATTTGTTATGGCCCCATTAATGGATTTACTAGGATCGGTTATTGACAGTGACACCGTTGCTTGCTGGCATTCTTTTTCAACAGATTCAGATGGACTATTTGGTTTATGGGAGAAACTGGGTGGTGAATCCCTCATCGGAAAAGAAGGGATGAAAAGGGTTTTACCAATTAGGAATCACTTATGGGAGTGGTCGGAGAAAATCACGTTAATGGGTATTATTAATCTGACCCCAGATAGTTTTAGTGATGGTGGAAAGTTTGCATCGGTGGAGAATGCAGTTTCTCATGTTCGTTCAATGATTTCAGAAGGAGCAGATATAATCGATATCGAAGCACAATCTACACGACCGATGGCCTATAGGATATCCGTGGAAGAAGAATTGAATAGGTTAATCCCTGTCTTAGAAGCTATTCTTGGAATGCCTGATATGGAGGGGAAGCTCGTATCCGTGGATACTTTCTATTCGGATGTTGCCGCAGAAGTTGTAAAAAAAGGAGCTCATCTTGTGAATGATGTATCTGCCGGGAAATTAGATCTTAACATGCATAAGATGATTGCTAGCCTTAATGTTCCTTATATCATGATGCACATGAGGGGAGACCCAACTACGATGCAGAGTAGTGAGATTTTGGTGGGATGGTAAATCATATTTATGAGGGGAAATTAGATCCTTATATCATGATGCACATGAGGGGAAATTAGATCCTTATATCATGTTTATGATTAATTGTGTTGGGATGGTAAATCAATGTGTTTGGCCAAGAGGGGGTGAATTGGCAATTAAAAATTTTGGTGGAGCTAAAGGAAAAATATGAAAATTTGAGACACAAAAATTTATAGTGTTTCAAGGTTCTAAACAAGCTCTACATCCACTACCTTAGCACCACACTAAGGATTTTCAATAATTCACTAAGAATTCTTTCTTTTGAGGACCAAGGGCTAACCTTACAAAAGATTTTCTACCTAAATCTTAAGGACACTCACAAGAGAAAGATAAAATAAGCAAACTTGAAAATCCTTACAATGATAGATGTTTGCACAATTCTAGATCACTCACAAATCCAAGACTTAAATAAAGAGATTACAAGAATGAACACTCAAGTGGGTTGCAAAGATATGACACTAAAGTTCAAAAGAAGTTGAATGATTGCTTGAATAACGTTGGATAGCTTTCTTGTTGTTGTAGTAGCTTTGGGAACTTGTTTATATAGCATCTCCGTTAATTTTGGCGGTTGAGGTTGTTGGGAAAATAAATAAATTCATTGGTGGGTGTTTTTCCCGCATTAAATGTTGTTTTGAAGCCTTGAGTATCGGTACACGTATCAGAGAGGTACCTGCCCAATATAGAAATAGCCGTTAGAAAGCAGGGCGTACCGGTACTCGAAGTCGAGTATGGTACGGAGATAGGGGTACCGAAATGCAAAGACCGTACCGGTACACGAATTGCTCACTAGAATTTCTTAACGCAATAGAGTATCTGTTCGCATAGAACTGTACCAGTACACGTTTGAAAAATTCTGATTTTTGCCTTAAGGGGCATCGGTACGATAGAGGCGTACTGGTACTCAATTTGCATTTGATGTTTGAATAAAAGTTTTGAGTATCTGTACGAGTGGGGTGTACCGATACTTAAATTACATTCGATGTTTTGAAGTCCAAACCGCGTATCGGTACGGTTGTTGTCGTACCAGTATTGGTTTTACATTCAAGGTATTATGTTTGTAAAGGGCGTACCAGTACTGATTGGACCGTATCGGTACTCTAAGACATTTTTGGCCTATTTCACTTGGAAAAACTCATCGAATGCGTTTTTAAAACATTTCAAACATTTGATCAAGTTTAAGACAAAAGTAACTTTGTTCGAATGCATAGTGAGTAATTCATATTGGTTATTTAAATTTTATTTTGAAAGGATTTATTATTCTAAAACTATTTGTTATATAAAATCAATTTAATATAAGTTTAACAATCTCCCCCTTTTTGCTATAACAAAATCTACAATTAATTTTAAAAGTCCCCCTTTGTTTTTGAATAAAAGACTCGTGTAAAATTAAAATTTGAACCCTGAATTTTCTCTCTTTTTTGTTAGATCAAAAACACTATAAGTGATAGGATAATAAAAACAATAACAACCAAAGCAACACTCCAAAGTATAAATATCTAAAGCATAAACATTAGTTCAAATATTCAAGCATAATAGTCATAGTTATGCAGAAACATACAACAATATGAAAAGCAATCATAAAACATATAGCATCAAATCCAATATGAAGTCTAGAATGCATGCAATATGAAATGATAAAAAACTAAGTGGAATCCTCGTCATCCTCATCCTCCTCTGCGACGGTGTCTCCAAAAGTATGTGTCTTCCACTCATAATGAAAAGATGCCAAGTCGGTCTCGATGCTAGTCACATGAGCACCAAAATGAGTGAAACGGTCATTCATTTGAGACTTAACCATAGATTGCATCTCATTGAACTTCCCGTCAATATCAGACCACATTTCATCAAACATGATATCAAAATAGAAACACACGGCATTATCGAAAGGTATATGAGTCGATGGAGGCGCAACTAGAGCCAAAATCTAAGGTGGAGCTTGCGCGTTTCCATCGACATCTAGTCCATGTTCTTGTCTAATCCACTCACCATTAATAAAATGAAATTCGTTTTTTCGAAGGGATTTGGCATTGATGGGATCGGTAAGGGGGCAAGCAATATCAAAGGACATGTCTATGTTTTCTTTTGAGAATATGTGGCTCAAGACACAACCGTACGTAAAAGATTTGACTTGGGATGTTTGACGGTGTTGGACAATAAAAACTATTTCAGAAAATATGACTTGCGCAAGGTTGATGTGAATATTATTTTGGAAGCAATGTAACCAAAAGGCATCCACCCCTCGAATGATAGACCACTTTCCCTCGGAAGGAAGAAAGAACCATGTAACTAAGAGATGAAAGAACCTATCATGAGCATTAAGAACAGACGCGGAAGTACCTACGAGATGAACAAGAAGAATGGGAACGATTTCATCATCTACCCACATATCATCTAGTCTTAGATGAGTCGCAATAATAGAGGAATCCAACATAAAAGCTTTACTATAACATACGACTCTATAACAACAACTTCATCACGGGCTTCATTAAGGATAGCCCTAACATTAGAATAGAATATTCTAACTAAGGTTTTATACACGATCCCGGGTAAACGAAGAAAACTCATAAACTTCCATTCCCTAAGACGTTCAAGATAAGAAAACTTAAAAGCTTCAGAAACCATAAAATCATATTCAACAACTCTTTCCCATCGAAATGAAAAGTTTTTAAACAATAAAAAATGGTCTAGTTGATTTGGATGACCCAGCTCATTAAAACATGAGTTGAAAATAGAGGAAAAGTTCTAAGGGTTTGGATTTGGATTGGAAGGATCGGACCTAGGAAGTTTAGTTTTAGGGCCATAAAAATTAGGTTCGAAAGAGCAAGAAAATCCTGCAAAAAATCAAATCAAATCAAATCACAATGTATGCAAAAATTAATAATTCAATCCAATTAATCTAACAAATAATTTAAGGTAAAAAATTCAATATATATATATTAAATTGTAAAGCACAAAAAATTATATATATATATATATGAACAAAAAACAAGCACAAAAAATAGAATATATAATCTATACTATTTTCAAACAAACTTAAACCTAAGCTCCATATCAAAATAAAATATATAATTAAAAATAACGAAAAATACCTTAAAATTGTTGGAATGGATGAGAACTTTGATGAAAGGGCACAAACTTGATGAAATGTTGTTGGGTTGTTGAAGAATCACAAAAATCTTAAGGAAATTTTAGAGATTTTGAGGAAAATGAAAGATTTGAGAGGAATTTTAAGTTGTTTTTCGGCTAGGGTTAAGAGATTAAAAATTTTGGGGGGAAAACCTGATTTTAAAGAGCCTAAGGACAGCTTTCGCCTTTCGCGTACCGATATATTAAATTGCGTACCAGTACAGCTTCTCCGTGTTTTCTATACCGGTACGATATCACGCATACCGGTATCGTATCATCGATACTCTACATCAGTACCAGTTATAGATCTTGTTTTAAACCATACATAGCTTTTGAAAGTTTAAAAACATGGTTTGGAAATTTTGGATCTTCAAAAATGGGAAGTTGTTCTACATAGACTTCTTCATTAATAAAGCCATTTAGAAAAGCACTTTTGACATCCATTTGAAAAAGCTTGAATTCATGCTAATATGCAAATGCTAACAACATCCTAATAGCTTTTATTCTAGCTACGGGTGCTTAAGTTTCATCAAAATCAATTCCCTCTTTTTGAGTGTAACCTTGAGCAACAAGTCTAGCCTTGTTTCTCACTATGTTACCACTATCATCTAGTTTATTTCTAAAAACCCATTTTGTACCTATAGTGGATTTATTATTAGGCCTATCAACTAATGTCTATACCTTACTTCTTTCAAATTGATTTAACTCTTCTTGTATAGCCAATATCCAATAATCATCATTTAATGCTTCTTTGATATTTTTAGGCTCTATGCATGAGATAAATGCAACATACTTACATGTATTTCTAAGAGAAGATCTATTGGTTATCTCTTTGGATAGATCACCCAAAATCTCACCACCTTTGACATAGTTGTACTCACTTGGGTAGGTGACCTCCTTTTCCTCTAGAGTCATGTCCTTCAAGGTTTTTAGAGGTGGATCTTGTGGTTCGTCTTTTGATTGAACTTCTTCTACCTTTGATGATTGACCTCCACCATCATTGGCATTAAAAATTCCCACATCACCATAATCACAATAATCCCTCCTCGAAAGGAGGTTACCAGCGAAAACAACATAAATAGTCTCTTCAACAACTAAAGTTCTTTTGTTAAATACCCGATAAGCTTTAGAGTTTAAAGAATACCCAAGAAAAATACTTTTATCACTTTTTGCATCAAACTTGCCTAAAATATCTTTGCCATTATTTAAAACAAAACATTTGCATCCAAAAGGATGAAAATATGTAATGTTAGGCTTTTTGTTTTTAAAAATTTCATAAGGAGTTTTCTTTAAAAGTGGCCTAATCATTACACTGTTGATAATATAGCAAGCGGTGTTAGTGGCTTCCGCCCAAAAGTATTTTGGCAAATTATTTTCACAAAGCATAGTCCTTACCATTTCTTCTAAAGTTTGATTTTTCATCTCAACTACCCCATGATCACTCTTAAGATGTGAAATAGAGTGATCAACATCATTTCGGTTAAGTTTTGAAAACGTGGTGAATTTTTCTAAAGCTTCATCTTTAGTACTTAAAAATAGAACCCAAGTGTATCTAGAGTAATCATCAACAAGTATAAAAGCACATTGTTTTCCACCCAAGCTCGTAGTCCTAATAGGTCCAAACAAATCCATGTGGATTAATTATAAAATCCTACTAGTAGATACATCATTAATAGGTTTAAAAGTTGATCTTTTATGTTTGCCCTTAGCATATGCATCACATACTTTGTCTAGATCAAATTTAAGCTTAGGCAAACCTCTAACTAGATTGTTGGAAACCAATTTTTGTAGAACATTCATACTAGCATGACCTAGTTTTCTATGCCATAACCATGAATCATGCTCATTTTTTTTGCAACTAAGCACATGTTTGATGAATGGATGTTATCTAAATACATCATATATATGTTTCCTATTCTATGACCTATAAGCATAATCATATTAGATGCAATGTCAAAAATTTTGCAACCATTAGATTCAAAAATGACATTGTAACCTTTATCGCACAATTGACTTATGCTTAACAAATTATATTTTAGACCATACATACAAAACATTTTCAATAAGAATAGAAGAGTGATTACCGATAGAAACAATTTCTTCAATGTGGCCTTTAGAGTTGTCACCAAACGTCACTATTCCTTCACTCTTCGATTTTAGCTCTAGAAATCGACTCTTGTCTCCGATCATGTGTCTTGAGCATCCACTATCAAGGTACTATGAATTTGCACTTGCAGAATTAGCCTTGTAGCAATGCTCCTCCTACAAATATGGAATCAATTTTTGATTTTTGGTACCCAAATATTTTTGGGTCATGAACATTAGTTCCCAAAATCTTGGTTTCCATGGGAATCCAAGAAGCAATTGCATTATAATCATTAGAAGCAACAACATCTTCAGGGATCCATATACTTCTAACCCTCTTACCATAATAGGGCCTTAGGAACCCTCAATGTTTGTTACCATAGAATTTTCTTTTAACAAAGTTAGGTTTTGAGTTCACTTTTAAAACTATTTTTAACACTAACTTTGTTTAAAGATGCTTTGAGGTCACCAACCTCCTTTTGGTGATCCTCCTTAACTCTAGAAGGTAAATTATGCATGTCAAGAATTTTCTTTTCAAGCTCTTTTAATTTTTCATGCATATCCTTAACTTTACTTTCTAATTCCGAATTAGTTTTAGTTAAAGAATCATTTTCATTTTTCAAATTTAAAACAATCTTTTTTTTTCTTAATTGATGCTTTAAAATCTAAAACTAATTTATCATATACCTCTTGCAATTCATTATACTTATCATATAATTCATCAAATGTAAGCTCAAGAGATGATTTACCTCTCTTCGAAGGCTCTGAGGCAAAGATTTGCAACTTCTTGCTCCTCGTCACTTGAAGATTCTTCATCACTCTAAGTTGATACATGGGCCTTATGCTTCTTTTTCTTTTTGAAGCTTTTCTTCTTGAGTTGGGGATAATCGATCTTGATATGTCCCAGCTTCTTGCATTCGTAGCACACAATAGGATCCTTCTCTTCTTCCTTAGCCATGTTCTTGAAACTCTTCTTTTGTAAATTTTTTTACAGTTGGATTCCATGAATCTTGTGAAACGCTTTGCAAGCATGGATATTTCTTCATCTTCTTCATCACTTGAATCACTCTCTTCTTGTATAGCCTTGAGAGCTATTCGTATCTTTTTTCTCTCTACTTCCTTCTTCTCTACCTTCTCCACTTCTTTCTTCTTTTCTTCATTTCTTTATTATCTCATGAGTGAGAAGAGACCCCGTGAGAGCATCAAGCTTTAAAGTCTTAAGATCATTTGCTTCGATGATGGTGGTTTTCTTTTTATCCCATGACTCGAAAAGAGAATAAATGAATTTTCGAACAAGCTCCTCTTTTAGAATAATTTCTCCAAGACCTTTAAGTCTGTTGACTATGATAGAGAATCTATCAAACATCTTGGCGATGTCCTCATCTGGTTCTATCTTGATATTCTTATAGCTCAAGTTGTGGAGTTCAATCTTGGTCTCCTTAACATCATTTGTGCCTTCGTATATTGTTTCGAGCTTATCCCATACCTTCTTTGCACTTGTGCAAGAAGACATTTTTGAGTACTCATTCGATCCAAGAGCACAAAAAATGATGTGCAAAGCTTTGTCATTTAGTTGCAACCTCCTCCGATCTTCATTAGTGCATTCTTGCTTGGACTTGGGAATGAGACGATCTTCTTCTCTCTTCATCAGAATGGCCGATCTATCCTCTACTACATCCCAAATGAGGTAGTCTTTGGATTTGATGAAGAATATCATGCAATTCTTCCAATAAGGATAGTTATCCCCATTGAAATAGGGCAGTTTGATAATGGATTAAGACTCGTAAAGGTTGTTACCGGAAGTAGAGGCCGTGGCTTTGCTTGTTGATTGATTGAACACCTTTAGGATCGTCTCAATGGTGGTTAAACCTTCAATTGAGCCTCTATCTGATATCAATTGTTGGGATGATCAATCAATGTGTTTGGCCAAGAGGGGGCAAATTGGCAATTAAAAATTTTGGTAGAGCTAAAGGAAAAATATGAAAATTTGAGATACAAGAATTTATAGTGGTTCAAGCTTCTAAAAAAGCTCTACATTCACTACCTTAGCACCACACTAAAGATTTTCAACAATTCACTAAGAATTCTTCCTTTTGAGGACAAAAAGCTAACCTTACAAATTCCCTTAAGATTTTCTACCCAAATCTTAAGGGCACTCACAAGAGAAAGATACAATAAGAAAACTTAAAAATCATTATAATGATAGATGTTTGCACAATTCTAGATCACTCACAAACCTAAGACTTGAATAAAGAGATTACAAGAATGAACACTCAAGTGGGCTACAAAGATATGACTCTAAAGCTCAAAAGAAGTTGAATGATTGCTTGAATAACTTTGGATAGCTTTCTTGTTGTTGTAGTAGCTTTGGGAACTTGTTTATATACCCTCTCCATCAATTTTGGCCGTTGAGGTTGTTGGGAAAATAAATAAAGCCGTTGGTGGGTGTTTTTCCCGCATTAAATGTTGTTCTGAAGCCTTGAGTATCGGTACATGTATTATAGTATCGGTACCTGCCAAATATAGAAATAGCCATTAGAAAGCATGGTGTACCGGTACTCTAAGTCGAGTATCGATACGGAGACATGGGTATCGAAACACAAAGACCGTACCGGTACACAAATTGCTCACTAGAATTTCTTAAGGCAATAGAGTATTGGTACGCATAGAACTGTACCAGTACACGTTTGAAAATTTCTAATTTTTGCCTTAAGGGGTATCATAATGATAGAGGCGTACCGGTACTCAATTTGCATTCGATGTTTGAATAAAAGTTTTGAGTATCGGTACGAGTGGGCCATACCGGTACTTGAATTACATTCAATGTTTTGAAGTCCAAACCGCGTATCGGTACAGTTGTTGTCGTATCAGTACTGGTTTTACATTCGATGTAGTATGTTTGTAAAGGGCGTACCGGTACTGATTGGACCGTTTGATACTCTAAGGCATTTTGGCCTATTTCACTTGGAAAAACTCATCGAATGTGTTTTCAAAACATTTCAAACATTTGATCAAGTTTAAGACAAAAGTAACTTTGTTCGAATGCATAGTGAGTAATTCATATTGTTTATTTAAAATTTATTTTGAAAGGATTTATTATTTTAAAACTATTTGTTATATCAAAATCAATTTAATATAAGTTTAACAAATTGAAAATATCAAGTTTGGTATAACTTGTGTTAGCGATGGTACCTAAGTAGGAATGATGATGAACGATGAGGAACAAACAATATGAGAAAAAAATTACTAAATTGATATATTATTTCAAATATGAAGGGTTAAATTTATTGAATTATTTCGAACCAGAACTAATTGATAGAATATATAAGTTTTAAGGACTAACATTGAAGATCAATATCATTACCTTTTCAAACTTTGATGATCATGCTAGAATGAGAATGATAGAGTTTTTTTTTTAACTTAAATGGCAAAGACTATAAGAGGGAGAAGAAGAAGAAACTAGGAGAGGAAAAATTGTTAGATGGACCCGACTTACCACATCATTCATGGTCTCAGCCAATGAAGTCTATTCATCTCATTTTTTCCAAGGTGAATCTTCACCTCTTTTCTGCATGTAAACAAAGAGTAGGTAGTTATTTGACAGTTAGTTTGAGATGGATGGACCTTATTGGTTGGTACCACGGATGACATGGTGAGTAAGGACCACTTTGGTGCCTAACGTTTATTCAGGGCCACTTTGGTGTCCAACGTTTCATTCTGTAACTCAAATCAGGTTTTTCTATGTCAGACGTTAAAGAGTTTTTGTTATCCATTAAAAACATGACACGTGGCATATTTATGGTATTTTTTTAATTTTTAATTTTTAAAAAATAGAAAACCTTTAATTTTATAAAAAAAACTCAAAATCTTTAATTTCTCTAAAAATCCCAAACCCAAACCCTAAATTCTTGAATTCTTCCCCTCCCACCACCGATTCAACCACCATTGTCTTCGTCGGACCCTCTACGATTGAAAACCCTATCATCCAGTCATCGAAAATCGGCGAATAAATCGTCGATTACTCCGTCTACGAACATCTAACAATGAAGAAAAATCAGAATGATTGGGCTTCTGACTGACGGCTAGTGGGTGGGGGATGTTGAAGGGTGAGGTACACGACGCTTGGGTGGTGAACGGTGAACGACTGACGTGTGGGGATGTCGAACGGTGAGGGAGATGTGATTTGAGGGTTTGATTGAAAGAAATTAAAACTTTGGGGTATTTCAAGAAATTTATATTTTTAAAGAAATTCAAAAAATAAATAAATAAACCGAGCCACGTGTCATGTTATAATTGGATGACGATATTTTTGTAACCATCGTTGATGGAAAAACTTGATTTTAATTACGGAAGAAAATGTTAAGTACTAAAATAGCCCGAAATAAACATTAGGCATCGTACTGAAAAAAAATATATGTTAGGGCGCCTTTCTCGCTATTAAGAAAAAAAAATTTGGGTTGACAGTTACTCTTTGCAGACTAGAATCGTTTCCATTCCCAACGGAATCTAATCAGTGTGTTAACTCAAGAACATGCCAAATGCAACTTCCATAATTTTGTTATTGTAGATGAATGTGAATCAAATAGCATTTTTCTAATTATGTGACTTTATAAGTTCTGAATAAATTGCAGGAGGAATTACGCGACGACATCATTGCAGCTGTGAAGCAGTCTGCATCACTTAATCGTCCAGCTGCTGAAATCATGAACCTATCAGATACCATACATGGTGAATCCCGAGGTTGGGTAGAGAAAATCACGTATGTTGCTCGGTTACTAAAATATGAGATATTTCTTATTAATTTAATGTATTATGTCATCTCTTAACAGCAGTTAACGGATTCTAATCTATTTTATACAGTAGCCTAATTACGCACAGAAATCCTGTGCAACTCATAGCTCATAGGTTGATCTTCTGCTGTTGTTTCTTCTTCTTTAACTTCCAAGAATGCTATTTCTTCTTCTTCTTCGGGTTTTCCTATGATATTATCATACGAATACGACGACGCAACATAAGCATAGATAAAACAGTTGAGCAAGGCCAGTGCGACATATGCACGATAGATGCAATCCAAACGACTTTGGTTTACACTATCCCCCAACCAACTCTTTTTATATCTGAGCTGGCTGTAATAATCTAAAACAGCTATGAAGCCAATGTTAATTACTGCTCCAAATCCTGTGAGTGAATGTGTAAATGCAGGTCCATATCTCCTCGAATCCGGCACATAATGACCGAAGAAATCAACGATCCCTTCTCCGGCTAACCCTTCCATCGCCCCCAGGAAAAAGAATTGCAGAAGTAACCATGCTACTGGAATGGGCGCCACTGCTTCCGGATCATCCAACGACCCCTCTTTATTAAGAGCGGTTAACCTTTTGGACTCGACAGCTGATGCAACAGCACAGCATACTATGGAGGCTAACATTCCTAAGCCGATTTTCACTCCATCGGAGTACTGTCTTTGGATTCTTTGGATTCGTCTTTCGAACACCATTTTATATCCTTTGTTGACTGCACTTTTAGAGATCCATTTGATCGACTGAAGAACTACGATTGGCATGTGCCTGTCCCCCCTCATGCTGTCTGCTTGCTCGATGAAGAACGTATTACCGAGAGATAACACCATGCCATACACGATGAAAGTTGCACACATTGGAATCATATCTAATAGCAGCTTTGTTTCCTCTACTTCTTTCACTGTACAAACTCTCCATTTGTGTTCTCCACTTGGTATATTGTCATCAGCTGCTGACTCTTTCAGCGCAGCCTTATTCAGCAGTCTGTATTTATCAAAAGCAATCGATACATATTACATATAGTTAAAGCTACAATGAAAATAAATGGAAATTATATAGTCAGAACAACTCACTCAAGATGACCGCTAGGACACTGAATTGGATCATCGCCATCACGACGGTGAAGGTTGTCTTTGTTTTCTTGGCAATTCAGATGCCTCTTCCGCAAAGCGGCAATCACGGTTCGCAGCAGAGACGAAAGCGGACTCGGCTGTAATTCACGAGGACCATAGAAAGGTAAGCCACAAAGAAACCAGAGTAAACCAATGAATATGGCGATGGCCGATACAAGAAAACGTCGATGCCAATTCTCCTCAGTAAAGATAAAACTATAGAATGATGTTATGGTTCCCAAAATCAAGAATCCATAGCAGAACCATCTGATTACTTTTTGCTCCAATCGCCGCGAGCCTCCTATGTGGACCTTAAACCTAAAGCATCCAAATTTAGCCCTTGTTGGTTCACAGTCTTGTGGTGGTTTTAGAACCCTGGTTTGGTCAAAAGAAAGGGAGTAAAGGGGAATAACTTGAGCAGCCCCACCAACAATCAGAAGAGCTAATCCTTCCCAGAAAGGCGTATGTTTCAATTTCTTAAAACAATAATACGGAACTTCCTTCATTTTCGGAGGATGATAAATTTTATCATTCAAAAAGTATTTTGGTACTGAGAATGCTAAAAGGAAAAGCCCCTGCACAATCACACATTTACAAAATCTATGTTATTCTGACTCCTTTGATTGTTGTATAAGTTTGAATCCGAAATGCGTTGGATAAGTTTGTTTGAAGGAAAATAAATAGCCGAAGCAACAACAGCATGCCAATGACAATTTTGGTGTGACAAATGGTATCAGACTTACAGCAGAATACAAAAGACTAGAAAGAATCAGCATCCATCGATAGCCGAGGCAAGCATCAATGCAGAAGGCAACATATATCTGCAACATATCCCTTAGACCAGCTTGAAGATTGACGATGGCAGCAGCTTCTTTTAGTTTCAAATTCCAGGTATCGGTGAGAAATGTCATAAGGTTGTCCAGAACATAAGTCATCAACCCCTTGCCGAAAACCAGACCTATATGCAATATTCAATTAGTTAAGAATAAAAAGTAGATTAGAATTAAATAAATGAAGCAAACGGTAAAATACCGAAGGTGAACATAACCAGTCGTCCAGGCCTTCTAAACCATATCCATATTGGATTTAGGAATCCACCGCACAGCCATATCCATGTTTTCATCTTTATTTAACTTGACAGACACTCTTGCCTTGCCTTGCCTAGCCTATATTTTTCTGCACAAGCAATGAAGTTTAATAAGAAACGAAACAACATTCACAGATTGTTCAAACACTATTAGATAGGTGCAACGACAACATGCAATATATATATATATATATATATGGATTTTGGAGGGGGGTTTCACTGGAAACGAGAACCCGAAGCTCAAAACTATAAACTCTTGGGTAGAGTTAATGAATGAAGTGAACCGACCTTTTAATGAAGCTTGAAGTTGTTTGAAGCCGAAGCCAAAAGTAAAAGTTGGAAAGTGATAATCAAAATTAGTGATAGGCATTTTTATATGAGCTGAGCAGCGTTCCGTTTCTTTCAATATGTTGCAATTCATTTCATTTTCTGTAACTTCACTTCTCAGAAGCTTACACCAAAGTTTTCAAGGGTATGAATAACAATTAAAGACTTGAGGAAGGGGACTTGTCCCCCAAGAATTTGAAATTTCATTTAATTCTTCTCAAAATTTTAATTTGACCTCCTCAAAGTTTTACACATACATATTAAAAATGATTTTTTAATATTGTTAATTAAATTCTTTAAAATTTTAATTTGATTCTTCAATTTTTTTTGATTTAATGACAATTCAAGTCCTTATAAATTTAAATAGATAAATTAAATTTTGTCCCTCAATTTTAAGTTTAATTGCTTATAAATCCTCATATTTTTAAAATTTAGTAATTTGGACTTGCTGACTTTTATATTCATCACAGTTAAGAACTTTCCAAGCAGTTGCAGGTCGGATGATGGCCGGGTGAGTAAATTAGAGGGGTGAAATGAAAGGAAAATGTCCATGCAGATTAAAGCAGCCAAGAAAACTAGAGGTGGAGGGGAGTGCTGGCTGCGGGGTCCTCGACCTTTATTTTTATTTTTTTGTCTTTTCTTAATCAATCTTTTTAGTGGGGCTACACATGTTGGAATATTATTATTAATTTAAATTTTAAAGAAGATATTATCAATAATAATTGTTATAAGTAGTCTTTGACCAACGTGTTGATTCTGTTGTTGGTTTGTCATTCATCTTAGGGACGGACGGAACTGTTACATGGGTGGGAGACTACGAGGATGAACGTTTGAGCGAGTCGAATAAATTTTTTTTGAGTTATTCGAGTTTACAAGTCATGTTTTACGATTCAAATTTTATTTGAAATTTTTTTGAATTGAGTTGAGTTTATGAAATTCGAGCAAAGTCGAGTTTTCGAGTTTATGTACAAATTGAATTGTAATTATTTATAGGAAAATTCTACAACGTGCGACGAACACCGTTGAACACCATTAACGTTGAACACCATTAAATTAATTAATAAAGATTAAAAGTTTCAAGGATTCAACATACAATTAATAATTATTTAAAAAATTAATTAAATTATTTTTCATATATATATATATATATATATTAAATTTTTAGTTTTTTTAATAAAGGTAAATTACATATTTAGTATCTCACCTATTTTCGTATTTCTATTTTGGTACCCAAACTAATTTTTTTAGTAAAATGGTACCTAATGTTACGTATTATTTCTATTCTAATGAAGATGATTATAACCAAATAAAGCAGCAGGGTGAGTAATTGCTTGAAATTAAAACCCAGAACAACATACCAGCACACATTTAGATGAGCCATTCAATCTTACATCTATGAACTACTATAAATTTTGTTGCAGGAAACAACAGTAACCAGAAAGATAGATGTCATTGTTTCATTAAAAAACACACCAACAAAAGCCAAAAGAAAACGATAAATAAGACACTAAAACAGTCAGAATCCCCAGAAACGAGTGATCCCCCACTGACTAAATTCTTGGCCTCTAGTCTTAATTGCAGAAAGGTCCAGAACTGGGATATTCAAATTTCAACCACCTGCAGAAACAAAAATTTATGTTAATTCTTACAACCGGCTAAAACCAAAACACCCTGCATATGTCTCAACTCATGTCTTTAATATGTACCAGTCTGGTCTTGAATTGAAGATGGAGATTGAGAGCCTGGTTCTTGTAGGTGATGATGAATAGGAACTCTTTGATCCTTTGTCATCCAAATCAACCCATGATGAGTCTCAACTCATGTTTTGATCCTTTGTCCTATGGTTTGAAGAAGATGAGCTTGTTGTTAATGGCGTAAATTGCCATGAATCCTACATTGATGAACCTAAGAAGTTCCTATGAGGCTCAGTGGCATGTGCTTGAAGTGACAACCTGTGATACCCCAAAATTTTCTAAGTTGATTAAGGGTCATTTAGCACTAAGATAATAGCTTAAAAGCTAACTTAGTGACTAAAATGACAAAAAAAATTCAAAAGTTAGGATTTCTCTAATTATGGGTTTTGAAAAAGGAAATTTCTAAGGTTTAAAGGTCTCATGTGATAGATAGTGAATTGAATAAGGTATTCTTAAATTTTGGTTGAATTCCAAGGAAAATTGGAATGGGAGTTGAAGTTTAAAAAGTTAGTGACCAAAATGTAAATTTTGAAAATTTTATGGCTAAAATATAAACTTTGGAAAAGTTTGGGAACTAAAGTTGTAATTCCCTAAAAGTTAAGGGTTTTTATTTCATAAATAAATAGATCACCTAAGGGTGTGGGTCGAATGTGAAGATTTTGGTTGGATCCGATGTTTCTATTATTAGGAAATTACAGTCAAAGTTTAAATGGAATTTGGATATCCGAATTAAATCGAATAATTATGAGATTTCATCATAACATAGAGGAAGGTTATAAAAGTCCATTATAAGTGCTGGGAATATTTTTAGTTCGATTCAAGATGAATCCTACAGTTTAATCATGAGTAAAGAGGTTAATTATCGGTATATCGGATCGAATGGAAAAATCGAGAGACTGATCCAAAAGCTAAGGAAAATTCATAAAATGTTATTTTATTATGTTTGGTTGAATTCTAACTAGATTTAGTTAGATTTTAATGGAATGGCAATTTGGAAACAAACTAGTAAAGAAAGACTAGTTGGAGGGCAAATTGGTCATTTGGAAATGATGACAATTTTGAAATATTTGAAAGTTATAAAGGGAAATTTTGGAAGAAAGAAATTGAAGATTTAATCTTGGCCCTTGATTGATGATAAAATCAATCTCAACCGTTGGATAAAAGGGCAATTTGGTAATTTCCCTTTTTGAATGAATTTTTAATTCATTTTTAATGACACAAGTGTCTTAAATACATGAAATATGATGAAATTATCAGCAAAATATTCTCCAAAACCGTGGGTGAAGAAAGAAAGAAGAGAAAATATTTCCAAGTTTGATTCAAACCCCGAAACTTTATTTTCAGGTAATCTTTTCAACTACAAAGTTGTTATACTCTTCAAACTCTATCTTTTGACGTAAATATTTCATGGAATACATGCTTAATTGATGAGAATTTTCATGAGGAAGAAATTAGGGTTTATGAACCAAATTGGGGGTTTTGGAATTTTATGATTTCATGATTTAATTCAAGTTGGAATCAAGCTTGTGTGATGTTAAAATCATGTAATTAAGTTGGAATTTAAACCCCATATATTTTAGTTTATATGGAGAAGATTAGGGTTTATGGATACAAGTTTAATTTAGGGTTGTGATGATGAATTAATGATATAGTAAGCTTGAATTGTTGTTTAGAAGCAAAACCCTAAGTTAAATTGTGTAGGGACCATTTTGGCAAATTGAAAAGTTAAAGGACCAAATCTGAATTTTTAGAATTTGGAGTGTATTTATGTTATTAATGACGTTAGAGACAAGAAAATGAAGTTAGAATGCTAAATTGATGTTGAATTGAATTAGTGACCATTTTGATAAATTGTCAAAGTTAAGTGACCAAATCAAAATTGAAGTTTTGTATGGGGGCTAAATCTGATTTTTAGTTGTAATGATGGAATTAAGGTAGTAATGTTGAATTGAGGACTAATTTGCAAAGTTATCAAGCTTGAATCCTTATCTTTGCATTTTAGTGATTATTTCGGTAAATAAGGAAAATTAAGGAGAATTATTGTGAATAATTATTTGATGAAGAAGGTCATAAGATGGTGTTTTAAAGCAAGTAATTGGACTAAATTGAAAAGTAGAGAAGTAAGGAGAAGTTAGTATAAAAGTTGAAGTTGTTTATGGAAGCTGTGTAGAAAAACTGGTTTATAGCAGTAACTTTGAAAATTCACCATAAATTCTACAAAAATGGTTAGATGGTGAATTTTATACTGATGTAAAGATTTGTTCGTCTAATTTCGTTTCCAACAAACGAAAACTGATTTCGAGTTCCGAGTCAAAAATATGAATTTTAAGTGACAAAAGGTCAGAAAACCGAACACAGTCTGTTCCGAATTTCAGCACTATAACTGACTTTGAAATTTCTCCATAAATCGTACAAGATGAATTTAGAATGTTAATTTATATGGGTGAAAAGCTTATCAAATCTAGTTTCTTTCAAAATAAACGGAGTCAAATTCTGAGTTGTATATTATTTTATAGAAATATTTCTTTGAAGGTACTGCAAACTGCCAGAAAATGAGAATTGATACACTTTATATCTAAGGTTGATTAGTAAGCTCGAAAGGGGTTAATGGAAGTTCAAATTGGTCACTAAAGACCATAATGAATTTTTGAACAATACAAGAAGAAAGGAAAACGTTTGGAAATTTTTATATTCGAATGATTATATTGGACAATATGTCTAAGATATTGTTAGATTGGGATCTAACAAATATTTCATTTATTTGATTTATGAAGTTCAAGTTTGAATCAAGAGAGGTTCGAGGTGTAATGAAGAAAAAGATTAAAGAGGACTTAGTGAGGCATACAAATAAATGGCCCAGGTGAATGCAATTGCATGCATATCATAATACATTGATATTTATGTCATTGAATATATGATTGATATAATATGAATATGTCAAGATTTGGGAAATAAAATGCATTGATCATTTGATTACTTACATTGATGAAATTGAAATGTTATTTCGGGTATGAACTGCCCAATGTTGATATATATATTGATATATGTTGCCATTGATGAAATAGATTGATGATATAAAGCCCAATGTATGATATAGAGATTCGAAGGTATAGTTGGATATCCATAGAGTCATAAGCAGCTGTATAAATATTCTAAGCACTTCAGGTAAAGTGCAAATTTATTCTAAGTACTTCAGGTAAAGTGAAAATTTCATTAATGGTATACTCCGATAAGTATACCGAAGCACTTCGGTGCTAAGCACTCCCGGTAGAGTGCAATAATACACTATACTCAAGTAAGTATAGGGGGGATGACTCGTGTACAAGGAATCTCTTAATTCGATACCTTGGGCTAAGTAAATTGAAATGAATCAAAGAAACGGAATTATAAGCTTGAAAGCTTGCAGATAGAAATAAAAAAGGTATTTGTAAGCATTGAAAGCTTACGGATGGAAATGGTAACGGTAATTGGTAAGATCTAATCTTATCACTTTTATATTCATATATGTTACATATTTATTTATGTTAACGAGCATGACATGGTACAATGATCATATGCATTATTATTTATTTACATTGATATTTATGTCAAATTGCATTTGACTATGAATTATTGTCTCACTAAGTAATTACTTAACGTTTGACTGTTTCACACGTAGGAAAGAAGAAATGGTTAGAGTAAGGAGCATCATCAATCAATAACAGGTACATCAGTATCAGTAAGATATCTCTTGACACTATTTGATATTTACTAGTTGGCATGTATATTAAAATGCTATGCCTGCTCTGATAGAATTTGTAATTTATTTGGAATCTGGATGAATTTTAAATCAGGCAGTTTTTAGGCAGTTTCACTAATTATATAAAGTCGAATTAAATTGATAAGTTGCTGCCTGAAATTAAACCTGATTTGAAGACGAAAATATAAATTTTAAACTTTATGGGATTAATTAGATTTGTAAATAAAGACTAAATTGTAATATTTTTTAAAGAGACAAATTTTTACCTAATTATAAATATAGATGGTTTTACAAATGTTTTGTGACATCTCTGTCTCGTATTCAATGATGGATACGGGAAATGGGTGTTACACAACCCAATGTAACCAATTCCATGGCGGTCATTTTGGTTGTCGGAGGAAGACAAAACCATTGTTACAGCACTATGTTCCACATGCTTTCTTGAACGATTTTTGCCTCTGTGCATGTGCCTTTCATAGTACTTGGAATCGATGTAAGCTTGTTTCGAACATCTCCATTCTTTCCCATCAGTTATTCGACATCTCCTAGGCTTTGGGTCCATTTTCTCCCCTTTAAACAACTTTATCCAACTACCAAACCGCCATTGTTAAAACCAGAAACCAGAAAGAAACAACAACAATTCATTACAAAAAAAAGATGGGGGCTTTAACAGCGATTAAATTTCATTTTAATTTTGAGGAAACCTAGCACCATTAGCGAATCGGCTATGACAGCACGGTGGATATTATTTTTTGCGCTTCTTGGTCTTGTAGGTTTTAGTTTATTTTCACTTTTTCATATTTTGCTTTTTTTTTGTTATTAAAGTCAGTATTGTTTTTGGAGGAATTAAAAAAATAATCGATGAAAATTTGCAGGAAACTGTAGTGACAATGAAGAAGATGTTCGATACCTAATTTTTCATACTTCAAATGGAAAAAGAAGAAAGAATAAATTTATATTTTTAACCCAAAAATTAAAAATGATGTTTAAATTGATAATATTTAAGACTAAATTGATAGACTGTATAAGTTTTAGGGACTAAAACTATTATTTGACCAAGTAACGTCATTATTTCCGTTTATTTTTAACATTCAGGGTGCCAAAATAGAAACAATATGTAACGTTAAATACCATTTTGCTAAAAAAATTAGTTTGAGTACCAAAATAGAAATACGAAAATAGGTTAGGTACTAAATATGTAGTTTACCCTTATTAAAAAAATCCAAAAATTTAATATATATATATATATGTACGGAAAATAATTTAATTGAATTTTTTAAAATAATTATTAATTCTACGTTGAGTCCTTAAAATTTTTAATCTTTATTAATTAATTTAATAGTGTTCAGCGTTAGTGGTGTTCAGCGGTGTTCGTCGCACGTGGTAGACTCATCCTTATTTATAATGTTATAATACATATTTATTCCAATTTTAACAGCTTTCTATATCTATACACGATACACATATATATTTCTTCATATTTTCACATATGATTATATAATATATTGAAAAAAACTTTGATACACAGGCCGTGTAAACTTTAGTTTTCTCATTTTTTTTGATCAGGTATGTGTTTAAAACTCGAGGAATAATTTTCTTAAGGGGGAGAATTGTAATATCCCAATTTTTGGCTAGAGACCAAAATGTAAATTTTGAAAGTTTTGTGGATAAAGTATAAACTTAGGAAAAGTTTAGGGACTAAATTGTAATTTTCAAAAGTTATGTATTTTAGTCCCGTAAATGAATAGTTTACCCACAAGAATGATGTTTTCATGTTACCCGGATTTTTCGTACGGAGTTTGTATTAATGGCTATAAAATGATAAAGTTCAGAAAAATATTCGGATAATCGGATCGAATCGAATATCCAGGATATTTTGAAGGATGATAAGGCAAGTTTAATTATGTCATTTTACATGTCTAAGATATTTTCTTTGTGTTGGAAGAATATGAACCCTTGGATTTAAGTTGATTTTCTATGTTAAATATGAGTCGTTGGATGAAAAAAGGCAAGATTGTAATTTTGGAAAATCACAAGGGCAAAGTTGGTAAATTATTAACTCAAGATTAAATCTAGACCATTGGATGAAGGATGATGACATGTGGTACATTATGGATTCATTGGATTTGAGGACAAAACGGTTATTTCACCATTTGGAAGATTTTCGATAATTATCAGAATAATAGACTGAGTTAGGAAAATTCAGTCTAAGTCCTTAAGAAAGGAAGATTTTATGAGATAATAGTATTTATTTTCCAAATATGTAAATATAGAATTTTCAGAATAAATCCGATAGCTCGGTAAAGGTAAAATCGTAGTAGAAGTATTTAGTGAATATTGGGAAATCGGAATGAATGTAAAATTCAAAGACTGTTCCATAAGCCATGGAAAATCATAAAATGATATTTATGGAATAGTGGCCGGTTGAGAAGGAACTAATTTAGTTAGACTATAATATAATGGCAATTTTGAAACAAACTAGTAAATAAAGACTAGTTGGAGGGCAAATTGGTCATTTGACAATTTTTTATATTAGCATCAAATTCAAATATTAGTTTGTATAAAATATTAGGTTAGGATTTATTTGCACCATGTAAAACTCATTTAGTTTTACGTCCTTTTTTCGACAGTTAAATGAGAATAAATGAATGGTTAAAACTATCTTTT